>CM050404.1:34262228-34936656 GCA_027580255.1 Therioaphis trifolii | reverse complement strand
AGACGCTTTGTCTGGTTCGAGGTTTATTGGTTTTTGAAAAAATCCAACCGACTGGCTAGTATTCCGAAAGCGTTTTCTACCACACGACGGGCACGCGAAAGGCGGTAATTAAAAATACGGCGTTTATTTGTCAAATCATGTTGACTATATGGTTTCATAAGATTAGTGTGTAATGAAAAATGCTCGTCGCCAAGAAATAACTACGGTATTTTTCAATAGTATTTGTTAACATGACGGTGGTGGAATGTTTAATCATGGTTTTCAAATTTTCCCAAAAATTGGTATAATACAGTACTCCTCCATCCGAAACTCGCCATTTGCGCCAACGTCAACCATAATAAATGGTAATTTGCATTAACTATTGCCATTAAAACGATACTAAATGTCCTTTATAATTATAATACATCGAACCAGAATATGTAGGTTTTTTTATATTATGTGTTTACCATCGAAGAGCGATGCAGTTTTCAAGTTCATTTGCATCCAAAATCATTTGCTATACTTTTCCATTGTTCAGTAGTCCGCGGAAGCTGAAATATATTAATTTAAATATATTAAATAATTAATTTTTTTACATATATATATTTTTTTTAATTTGCTTAATATTATTTAATTTTAGAGAGCTGGTAATGACATTAGTGAACAGTTGAGATAAATGATAATTCATCATTCTTAACACCAAAATCGAAAAAAACTAAAGTCTTCATATCTGTGGCTCAACAAAACGAATTGTTATCCTTGGCATGTGGTTATTTAGCTAAAGACAATAACCAAAGTAGTGATTTAGACATAGCAAAAGTGTGGGCTAGTAAACTCCAAACTTTGGATTCAAATCAAAAACTATTTGCAGAGAAGGCTATAAATGACATTTTGTTTGAGGCTCAACTTGGGACATTGAATAGAAATTCAGTTCACATTAACCCACAAAGTACTACTGGAAATTGCATTCCATCATTGACAGAATCATCAAATTGTAGTCGTTCAACAACACCATTAACATGGATGGATCATTCTGCAAGTTCATCGGCAGAAAATGCAATACCACTTTCCGAAAATATATCAGCATATATTACACGTTTTAATGAGCAAGCCTATCAATAATAATTTGTGTATAATTACTAAATCATTATAACTATGTACAAATGATATTATTGTAAAAACTAATAAAATGTGCTGTTTATATAATTAAATAATTATTTATTATAAAGCATTAATAGGTATAATTTTACTAACCGAATGTGATCCTTGAGAACAGTAATTATAGCTTTGCAGGTCTCCATCACGATTTCACTTATGGTTGTTGGCGCGATGACTGCAGAATATTTCAAGTCTTCAAACGATCGCCCAGTTGCAAGGTATCTCAGGGTAAGAGCCAGCCTCTGATTTGGAGGAATTACTTTCCCTCATATTAGTATCTTGTTTAATAATAAGTGGGTCTACCATGCTTAGTAATTTATTATAGATGTCAATGTTCATTCGAAAATAATTCTGGTAGTCTTTTTGGTCGGAAAGCTGGATTTCTTTTAACAGATTTAAATGACAATACTTCTTACGTTTGCTAATCCACTCTTTTACCCATCGCTTCCTATTAGTTATCCGTTTACTTGGAATAGAAAACGCTAGAATAATTGCTATGCACGCTTTACGACGATTTTCGTCCATTATAATAAAATTATTGTTTTTCAAATAACTAAACTAAATAATTCAAATAACTAAAGACACGTTTACAAAGATTAAAGTAATTGACAATCGTTGTTCAACGAAGTTTGCACCTTCACTAGTCGAACGCCAAATAAACTAGAAATGTAGTAATGAACATAGTAATGACAATAACCTACTGACCATGTGAGGAGTACACTGTCAGTAATGTAAATACTGTCAATAATTATACTGTCAGTAATATTGATCGTGTGAGGCCCGCTTTACGTTCAACAGAATAACGCACATACGTCGACGGCTGTTCAGTGGCTGAGCGGATCGATTATTGACATAATATTATCGTGTACCTACGTGGTACGTACACTAATCGAACGGCCATAAAAACCAACGTGGACTCGTTTTATGGTCCGAGAAAAAATATTAATAATTGCGAGTGTAAATTGCAATCGGGTATTACACTTTACACGACTGGGCATTGCACGAAAGACAAAAATACGTAACGTTTCCATTAAAGCCAGTGATTTATAATTCGTTTCTTACGCCGTGTAAAACGAGAATGTTATGCGTATAGAAATAAAGCGCATCGTAAAACGATGGTATTAAGGCGAAGTAAATAATCGTTATTGTTGTGTCGAACAAGTTTCATAACATAATATTATCGAAGTGTTAATAAACGTTTGCATACTGCATGCGGTACGATTTAGTGCTAAACATAGAACAGTAAATATTAATATTGAGTTTGCGAAAAATACGAAAAACCGTTATCGATTACGAATTATATCTACAGTGAAACCGTTTATAATGACACCGGTTGTAGTGACATATTGGGTGTAATGACCTTAGATTAAATGTCCCGGCAAAACTCCTATATTTTATGTACTAATTTGTATCGGTTATTATGACGTCTATATGATGACTGTACGGATGTTATGACGGTTATTTTTGGTTGTATTGGAAAAATATTTTATCTATAACGACTTTACTTTACCTGAGGCTACTTTATCTTAAGCTGATGATACTCCCGACAAAGATTATTATCTATTCATTCAGTGTTCAATGCAGCAAAACTGTTAGCAAATTATATGGCTCTGAATAACCTAAGTTCAATGATAAATTTTGAAGAACTAGAAAAAACAGTATAGCGTGATTTGTATACAAATAAAATTCAATCTAAAATAACAGATTTTTAAAATAATAATTGAACTAATTAATTTAAATACATAATATGCACATCATTAAATGTTTTTGTCTTTATTTTTTTAAATAAATACAATTTTTTTTTGTATAAATAAATAATAATATTAACATGTATTGGAGTTAGAATTTTTTTTTTCGTAATTTTGGTTATAATGACAAACGGTTGTTATGACCTATTTGCTTTGGTCCCTTGAACGTCATTATAAACGGTTTCTACTGTACTTCGAAGCTCAAACGTAACACATTAGAAAACAATTATAAATCGGAAGTGCAGTCGATGAAACGAGCGTTTTCAACGTTAATTAGTTCCGTATTAACAACAACAACAACAACACCAACACCAACACCAACAACAACAATTAACTATGATAATGATAATAATTTCGAGTGTTTGAAACAATGGTCTACAATACTTGTCTACATGACTGTGTGTCGTAAATCCCACAGGTATAATAATAATAATAATAATAAACCAATACGTGATATACATTCGCGCGTCCGTATTTCGTACGCGATTATTGTAATTATCATAGGCGAAACTACGGGTCAGGCCAGTCAGGCCGAGGCCTGACCTAATGCAGACAAGACCCTGGAAATGATACAGATGAGGGACATATTTGAAAAAAAAATTACGTTTAAAAGAAAACTAAAATACATATAAGACAATTAAAATAAATATCAATTCTAGTTTATAACGCAAAATATTGATTTTGTTTATTATAAATTAGATTTTGTTCAAAATTGTGTTGGTTTCACAATAATTTGTGAGTGTGTGTTTTACAAACATTATCCTATTCGTATAGGTAGTTTTCTAACAATGCTGATAAAATCTCAATAACTGGTAGTATTTTGTTATACTTTTTTTGAATTTTTTTAAAATAATTTTTTGAAATTTAACGAGAATTATTGTTTTTACGTTATATAGCGATTTACAATCAAAATCTTATAAAATTTCAAGTACCTAATTTATTCATTCAGTAAAAAAATGTTCATCGCCAATAAACTCGGTGAATGTTCTTATCTATGATCTAAGTTTTGTAAACCTCAATTTGATAAATTATTTTTTACAAGATTTAAAATTTGAAAAATGACGACTCAATTGTTTATGTGAAACAAATATTTACATCATGAATTTTCTTGGTCTATATACCTAAGTTCCAATATACTGTGACTATTTTTATTAAAGATATGTAGATATATTAAATATTTATATAAAAACACAGCTCTGAGTATTAAATGTATAAATATAATTAAGTATTTTAAATACATTAAAAATAAACAATGGTCGATTTTTTTTTCTTAACGAAGAGGGGGACATTTTCAAATATTTTGGCCTGACCTTACACAAATGTCTAGGTTCGCCTATGGTAATTATTATTGCGCTACAGTGTTTAAACGCACTGAACAAATCGGTCTGACGAATTTGTCAAGCCCTCGCGACGCGCGCGCCGCAGTCACGTAATGTAGGATTGCAAAAATCATACGTTTTAAAAACGATCCGTTTCGTTGTTTTCACTCGTTCCTCGATAATATGCTCGCGAGTGCGCGTTATCTATCAACGTCAAGAGAAGTTGGCAATATCGCATGGGGGTTACCGGCGCACGGTGGAATGATATATGATTATTTTTAATGGCATTTTATTTTACGATGACACACGGCCGTATAATATAATAATGCACACAACCGGCGCAGTGAAATCGTGCGCGCGCGTAATGCTATCGTATGCCGTCGTTCGAGCCGCCTTTAACACGGATAGAGATTTGTAGATCGCGGTGCAGTAAGTGTCGTTCAGACCGTGGTTGTACCGTACGATCGCACGCGCCAAGAGCAAAAGAAAAAAAAAAGATTATAAAAAAAAACCTCTAAAAGCATCGCGTGTACTCAACTAATAAATTCCGTCACTGTTTTTTTTTTGTTTTTGTTTTTTTTTTTTTTTTACACAAGATAATTGCATCCTGTGTGGTTCACGTAATAATTGATAAAAACGGATTATAATATTATTATTATGTTATTATTTCGTTTACCTAATCTGGTGCAGACATCTACGATCACGCCGTCGAGATAACGGCGTTGTTATTAATTCATACGTACGGTAGAAAACATCGTGTACGCTATATTATGAGCAGTAAAAAAATATAAATATTCGTACCATGAGAATGTGTGTGTGTGTGTGTGTGCGTGTGTGTGTGTGTGTGTGTGTGTGTGTGTGTGTGTGTGTGTGTGTGTGTGTGTGTAATGTGTAAGTACGCTTGTACATTTCAACGACGTGGCGGTAGCTATTGTAATTAGGTACCGAGATGTTTACTTCTCTGGAGAGATATTATAACATTCTGTTTACGGACGTTGAGTTCCGCTCTTAACATTTGCACACCGCTGTTGCGCGTTGTAATTATCAAAGCGCGATGTAGATAGAACATGGCGATTAGGATAGGTCAAGTCTTTACGGCAAGCGAGTGTCGAGATAGATTTTTGTCGACAGAATAAAAAAAAAACTACCCGGCATGCTATTATGCATGCATAATATATATATATTGTATATAAAAGAACAAGCCTTTTATTATGTGTCGCATTTCTAACGAAACTATTGCACTTTTTTCTAATTTTTTTTCGCAAAGTTATTCCACTTTGCAGTTGTTCTAACCACTCCTAGTGTCCCTAAATGTGTCCATTTTAAATTTTCGATTTACAAAGGAGAGGAGAGGGTACACGGCGTGTCACGTTTTTCCACTTTTCAGACGAAACTTACTATCGATTTCAAGGCTTTTTTCGAACAATTAGTTCGAATAATTTCTCAGGTATCACTGTTTTTCCATTTAAGATCTGGAAATAGGAGAAAAGGCCAAGAGGGCATATTATATTTTACATCAACATACGGTTTTAGATAAAGCATTTAAATAGTTTCACGTTTTTTTTTTTATTACAAAGTTGTTAAAAATAACTTGATGTCATAGAGTCACGTGATTTTCTCTAATAAAATAGAAGAGTTAAGCACACATCGCATTTCAATTAACAAGTTTTTGGACTCGACATAATATTATGAGTAATTTTACGATTTTTTTTTTTTTGCTGACGCGTAAGGACGGAGAAAGATTTCCGTATCCTTTTTCCTCATATTTTTGGTAGGTGAGGGTAAAGCACACAAGATAAGTCATCGATGATCTGAAATAATAATATTTAAATAATTATTTAACATACAACCGAAACTGAATTGTCTAGGTTGTATATGTGTGTGTGTGTGTGTGCGTGTGTATATTTATTTATTTATTTATTTTCATGGTAAAATGTCACGGTGGTGCGTGTGATGAAAACGTGTCTTAACAAGGGATCAATCGAAATTCAAGTGATGAAAAACGTTGTGATGTTTATTCAAGGCACAACACTTCAGCGGCTGGAACAGCTCGTATTCGTTATACTGAATGAGAAAGAAGAAAAAAAAAATTATAATGATAATACAAATACCAGTGCCGCTTCGGTTCGTGCGCGTGATGTGTGTCGCGCGCGCTGCGTGTGTGCCGTGTAGAGAACTTCCGGTCAAAACGCCCACGTCATTCTCGTATCGCTCTGTATAATATAAATATAGGCTAATGGGTTTACGTGTGAGGGTAAAAAGAAATGAAAAAAGTAAATATTAATAATAAAAATAAAAAAGTATACGTACTGGTATATAAATAAAAAAAAAAAATACTAATAATAAACGTTAATTTTACGTTAGCTCCTGCTGTCACACGTCAGTAAACAGACACATATATACACACACACACACACACACACACACACACACACACACACAACACACTACGCGTTATTGGCTCGTTAATCATTTTACGGTCAGCATTTAAGCACACTGGCACGTATATTATTAATGCGTACAGTGAAATAGAGAGAGAGAGAGAGAGAGAGAGAGAGAGAGAGAAAGATATAGAGAGACGGGGGGCTACAGAAGGCTTTTTACAATCCTATATTATGTGTTCCGTGCGACGTTTGCTTTCTACCTTGGGGTCGTTTGCGCAGACGTTTTTAGAGTCAACGCCGCCGCCGCCGCCGTGGTACAAATCGCAGGTAATATTTCAAGTCTGAAACGATATGTTTTCCACGCCGGCCGAGGATCGGAAAGGACGCGGTGGGCGGGCGGGTCGGTATGTACGCGAGGGGCAAGGCAAAAGCGATAAATTAGCGCCCTGCGGAGTCTTATAACGAATGGCTGTTTTTTTTTTTTTTTGTATACGCAAAACTGCAGTAAAATACACACAGAACCGACGACGGTGAGCGGGCGGGCGAGCACATTTCATATATTAAACGAGTTTCTTTTTCGGTTCTTTTTTTTCGCTGTCCTTAGGGGAGAAGATACAGAGTCCAAAAAATAGAAAATAAAACCATTTTAGAAGAACAGACAGAGAAAAACAGAGAGAAACGCGTAGAATTCCGGCAGTCAAACCTCACCTCCTCCTCCTCCTCCTACTCCTCCTCCTCTCGACGTACACTCCGCTGTGAGCATTAGTGTGCGATCGCGGGGGCGCGAAAACGATACGTTTGGGAAATGAAAAGTGGAACGCTAAATCATCAAATCCTCTTTTATATATTATGTTATGTGTATATGTACGAAAAACACATCGGCGGTGACGGTGTGTGTGTGTGGCACGACTCTGACGTCTATGGGTTACCTGCCTATACGGCAATTCATCACGTCCTGTCGGCATCGCAGTCGGTTCTCTTTGATTTCACTTGCAGCCGCCGCCGCCGCCGCCGCCGCTATGAGTATATTATATACGTTCATGTTTCCTACGAGTGCGTATGTTTGTGTGTTTTGCGTGTGTATTTGGACAATAGGACGATAAAAATGGCAATTTGTTTTACATATACCTTCGCGAATTTCTTATTAAAATAAAACGCACTTTTGGCGGTGTTTTATCGGAGGTTCATCGTTGTTTTCTCGTCCTCTTTCTTCTCGTGCGTTGCGCGTCCTAAACACGCTAAAAATCGAAATCTTTTCGGGTCGTGCGACCGTGCGTTGTAAAACAACTATATCGATGCAAAGGAGGACTGGAAGAGAGGTTTTGAAGTCTGAGATAACAGTAACGGTGTTTAGGATTCAAAAACTAAAAGTCTACAACGTATATTTTAATGGTTTTCACCAAATCTAAGAAAACATAAGCAACCTACGTACACTGCTCGGAAAAGAATCGTATTTTTTTTTTTTTTTTTTAATACATAGCGCATCGTTAAATCAGCAAAAGCTATGGTTAAGATATAATAAATAATTAATAGTTAAGATTTTAAATGTATATTGTATTCTATTTATATAATCTATAGTCGTATGTAGGTAAATATACGTATAATTAATAAAATTGAAATGATGAATTTCGTATACGAACGTAGAGTAATGTAGATACACCTATATTAGTTGTTGGTATATGCTGATGGTAATTTTTTTTTTTTTTTAATAAAAAAGGAAAATCAAATTAAATAACCTTTTCTGGTGTAAATACTATAATCACAAAACAATTCATAGGCATGTGATATGCAAATTTTAAACAGTGCGTATATTTCACCACTTATAAAATAAAACTTAAAATAATTATATAACTATACAAGTATTATACAAATCATAAAAACATCAACAGGAGAAAAAAATCTCACTAAAATGCATCGAAACTATATTTATGATTTAGAGATCCATTTTCAATCATTCATTTTTACCGAAAATAGATCAAACATTTACATGCTTGTGTACATACCTATTTAAGTAAACACGTGCATTTAGATGTACGACTGTACGAGGTAGTTATGACTAACATTTGGGACAATATATAGGCCTCAATACGATAAACAAAACGAATTTCGACAAAAAAAGTACACATACAGCCACTAATGACATGTTTTTTAGGTAATAAACAAAATACTACAATTTTTCTTTTAAATTGGGAATGAAGACTTAAGGCGCAGTTTATGCTGAACGCACTAAATACCAACTTTTGTTGGGTGTAGGTAGTATCTACGAGTAAATATGACAAAGAAAGAGACAGAAAGACAGAACAGGAGAAGAAAAATGTCATACGACAGTACAATTTATGTATAATAATAATTATATGCTCGGCAGTAATAGGAGCCGATCGAATTAGCGTGACGCGTGTCGTGTTTTCTTTTGAAAAAAATGTTTTACTTCCACGTTTATAAAATGGTATAATCCACATACTTCGTTGCGATCGATTACGATCGACACGCGACGATAAATTATAAAATAGTTCAATGGAAACTAATATTATTATCTGCTGTGTGTGCGCGTGTGTATGTATGCGAGTGTGTGTGTGTACGTGTGTGTGTGTGAACTCGATTATTTATACCGCCGTCGCCCTTGTCGCTCGCTATATATTTTACGGTCGCAACCGTTAATTATTATAATGGCAACTAAAACAGTTGTTTATATACCGTTTTATATAATTCAAGTCGACGCATAAATATCTCGCACGGAAAATAATTGATGTTGTTTACACGTGCAAAATACTATACGAGATTAAAATACACAAGTGTAATATGTACAGTGTACACGTATACACTTAAATTGAAACAATAATGGAAACGCATTTACCATAGAACGAAAACGGCGGCGTTTAACTTATTCATTATCTGCAGTATCTACGATTTGAATGAAATGTAATGGTTTTTTTTTTTTTTTTAACGTAATTACACGTATCCATGCCGATATCAGACAGTTTTATCCGTGATAATATTTATTACCGTATTATTCTCTGTACAAACATAATATTATTCAGAATGAATTTCGTGCGGTGGTGAATAAAGTTAACTATAATATACGGTGACTGTAATGAACAGGCTCGTTCGCTTAAACAATAAAAACGCGCGTACCTACGCAGGTATAAATAAATCAAGAAACTAAATTTTCGTTTAAAACATCAACCCTTTTAACCGTCCAAGAAACGATTAGACGTCTATTACCAATCGAGCCACCCCCGTCGTCGTTTCGGCGAACGTCATTTTGAAGTCATAATTATTTCTCTCCGACAAAACATTAAAATGTTAGTCACTATCCACCTTGATCGTAATAACACCTTTTACCGTTTTAATGAACGGTATTAATATTGCTCCGAAATTACATTACGGATCTTCGTGTTATATAATTATTTATTATTATTTAACGCGGTCCTACGGTTTTCTTCGATTGCTTATGCCGAATAAATTACACCGGAGAGATAAAAAAAATTAAAATTAATAATGTTTTCAGTGTTTCATTAAACAATTTATAAACTAATATTTGTAATTTTCCCCCTTGCGCCACTCTGCGCGTACGTACGTATACCGTCATAACGTAATAAATTGACCGCATATTTCTAGTGTATTATAACAGCTTAACAACATTTTTAACTCGGACAGCAAATTCCATTTACGTCGAATGCCGTAAGCTTTTTCAAATCGTTTTCAATTACTCATGTCATGAAAATTCATAAACGTACAACGGTTTCGTGTAAATATGTGTGGTTCAAACAATATGCCTTAAGGTAAATAATTCTATAACGTAACGTGCCGTAGGATTATACGTTCGCGCACGTACACGCGGTACATATATATTTTATGTGTTCTCGCGTATGTAGCATGTTTATAACGTGCACGTTATATCATACTCCATAGAGACGTTTAAAAACAATAATAATCCAAACCCTTGTATACAAACTCGACGTCAATTTTATTGTTTCTGTCGTCGCGGTTTCAATAATAATAATCGGTCAACTACCATATTGTGATAAGTAAATGTCTTCTTTTCGTGTCACACGAAAAGTCCAATATTGCTCTATCGAAATTCTCGTTTCGTGCTCAGCTGATACTCATAATTAGAGTCCGAATTCGTATGCACTCAAAAAACCTAAAATAGTATGCATTTATGCATCTAAAAACTTTTGAATATGCACTTGATATGCTCTTATTTTTTAAAATTTTATGCAAAAATATACTCTTGCCCAAAATATATGCATTTATTTGCATAATTTTTTACGCGCTTAATTATCTTTTTGTAATTTTTTAAATTTCTTTCATATATAATAATTCAACTAAATTAGATAGGTAACTTAATTTTTTGATTGCAGACATCAACTTACAATATTAGTTGAGGAATAGTAAATATTTAAAAATATATTCAACAAATAAAACAAGTATTTTTATTAGGAATAGTAAAAGATAATAAATAAAAACATATTAAATCCTCTCATACCATTTCTTTGGTACCTAAATATTTTTGAATAAAAATACAAAATAAAGAAATTAAAAAAAAAAACACGGTTTTATAAACTTTAATATTTTAATAGGTACCACATATGCTTGAATATGCAAACATTTTAAAATATGCCGTCATCCCTGAAATATGCATTTATATGCAAAATAAACTTTTTCCTACGCATTATCTGTTACACAAATCGTCCAAATTTCTTACTGTCGTCGAACTGCATACACTCATTACAAATATTATTTAAATGCATACAAATCCGGACTCTACTCATAATAATATGATGTACACACTACACGTAAATTATCCGTAAGGGACCGGTAGCCAATCAATACAATATTTATTTGAATACCAAGTGCAAAGTGTAAAAAAAATATAAACAACGAAAAAGTCAAACTAGAAACAGTGCAGAATATTTTATTCGGAAATATCTTAAAAAATGTATCGAAAGAAGATTTCAAGTTCGACTTGTAGTAAACGGTTTTTGGATTTCTCTACGTATACAGAAAAATAAAAGTCTGCTGCAGTTGTTGATGGTTGATACAAAATCTCACGTGTAATTTAGACAAGTGAAAAAAAAAAAGGGAGACAGAGAGAGAACGAAGGAAATCTCTTCTCTGACGTTTGCGCGTATACTAAACCAACTAATTTATAGTTTTCACTAGTGCGAGTGTAGTAGTCATTGTAACTACGGCCACATTACTAATAGTTTTGAAAAGTGACAAATTGGTTTGTAGAAGCCAGATCTCGGTACACACTTGTTGTGCATTATAGAGGATTTGAAAAATTGACATACTTATCTAACATTGATTGGATCGAAAAAACTGTGAAGAACATCGGTAAAAGAAAATACTACGTTGAAAAATCTACGTATATTAACTTTAATTTTACAAAATCACGTGATATCACGATAGCTGCTGGATATATTATTTCGACAACATAAAATACTTAATTCGATATGTAGGTGTTGTACTTGTACCTACACAATATCAATTGGTCAAAAATATGTATTACGTATTACAACGGTAACCGACTATATATGTATACGAATCAGTCATTACTGTTATTGTAAGCATAATAATAATAATAATAATTATTATTATTATTATCATATCATTATCGTCTTTGAAGTAATGGATAATGAATAGTAATTTGCGATAATCAAAATCCGTGTAACAGATTAATCGTCCTCAATCCGTCTTTCCGGGTAGTTATAACTGCACATTATTGTATGGTAATATCTTTTTAGCATGAGTAGGAGTCTAAACAATTATATAGCTGTAATAATAATAACATAATATAGTAGTAGTAGTAGTATTATAGTACAAACAATTAACGTATAATACTGTAGTGCTCAATCGATTCCGTGATTATATAGATTCATGATTATATTAAATAAGTTTATAACCACACAAAGTCGTAAAAATATTTATTTTTTTTTTGTGTTCTTCCAAATGGGTTTAAATCGCAGACTCGAACGAACCAAAGTAGTAGGTACCTAGTGCATTATTCATTGTTGTTGTTTTTTTTTTTTAATCTCAACGATTTCCTACGGAAAAAAAACATAGTCGTCGTATTGAATAAAAAACGAATAAATTATCATACACAATAAACATTTGTTTAAAACGTTAACATTTATTACACATTATTTTCAGAGACAAGTTTCAGTTGCTAAAGTAATAATAATATCATTATTTTAAATTTATTACCCACGAACAAGATATTATAATTTTATTTATAAACATATTTCACCAACGCAATTGTTTCAAAGGGGAGAAAATATGAACTCTTGAAATGTGTGGTTGAGCTTTTCAATAGACGGGTTTTTGGCTCCCGTGAGTTAGTATTATGTCGCACATCGCATTATTAAATTGCAAAAAGGTCATATTCATATTTTAAAATGTACGAAAGCATACTATTTTGCAATAAAAATGTTTCTGTGTTTTCAGCAATTATTAATAAAATGAAAAATGATATAATACACACACACACACGCGCGCACACATACACACACACACACACACACACACACTCACAATTCCTTTTCATTAATTTAACTGAAGTTGTACATTATTTACTAGATTAGCTTTGAGCTAGGACAATTTCAAAATATTAAGTATAAATGTTGTAGTTACAATTTGTCAAAGTATTCTAAGTTGGCTTTGTAAAATGTAAACGAATTTAAAAACACAATTATTGTCATACAACCAAAACTTCTGTCATGAAAAAAAAAAAAATTGCAGCATTAGCGTTTTTAATCATTTAAGTACCTTCAGTAAAATACAGTTGAATATCGAATAGATCTGTTCACATGAAGACAGATCATTCATTACATTAATATAGTTTAGCTATAAGGATTGTTTTATTTTATTTAAACGTTGTGTACAATTAGTGTTGGCCATTATTTCGATGTAGAGTTAAATGCGCATTTAGGCATTTGTATGTCTAAAGTAACTGTTTTCAACTTTTTAGAAACGATATATTGTGACATTCTTATGTTATAATACCATCGTGAATTTGATGTTTCATTTTATGCAAGTTATGCAATGTTATAGGTAGATAATTATATTATCAAGAGATGAAATCATCATCATTTGAACAAGTAAATTTAGCCTTATGAAATAGCAAAAGCTCTTAAATTTACTAAAATTAGCAGCAGTATAAAATAGTTAAATTACTAGCAGTATAAAATAAAGTTAAAAAATATAATAAATAATGTCAAAGAATGCTCTTTATGACAAGTGTTCAGGTGGACCATAAAGAGCTCCGATGGAACTTAGTCCAGGCAACCAGGCCCTCATGGAAATCAACTTGATTTTAAATATCCGATTTAAAATGCTGTTATCGTTTCAAAAATAAAAGTAAACGTGCTTGCCCAAACGGTATAGATATTTAATCTGCAGACGACACTATCGATATCAAAAGCAGCAGTAATAATTATTAATTACTTACCGGCACAATCTAAGCTATGGAAAAAATGAGTACAATTCATCTGCTTTGCTTTCGCCTTCCTTTTTCTAATCTTAGGACTTAAGTCTTCAAATTTTACTCCACTCAATCTTTTGCATTTTTCTCACAAACAATCAGCAATTCCACATCTCTCTCAATCATATCCTGCCATTAGTTTTTAAGTTTTCCCCTTTCAAAATGTCTATTTAAGTCATAAATTTGAAAAGTTCATATCAAAATGAATGATGTCTTCAAATATTAACTTTGATATACTGATATGTGCATTATATGTTTATTTAAGGGACATACAAATGTTATTTATTATCCATATGAACTAGTAGGAACCATCAACTAAAGTACTAAACGAACCATTAATTCGAATGTAAAATGTCATGTAATACAATTTCTAATTTTGATTTTTTTCTAACTTCCTTGGAAAATATAAATATTATGTAAATAACTCGATTTTCACGTTGTTATATTATTATTTTAATTGTAATGATTTAATATTTTAAACCGTATTTTGTAAATTATATTGAACTAAAATTTTAGTATTTTAACCAACGTTTTAATGATTATTACTATGTATACTTTCATCCTTTGTGGGTGTTAAATTTTATTTTAAATAAAAATAATATATTTATACTACTTGCAAATTTTTGTTGAACTTCCTTCTCTATGTTTCTCAATTCATATCCCTTTTTCGATTATTTACATCAAATACATAATTATTGCAATAGATATCTTGGGGTTTTTTTTTTTTTTTTTTTAGACCGTCTGATGTGACATTTTCGATTGGACGCTCAAAACGCTATAGTATCTACTACGCTAGGTGACAAACTCACTGCAAGTTGAATAAACGAAATCGATTATGAAATGCAATGAATCGAAACAAACGTAATCCATATCATCGAGACGAAATAGCGAGCCGACGACACGTTGACGGGCGTAGTAGTAAATAAAACCGTAACATAATTAGGTACACTCGTCGTCCGACCGATATACAGACGTGTACGACGTGACGTTTCAGTGTCGCCGGAAACGTTCGGATTCGTTTCCAAGGTCTGGTCGTCTGGGTTTTAAAAACGAAAAAATAAAAAATTAATAAAAATTTAATAAAATCCACGCTCTCTCGCCGGCGCGGCGACCGTGTCCGAGTCGGGCCGACGAGGAGCACGCGGCCGCGGCATTCGCGACTTTTTCTAAAATAACCTAACGAGTATTAGCTCTTCGTAGATCGGCAGTCAGCGCACAGCCTTCGACCGGAATAATAATAATAATAATAATAATAATAATATAATACTCGAAGCGTGTTATTATGTGTCGTACGTCCGGCCGACTGCCATGGAAGCGGCGGCGGCGGCGGCGCAGCCTCCGGGGCACGCATCCATCATTCGCGCGTCGTCCACCGGTGCGGCGGCGCGGCCTTAAAACGTCTACTAATGCAAAGTTAATCGACAATAATACTGTCAGATTTATTTTTTTTTTTTATATATATATGTATTTATACGGTATTTTATTTTTTCAATTCTGTCGTCGCAATAAAAAAAAATAATAATAATAATAATAAAACGGCGGTGGCGGCGCGCATTCACCACGACGACTAACATAATAATGTAATCATATATTATTATATACATATAATGGTGTTCTACGCGGTTTCGCCGCGTACTTTACACACAGCTGTCATAAGACTGTCACAATTGCCGACATAAATTCCAATTAAAATCACGCTCCGACGTCGTTTTATCGTTGATATTATTTTTTTTTTTTTTATCCACTCGCCAATCGTGTTTTCCTTTCGCTTAATAACACGTCATGCCGCTCATAAGCGATTGGCTTATTAAACATCGGCCGACTGTAAACCTAACTCGTTAGAGGACATTACGAACGAGACGAAAATAAAATAAAATCGCGTACTGCAGATGAAACAACAATAAAAATATTAAATCACGTATTGCCGCCACCACCACCACCACCACCTCAACTACCGACTCTGTCGTGTTGAAAACTTCATCATCTCTTAACGAGAGATCGTCCAATTAAGTAAACTGGTCGCGGAAACTGTTTTATCGATAAAATATATAATATGCCTGCCTATAATTATTATTATTTTTTTTTTTTCAATAAATAACGATTCCGGTGTGCGGACACAGCGTATGCGATAATTATTTACCTTAAGGGAATAAATCGATTGGTATCTACATACGAACAGATGACGCAGTTCGTACGCTGAGTGACAATCACGTGCAGTGATTCATAATTGGACATCGGATATGAAAGATATTATCACCGTCCACCAACTCCCGCGAAAATCAAACGGACTTTTTCGTTCCGTTATTAAATTTTTTCAACAGTAGAATAACGATCAATATCTATTTAAGTATTTTACACTCTTCGTAACGCTGACCGTTTGAAATATTAGGTTTCAAATTTGATTTATTATTACAATAAAATACTGATGATTTTTCTGCTCGTATATAAAGAAACATTTCGTGAAATTCACTCGTATAAACAGAATAACGGAACATTAGTCATTCGTATACATTTTCAAACATAGTTCGAGTCACATCATAAAAATGTTTTCTGAATGTTTTTGATTGATATGCATATAATAATAATAATAATAATAATAATAAATGAGAATTTAAATAAAGTACGAAGACGGTGTTGCCTAAAATGTTAACAGCCAATATGACTCACGTACAGAATTAATAGATTAAAACTAATGGAAATTTCAGTGCACAAAAAATTAATGAGATATTATTAGTATGCTTGCCATTAATACTTTATGGAACGTGCATATTTACATATATGTGAAAATTATTTTACAATTCATTATTTCATAATGAGTTTTCGTTTGATTTTGCGATAATTTACATATTATGTTTCATACGTTTGTATTGAATTCGTTTGAACTAGTATCTGCGTGTGTTTTTACAATACCATTCTAGATTTAATTCACAGAATATAATAGACTACATTGACGTTTTGATGAAAACGACTGTCATCATTTTTGGTCGAATGTATTGTCAGCGGCATTAACACAACGTCAGTGGAATCCGATTGTGTGTGCAGGCAGCAGTTCTATGACGTCTACGAGCTTCGTTTAATCCCGTGGAATCGTCGTGAAACTAATTACGGTATACATCACAATAAACTTGTATTGGTTCATGACAGTCGCGTGCTATGCATTTTAATTGAAATCGAATACGCTTGGCAATACCAGTTGTCGAGTCGTTCGTTACCTATACATTAATCAATAACTAACTTCCATGCGGTATTTTTTTTTAAGGGAAATACAACGATTCGAAAAAGAACGACGTACAAACAAAAAAAGCGACTTGATGTTATGTTTTCAGACACTATTATAGTTGTAATTCGTTCGAAAGTTGTTGTTCAAATAAAGATCCTTTAAACGGCTAAATGTATCGATTTACGCATTTATGCAGTATTTATGCATTCATCAAATGTATCTATTATGAACTTTCACAGAACAAATCGTAGGCGTGTCTACGGTGACAGCCTAGGGTGCCCCTAGTCTGCCCCTGAAATTTTCCAAAGGCGCCGATCAGCCGAGTTTTAAGTCAGATGGGTTTTAAATTTAATTTTAAATCAAGTATCTTTATTTGCTAATAAGTAATAAGTAATAACATACTATAGTATTATGATGTCCATACATGATCCTTACCGCAAAAAAAAAATAATATTATGTACCATGTACGTGGGTAACTCTCAACTCAACTGTCTCTGCTGGTATAATTTGTTATTTGTGTATGCACTATTTTTAAAACTATTGATAGCATTAATTTATTATTCTGTAGCCAGTCTAAGGTCCATCAAAGACATGGCACGGAGTGGTGGTATTTATGTTGAACAAGTTATTGAAGATTTTCAAAATGTTCCAACAAAAAGAAGACTTGTCCTTTAAAACATATCGTATAATATTTTAAATATTATGTGTTGGTGTTGTTACTTGTTTTAATTTTGTATTATTATGTTATGTAGGTACTATTTAAAGAATTAAGTTATTTTGTACAAAGAATACACGTACACATCATGTATTTCTTTTTATAACCTTACTCACTGTACCATACTTTTGTTTAATGTAAAGTCTTAAAATTGTTAAATCATTGGATTTTAATTATTTAAAATGATGATATCTATTGTGTTTCTATAGGTGGTGTAAACTAGAGCTATATATCAGATTTTTTTTAAGTTTTACAAATATTTCATAAGGAAGCTATACCCCCCCTCTCACCACAAGAAAATTGTGTGATGGCGCCGGTCATCAACTAGGCTGCCTCTGCGAATGAAGTCTAGTCACGCCTATGGAACAAATTACAAAACAAAATACTATACAACTATTTCTCCATGTTATAATAGAATCTACACAATATTTCGAGTTAATTTAAACCATATTACTGTGTTTTACTCTTATCATCATTCGATTAATTAACATTAAAAAGTATGTACATTGCAATGTACATGGGGACTGAAAGGGTTAGTAAATATTATGCTTCGAAGATATGGAGTGAACTTTTGAATACACTCAACCTAAATATGTACGTGAAAAATAATTTTATCGGTGACTGACGTACCTATCAGTTCTTTGCCATATTATTTACTTGTCCAAAAGTTGTGAAGTATTTAAAATTTAACAAGTCAAATACTCGCTTCACTACCTGGACGATCGTTCGAAACAGAAATATAAATGATTTAATTAAAAAAATAATAGATACACGATTCTGGGTTAAAAAGTATGTTGTTCTTTTAGAGTATTATTAAGTCAAAGACGCAAAGGGCATCCGGATTTAAAATTTCAATTGTAATTATAACGTTATTGACATACGAACTATTTAGCTGTATATTAATATGTTTATCGTATTGTCGACATTGTGATCCCGTGACCCCGTCTCGTACACAGCGAATACACGTATTCAGTCATAACTAAAACGAATATTTTATTAAGTGTTATTAAAATTATTAATTATTATCAAACAGTTCCGACAGAAATTAATTATATATAATTAAAAAATAATATATAATAATAAAAAAGTATACTTTTACAGACTTGACCCAGTAAAATTGTATTTGCTGAACGGTCTCAGTCAGGCGAAAACACTCATGTTGATTGTGTAATAATAAGGTCGAATCGTGACTGTTTGTTATGAATTATAATTATCATAAAATACGGTCGTCCGGACGGTCATCGCAGAAATCAAAAGACTACCTCCTGTGCATGTCATAATAATTAGTAGCAGAATCTGTTCAAGTCTCGTACATTGACATACTATCTTTGGGCACGGGACAATAATAATATTATACGCAGACATTTGGAAACGGAAAATCAGGCACAGGATATTATTTGGTCTCAAAGACAATGTTATTAGAATCCAATTCTAATTTCAGCATGAAAATTGTCGATCAACTTTCTCAATCAATATGAATGAGAATTATAAAAAAATTAAATAACAAAAAAAAATTTAAGCTGGTTAGAAAATGTAAGTTTATAAACGGAAATATAATGTCAAACTAGTTTGATTAGGTATTATTATTCTATATAATAAAACATGTTAGAAGGAGAATCTCATGTAGTATCATTATTTTCCCCCGTACGGCCCAAATATTGAACTGCAGTTAAATCAGTTATTATTTTGGAATTCTTAAATCTTAAATTTTTACGCTCCTGTTGAATAAAATAAAAACTTATTTCATCGGTAGTATTAATTTTAACCGTGGTATTAACTATTATTCAATAATGTTAATTAAAACTGCTTTATGAAATCGTATCTGTTATATTTTACAAAGTCAGATGAAGAACATATAACTGTTGCTTTATAAACACTGCTTCGGAATTTATACATATACGTATATAGGATGTGATTATGACGTGTTTAATAATATCTTGATACGCATAGACCGTTGAAAGAGAGAAGGCGAATGAAAAATAAGCTCTAGACTTTGGAATTTCGGAAATATTCACGTCAATAATGGCCCTTTTTTGTTTTTCAGAACTTTGTAGAAATAATTCTGCGGGTACAGAACATTTTTCGCACCCCTCGCCATCAAGGTCTGCGGCCTGCGCACGTCTATGATTGTAACATCAGGTATTTTTACCTTGAATTTCTCAAATAATAATCATTCTGAATTCCTCAAATAATAATAATCATATAGTTGAAAATGGTAATTAGTAGATAATTAAAAGGATTGACTTTAATCAAGTCAATCCTGTGTGGGGGCGCTGTGTGGGGGCGCTCACGAATTGCCTCCCATTTGACCCTCGAATTGCCTCCCGTGATTTTTTTTTTAAAAGGTTACACGAATTGCCTCCCGAAAAAAAAGTAGTCGAAAAAGTAGTGACCCTCTTGTACTAGAATCGCCTACGATAGGTGTAATTAATCGATATTATATTAGTAAATAGACTGTCAGGTGTAATAATAATAATAAATAGACCGCGGATTATATGCAGTGAAAATACTCTATTATATATTTATATACATGCAAATATGCAGCATAAAATACAGAAATATGCATAAACTATGTTAAAATATGCACTAAGAATTATGAAAACAATATGAAAAAATTATGATGATGGTATTTTTGGCAACCATTCCGTTAGTAGTAAACGTCCCTGGATATTCATTTATCCAAAGAACATAGTTTTTTCGTACACGTCCATCGCTTAACGTCATTGGCCAAACTTTTTTGGAAATCCTAACTTAAAACCATCACAAATTAAAATTGTTTTGCCTTTTTCACTAATAACACGTCTAACAACGTTCATTTTCATAACACTGCGTGTAATTGTTATTTACGAAATTGACTGTGTTGAACGGTAATGACGGACTAATCTTTAACTGATAATCAGTGATCGACAAGTTTGTGGCATTTGGCAAATTAATCTGCCCGGGAAATACTGTATGTCTTAAGATAATATTTTTGAACATTATGGAAATCGATAAAATCCATATCATCGATGGTAAAAACTATCGATAATCTAAGTATACTATGGGAGGCGATTCGAGTGAAAAAAGGTTGCCTACCTGAATTTGGGAGGCGATTCGAGTGTCGCCTGCTGTGGGACCCATATCGACTAATATTACGATGCACCACAGTCGAATCTCACCGTGCCGATTTTCCCGCGGCTCAGATTCGGAGCGTGTACCTTCGTCGTATGCGCGTAAATATATTACTGTTCCGGATTCCCGACGAAACGCTCGCGGGAACGAGGTGTAGTAGGCGACGGACAGCGTACGACGTCATAACGACCGCGTGTCGGAAAAACGAAATTTTCCGGAGCGTCGCCGTCGGGAAACGCCGCGGCTTTTCATACGAGCGCGTGTGACCGTCGCGTTGCCTCGGCGGTGAACGCCGCGCCGCCCGTAACGTCACATTATTAATCGTCGAATGAACGACGTCATCGTCAGCATAGGGATAATTACACGGCTAACACAGTCGGCGAACCGACCGAATCTACACGGCCGGTTTCTTTCCCTCCGCCACTCGGTTTTTTTCTCTTTTTTTTTTTTTCGTCCCGCCGCCGGCACGTAGCACGCGGTGGCAGCCGCGTACCACCGCTGCGGGTCGATTGCCAACAGAGTGCATTTCCATTTATAAACCTCCGCCGATTGTTTAGCGGCGGCCAGTTGAACTTTAGCAAATTAACCGCGTACAAAACGGCTTTTGGCCGAGGGACAATTCCGCACGGCCACGCGTACCGAGCGGCTGCGGCGGGTCGCGGGAGGGTCGACCTTTCCACGGTCCGGTCGCCGGGCATAAACAACGTAATTAATAGACGTTCGGCGTAAAAGCCCTCGCGGCGGCGTGAACACCGTGACGGGGGGTCGGCTGGGGGAGAAGAAGGTTTTCAATTTGGTGTGGAGAGAGAGAGAGAGAGAGAGAGAGAGAGAGAGAGAGAGAGAGAAAGAGGGAAAAAAGTCATTTCCTCAAAATCTATACATGTATATTATACCTATTGCTTCTGGTGCGGCGTTTGTCGTCGTACTGCAGCTTGTAAAGTGTTATTTGACCGCCGCCGTGGTCGTTTTCGCGTACGACGACGGAGCGAACGGTTTGAAACACGGCGGTGAAATCCCCGCGGGAATTCGTACCCCGGACAAACGCGTACGTGCAGACATATACATACATATATACAGGGTGAGTCTGGACTATTTGACAAATGCAATAACTTTTTTTCTATTAATTTTTTTTCATTTTTTTTTTTTTTAATGAATATTAAGTCCCTGCGCTACAATAATATTGTCTTAAAATAATTTTTTTACTTTTGAAACTCAAATTTGGAAATTTAAAATTTTTGTCTACCGTAAAAAAAAAAAAAAATCAAAATAGCCATTTTGTAAACCTGATTTTTAGAAAAATATTGGTGTTTAAAATTCTAATAAAGGTTGTTCCATTCATTTTCTATGAATTTTTAAATGTTGTGAAAAAATTAGGAATATTATTGTGTACCGCATAATATTAAACACATATTATTTTATATCCCTATTCATTAAATGACCGATCGAAATCTAATTTATTCCATGATTTTTGTTATCATTTGTAGATAAATTAATATTTATCATTATCATCGCAATTAATTAACATATGTATAAATGTTCAATACTTCAATTATCAATATAAATTATAACCTTAAATATTTTAATTGGCTAATTTATAATCGATCAGCCATTAAATAATAGTGTTATACGATAATATGTATTATGCGGTAGCGCGGTACACAATAATATTCTCAACTTTTTCACAAACTTTAAAAAATCATAGAAAATTAATGGATGAACTTTTATCAGAAATTCAAATACCATTATTTTTCTAAAAATTAGGTTTACAAAATGGCTATTTTGGAATTTTTTTTAAATTGTAGACAAAAATTTTAAATTTCCAAATTTGAGTTTTAAAAGTAAAAAAAAATATTTTAAGACAATATTATTGTAGCGCAGGGCCATAGTATTTATTTGAAAAAAAAAATTTTAAAAAATGAATAGAAAAAAAGTTATTGCATTTGTCAAATAGTCCAGACTCACCCTGTATATATATATTATAGTTTACAGAGTGTCTCAGGATGGTTTGAATTGTTGTTCTATGAATTATTTTTAACTTTTTATTTTTCAATCAGCACTGCATAATAGTGATATTGGACACCAAATTTGAAAATTTTATTCTTAATGCAGCTCGAAAAAAAAAAAAAAATTATAGCCGTTTTCTAAACCATATTTTCAAAAAAATTTCAACGGTATTACATCTTAATAAATGTTACGTAATTGATTCATTATGATTTTTCAAACTTTTTGAAAATACGTTTTTAATAAATTGTTATCTTCCGTTACTTCAACTGTTCAATAGTTACGATTACATTAGTGAATCGATTTATTTTTCCTTGAAATATTAGATTAGAAGTGATTGATCGACAATTATTATATTATTACTATTTTCAGAAAACTTTTTTTTATGATTCGTTATTTTCATTGACACATATATCCTTTTTTTTAAGTGGAACCTTTTCGCGTTATCAGAGACAGCAAGATACATAGTTTGAGAACAAAACTATCTTAGCTAAATCAGACGTTAATTAATTTAAGTTTGCATAACGTAGTGTGTAATACCCATTAATATTTATTATTACATTACCAACCATAATAATTTATTATTTATTTACCATGCATTTTAATTTAAAATAATTTACTTGATCGAAAGCATAGAATTCATAGTGATTCCTAATATACACTGGTTCTACATATAACACAAATTATACAATATTATGAAAAAGTAAAAACCATTGCCATTGGTATAAACCTAAAAATCAGAAGGGGGGATATGAATTCCATGACACCCCTAATCGTAAATATACGTGATTTAAAATCTCTTAAAGTTTGCAAACGACGGCATATGAAGTATAATCGAGGCGATTATAAATTTCACTCACAGTGAACAGGTAGTAAAAATAGTGTAGTAAATTGTACCCGGTGTATTTCGATTTGTAAAATTGGTACAGTAAATCGCGCCCGACATCTTTTGATTTCTAAAATGAGTATAGTAAATTGCGCCCTTGATATCCAAGTGAACTTGAATTCATTTATATTTAATTTAAACACTCACATTTATCCAAGGCCCCCAAAAGGGGGGGTCAGGTGGACCCATGGTTCTAGGGCCCGGTCTATCGAGGGGCCCGACGTCATGAAAATAACTACTTCAATATATAAAAAAAAAAATGTTTCAAATACATTTTGATGATATTATACATGACCTTGCTCAGAAAAAAAGGAAAGAAAAGCAAAATTTTGTTTTCAATTCTAACTTCAAAGATGCATAAATGAGTATAGAATTCAATTATATTTCGTTGACAGGATTTAAGCATTAATAATAATTTTTAACTAAATTTACATTGTCTTGAAAAATTTCAAAAAATGGATTTATCTAGTTGTTGCATTTATCTAATTGTTTTGATAGAGGGGTCCGGATTTAGTTCTGTACCCGGGCCAAAAATATGATGTGGGGGGCCTGCATTTATCGGTGTAAAAGTCGAACGTTTATCGCTTTGATTTTATAACGTTATCGATATCAATGATATTTCATACCATACTTAAGTAATATTTTACTATTATAGTAAGTTGTTTGCATGCAACAGTGCGACATGGATATCCGTACGGGATTTAGCCGGAGAGAAAATGAAGTTATAAATCTATTAAAACTAAAAATTTTCAAAGTAAAACTTGAATGGGCTTTGTAGTGTAAAAACGTGTAAATCATTTTTGAAAACGGTCGGAGAAAACACTGATGTGACTGAAAAAAAATGTGAATCATAATCATGAAGTTAATTTGCAAAAATTACAACGGGATATTGCCCCCACTGGTGCAAAACGAAAACAATCGAAGATACACGTGAAAGACTAGCGAAATATTCCATACAATAGCAATCGTTTAAGATACGAGTTGACTCAAATTTAGCGGTGTCAAATATACTAAAGGAAGTATGCATAATGTGAGAATAAATTTACTACCTCCGTTACTAAATACAACGGAATCGGTTCGGGAAGCTTTGAACTCGATACAATATCGAAGTTTGAATGAAGAGAATATGATCCTCTATAATGATTTAAATTCTAAACTCGTAATCATAGGAAGTAAATTTTATTCAGATGTATTATGTAAGGCAGAAATGTTTTATGTAGATAGTAAATTTGAATACTGTGCTAAGCACTATATTCAACTATTTACTATAGTTCGAGGATATTTAAATGGACTCTACATACCGTTGGCGTTTAGTTTATTACAAAACGAATCTAATGACACATAATTATGAATTTACTTATAATTTTGAAAGGAAAATGTACCGAAAACGGATATACATTAAAACCCAACTCTGAAATTGTTGACTTCAAAATAGCTATTTGTCTTTATTGCTTAAACGTTTGACCTCAAGTCATAATATTATAGGATGTCGATTTCACTCACACAATTTAGACGGAAGAGAATTTAAAAAGGTTTAGGTTCAGAGCATATTATAACAAATGGATCTGTTATTAGAAAACGGTTATAACTTGTGTTTGGTATGGTATTTTTAGAACTAGAAAATTTTCGCGATTATTTTAATTATGAATTGATGCCTACTATGTCAGAAAATAATCGAATTTCACAATTTTCTTCTTACTTTTTCGACACTTATGATTTGTTTGTTGACTTTCCTCTAAATATTTGGGCATCGGCTTCCGCAACATCAACTCGAACAGTCTATAAAGAATGCACTGTACAGAATTGAAATATATCGGGTGCGATATTCACATTCGGTCGTACAATCAGGTACAAAGATTCGTTATCGATTTAAACTCGAAAATCGAACGTGTAGACAGTGGTGCCAGCGTTTCTTCAACACCTCCTAAATGAAATTCAAGACAATTTGAAGACCGTCGAGGTACAAACGACGAGATTTGACGTGCTATCGGATACTAACGATCGTTATCGGTTTCATCTAAAAACCTGTAGGTGGAGATGCCGGATAAATGAACCTGTGGAAACCCGTGCGGTGGCTTACTACAGTGTGATACATTTAGTGTTGTCTTCGTGTACGGCGTGTTAAAAACGGCGCGACAAGACAACACGCGAAATCCCCCCCCCCCCCCGGGGAATTTATACCCCAGGCGAACGTAGTTTAATATATATATATATATATATATGTGTGTGTACAAACACAACTGTGCACTGCACCCGCACATTACAACTCGCGTTTTCGTAAACGCGAGATTGTACGAATACGCGTTCAGACAAGGGCATGTGCACGAGCGCGCGTGCGTATGTGTGTATAGTTTATTATTACACTGGTCCGTTTACAGGGCAATTTGGAAAGGCAGGAAATCATAATTCACCGACGCGGGGAATGCTAAAAGCTTTTCCAAAGTCCTCCCGGTCGTGTACCCGCACGTCCGCCGTCCGGCCCTTCGCCACTTATAGCCTTTAGGGACTCTGTGCTTCGGGGTACACAATATGAGCGCGTACAGTATATATAATATATATATGTGTGTGTGTGTGTGTGTGTGTGTGTGTGTGTGTTTATAGAGCTCTGCGCTCAGTGTGAGGCCGGACGACACACAGTACGCCGGAAAATTAAGTTACGGTGACTACACACACAATGTGATCCGAACAATGGAAACAAAATTATGTATTGCCATTCCGGTCCGCCGGTTTTTGGGAACCCCTAACGGTGCACACACATACACACACACATACACACACACACACACACACACACACACACACACACACACACACACACACACACACACACACACACACACACACTCACGCACGCACATATTTTATCGTCGTGTACACGCCTCTATTTTCAGCGGTGATTCGGTGCAGGATAATGTTATGTATACGCGTGTATACGGTCCTCCGCAGTTTGTTATACACACGTTGGTCCGTATATCATAAAGTACGCGTATATTATTATGTCGTCGTCGTTTAGTACCTACTAAAGTGCGGTGTTTATAGGGTTAAACGAGACGTTCGCGGGGAGGGCGAGGTCGACTTTTGTCACTTGCCGGAGGATAGTGGCGTAGACGACGGTCGATCATAGGCGTGCGCAGGGGAGATGCCGGGCGTATATGCCTTGGCATCCCCTGCGGTCTGCAGAACCAAACTAAGTTTGGTAAAAACAAAATTAAGAAGCCGTACGAAACAAGAAAGATCGGACGCAATGATGTTGATACGTATTTGTGGAACAAGAATTATTACTAGCATCATAGATAAATTATGAAGATTGTGTAATTGATGAGTTTTAAAATTTACATCCTTTTGAACGAAGATTAAAACTATAACTATAATTATTAAATTAAATATTACATACGTTAAATTCATATTACTTAAGAAATAAAATTTAAAATAAAAATTATACTTTTACTTGTTTATATTAACCTTTGTTTCGTGAGCTTTTTAGTTGTGAGAATTAAACCTTTTTTTTTAATACTGACTTTTTTTTTTATGGGACTTAAAAATTGAGTTATTTCTGAAACATTGGCTAAGATTTGTTAAAATATGTGAGCTTAACATTAATGAAAATTTGGTAAAATTCTTGGGGAGGGGTCATTATATCAGGGAGGCTTTTAGTATGAATCAAAAAAATTTCAGGGGGCTAAGCCCTCCCCATCTCCACCTATATTTTGTAGTATATTGGCATCCCCCGCGAAAAAAGTCTGCGCACGCCTATGCGGTCGATAACGGAGACGTGCGCGTACGGAAACAGGTCGACACGGACGACGCGCGTTCGCCTAGTGCAGGGGTGGCGAACCTTTTCCGAGTCGAGTGTCAGAATTGTCCAAACAAAGTTTTCTGAAATTGTTCGAGTGCCCCCCCCGCACATATACATAAAAGAAGTTAAATGAAGTCAATATTTGTGTAGGTTATTTTACAAATTACATATGATATTCTTGAATCAGATGTCAATATTGAATATTGAATATTTGTTCCTTTTTTTCATGTAAACAATTTTATAACAGAATATCCAAATTTCTAATTTTGGTAAAACGTGTAGTTTTTGCTTTGACTTGAAAAAATTCACTACACATTATAAACTTTCAAGAAAAAATGAAAAAAATAAAATAAAAATAAGCGAATTGCATAACTTTCGACATTTCGATGTCTGCATTGTTCGCCACTTTTCCATATAGACGATTTATTTGTATTTGTGATATTAGTAAAGCATAAATGTCTAACGGAATATAATTATAATTAAAATCTGAAAAAAATGTTTAATCGTGTTTATTTTAACTAAGATTTCATAAATAGCATGATTCAAATTTTTATTTTTATTTAAATTTCGATAAATTCAATTTTTTCCAAGTGTCGTCGGAATTTCGCCGACGTGCCACTTTTGGCACGCGTGACATAGGTTCGCCACCCCTGGCCTATTATAATCGTATAGGTACGTTTAATGGACCGACGGGATTTCGTACGACTCGGCGCCGCCGGAGCGGCCGGGGTGTCGTGTTACCGTGCGTCGCCGCGAGGTTTTCGAAAACGACATCGTACAATTATTACATCGTGTTTTATTCATCACGGGTTACGATCGTGTGTTGACTTAAGGCGATAACAGCGATATTGAAATATCGACTGACGTGGTTAGGACGTTAGGTTAGGCGTATCATTTACAATCGCTCGGAATGTAACCTTTGACGACAGTCATAAAAAAAAAAAAAAAAAAAAAATAACAATAAATAAATAAAAATCAATACATTTATTATAATATAATATATGCGTGATATTTTATCGCGTATATTTTTTACGCGCGTAAATTTTAATACGGTGATAAATTTTTCGCGTAATTACCGCGATTACCGGTGTACCGTAAAAAAGCTGTTTCGCGTTATAACTTATGACCTGCACGTTCGCTCGACGAGTCTGTGTTTAAATCGTTGTTTTCGGACGTCGATTTTACGTATTGTTTTTGTTCGTGTCGTTTTTAACGCACACGTACAAATCATCACACGAACGTTTAAAGCGTACGTTTCACAAAAGAGCGGGATAAAATCGTCGTGTATTAACAAACACACGAGAATAATAATCATTACAATATTACGGTTGACAAATCGTCGTCATCGTTAAAATATTTTTAAAAACGCTATAAAAAGTAACGTTCGACGAGAACATGATATTCGATATCTATGTGGGGAGTCTCGGGTAGAGATTTAATTATATCTTCCAGTTCAACGTTCCGTCACGATAATATCGTAAAATAACAAAGATAAGTGCACCGCTGCTGTTCGTGACATTTTTCTTTTTTTTTTGGGGGGGATTTTTTAATGAATTAAAAAAAAAAAAAATTAAATCTAAATTACCATAACGGGCCAAATAAAATATTTCGATATTACTTGTACTTAGATAAACATCGTGTTGATAATTAAATATTTAAAACCAAAGAAATAACTCAGTCTTGCGACAAGATTTTATACGAAAAGGTTTTTTTTTTTTTATATATATATTTTATTTATATAGATTTATAATAACGTACTAAGTCGTAACCGGTTCGTTTCCCTTATGCAGTCGTAATATTAACAATAAAAATAATAATAATTATGACCACAGTAAAATATAATGATTGTATTCCTATTCGTTCTTGGCCATGCAATTTTCGAAACGTGTACTCCGCAAATATCACTCGTATTAAATTTTAGGTAGAGCTATTATTATTGAGGAACGAAAACAAATTTCACGTGCCAACAGAAATCTCACGTGCCAAAAATAAACACGGATAAAAACATTGGCCGTTCACACCTCGTCTCTTTATCCAATCCACTCACATAATATTATATTATCACCGTACACGACCAGTATTTCTATACGGTGTAGGTAATAAAAACGTATTTTTTCACTTTTCGTAATAATATATTGTCAGTGTTCGTCCTCATAACGTACGGGGACTGTTGTATTCAACTCGACGAATCCAATAAAACCTGAAAATAGTACGGTATACTCGTGATTTTGTTGTGTCATTTCAAAACGACTCTACGAACTAATGGAACACATGTAGAGTAAAGTCAATAAAATGCTAAGTCCTCAAGTGCAAATGACGTAGGTATATAAAAGATATTGTGATAGATACAGTCATTATTTACGAATTAAAATTAAAATTAAAGTCAACTCAAGATTCACTTGATCGTGTGTCTAATATATACCTAAGTATATTATTTATACTGTATATGTGTGTGCAGGGCCGCAACTAGATATTTTGAGCCCTAGGACAAAATATTATTTAGGGGCCACTATCTAGCATCACTCTACCAGGGCTTAAATTAGTGAACAAATTTATTGGAGTCAGTTAGATAAAATTCAACAAACAAACATAATCTTTATTAAAAAGTATTTCATACGTGTAAAACATACATTTTAGTAAATAACAACACTTTTTAATATCCATCATATTAATTTATTATAAATAAAAGCACACGAAAGAATAAGTTCATTATAATAGAATAATAAGTTATACATTTTATAAAAATAATATGATGTTAATATTTTAAACAAATTTAACGATTTAATCAAACGATAATAATAAATAAATGCCGGACTATAATTGTCAGTCATCAATATTTCGATAATTACAGTAACAGTGTAATAGTACAAACATTTATAAAATTAATTTTTTCTTACACAGTATACACAGTTGTCACGAATTCTCACAATGCAGTAGGTATTGCTGGGTATATAAAAATTAAAAATTGTAAAAATTATAAATAGGGGCCACAAAATAGGAATGGAGGCCGTTCACACTTTATTTATTATAATATAGCTACTGTAATTTACTAATGTGTCACAGATACTGGCTACTAACTTAAATTGGTTGATGTATTTTCCTTTAATGCAAAATGAAAAAGAATCGGTTTTTTTTTTTTTTTTTTTAAATTAAACAATAACATCTAAGCCGATTTGTCGGGGTCTGAAGGAAAACCACTCTCCAAGAGGATTCTACAATAACGCAAACAATCGACCGTTTTATCGTGTTATTTTTTCATTGATTATTATTTTTTCCGTCCAACTCGAGTTTGCTGTCAAATCAACTTAACAATTCGTAAATAAAATATGGCACTCGTCGAAACTACAGAGTGAAGAAGACAATTTGTATATCATCATTTGATTGGTTAACCGCTAGTTGCTGTTTCGACAAAATCTGTCACGAGGGAAAAGTGACGACAGGGAAGCAATATTTATGTAGGGTGTTTCTAAAAATGACAATTGTATAAAATTAAAAGAAAAAAAAACACATTATTTTACATAAATATTGTATACAATATAAATTTACTCATCATGTTTAAGCAAAAGTCCAATTCGGCTGTAGTTACTTTATTCTACGATTATTGAAAAAAAATATTTCTACATTTAATGTAAATTCAGTATGTACAGGTATTTAATTATGATACATTTTACGTATGTATAATGCATGTGAATAAATGTACAAGAAATAATAAAATAAAATATATACTTTACATAATATTATGCTTGTACCTATTCAAAATTTAATTATGGTTAAATAAGAAATTTCGCAATGTACAGTTTTTTTGTCCATATTCCATTGTATAAAAACTGTTTTAATTAAACAAAGATCCATTATAATGTACATACGTATAGTTTACCAGGAATAATAAACATTAAAAACTAAATTTATGAGGTATTTTAACCGTGATAAATTATACATTACCTATTATAATAATTTTATTATCTTGGGTTAATCAAATTTTATAGCCAATTCAAAAGTCAAAACGCCTATTTAAAATGTTAATAGTTACGCACATTTTTCATACGTGTAAAAGAGAATTGTTTTATTTTTATTATTACGAAAGTAATAATAAATTAATATTTGAAAATGGAATATTAATAATATTATGCATTATTCAACATAAATAATAATATTTATTAACGCTAAAAAATTAAACATCTAGTATGATGTTAAGATTTAATGAATAGTTAATTAACGTTAGGAAAAAACACGACTACAAAATAGGTAATTATAATATTTATTTGATAATATTAAATAACTGCTATATTATATTGTTATTACAAGAGTTAATGTCAGTTTCGTATAAAACATACTTCTAGAGTAATTTTTTCGACATAAATTCATTATTCTGTGCAGTAAAAATGTATTATATTTCACAACATTATGCATTATTATGAAAACACATTTATTATACGCTTTTAAATAGTTGTGTTTCCATCAATTGCATTTTTAAACCTACTCTGAAATACAGTAGACATTGTAAAAATTATTTTTTTTTAAAATGAAAATAAATATATTTAAAATTATACGCGTACTGTTCTGAATTTTCGAAAGTTTTTCGAAAAATTGAAATAAATATATTTTTATAGTTCACGTTAATTATTTTCAATAAAATTGCGGAAAAACATACCATTAAATATTAAATAAAAAATTGTACCTAAATGTTTTTTTTTTTCAATCGTGTGTATAATTTATTTTAAAATAACTTAAAGATCTTGAAACACTTGGATAGAGTGACTGAGACACCGTAAAATTTCACAACCGTACAGTTGTTTTAAGTAAAATCTTAAATATTATAATGATTCGTAATGAAATACTATTTTCCAAAACAACGCATTCAATAATGTACATATTATGCGTTTCGCTTCAAAATATATCATTAAAAAAATGAACTATAAAAAATGTGAAAATGAATTTATAATAAAATCACTCGTCGATAGTAGAACATTATACGGACGGGTTGACTCAAGTGACATCTGCTGTACGCCACACACGTTGAGAGAAAAACAAAAATTGTATTCGACTTGGCGAAAATGACGAAGCTTCCCGACGTGAATAAAATATGCGTCTACGCGTTTCCACGACGGGAAAAGACAAATCTTCGTCGGCGCGTTAAAGCCCCGGCGAACAGTAGTATTTATTTACTTAATTCATAATGTTTATTTTTAGCCGAATCTTTGGCAAAATCGGTCTGCACAGAACAATTTTTCACAACAACCACAAACTTGCACTCATCACGTTTTGTACGCCGTCCGTCCGTTCTCTTTTGTCTCCGTGCCGCGACGTCGGGCTGTCCGACAAATTTTAGCGAACACGCTCGTGTATAAATAGGTTGATATTAATTCTTGTCCTTCTGAAACCCCGTCAAATCACTCGCTGCCAAAGGTAGACATGATCTTTTTTCATCATAGGTCTTATAATATCATAATATAATTTAAAGATTTTTATACCGACCTCAAAGTACGTCGGTAGGACGTCATAATAGTTTTTTTTTTTTTTCTGTCAGAGATAACAGTTAACGCTCAAAACGGTTCAACATAATATCCTTTTCATTTTTAGTGTACTTAATGTATTTGTTTTGTGTTTGTGACATTTCCGCATTCCGAAAAAATTAGCTTGATCGGCGTCCTAGACGTATTGCAACAAAGTATCACGTAATTATCATTCTTCATATTATATTTATAAATTTATATAATCATCATCAAAACTCTGAATTATAAACCATGTCTTTGAACGTGTCATCAATTAATCATTCTTGATGTTACCGCTTTTTCTAAATTTTTGTGACATCTATCTCAGATAATAAAATATTTGAACGTTTTTAAAGTTGTTCGACAATTCTAACATTTCATTCTAACGTTTCATCATATTTTACACCAAGACATGCGATGTTATCCCGAGTTATTCGCATTACTCACGATAATATTTTACGCCGTTCAATAAAACTTAGCCATTAATCTAAAAATGTAAATTTAAGTTTTCACTTATAATGCAAGTATTTATTACTGAGTCCACGATTTGATTTCCAAACCGTACACAGCGTTGTTAAGAAATAATAAATATCGCTTATCATACGAACGCAACGTACGAGTCTAATGAATTTCTAAAATTGACAAACGGAGTTTTCCCGTTCTGCGCATAGGTAATCACAGGGTTCGAAAACTTATGCACTAAAAAAACCAAAAATTACCGAAATATTCGTAAACTTATTGCGTGTTGAATACGCCCTTAAATGTATAAATTTATAAGTATAAATAAAAATTATTTCTGTATCAAAACAGTTCGATTGACTGGTAATAACGATTTTATTTATTTTTTCCAAAAGCGTGAACAAGCGCTGATTATAGTCTAAACCAGGGGTCGTCAAGTGATTTCTTCTGGAGTCCGGGAAACTAAAATCATATGTAAACGGGGTCCGTAGAAGAAAAAAAATATTACCTACGTTATTCAATAGTTATTTCTAAAATGTTTAAACTATTTGAAGAGTAAACATGCCTTGTGACGTTATATGAGAAATCGCATTTCTCGTCTTTGGCAAGTAACTTGAAATCGTTAACTCTGTTCTCTACTCGTTTATATATATAAAATAAAAAAAAATGTTTTGTAAAACGACGCCTTTTTTAATAATCACGATGGAAATTGAAATAACGTACTATTAAACTAACAAACGTCTCTCTACTTGGACAGGAAACAACTGTCTTCGGAGAGAAACTGCCATCCCCCACTCCGGGGCATGGCAGAAAACTACGGATGCCCCAATAGAAATTCTTCCATACCCTAGGGACTACACTTCCGGGTAATCATGCCATACGAAAAAAAAAAAAACTAACAAACAATCAAAGATGTGTCGACGGTCCAGATCACTGTCTCCCGCGGTCCGGACGTGGACCGCGGTCCGCCAGTTGCCGACCGTTGGTCTAAACTGTTTTTCGTACACTTTTTTTTCACGTCAACTGCAGAAAGCAGTGCTAATGCTAATTTAAGATGTTAATCAACTGAAAAAACCTCCTACAGGTAAAGATGTACATCCGCTGTTGTATTTTCTTTCGAATGTGATTTTTGAAATGGTTTTTAACTGAAAATAATCAACGTCGAAAATTGTCTTGTATATGACAATCACGCAATAATAACGGGAAATTTGAAAAATAAGCTTGAAACGCGCAATGTCAGAGAAAATTGAACACCGTGTTTTGATTAATACAGGTTTGATTTAAATTAGCAGCTGATCCATCAAGTTTTCGGTTCGTCCGGCAAAAACGCGCAAATAAAAGAGCGAAAATAGGAAACGAAACAGTGGACTCCATTGCAAAACCTACCTCCACGCTCCGCTGTCCTTCTCCAACTCCAATTCTTCGGACTGATTTTTGCCCCTTATTAAAATCCCATATTTATCATTTATGGCACAACCAATGGAACAAACTAGCCCCCAATTATGCCTCACGGTACAAAAATATTTCTCCATCTATACCTTCTCATCCTCGGTTTCAAAATATCAAATTAAATCGTAACGTATTTACCTCTTTTTCACGCTTAAGATTCGGACACACTGTACTACCGTGACACTCTTATAAACTGTCTCTCGATAACTCTCCTTTATGCTCGTTACACGTCCACGATCCCAGGATCTGTGATATCTCACACATACTTTTTCACTGTCCCTCTTTGGCTCCCCAACGCAATATCCTCTTCGCCCTAATCCGCTCTTTTAACGTCCCTCTCGACACCCAATCCATTCTCTCTTCACAAATTGTACCAATAATCACTTCACTTCACATCCTTCTTCAATCTGTCTGGTTTAAAAACATAGCTATTGTATTACAAATTTGTCGTTAATTTTTTATATACTTTTACGTAATATCTTGTAAATACTCTGGTATAATTGTTGAAACTAATAATTGTTTACAAAGTTTCCATAAATAAAAAAAAAAAAAGAGCGAAACTCGTCCTACCAAATCTTGTAGCTCGCCGATTCCGCACGACACGTGCAAAGGCGTATTTACATCACATCAGGGGCGGACTGGCTATTTTTGGCCCGGGGTGCAAAATTTATCAGGGGCCCGTATTTATTTTCAAACCTACCTAAATGAGGAAAGAGTCCAGAAAAGTGAATAAATACATAAAAAAAATAAAAATAAGAATAGTTATTTTTTTGGGAGTAAGAATAGTATGATGGAGATATGGATATAATATAGATACTTATAATAACAATTTATATATTATGTGGATAGCTTATAGAGTAAATGTATTTTTAGAAGATTTTTCAATTGCAGCAAGCTTAATGAACATCTGTATCTTATTGAAAACTCGATTTTTACGTAGACATGACTGATACGATGACACGATGTAACATTATCAATATATTAACAACAGTATTGTCGATCTTTTTTATAATTTATCTTTACATAATAAAATATTACAATAAAAGTTAAATTAAAAAGGGCCCCGACTGTGATAATCGGAGGCCCGGTCATAAATACGAATCGGGGCCCGGGGTGCTACTTGGTGTATAGCACCCCGGGCCAGTCCGCCCCTGCATCACATTATCATCGAGTCACGCACGCCGTGTGACGTTGGGTTAGGTTTAGAGATTACAATCTCGGGATCTCGAATCTCGGGATCCCGAGATTCCGGCTACTTTTAGGTACCGAGAATACCGGGACCAGGATAAATAAATTCCGGGATTCTCGGGACTGTGTAACAGCACTCTATAATTCGATTCCTCGATTATGAATGCCGATTAACGTGTTTTTAAGATAAGATAATTATGTTATGAGATTATATATTTTACGACCGATCGGTATACGTACGAAAAAATTAGTATACGCTGTTCTCTGAATACATTCAAATACATTCAATACGACATTGAAAGAAAAGTTGGAGCTTGAAATAGGAAAAAGTAAAAGAACAATATTGATCCTATAACACAAAAAGAAACTGATTTGATAAAAATAATCAAAAAAGAGATGAATTTATTTGAAAATGGAGGAACTCGCGGGCATCACTTAAAGCTAGCATTTAAGTACTTAATGTCTATTCCTCCTACAAGTATCGAGTCCGAACGTGCATTCTCAGCAGCATCCTATATTGGAAACAAACTAAGAAGCAGACTGGGAGACGGGACATTAGACGCTCTACTATTCCTGCGTTCATATTTTCAAAATAATTAGAACCAATGTATATTTATAAACTAATTTAACTAATATAAACTTTATTAACCAATATCTATTTTTATACATACCTAATAATAAAAATATTTAAATAAAACAAAATCGTGCATAATTCTTTTAAATATTTTCTTATTAAATTTCGGGATAATCCCGGGATTCCGGGATTAATAGCTAAATATCCCGTAATCCCGGGATCATAAAATTGGGCCGGGATTGTAATCTCTAGTTAGGTTACTACACGTGTACCATACGATCGTTTCGATCACCGTCATCGTCATAATTATTTTACCTTCGTGCTCTGGCGACATGCAGGTTGTCACAACTCGCAACACAGTAGTACAATACGGTGGTCGTCGCGTCGTCATCGCCGACGACGTGTGACGGCGGCGGCGGCGGGAAGACGAGCGTTCGACCGGAGTAAAAATATTATATTATTTTATATTAATGGTCACGCCGGCACGTCAGAGCGACGTGTAATTAACCGAAACGTCGCCGCTCCGTCGCCCCGCAGCTCTCGGCGCGTGTGTGCTCAGTCATCGTCATTTATTACAACTGACGGCGGCGGCGGTGGTTCACGTCTCCTACACTCGTCGTCGTCGTCGTTTTCAAACGTGCCCGGCGCGAGGCCAGTTTACACCTGGACGACCCGCAGGAGCGGGCCACGTCACTTCATAGTCTTTCTTGTACACACACACACACACACACACACACACACACACACACACACACACACACACACACACACACACACACACACACACACACACACACACACACACACACACACACACTTACACGTCACACACAACACGACCGTATAATGCGTGTATATAATAACGCGTATTTTATACACATGATATATCGTGTGTGCGATCGACAGAGACGTGTGTGCGTATTATTGGGGAGAAAAAATGAATAATCACCTCTTTTTTTTCTTTCCCCCATCGCCTCGATACGTCCGAATAGTTACAGCCTTGTCATCGTGACTCGCCGCTGCCGCCAACCCGCGCTGCTCTCTCTCTCACTCACTCGTTTCTACAATCCGGGCAGACGCGCGTACTTTTTATTATTATTATTATTATTATTATTGCTGTAATAATATGTCGTTTATGATAATACTCCTTCGTGTGTGTGTGTGTGCGTGTACCTACTAGTGATGGGCACAACCGACTAATTTTAACTGTCGATTATTATCTATCGATAGTTTCAAAAACTACCGAGTTATTTTTCAATTGAATAGATACAATTATTATTCATCGATTGTTTTTAAAAATTATCGAGTAATTCACTCGATAGTTTTCTTTCGGTAGTTGCATACGCGTCTTACACCGACTAGTTTTGACTATCGAGTTAAAAAAAAAAAAAAAAAACAATCGAGTTATTTTTCGGTATTATCGACCGAATTTACTTGATAATTTTCACTTATTAAATTTGCATTGGGTAAGTAGGCGTAAAAATGAATCGAAACAGGTAGTTCGATAGTTTTATAAAACAACCGAGTAATTAGATAGTTTAAACTATCGAGTACCTACTTCGATAGTTTTCACTCGGATGTGCCCATCACTAGTACCTACCTACACGTCCACTCGATGGATCCCGTCGTCATTCATAGCGCGTGATATCTCAACAGCCACCTATACATAATATTATGTTATTTATTTTTACTATTATTATTATTATTTTATTTTTTTCGGTTCGACCCGTTTACGTCAGAATCGACCGGACGTATAAAAACAAGCGTAGTATCTACACACGTTATACCGGAACCGTGGACGTGGCGTCCGTTTGTTTGGTAACCGTCCGTGTTTCGGTGTAAATAATTGGTGTGTATACCTCGGTTGAATCACACACGGATTGGAGCTATAGAGAAAAACCACTTTTACGTCACGACGTTTATTCGGCATGTTTATCGACCGTTATAAATGTGTTATAATATGTATACGACAACCTGCCGTCGGTCGAGTCGCGCAGTGATTTGCACCGCCCACACGGCCGTTCGGGAAATGACACTTGTAATTATTATTTGTTCCGTCCGTTACCGACCCCCGGCCGAGGTGGTATCATTATGCGTCATTAACAAACGTTTTGATCAATCGAGCCCCGGATCTAAATCACGAGCGCCTTGTTTCTACGAGACATTTACATGGCACCGCCCGAGATATTTTAGGTCGGGTTTACGAACGAGGTCAAAAGGTTCGTATGTCAATAATAATAGTGTGTTATGACTCGGATCTATAATTTAAGTAAAAAAAAAAAAAAAAAACGTCCAAACACGAGGTACAAATTATACGTCCTAAACCGTAATAACCAACATTTGTGTAACTTTTGGACGTTAATATAGATTGTAGATATTTGATTTTGGTATGAATATAGGTACGCTTTTAACAGATGGTTTGTTTTATACGTAAAAACAATAATTTACGCATCAGCGCTCGTAATAAACGGAATACAAAAACAAGTGGCACACGATAATTTGATCCGATTTTTAAGTAAAACACCATATTGTGTATGAAAACCTTTGACGTTTAACCGAATATTAATGAATAAAATATTTGCGCTTGTCGAACCGTTCGGAAAATTATTTTCTTCCTACTTCATCCTAACACTCGCCGATAAATTATAATATTCTCAAACAATTTTTTCTCTTCGCCAATATCCTCTTTATGCCGGATATTGTTTGCACGGCTTCCGTATAGCGCGTCTTTATAATAATTCTGATATCGTATTACCTCAACAGAGCGTTGAGCATTCCTATAGACTTTCGGTTAGCCATAGAATTCGCAGGTGCCGTGTAACGGGATATCCTTTTTTCCATTCCAAATAACCGTAATAATCTTCTTTAGATCCTGCGAATTTAATATGCTACCTATGAGAATTCGTTCCCATCGCATCGTTCTACATCATCGGTAATCCATTTAATGGAATCTCTTTCGTAGGAAACCGTATATCGGATTATAATATTGTATCATTATAAATCACACAGTGCATACAGGGTGACCCAACATTTGTGTTACGGCAATATTACGCCATTATCGATATTTTAAAATAAAAAAAGCCCATTATTATACTGTAAAAGTTTTTGATTCGGAAATATCTACAATGATTTATACTTTTTTAAATCATTTACAGTCTTTTTGGGTTTTTAACGATCAGTTTTTGAAAATCAACCAGAGACGTGGAGATATTTTTTCAACGGATTTCAGAGATCGAAAAAACGTCAAACACAAAAAAAAAAAAATAGTTATGATTAAGAGCGATACAAAACGCATAGACGTTGCATTCTAATCGTATACGCTCTCATTTGGCAGATCACACCGGTATTATAAAATACTCGTCTCGTCCCACACTCGCGGATGTATCACCCTATATAATACATGTGTATAACATACAATCGACGTTAATACTCTTGTCACGTTAGTTTTTCATGATAGCGCTACGGTAACCGTAGGAAAATAAATCGAGCACTATAATACACGTGTATTATTCATATTATCCTCGCCAGAGCTGTTCTATGATGATAATACGAACTGTACGGTAATACTGTCTTTAATAATTACACGCCGCCGTGTGCGGAGGAACGAAGCGCACTAATCGCTTTGTGCAAAATCTTATTTTCGCCGGTTTACGTTCGAGAACATACGTTTTATTGACACGACGCGATCGATAGACGACGCCGGCGAGTGAAATTCAAAGGAACCGTAACCGACGGTCGCGGAGGAGACGTTCGATCATCAGGGCCCATCGCGCAAATGGCGTACTAAAGTTTTTTTTTCATTCGATTAAATTGAGATAACCGCGATCCGCAGCGCATTAAAACGCCGTCCGCACAAAACGGAAACAACGACGTGCACACGACAATCGTCTTCGAACTGCAGCGGCAGGGCGTCGAGGAGGACGGCGAGCAAGTCTCGTCAGGACTTTGAAAAAGTTTGACGCAGTACCACGGGCCACGTCCATACAGTAAACGTGTGATTTTTTTTTTTTTTTGAGACGTGATTGCGACCGAAGATTTCGACGGATCCGTTTATATTTCAACAAAAGTAATAATACGAGTAATAATAATAATAATACCGTAACACGATCGTCCGGCACGTGTAATTTATTTATTTTTTCGTCCCCCCGCGACGCGTGCAAACCGATCGCACTACCCATGACGCGAAGACCGTATTCGTGACAACAGTAATAACAATACAGGAGGCTGAGGGGCTCGATTAAGTTATCCTACCAACTGAACGCTCCAAACGCAAAAAATATCGACGAAAATCTTTAACAGTGTGACTACCGCTTCTCAGACTTACAGGACTTGCCCTTCCTTTTCACAGCGAATCGAGTGCTATGATCGATTTAAATGTGGCTTGTAGTGAATGGTATGAGCTCGTTAACCGCTTGTAGCCATACGTAACTCAGTAACTCACTTCTGTCGTATACGATGATCATAAAACACAAACACACACACACACACATACACAATTGTGTAATATATTTTAATATTTAAAATAACGCGTGTGCCTCCGTAAGTGCCGAGTTACACGACCGCCACCGAAGACCCGCTTTATTTGATTTTTCTCTCTTTTATATTACAATTACTATTCCTACTTACTACTGATATTTTATTCTACTTAAACTACTGACTTAACTAAAATTTGTTACTATTTTTATTGCTCTACTTTTTAAATGACGACCAGGGTCCGGATTTTATAGCATTTGCTAATAATTATAGAATACAGATAAAAATATCAGTGTGGGCTATAAAATTGTTTCGTACACCAGGAACTCTAAATACGAAATTTTATTTTGCTATTTTTCACATATTTGATGCATTTCAGATTTTTAGTGCTATTTTTAAAGTATTGGTACTATTTTTTTTTACATAATGCTTTATTTAGTAGTTTTCATAGATATCGTTCATATCGAGAAAAAATTATTATTCATTTATGTGAATTCATAAGAAAAATTACAACCTTTTTTAGGTTTCGTAATTAATTTACAAATAATATTAAAGTTGTAGGTATACAATATTACACATGTTAGTCTATTTTTAAGAAGCTCGGAAATACCGAATATTATACATTTTATGCCTTTTAATCTGTTTTATTGATATATATATTTCATTATTGTTTAGATTTTACAATTTTCTTTAAGTAATACGTATTAATTCAAAAGATAAAAATATAAACCATCAGTAAAAGATGATAATTTCAAAAAAATTTGATTTTTTTGTCGCTATTTTTGATATTTTTAGGGCATATTATAGCGCATATTTTAGCACTTTTTGGTGCTATAAAATCCGAACCCTGATGACGATAAATCGTTTTGGTTATTATGACGTTGATTGCCTAATAACTACACTTCGTAGCCGTACATAATATTTCACTTCGTAACCTTACGTACCACGACGTAGCCCTTCTCATAACTCTACGTAATCCGTTTCAGTATGCAGCGGCACCCCGGTCGATAAAATTTTTTCTCTCCATAATATTATAATTTTAGAAAATTCGATGTAGGCGTCACTTGTTTTTCTTTTCACTCTTATCAGTGTTAATAGTTGAACTGTACAGAGCCCGCCGCAACCGAATGCTCGTGCGACGCACGGACGTGTACGCTAACGATTCTCGTGGTAACGATAGCGTGACGACAGTAGTCTAAACAGTTCTCCGTGCCGGCAGGGTGACGTGCAATTATTATAAAATTAATTATACCACCCTACCGTGTCCAGTCGATTACCCCGTCCACGAGAGTATAGGTATTACAGATATACACGGCCGCCTCGACCCGCGGGCTAGACGCCGACGCACAGTGGGCGGAATATCGATTATAGCTGGAAAAAAATATAATTTTCACATATCGCATAATTTCTTATACATTTTACAATTTATTTATAAGATTACTATAGTCAATATGTTATAAAACCTATCTATAATATTTGAGAGATAATGCTATTAAATGAGCTTCAAACTGTAAACAATTTTTGTGATAAGTTAATAATTGGTCTGATACACAATATATTACGTTATTTGCGTTCGACCTTTCAAGTGGTAAGAGTTATTAGATTGCTGTATTATATATTTAATTTACTATGGAGGATACTAAAAAAGGTATGTTGGAGTTAATTTGTTATGTTAATAAATTTAACTACCCAGTTGATAGTATTATAAATGACCAATGCAAAATGTTACGTTTAATTTAAAATATTTGAACTTTGATAGTAGTTTTAAAAAAATGGTCAAAACTGACCTCCACAAATACTGTGCTAAATCATTCTAAAGTTCATACAATTTATCAGTACATATATTTTATTTGCTCTTCGTTGCTTCTTTTAAAATAATAATCGGTCGGGTAATTGTCGAAAATACGTTTATTTCACCGTGGTCGTCGTCGTCGTTGTCGTGTCCATAATGCTCTCGGGGGACGCATCGACATAAATTCAAAACAGTGGCGTCATTTGGGGGGGGGGCAACTCATACATTTGCCACAGTCTAGACGTGTTTAGCTGCTCAGTCTCTCAAGTTGGTACATATGAAAAATATAAAATATACAAAATAATAATAATAATAATAATAAAACCATTAAATCTGTAGAAAATAAATTATGAATAAAATTATTGACTATATTATTGTCTATATTTAAATGATAAAATTGAGATAACGAGAGACGGGCACTCACATATTGACATACCCAAATGCTAAATCGGTACACTGTACTAAGTACAAAACGTCGTTATTTTTAGACTAATACCTCAGTGGGCTAGTTTAGTCTATAAATATTATAGTCGTTACAATTTCAGCCATAAGAAAAGATATTTTCATATTATTATCAATTTGTACACAAACATTGATTAAATAATAAATATTATTCAATAATATATTGGAATGCAGCCGAATAATCGAAGTCGTCATAATATTATGACGAATACGAATGAAGATTATGAATAATACTTTTTCACCCCTTATGAACATAATTGAACGGTTATATATAATACATTTTAGTCGGCATAAAAAAAAGTTCAGTCGGCTTATCAGTAAATGTTCGCCCTAGTCTAGAAAGAACTGAAATGAAGCCACTGATTCAAAATCAACCGTCATGAATCCCTATCGCCACCGGTCACGGCCGTCCACCGATAGTCGGGCAACTCTCGCGCGGTAAGTGATCGCAGGAGACCCGGTGACCTGCGCGAGGACACGCATAATAATAATTGTCCGGTGTCGTGTCCGTCGTAGAGTGATCAATCTCTTCGACGTCGCGTCGTCACGTCCCGCGCTCTCTTGTTATCGTCGACGCGGTGTTTTCCGACTTTTTTCATCACCGTGGACCGCATATTTGGATGAATTTTCGACGGGTCACGGACGGCGGACTACCTCAATTAAAAAAAATCTATAAAAAGAAAAACAATTTTTTTCCATTTTCTCAAAAATAATCGTATTCTTTATTTTAAATCAACTATAGTTGATTAACTCACTTTAAATTGTTTATTCACGCGCATAAATTATGAGCCAACCGATTCGTCTTCTTGTTTTTATTATGAGCTGACTAAACAAACCTTGTTCATACAAATACTACACGTGTCGTCGGAAACAATGTTAAGTAAATGGCGTAATGCATATTCCAGAGTTGAATATTTTGTAATATTGCTCTTCTACGCCATAATTTCTCAATGTTTATACCTACTGGATTCAAACATATATTTACAAAACGATGTCATTTCTCAGTTCACTGGCTTCTAGGAGATCGTCTGAGACTTATTTAACTTTTGCATAAAAAGAGCTTCGATTTATTTTTCAAACGTTATTGAATTTCTTTCCATTCTGGAAAGTTCGAGTGAATAAATGTTTCAATTTTCCCTATTGATCATATTTAAGTTGAATAATATCAGCATATTAATCATCGTTCATAGTGAGTTTGGTAAGTTTTAAATTCCAAATAATTTTTTTTTTCAATTTTATCATGCACTGATTAATTTTATCAATGCGCAAATTCACGAATTTAATATTCAAAAATAAAAATATTCGTGCTGCCTTCCGAGGTTTTCGTTCCAGAACCTTGTGGTTACAAATCAACGTTATTTAAGACTTTGAAAATTTCGAAAATGCACGCACACTGTATCCAAATTTTAAGGCACACATTTTATTCAATGTTATTCCAAATCCTTGTTTGAAATATTTCGATTTCCTTTTTTAATTAACACACCATTTCAGTGACCATCTCCTTTTGAAAAATCACCGGACCATGTAGAAAAAGTATTTGCTGTTAAGTATAAATGTGACCACACGACCGAAAAATCTGCGTTTACGAGATGTGAAGAGGAAAAATAAGAAATATGAAAATAGAAAATTCCGCTCCGAGAATCACCTATGACAGGACTACAGGATAGGAAACGCTGGTTTATCAGCGATCGTACGTGAGTGTCGGGGACACATTATTGCCATAATCGTTATTAAAATACCATTCGGTGCAACCACTCATGCACCCATGCACCCATACGTCATGTTTCTCGACTATCTGTCTTAGTGTTATTATTATTAGTGTTAAAAATAATATTAATGATCTAGGATAATATGACGAAAACTTTTCCGCTGACAACACGGCGTACATCGGGCCGGTTCAACGTGGAAATACACGACAGTATCATAAGTAGGGATGAGAAGTTATAGGATTTGCATATTTTATTCTGTATCTTCTATTTATAGCTAGGTGAGCTAAAAATCTGTTCTATAACCTAATGAATTGAAATTTGGTATTTAAATTTTGCATATTTTTGCATATATTGGTAGTTTAATTAAAAGTTGTATATTCATGATTTTTTTTGTGCGTAAAAATGCATATTTAGTAAAATTATGTGGATTTTAATACAATTGACTTGAAAAATGTATTACTTTATGGAATATAATTTAGTCAATAAACAATACAATAAAAATGCAGATAGCAAATTTGACAATTATTGTAGAACTGTCCATGTAAAATATAATACGTAAAATAATTATTAAATATATCACAAAACTTATAAAATTGTCAATTTATCACTCAGTCAAAAATGTTTTATATTAATCTATATTGTAAACAAGTTTTTTATTTAAAAAAAAAATTGCATATTATAATATATTTTTTGCATATTTTCAAATTTTTGATGCATATATCATAATTTTTCCTTGCATATTTTGTCTATTTTAGCTCCTATAACTTCTCATCCCTAATCATCATCACGCCCGGGCGTGTTTTGAACACACGGCATTACGAACAGCTTAGTTGTTGTACGCGGGTATAATGTGTGTACTCGACTATTTAAAATTTAAACGTTAAGCGAATCTAGTATATTATTATTTACACCAGACCCCGTCGTGAACCGTGATCGAGTGCCGCGCGTTAATCCCGCGAACGCGAACGTGATGTATTCTGTTGAAAAGTCGCAAAAATATAATATTATTATGACGAGTGTCACTGAAAACTTGTCACTGTGTGAAAAAACCCGTCAAGCGTCACTCTACCCCTGTAACCGTCGCTGATTAGATCGATCGTAATTAAGTTTTTGGGACGGGATACGTATTCGCGGTGATGTTCAAATGAAGATTTACGCGACAAGTGTACACGATTCCAATTTTGCGGTACGGAATAATTAAACAACGTTTTTTCCCAACAGTATACCGAATTTCGATTAGAATTCAAAAGTAAAATAGCGGTTTAAAAGCGTGATTGTATTAAAAATAATTACTTTTTATTACTTGCGGTTCGGCGTTTTCGAGGTAGTATTAAAATTTAATATTTCAATTACACGGCGTAGTTTATTTTACGATTGTACTAAATTTTAATTTTATTGCTATGCTCATAGCATAAAACATAATGCATATCTACACTGAATTATGTACGTGTAGGTACCCATAACAATAAAACTAACTATAAAAGTCACCGTGATTATTATATTTTAGCCAATCGAATTACCCGGTCTAATAAAACACATATCTTAAAAGCAAATCGATGTTAAAAAAAGAAAAATTCAAGACATAATTCGTACCATCACGGGTATTATTCGGTCCTCGGACAAGATAATGGTGATGGCCAATCGGTGTATTGAATTTTAAAGAAGCGATAAATCATTTCTTTATAGAAATCGATTCTGAAGAAAGCTTCGTTGTAATATAAAATACCATTTATGTATTTTACTATTCTTAGTTAGATTGTTGATACGTTTTTTTTTTTCAATCATGACTTTGTGATATTTCGAGTTTTAAACTCAAAAAAAAAATGTTCTTTTATTAAAAGCATCGAAACTCATTTTGTCCGATATCCCAAATTCTGTGTTTGGATCGACAAATTATATGTTATTTATACGTACATTTAATGTTGGGGTTTGGTGTGAAAACCGTGGATTCTGTCGACATTCTAACTCAGTGCTTACCAAAAAAATCTGACAAATGATTTTTGATATTTTTTCAGTATTATTTAGATACTAAAATTTTTTTAAAGTAAGATATTATTTCAATGCTTTAAATTTAACTCAAAAGTGATCGAATTCGTTTTGAAACTTTTATCAAATTAATGATTGAATATTGCCGATATTTAGAAAAAATTTGAATTTTTAGTTTTTCAATTTTCGGAGTTATAACTCAAACTAAATAGGTGGCTAATAACAATGTAATCGTACTCATTAGATTAACTTTCTGATCTATGAAGAGGGGTCGATCGTAACTTTTGAATAAGGCCTACAACCCAAAAAATTGCTTCCAAAAGAAAATTGTAATGTTAAATCAATAGATATTTGATTTTGCTCATCATAGGTATGACATTTTTTCTTAATAAAATAATAATACAAATAAAATACTCGATTTGGTATAGTTATCATTGTTTATTTTTTATTTAATCGTAATACAAAAAATAAGTTAGTAAATATGCATTATTTAAATTTCACCGAAAAGGTTTACAATTTAAATGTATGCCTTCTTTTATTATGTGGGATGTAAAATATGAAATTAGCATTTAAAAAACGATGTTTCTATAATGAACTTGAAATACTTTTTCAGTTCATTAAAATATTTCTATACCATTGCGTGCTTTCTGAATGAAATAATAATAGATAACTGATTTAACGTGCATCTGATTTTTCATTGGAATCGACCACAGAAAAATTCTTATGGGCAAAACATATTATTATGTTATAATATAATTTATAATAAATAGGTACGATTTCTGCATCAAAGTTGAATAAAATATGTATTAGTTTGTGTTTAAAATTCTTCTTGGTTACAAATATAAGTACACACAAACGACACAAGATAAGTTAACCATACTTATAATACGCGTCTACTGTATACCCAACAATATGCTTCAAACCACACAAGTTTACTTTACGGATGCAATTCTATAAACTACTGCGTGTGCATAATACACATTATAATATTCATCGGATGTATGAAGCGTATGTCTATAATAATATATCAATAGGTATCGAATTGTCGTGCATTCTCTTCTTCAGACTTGGTGATTTGATTGAGCACAAATGACGTACAGGATGTAAGGCCAATAAACAATGTACAGTTGACAAGCTTCCACCTAACAATCATAATAAATGACCCGAGGTATCAAAACCATTAGATCAATGAACTCTGGTACGGATCGTTTATCGGAGAACAATAACAGCGGTGACTTGTATGAATACGGATAGTAGGTAAATATAGCGAGCAAACAGCATTGTCGAAAAAACAATGTTGCTTTTAGATTAAGAATAATATTTGTTTCGATCTCTCTGGTTACATTGAAATAATATTTATGTTTCATAGTTATGCGAGGACACGAAACGCGGTATGAAAATAACGTTTCCGTTGTTAAATTTCTACGATTTCAATTATAACGTATTCGTTTTTTGCAAATTCGTCCTTAAAAATCACTATTTACTGATTCGTTTTCTTATAATTGACTTACACGAATACCGTCTTAAATTCAATTTTAGTTTTTTTTTTTTTCTATAAGTTTAGTTTCGAGTTTTATCGAGTGACGTGCGAGATTAAAACAAGTCAAAATATTTCTTAAATTTTATCATTGACAGTAAATCGTGAAAAAAATACCTATCGCACGAGTTGTCTAAATTACAAATGTCAGATAAATATTAGCGAATCATTTACTTTCATAAACTGCATTTGACATATCCACTAAATTTTCTAAATTTATTATTTTTTCTTGAACCAACAATTTTTATTCAATCGAGTATGAAATAAAATGCAAAATGCTTAAAAAGTAACGGAGAAAGAGAATGAAAAATACAGAGAACGAGAGAGAGGGAGACAAATATTTATAAAATATAGAGACGTATTAATTTTTAATTCATCGCGTTCAAATGCCATACTCTAGTCGTCTAACATGTATTACGTCATGATCCGTGTCATCCGCACGATGCCGCACACGAGTAATATTACGAACATGCTCAAACCTTGTTGTCACGCAGAACTCTCTGCGTCTGAACCGATACGATCCGATATCGCACAGAGTTTAAACTAAGTACGTGGAGAATGACGTACCCGTCGGGAAATATCATCGGATCTGCCAACGTGTTTTTGACAGGAATCGTAAAACGTTTTATGCGAAAAAAATTCCCGACAGATGTATATTTTTACGTTGCGGTAGTAGACACCTTAATAATGGTAAAATAATAATTGTAGTACTACAATGACTACACACGTACGCCGTGATTTGAATTTATTGCCGTTTTGACCCCCTTTTTTCGGTAGATCTGATAAAGTCAACTGATAAGTGAATCTCATTTGGCCGTGGTGAAATATATCGCCGTGGCCTGCTGGGCGTGTATCAATGGGTACATTTTAGAGCGTGGCACACAAACATGTTCGGTCATAACAGAATAAAAATACAGTAATATTGTTATGTAGATGTATTCTTGGGGTCTATTGTTCCTCGGCCAGGTTTATAATCTTCCGACACAATGGATGCAGACAGCTTTCCATTGTGCTTGAATGTATTGTTTACCATTATTACATGTATATGTATATACAGGGTGGGTCACGGGAATAGGGCTAAAAATAGCTGGGTTTTTCTCGAAGTAGGCTGATTGTAAGTAAGTCGGAAAGGTCTCATTCGATCCGTTAGATAATGCCATTTAGTTTCCATAATGGAGCATTGGAGTGTCGTTCACCGTGTGTTCGCGTACGACTCATTTGTCAAAAACAACGAATCGGTAGTGAAAGTACAGCGTGCATTCAGAATTAATTTTAACATTGGCCGTCACGGTGCGGTTCCCGATCGGAAAACAATTATGAGATGGGTTACTGCTTTTCGAACAACGGGAATAATAACAAAAAAGAAGCCACCTGGCCCCATTCGTACTGTAACAACTCCCGAAAATACGGAAAGGGTAAGAGCCGCTGTTCTCCAAAGTCCACGACGTTCGGTGCGAAAACATGCTCAGGCTTTACAAATTAATCGTTCTTCCGTTCGACGCATCGTCAAGCGTGAGTTAAACTTCCATCCTTATAAGTTGACAATTGTTCAACAGTTGAATCCCACTGATTATCACCAACGATCAGAATTTGCATTAGAGATGCTCTCGTTATTTGAGGTGAATGACGATATGCTGTTATTTATGAGTGATGAAGCGCATTTTCACCTCGACGGTTTTGTAAATAAGCAAAATTTCCGTTATTATGCTGCAGAAAACCCTCAAAGCCTCCACGAACGACCGTTGCACAGCCCTAAGGTGACTGTTTGGTGTGCAGTTTCAAAAAAATTAATCATCGGTCCTTACTTTTTTGAGGAACAAGGAAAAACGATGACTGTCAATAGTGCCCGTTACATTGACATGCTTAATAGCTTTTTTAAATCAGAGTTGCGTAGAAGAAGGCGAATTATCAACCCGTCAAATGTCTGGTTTCAACAAGATGGGGCACCTCCTCACACTGCGATCGCAACAATGAACGTCTTACGCGAGATGTTTCCCGGCCGCCTCATTTCACGTTTTGGAGATATGCATTGGCCTCCTAGGTCACCTGACTTGACGGTGTGCGATTTTTTCCTTTGGGGTAAATCTGAAGTCACGTGTTTATGAGTCAAAACCACGTACACTAGACGAACTTAAGGATGCTATAAAAACGGAAATTGCATTAATAGACGAAAACTTGCTTCAACGCGTTCACTCAAATTTGTTGGATCGACTTTCTTCGTGCTACGAACAAGATGGACGTCATATGCTCGAAGTTCTTTTCAAAACTTAAAATGGCACTTATTTGTGTATGATAAAATATTAATAAAATAATTTTACGTCTAAAACATCATGAGTTATATCTATTTGTTTTTGTCCCTATTCCCGTGAACCACCCTGTATAAGTTCTTTTTTATTTACCAAATCGGAAATAAAATTACGTGGGCTCCGACGAAGCCTCTCAACACACTGTGGTAGCAAAGCCAGTCGATTCGGTGCAGGTTTGAAAGGGGGTTAAAAAAAAAAAATTACAATTTCACGAATGGTTACCCAGTGATCCGATACCGCTGAAGGGTGAATCGACTTTATATAATATTATATTAATATTTTTTTTTTGCGCCTCGCCCGTGAAAAGTATCATACTCGAAAGGTAACAAATGATTTTGGTCTCATAGCACATTATAGCTGACTCGACGTAAAATGTCAGTGTAAAAGTCGAATAAGTAGTCTTCGACGTTTCATTATTTACATGAAACGTGTAACGGGAGGTGGTCGTTCACCGGACAAGATGATTTAGTTAAATTCTTTCATTGGTTGGGTAAGTTTTGGCAAAATACCGTGTGTGTGTGTGTGTGTGTGTGTGTGTGTGTGTGTGTGTGTGTGTGTGTGTGTGTGTGTGTGTGTGTGTGTGTGTGTGTGTGTGTGTGTGTGTGTGTGTGTGTGTGTGTGTGTGTGTGTGTGTGTAGGTGGCATGCAGACGAGATACTAAATAATGATAAATGTACTGAGATTCTCTTATGGTATTATTATTATTATTGTTGTTATTGTTATTGTTATTATATTATATGGTGCAAAACAGTTAATAGCGTGCCATGTCAAATTTGAATGATTTACTGCATGCGACAACTATGCGTTATAAGTTAATACTCCGTTTTTGTGTGATACAAAATAAATTTAAATTTATGTATCACTTAAGTTTAAATGAATTAATTTCAGTTGAATGTCTTGCCACTTTTGAATTGCTTAATAACTGTTTTTGAAATTAATGTCCTATAATAAATTTAATGAATCTAAAGATCGATACTCAACAACGAGTGGTAGTCATTAAAGGGATTAATATTTTTCAATCCAATAGTTTACCGAGTAATCTTATCCAATTTTAATGGTTTACTTTTAGTCGATGTACTATTATAGTTTTTCGTGCACTCAATAATATATTTTAGTTAGATTAGCATGTATTTTGTATTGAATATTTGTAATTTCAAAATGTGTACCGCAAGTACGATAAATATAAAAAAAAAAACGTGATTATCACATTGACGAACGAAACGAAATGTACAACGAAGTCAAAATCAAACGAATTACGTAAAAAAGGGGTGGAGGATCGAAACAATAAATTTACGGCAAAGTATGACAATCCGGCGTCGGATTTGAAGTATAGCGAGCATTATAAACGAGTATAATGTGAAAGCGTTTGCTGAAAAAAAAAAAAAAAAAGAAAAAAATGAATCCAAGTGTTTCGCATTTGTTGGGTATAGATTGTTATTTTCCCTCTCGTCGTCGTCGTCGTCGTCGTCTTCAGGGACGTTAAACGTCAGGTTTTGATAAAACGAAGGAACCTAGTGAATATATCCTTTAGATCATTGATGACCCGTAACTTATTTTTCACTCCGCCGTCGTTACGCCCGCTCGAAGTAACAGCGGTGGCAGCAGTGGGTTAACGCGGGATTTGATTGATGTGTTGTCGGTGGAGGCAGGTGGTGGCGGCGGTGTGGCGGTGGCGTGTTACCCTCTATATATTTGCATGAGATGTCAGCCAGTTGACGGGCGGCGGCCGGGCGGTACGACGGCGGTGAGGTGAATTCTCGGCAATTGATGGCACTCTTTCAGGTGATGTATGACCCGCATCAATCAACCACTGTCATTAAACCCGTCCGAAAGGGGGTAAAAAAAAAAAAAAATAAAAAAAAAAAAAATAAATAAAAATAAAAATAAAGAAGAATCGACGGTTCGACAAAGTTGACGGGGAGGGGTGCGGGAAAATCGGTCTCTGTCAAACAGCGTGAAAATGAGGCTGCTTCCGCCGAACGAGCGGTAGGAGAAGACGGGAGGCAAAGGTATTAATTCCGAGATTAATACCGAGCCAAAAACCATCGTGGAAATTATTATTATTATTATTATTATTAACCTGGCGGCACCGCGCCGTCATCACTGTACGCCGTAGAAATAAAATATTAATAATAACGATGAAAAAAAAAATTCACCATTACACATAAGTAGCCGATACAAGTACCTACTCTCCGGGGTGTTTCGTGCGTTTATTGTTACGTTTTCATAATCGGGACCTTGTGAAACGGGTTTAATTTCTTCTTTCTTTTTTTATTATTATTTTTTTTTTTCGTACACGCCGTGTACAGCGCCATCGTTCGTATACAGTTGCCACTACATTTAACCGGCCGAATCACAATCGGGATTAAATGTACCGTAACGCTTCTCATAATGATTTCTCTCTTTCTTTTATTATCGTTATTATTTTTTATTAGCATTTGAAAAACCAAAACCGGTGAATCGAGACTTAATACCTTGTTGCCGGCCCGACAAATATCAAACACGGGTCTCACACATACACTCTGCACACACACACACACACACACACACACACACACACACACACATGCGCGTGCCCTTTAATGTCCGTAAGGGGAGCGCGCGTAACCGTCGTCGAGTGGTCCGCACATTGTTGGGAATCTCGGGATCATCCCCCCGATACTGTCTCCGCCGATTAGATAACGACATGCTTGCCCCGCGGTCAGTTTTCGCCACAGATATATAAAAAAACTAGATAGCCGACTCAGTGATAAAGTCTCATATAAGCCCTACGAAGTCGGACAGCCATATGCGGACAGGGCAAATGCGATTGATTAATCCATGAAATATTTAATTACTCCATGATTTTTTTTCAAAACAATTTAATAACCTAACTAATAATAAGTTTACACAAGATATAACAATGTATAACTCACGAAAAAAAATGAACTTTGCTTCCTTTCAGTCTCCTATTGACACAACCAGACACAGAACAAGAAACCACCATGATGATGAATTACTTAAATTGCACTTTATAGTTTATAGTTTATAAATTGTTATCGAAAAATTGTGTTTCAATCCGAATCCATATAGAAAGACAACAGATATATAAAACAACATTTTTACCTATCTGTGGTTTCAATCACAGAAAAATTATATTTCATGGAATAATATAAAATGTCATGGATTAATCAATCATGCTTTGCCCTGTTCTCATATGGATTATAGACTTCAATTTTATTCGTTGAGTCGGCCATCTAGTTGTTTTATATATCTGTAGTTTTCCCAAAAGGGCTCCGTGATCGTATTTTCAGACGAACTCGCGTCTGACGTCGCGAGAAAAAAAACGCAATCGTGAGCTACGTTCGATCTCACTGTTCGGATTCGCGAGGGTTGAGTGTGCACGACGTTATTACGATGTACCACGGAGTCTGTGACACTCGATTGTTTACCGGACACGCACTCGGTATATGCCGTGTAGGCCACTCGGTTCGAGTGTTCGAATCGTCTTCGGCACGAAGTGATAAAATTGTAATAAGACCATCGACCGAAGACCCCTCAACGAGATCGTCGAGCACGAGTTTGAATTGCAAAATAATTAAACCCGGCGTTACATATAGTGCTCCGTCGATAACTACTCTGCACTCCGGAGTATAGACGCCAAACGACGAATATTCGAGTATAAACCTCGGCGGGCTTATGCGGTTTAAATAACGTGTCATGTGGTTTACCTGGCTCTAAGTCATAAATATTTTATCAGTTGATTTTGTTGAAAACAATGGAACTGCAGAATACGTAGAACCTGTATACAATATTATTATATTGTGCAGAGGTGTTCAAACTGTGCGTCGCGGCTCCCAGGGGCGTCGGTCGTGGAAGTTGTCCAAGGGAACCGCGTCTTTCGATTGAAGACCAATATATTTTTATATTAGATATATATTTTTTTGATTTCAGGCTTTTTTTTTTTTTTTACCAAATTTATCGTACATTAGTAAATTACCAGTAACTAAAAATGGTGTGTACATTAAGGTTAGGAATATTCACGTAAAATCAAATTTAAATTTATTAAACATTTTTATAATCGACATTTTACGAAAAACGTTTATCATTATCATCGAGGCACACCGGTTGGGAAACGCTCAATTGTCTTCAATAATCATCCGCTGAATAAAACGTTAGTCATCGCTTTCATGTGATTATCGTTTCCATAATGTAATACAAGGGCGTCCCTGACCCTATTTTCAGGGGGGGGGGCGACTTTTAGACTTGTAATGTCGAGGAATAAAAAATAAACAAAACATTTTAACTAATAATATTTAGGATTAAAAATAAATAAAAATTCTTTTAATCGTTTGTGTTCTGCAAATCTATCTATTATTTTGCATGCATCTAGTGTACAACGTGAACTGTGAAGACGTATTCGTGTATTACAATGATATCATTACTATTTCGTGTTAAACAAAAAAAAAATAATTATCGAACGTTCAGTATCAGATAACGTGTATCTAAAAGTATCTATCGTTATAAAATCGCTACGATACGAGCTGGGTAAATTCCGAACGCTGCTATCAATATATTACACACCTATATCATTATCTATGACTTTAAATAATTTCGTAATTTTTTTCTTATGATTATTATAATATAATACAGATAATGTGAAAAAGGTAAAAAAAAAGCCCGGAGGGGGGGAAGAGGGTGCCCCCCTACAGAAATACGCCCTTGATGTAATATATGTGATTACATAATAGCTAATATTAAATTACAATACACCCAAACCTTTTGCCACTTTGCATCTCTGTGAGACCAGGCTTTCTGCGTTAGCTGTAATTAAAACAAAATATCGGTCAAAAGTGAACGCTCAGAAGGAGATGAGAATAGCTATTTTCAAACTTGAGCCACGATTTGAACATATTATGAAGCATAAACAAGCTCATCCATCTCACAAAAAATTTAGTATTAAGTAATATTAATTGATTTTTTTTATTGATTAATATTTACTTAGGCTAAACATGAAATATTTAATTACTATTTTTTCTACATTAACTACTTGTTTAAAAAAAAATTATACGTCATATGATAAATAAATTATAAAAATAAATTACTTACAATATAAACATTCACTTTTTGTCATTTATTATTTGGGAGCCGTCAACATTTTGTGAACACAAAGGAGCTGTGGGTTGACAAAGTTTGTATACCTTTGAATTCGAGTATATTTTTGCGAAGCTATAATTTTAAATATTTACGAAATTACATTTTCATGAAAAAATTTTTTTCACTATTCTCTGTATCTACATGTAGTTTTGTGTTTTTAATTTTTAGCTAACGGTAATCACACTATTTATAACATATTGAAAAAAAAACGTATTTTTTAGACGGTTTTATATATTTTAATTTGTATTAATAGACCAATAATTCAATAGATTATAACGTTTTAAGTTTAAAGTATTTGTATTTGTATTTTAATACTAGCAAAAATTGGTCGCCGTCAAAATTTATCGTCTCTACTCTACTATTCTAAACTTAAAATTTGTTCATCTCTTAAACTATCGGTCCAACACTCAACATTTTAAACTTTGATAAATAACTGATGACATAAAATGACTGAAATGACATAAAAATAATGTTCTTTGAATAGAATTTTTTTTTTGCAATCTGGATAACAAATTTACTGTTTAGTAAGAAAAAGAAATTTTAATTTTCAACTTATAGTAAAAATATGTTTTTTAGGTAAGATATCCGAGTTTTTCTACCTATTTAAATTATAAAGTATGAAAATTCTAAGTTTTACCACAACAAAAGAAGATTTACTACCATAAATATTTAACACGCCGCCGAAGTAGGATGATTCAGCTAAAATACTTATCTAGTATGTAATATAATATTAAAATTATATAATATCTTCATGTACACACACACATACACAGTATTACACACGTATAAAGTTGCACTTATAATATTGTAACTATTGTTTATGTCTTTTATTTCTTTATGCTTGTGAAAAATGAAATACTATAATTTTAAAATACTACTGCAGTATTAATTAACTCGATGATGCATTTCCATAGAGTTATACAAAACTAAAAGATAAATTTACGCTTGTTACTTTTAAGTGTTTCGCGTTTATATTTTACCAGTATAAAGCACGAACTGTCATTATACTTCAAAGTGATGTACGGCAAAAAAAAAAGGGTCTGTACGGAACAGATTCATTTTCATATTCACATAGATAGATTGACTGTGAAATTGACGCTATTAATTGCTATGAACTGACAAAAACGGTTAGTCAAAGTTAACGACTGAACTTCTAGACAATATTCGAGGCCATTATTTATCATGACTGAAAGTGTACGATGCCAAGACAAGTTAATTAAACGAATTCTTCCGAGATGTTTGAATGCTGTTCTAAATATTTTAGAAACTCGTATTCCTGTAAACTTAATGGAATTTAAATCAGTGGTACGATATTTCTTTACAAATTAAAGATTTTATCTCGATGACTTTCGACCATTAATATACAAAAACAATATTTACGTCATTAGATTTTATTTATTTTTTTATTTTTTTGGTATTTTACAACCATTTATGTGATTTATAAAATATGTATAAGTATATACATGGAATTCTTATTAGGTACACTATTTTTTTATCGATTTTGATGTTTTGAATACGCTCCAAACGGTTTTGAAAAAAGCACTTAGTTTTATCGTACATACGATTATTATGTGAGAATCACGTCATCATTTGATATTTTTACATACGATTCTGCTATTTCTGCCATACATATTCATGTATAGTATATACACATTACACATTTTTATGACATGATTAGTTTACTTCTTTAATAGTTTTAAATTATTATAGATTATCATATTCAAAAACCTACGGAAGCCCTGACGTATCATTCCATACAAGATGAATATTCAATAATTATTTTAAATCAATATTTTTACAATGCTTTATATTTATACAATATTTTATATTGTTTCGATTTATTAGCTTTTAATACTATTCAGCCCATGAATAATCATCTATGATATTAATCCTTAACATTGTTTAACCATATGATATACATTTTTATTAAGTATTGTACATGTATTGGTTTTATTCTAATATTCACAGATTCAATCATAATATTTATTATTACAGTTTTACTAAAACATCATACGGTAACTGAGTTACAAGACATATGAGAATGCGCATCTCATTTTACGAAAATTCCTTTGTTTTCCAAAACAGTATTGTTTTAAAAATGAAATGTAAAATAGGCACTTCAAACTTTTTCACTACAAATTTGTTAATAATGAACTTTCAGAGTGAAATTTGATTGTAATAGAATATAAATTTATATTGAACAAGTTTATTTAATTTGTATTATGATAATGTAATAGATTTCTTCGAGTGTGAACACGTAACAAATACATCATAATTTTTATCGATATTAATTCTTGTATTGAAATTTATTATGTTCTCTTTAGTTTCTACAATAGTATTAGTAAACAATAGCAGAAAATCGTTTTGGTAAAAGCAGTTTGCCGTTAATAAAATATATTTCAATAGTTATGTCTGATGTGCAATAAATTACATGTCGAGAATATAACAATATTAATATACTCAAAGTCAACAAAAATAAGTAATTACATCAACAATATACTCGTACTTGTATTATTTTAGCATTAACATAAAGAAAATTCTCTTTCTTTATAAACACAAACAGTATATACCCTTTAAAGGGTGTCTCAGATATTTTATTCAACAAGTGTAATGAAGGCTTTGTTGTCTTCATTTGAAATTTTTTGTGTTTTAACAAATACTCAAACGCTACGCTACAATATTACGGAAAAAAATACATAGTTTCTGAAACGATTTTTCTTTCCGTAACATATGACGATTTTTCAAATGGTAGACATAATTTATGTTATATCGTGAAAGTGAAAATTTTTATTTTTAAACTTTTCATAATAATTGGACCAATATTTTAATGTACCTACGTATAAACATTTAAAAGATAGAGTAGTGATGAGGAAAATCTCGAACACCACATAAATGTTTTGTAAACACTTCGCTGCTCTGAATTTTTTAATTTTAAATAATTATTTCATCTTTATTGGTCCAATGGTAAAAATAAAAATTACGAAATTTTTAAAAAAATTTCGTTTTTGCTAATGTATTATGTTTTAAATGAGCGTTATTATTCAATAAACTAGAAATAGCTTTAAAAGAATCTCGTCAATAAAAAATTATTTTGAGTTGAAAATTATTTTTTATAAAACTGTTGTGAGGTTGTTCTTTAAAAATAAACAATACATCATACATATAGTACGGAATAAAAGTTACGTTATTAAATGTTTAAATAATCCTGAAACATTTTGTATATTACATAAATATACATTCAAACTCGTTTATTAATTTTTATTTTTAATGCTAAACAAAAAAAAAGTTTGAATATTTAAAAACTTTTAGAGTTGGCTTGTTTTATAAAATGTTCACGAAACATGTCATGTCCGTAAGTATCATTGGGAAAATTATAAATTGTTATCGATTGCTTTTTTACCTGGAATTTTTTTAATGACAGGTTCTAATGTACCTATTTCGATATACGAAGTTGACAAGGCATAAATATATGATGTGTGTAAAAGAACCGCGCAACGTGCGGGACATATGTCAACATATAAAGTTCCGTCGGAATGCTCCGGTCGTTACTTAATTAATAATGAAAAGTTTCTCGGAAGTTCTAAACCGTTTATTCATGATGACGGTTTTTCAAATAGGAATTATTAGTTTAAATTTTCATGAGGACTTTTGATATGATTCGCGTTGCGTGTCACTCGCCAGGGAGTCACTGTTATTTCGTAATTTCAAAACGATAAAATATTCATAAGCACCTACAAAAGTAATAAAAAAAAAAAAAAAAAAAAATTAAAAAAATAGCTTATGGCGGAAAAAAATTTCCAACGAGGGAGAAGCGAGATTAAAATGTACATTTGTCGTTACGACCGCGTAATTACAGAGTAGTGTTGGCTTGGGCGTGTCATTGGCCTTGGGAGCAGCCGTAGAGAGAGAGAGAGAGAGAGAGAGAGAGAGAGAAAAGAAAAATTACATAGGGACCCTTTTAAGTCCCGACCACTGTGTACTGATGATTGTTATTACAATTTCTAGGAAAAATAATGGAAAAGGAAAAAAAAAACGGGAAGAAGAAATTACAGTGTGCGCGGAGTGCGCGTATGTGTGTATAAACTTGAATATTGTATATTATTAACCCGAGACATAAATACACCCACAGCTCGTTAGAGCGTGGCTTTTCGCCTGGCAGACGCACGTAAAAATCGGGTTTCGGGTTCTGGGTTTTACGCGCTCCGGTGTAATTTAGACGAAAAATAATACACCGAACAGTGCGTATATCAATCAGGCCGGACTAAACGCCTTAATGATGAAACACGACTACTCATTTGCTCAAATTCAAACCCGTGTCGTAACACGGCGTTGAATACGCGTATTCTTAAAACGTTCGTAATTTTTTTTTTTTTTTTTTTTTTTTATTCCACACAATATTAAATAATAACCTAAATTGTATTATATTTTCAAAATAATTTTGGGTGCTTTTATAAACACATCTATTACTTGTGTATCTTAAATCTTAATTAACGTGTACATGTAAAAATAGATGAACGTATACGTACCGTTTGAAAAAAAAGTATTATATTATCATAATTTGTATCTTACCAGCAGAGTATCAAATTGAATTTATATGAGAAATAATTAAATTAACTATAATCATAGATTTATTATTTATCATTATATTTAATTATATAAGTAATTTTTCATAAATACAATTACTATGAACTTTATTTTAAATATTCAATATCTTTCGTTTTATAACAATTTCGTGTATATTTTGTAATGTTACACGTATAACGCCTGTACAAAATTAAAAAATAGATAAAAAAAAATTGCCTGAAATGTATCAATATTACGCTTACACGCGTTTCAAGTAAATTAAAACACGTAGTAATATACAGCAGCGTTTCTTAAACTGTGTTCCGCGGAACCCTGGGGTTCCACAAAGATCACTTCAGGGTTCCGCGAAGCTTTAGTGATTTATTTCAAAATTTCAAAATTCCAGTATTTTCTAAATGACCAATCGGTGAAATATAAAAATGAATTTTGGATTGAAAATCCATTTATTTCTTAATACATGACCTCCAGTCATGTCAGTAAACGAATATGAAACTTTTATTGATATGACATTAGATTCATTGTTGCAAGAAAAATTTAAATCGATACCACTAGTTGAATTTTGGTGCTGTTTCAATGATGAATATCCTCAAGTGTCACAAAAGGCCGTGTTGGCACTTTTGCCTTTTGCAACTACGAGTACTTATATTACGTGTGAAACGGGGTTCTCCACCAATATATCAACAAAAACAAAATACCGCAACATACTTGATGCTGAACCTAATATTATCGTACAACTTTCATCGATTGAGCATAATTTTAAGAATATTTGTAAAAAAAGGATAGGAAAAGCAATTTCATTCGTCTCTTTAAAACGTATACTTAGTCTAATGAATGTAATAATTATTGAAGTATTATTATATATGTATACAATTATTATTATTTTTATTTTATTTTAACATATTTTTTTTTAATTAAATACCTATAACTTAATACCTATTATTATACGATTATAATTTATTGACAAATAATCGTAAAAAAAAGCTAAAAAGCTAAAAAAAGTAGGGGTTCCGCGATAAAAGTGGACATCAAAAAGGGTTCCATGGATAAAAAAGTTTAAGAAACGCTGATATACAGCATTCCGAACTTAATGACCAATATTTTTCTCCGGGAAATTTCAAAGTTGTGTATTTTCTAAAAACTTTATCGACACTACTTTTTTTCAGTTTTTCAAACTACCGTCATTATAATAATTGGTCGACGTCATACCATAACTGCTAATTGTATTTTTCCGTAATTAAGTTCAACACTTTCGTTCTTCCCTTTCCGGGTCGCCTCATAAACATTCTAATTGTTTGGGGTAAGTGCAGGTTAAACTTTACATTAGCTTTAACGATAAGTTGGTATATTACAAAATTAGTCATTTTGTAAATGGTATTAAACGACAATACGTTTTCACGGTAATCAGTTTTCAATTAAATAAATGAAAATTTCCACTTCTTCATAAACACACTAATAGTCGTAAACACATTACATGTATTACAGTAATAATATTAGCGTAGTGTCCGTATACTAATAAGGCTTTATTGAAAATGTCCACCACTTATTACGGAAAATTTTACATATTAATGCGTATTTACAAGTTTAATAATCGTTTTATGAGATATCTCTAGCAACACAATAAGTGAAAATAACCGTCTTTATAATAGGTGTTATTCTGGAAGTTATTCATGAGTTTTAATTTGTGTATGTTAGATTAAGTAAAATATACGAGTATGTCCATGAAGTTATTAACTATTATTTTCAACATAAATCTATTCCAACGTGTACGGCGCATTTTTATTACGACGTACAAAATTTATGTTCATTTTTATGGTCTTAAATATGATTTGTATTAGGAAAACCTTCTGTCATAAAAGGCTTGAAACACCAATTTATTTATGATTTATTGTAATAATACATGACGAAAAAAAAAATAAATAAAAATAAATAACAGTCACTAAACCGAACAAAATAATTTCAAGATTTATAATATACGCTTTACGAAATTGTTGTTATTTTTTAATTTTCAGTACCTAATTTTGTTTTATTCGAGTGTGTTTAAAAACAAGTCGATAACAGTACCCGGAAAGTGTAAAACTATGTAAATTCATAATCGAGTATTCATGGAAATTTATAACATTATTAAAAACATTTTAATTCCACGGTTTGACACCGCCAAAACGTATGTTTAATAAAAAATTAACAGCTGAACAAATAATCGCCACGTCAAAATAAAAACTATATTTTTTATTCCGTATTATTTATGTACGTATCGGGAACATAAAAACCAGAATAACCGATGGCGCGTATTAGCGTGTTCACGTGATTTTTACTTATTTGGTGAAACTTGAATTTTTATTTTCAAATTATCATAGGTATACGCGAATTTATTTAATGCGTATAGGTGTGTTTAGAAGTTTATTAACCTTGAGATAATTGCATAGCCACCGTAATTAAACGTGTATACGCGTAAATATACGTATATTATACGAACTTGTGTGTGTGTGTGTGTAGTATAATCGTAACTGAAAATGGATAAGGAACATTAATTTTACGAGTTAACCCGACGATACACACCTCGCACGTATAATCAACATACAAATTGATACTTAATAATCTCACGAGCGGATATAATAATATAATAATACGACGACGTGTGCATAGACGTGTACCGGACTCTATACGACGACGACGACGCGACGACGGCGTGAGTATTATTTTCGTTTCACTCCGTGCAGTGATAGCCAGTTATGTGTCCGACGTATTTTACGACTCGTGATGGGTCGTAACCATCGTGGATTAATAATAATATTATAGTTCTGAACGTATAAAAACGTTAACAGGTTATTAGTATTTTTTAATTTTTTTTTTTGTTTTTTTTCACGGTGAGTAGTGTAAAATAAGTGGGTACACTAATCGGTTGATTATACGTCGTATTGCGGGCAAATATAATAATTGTAGCGAATAGACATGAAAAATAAAAACAAGACAAAAGTGAATGTGTGATTTCACTGAAAACGTGGTACTCGTCTGATGAGCTACCTACCGTAAAATAAGCTACCTACCATAAAATAATAACAAATTAACAACTGAATAATTTATTAACTAAATAATTTATTAATTTACCGTTGCCGAGTGCTTCATAATATTTCAATACGTCATTATATATTATCATACGTCATCATATACTATTTTTATATCATTCCAGAAAATTTCTAATATAGGTTGTATAATATTTTGTTTATTTTAAAATAAAAAAATAAAAAGTAAAACTCGTAACGAATAGGATACTTCCAATTTCCATGAACACAACAAAGACACAATAGATATAGACTACAATAATATATCTAACAGTAAGTTACCATGGGTCATAGACAGTGGCGCAATTATCGGGAGTGTTGGGTGTGAAATTCACAGGGGCCCCCGGTTTTTGGGGGCCCCAACTTCCGAGATCTTTATTTTAGAAAATGATTTTAGCACTACATACAGTGATGTATTGAGTGCATGTCTTATTTATTTAACGTTACCCGTAACAGTTGCTTCGGCAGAGAGATCTTTCTCAAAATTAAAATTGATAAAGAATTACCTGCGAAACTCAATTTTCCAAGATCGTCTTTCCAACATCAGTATATTAAACAGGGAAAAAGAAAAAACAGCTGACTTGGATATCAACAAAATCAACAAACTTTGTTGTCGTAAAAACAAGAAAAATTAATTTTTATACTTGATTTTATAAAAAAAATTATGTAAATTTTAAATAAATAAACAGTTTAAAAAAATAATTGTATGACATATTGACATGTGAGAAAACAATATTTTTAGAGTTATAATAAATAAGGTACCTAATACCGTTTGTGGCTTTTTTTTTTTTTTTAGCAGGTAAGGGCCCCAATCTGGACATTTTCACATGGGCCCCTTATTATCAAGTTGCGCCACTGGTCATAGATTAATATATTATATGGGTCTTGGTGGATCAGACATCATGATGGCTATTAAAATATTGTAATTTTGTACAACTGCTGTAATATGTTATTTAACTTAATGACTCAAATGTACTTTCCTGTATGAAAATGAAATAAAAAATAACTATGGTAGGTAGCATACTAGTATACATGCATACAGTGTTTTGGTAGATACCATTTTATGGGTAGGTAGCATATTGAACCAGTACCGAAAACGTTACGGGAGTTTAGTTATAGATGCGAATTTTGAAATAATGTCGTTTCGCTAACCATTAGCGACCGTAATATTATAACCGAAAACGATCTACCTGTAGGATACCTGTAGATACCTGTAGGTACTTTCTAGCGTACGATACGACGTACAATATTTACTATGGACGAATCACGTTTTCGAAACGAACGTAATTCGTTTTGTTATTTCGAGTGAACCAAAACTGACGGTGGAGAGGAATTGAGTTTTTTTTTTAATTTTTTTTTTTTTATTGATATTTATTCGTAACGACCGTCGTTCATCGTTCAAACAGAAGCCATTCGAATTCAATTGGTACGTCGACAGAGTAGAAATAAAAAAAAATAAATAAATAAATAAAAAAACGTAGGAGAAGAATGAATAAATAATAATGGAAAAAAGAAAAAGCACTAAACCAAACAAACCGGGTAATTTGACCGCGGTGGCGAGAGGACGGGAAGGGTCGAGAAGAGGTTTATAACGTATAATATTATAACGACCGACGGCGGCGGCGGCAGGTTAATATTGTTATTCTCGTCTCGTCGTCGTCGTACGCTCGGCGACGGCGGCGGCCCCGACAATGGTCTGTTTTTAACGAACAGGTTTCCCATTGACGGATTTCCGAGCACCCTCCACAATGGAAGCCCATCGTCCAATAACTCTTTGGCCCGTCATTCTCCTCTTCTCGGTCCATTCACTCACCTGTGCCGCGACGACTGACGTAAACGGATCGCAACCGTGCGGGTTTCGTGGAGAGAAATGCGTGGCGGCGGCGGCGGCGGCGGCAGACGAGGGGAGCATTTGCATTTGGAAATAGAAGAAAAAATAAATAAAATAAAATAAACCGTGTACGATTATTAGAGGACGCGGAGGAATAGAATCAACATACATTTTGCATGCGGCCTCGCCGTATCGAATCCATGAATGATTCATTGAAAAGAGACCTTCGAGTCGCGCGCGCGCTGCACGTTTACGTGCACAGGTATACGTATATACGTCTTTACAGGTCTGATTTATCATTTCGTCCGTGTAATTGGAAAATACTCGGGAGATATTCTCGGTGCCACCGCGACAAAAATAATGCCGTCGTTGTCGTGGAATTTTTTGTATTTTTTTCATTTTTATTTCGTTATCTTTTTGTTTGTTTTTTTTTGTTTGTTTGTTGTTTTTTGTTTTCGAGCTCGCGCGCTTTCGATTGATGGACGTTGACGTTGACGTTGACGTCCGACGACCGACGACCGGGACCGACTATCGCGCGCAGCAGCTCCGGCCGCGGCGTATATAATAATATACATACGTAATATACAATACAGGGTCGGGAGAGACGGTGCTGCTGCTGCAGCGTTTGACGTCCCCTGTCGTCGTCGTCGTCTGCGAGTCGTTATCTGTTTTCACGTGACGTCACGACGAGTAGATTTATCTCACGTTTCGTTTTCTTCATTGTGCCGGCCGTCCGTTCACGTTGCTTCACGTCGGCACGTCGACACGGCGGGACGCGCGCGCCGCCAATAAAATTTGCAATTTCAAAATGCCTTCATCCCGTCGGCCGTCGGGTCTACAACCTCCTGGGCGCATTACGTATTCCTCTTGTCCGTCGTGTTACCGACTCGCGGCGGTGTCTTTTCGTTTTTTTTTTTTTTTTTCATTCATTCTTTTCGTATTCACTCACAGCTTTCAGGTTCGCTTGCATATGGATCTCATGTCCAGTGTTTATTTCAGAGACCTCCTATCCCGGGGAGTATCGTAAATTTAAGTAAAAATATTATTTTAAGCTCAATTTATTGGTATCAGATTGATACTTAATAATTTAAGTTATTAAGGTATTATTTTTTTTTTCTAAGAATACATAAATTATTAATAATCTAATTTTTATTAATTATATGGAAAAAAAATATAACACACATTTACTGTACATACATTACTTATACATTATACTATATTATTAATACACCAATATGAGCTTGAGTCGTACACATTTTAATATTTATTATGTTTATTAAATTAAATTAGACGAATCCGGCGCTGCTATTTTGACGTGCATTCAAATCAATTACCTCATTTACAGTATCTTCATCGAGTACTGAGGGTCCTTCTGTGCTAATTTTCACGCAGGATTGCAAAGTTTCTTGTCCCATTCTATTTCTTATTTTGTTTTTTCGGGGGGGTATACATTTTTCTCCGGGTTGTAATCCCCCCCCCCGATCACCTCCCTGAAATAAACACTGCTCATGTCTATAACCACGCGATGGCACTCCGTCTCACGAACCGGACGGGAGCTGCGTCTATTTTTAGGCGCACACGTTTTGATCTAATCGCTTACTGTTAGTTGAATCGTTCGACGCGAAATCACAATTATGAACAATTTTTTTCTACATTTGATAACCATCGACAACTGTTGAGCGGTCGAATAAGTTCCATCTATGTGGAATCCATCCGAATGTTACTATAATTAATGATACTTCATTTCGATGTGGATTTAGACATTTTTAATGCGAAAACCGGATTTTCGACTAAAATATCTACTAAAATGATAACTATGGGGATATAGGCGTACGTTGGATATAACATGGTCTCTTATTTCATTTAAAGTCAAAATCAGTGATCTGTAGACATTTAAAAAACCACAATCTATCAATATTTGGAAAGTCGCATTATTTTTTCCTAAATACAGTGGTCAATTCAGTTTTAATTCAACAATAATATTTTATTATACGCTGAGTTCCAGAGTAAAAAATATCATCAAAAATCTATTGGACACCATTGGATATTTGGGACACAACTCGTTTGTAGTTTTCAAATTTTATAAAGTATAGACCCTCTTTCATTCTTTCGCCGTCTCTATCCCCTCTTTCCCCCAAAAATGCTATTGTTATCAGGCACGTCACTTAAAATGTTAATTTTTAACTATCGTTATAAAGTAATAAAATCGTATGAATGTTGTTGAGACAGGACAGTCCGATCACTTGTCTCTGGATTAACCACTATGCCACGTTAATTTTTTATAATAATAAACACATTTTATGTATATATTATTCATCTGTAATTTTTATAATCTGCATATATAATATATATATATATATATATACATGCGATAAGCAAAATTGCTACGAAAAGATAAAAATGTGACATGTAACAGTTTAGAGTGAAGGAATGAATCATTGGGTAATACTTCACTGATGTATAAGCTGAACATGGTTTTAATTTTTTCCTACTAAAAATATTCAAACTCAATCAACATACTGTACGCGAAATGAGCTTGCTCTTAATTTTTAATTTATCAGTACCTGAGTAGATTGTCGTTAATTGAAAATATGCTAAATCAAATTAGTTTTAAGTATATAACAAAATATATAAATTTTAATACTAATTATCGCTCTAATTTAAAATTTAAATTAAATCATATCATGTGAACATATTATACATATATTATAATATAATAAATAAAAGTTCTCAGGTGATATTATTAAAAACATCCAGCTGAAATTCAGTAACGAGAACTATAAATTAATAGTTTAACAACTGTTGATAATAACAACCCGCCTAGTTAATCTCTAGTAGAAACGAGAAAATCTACTTGGTCATTTATAGATGATAATTATTTGTCTAAAATTACGCAACCGAGTATCTCCAATTTAGTTACTTTATTGGTTTAATTCTGGAGAAACATCGTAAACCATTATATGAGACATAAGTTTCAAATTATCTAAGATAAATAACACAGAGTGTATTATAGTTGTATCTTACCGTATTATAGTTTCACATCTCTGTAAAGTTTAGAACTTAATCGGAATATCTCAAACTATAGGTAACCGAATAATATTACCACAATAGAATAGAACGTAATTCTAATATTGCCGATCAGATCATATAAAATGAAGTGTAGATTACAGCTGTTACTCCTATTCTGAATCATTTTATCCATTATAAATGTTTGAGAAATTATTTAATAACTTAGATGGAATAAAAATCACGAGTCCTATAGGATCAATCAAAATCTAAAAAAAATTCAATTAAATTGAAATATTATAGAAAAGTTGTAATAAAGTAAACAAACATAAGAGTATTACCATCATTAGAGTTGTAAAATTTCATGAAATGTATTTTCTTGAAATATTTCATGAAAAATATATTTTTTTTATTTCCAATTGAACATTTTCAAAAGTTGGTTTATTGTATAAAATAAAGAAAATATGTAACATTTTTACATACTACATACATAATAATACACAAACATAGACATATAAAAAACTATATAACTGACTATAAGACAATATTGTAGTCAGCCATATGTCAATAGGGAAAAATTGCATGATTGATAATATCAAATATGTACAATGTACATTGTATATATTTATGATATATATATATATATATTATAGATAATATTATTGTGTCATATAAATATATAATTATTAATTTATAATTTATAACCATTGAACATTAACAGTATTTAGGTAGGGTTTTTAATTCGTATACCTTGGTTGATAAATGATTTCTAACTCATAAGTTATTCATAATCAATGTTTTCTGTGTTTTATCAATATATTATTTCTAATCATCTATAAACAAGTTTAAAAGAAAAAAAATATTTTTCATAATTTCATTGAAACATTTCAAGAAGAGTGAAATTTACAACCCTAATTACCATACACACATTATACACACGCAGTTACTCACACACGATCTTATAAATAAACATGTATGATATTTATTTTACAAATATAATTCAACGGTTTACCTTGGCGTTGTTTGTTAATCTTGATAAACTAAAACCGAACAAATTAAAAGAACTTTAAACTAATTTCGCTATTGTGATCTCAAACGCAAACAATGGAAACATGCCAGTTTGTACCGTTAGCGTAAGAAACATATTTTTATAAATGTAGGTACGGCAAAAACACGGAGTTATTTATTATCATCAAATGGTAATTACTATGGGTTCAAATTGGACTATTGTCGCATACGACCTCTAGATTTGAATAATATATTTTAAGTGCTGTACATAAATTCATATGGTTTTTCAGCTTTTAACATCCGAATGGTGTGATAAATCATAGGCTGTTGAAAGGCTTTAAACATTAAACAGTGTTGCGTGCCACGAATACAGCGCTTTTAATAATTTTCATTTCGTCGTCGTCGTCGAGTAGGAGTTTTAATCGGCCATAAAACAATATCGTACGCAGTTAAACAGTTTTTATAATTCGCCCATTATAATGTGTAAAAATATGTTATGAACACGATAATATACAATAACGGACCAACCATACGCACGATTGATGTCTAAAGTGCGTTAAAACGCAGTCTGCAGTTCTCTGTGTTCGTCGGTGTACGAGAAAAGAAAACACCCCCTTCAGCCACTGCGACGCATAAATCCGACACTTTGGCCATTGAAATATAGTATATCCCGTAAACACGTTGAATTCCAACAGATTCACGCTCGAGTCGTAGTGACGTTATATCAAAATTTGACGGTCCACCCGTCGAGCGAGGTGTTGTGTTATATTCCGATAGTTTGTTTATGACACGGACGACGACGACGTCTCTGTAAAGGACGCCGCATTGTTTGCGTTATTCGACGTTGGACGCGCGTTATAACGGTTTAGCAACCATAGACAGATCTAGGCCTACGGATCAAATCCTATGAAAACGTCGGAATTTGGCTCCACACACCATTGGATTGAGTCCTTTAAAGGATCCTATCCATTTCTATCAAAGGATTTTTATTTTAGAGTTAGTGGGTAATACAGAGGATCTAGTCCGCGAACTGGATTCATCGAGGACCTACGGATTTAATCAGTCGGATTAGGTCCTACGAAAAATCCGCTCGTGTATGGCCGGCTAATACGTGTAATAAGAATTTTTTACCAACAATTTTATAGCGTCTTAGATTACATCTGGCTGTAATAATAGTATAATATTACAATAGTCCAAGGCTCATTTAGTTTTATACAGATAATCCATTCCTTAGCAACCAACAAGTTTACGATTAACTCAATGAGCGAGACAAAATAATATTATACATTCAACAAAATCAAATTGAAAATTTATTACGAGAAAAATTCAAATTTTATTACCAGCATTATAACAGCAAGATATGGACAAGAAAATTCTCGAATACGTTCAAACAAGTGAACGGAGTCCTGGACCGGCTGCCTACTGCGTGAAACCGACGATCGGCAAATGTGCGACGGACCCGTCGATCGAGAAAAACCCCGCCTATTCAATAAGGGGAAGAAATTATTATCAAGTGAGCATTAACAATATAAATTATTATAACTCCGACTTAACCAGTGGCGTATATAGGGGAGGCTATTGGACCACATCCCCCCCGCCCCGAAATCTCTCGAAATACTTAATAACCTTAATAATACCTAATAACTTTAAACGTTTGTTGTATTTTAATGGTGCTTTATGTTTATTTAGAATATTTTCATCCAACGGAAAATATAACCATGTTGACGTTGACGCGGTGTCTAATATTATTTTTATTTTTTTGATATTCTTTTTTTGATTTCGATTACCCAGATAACAGATAACAAAAACCATTGGGTGATATCAATTCAGAAATTTTATTGCGTTTTACAAATCGTTTTGGGACATTCTGTACATTAAATGTCGATGGAAACAGATACTGTATCTTTTTAGTCATTCTAGATAGCAGTAATGAATTAACTCCCGAAAATATTTCCTGTATACGCCACTGGACTCGACACTTTAAACGACGTGTCAAATCCCATTCCATTCCTACGCCTGCCGCCGTTACCAATCGATTAAAACATTTTACAACCACGTCGAGTTATTATTTTTTTTCTCGTAGATTTTAAAATAATTTTGCTCTGTGCTTTAAGCAGCGAACCGCCCTTTTTTTCGGTTGATTTCCGACCTAGTCGAGTTAGTGTTTTTCGTTCCTTCTAGCTCGATCGCGAAAAAAACCCTTCGGGAACCACGCGTGATTTATTTTATTTTTACGTGTTTCATTTTCTTCCCTCCCCCACCCGTAGGTATGCGTTATTGGACCCGGGCCGGCGTTCGACACGACCGACATGAACGAGCACGGCAGACACCGGGTGCCGCGCGTGTTGCTGGGCGCTCGGTATACGAGGCGCGACCCGGCCCCGACGCCGGGCCCCGCGGACTATTGCGTCAACGAGCCGCGGACGACCATAGGGCCCAAGATGAAGAGGCCGGCGGGCCACCGGGCCGACCGGTGGTGCGGGCCGGCCCCGAACGCGTACCAGCTGCCCGACGGCAGGGGCCGCCCGTGGGCCGTGCTGATCGGGAAGCCCGGGGACCGCGGCCCGAAGTGCGTGACGCCGGGCCCGGGCCAATACGACACGCCGCACCCGGACCTGTATCTGGCGGGCGCGACGCGCGCGGGCCGCACCATGGCGGGTCGGCCGAAGGCCGGGCGGACGGCGAGAGGCTGTACGCCGGGCCCGGCCGACTACGACGGCGGTAGGCGCGTGAACTGTTGCGCTCGGCCGCGCGGCGCCGCCGCCGACGAGTGCGCGCGGCAGCCGTGCCGCGTCACTTTCGGCGTGCGGTGGCCGGCCAAGGTGGGCGTGTTCGCGGTGCCGCGCGACAACGATTACGGTTGTTGAGCGGCGGCGTGGCGGCGGCGGTCGCTCGTCGACGAAAAACGGTAAAGTGTCCGGCAATACCAAGTACGTATACTATTATATTATTATATCGGTTTCGCGTCCGTTCGAGTTTTGCAGGTATACGGTAATGTATTTTAAACAGATTTCGAAAATTTAAAATTCGCTTTCGTTTCAACGCGCAAAATTTCGATTTTTTATTTACGTTTTATTCGTCTGTCTTTCTCGCGTTCGATTTTTCGACGATAATTCAGCCTTTCCGAGGGGTACTGTCTTTCAGTTATTATTATTAAGCTTGATCTAGAATTCGTTTGACTTAAAAAAAAAATTATAAATAATTACACCTAGGTTAGAGTTTCGTTCAAATTATTATTATTATTATTATAATTATAATTCAATATTAATTATATTCAATTCGAAAATTAATTTTAAAAAAAATCACAATTTTTCTAATGAAACTAGTTTTTTCTCAAATATCTACTTCAAATGTTATTCTAAAAGTCTGTAATTTTTATGACATAATTATTTAATACTATTAATTATTTGTATTCTTCTATTAATACTAATACGACTTTAACTACACACTATTTTATATTCATGTACATGACGTGTAGTAATAAAATACGAGGACTAGACCCATCATTTGTCTTGTCATAATTTTCCAGGGGACGGAAATAAAATTGGGCTTTGTTTTCAGAAATAAATTTGGCTTCTTTTAAACATTTTTCCATTTTCATCGTCGCCCTCGTGCAAAAAGTGACCAAGCGAATAAGTAATTATAATAAGTATAAATATATATATATATATATATATTACGGGCAATATGTACAATTATTTGGGCATTATATACAATGCCCGTCGTATATTGGGCAATATTATAATATAATGTTTTATTAGATTTTATTATTTTATTATTCAGTAATTTAATTAATTCATAAGTAATTTAGAGTACTAATTAGATACTTATAAGATTTCATTTTCGATGGTGCTCCGAAAGTTGTTAAAATATCTGATAATACGTGAGCAACTTCTTCGGCACGTTTGTATTTTAATGGGCGAAGTAGTACATATTTTGTCAGGTGATCCTGGTAAACCATTATAAACTTATACTCACCATCCGATAGTGCTTGCATATCTATGAGATCTACCTGACAGCGAGAATTCATTTCAGAAGATATAATTGGTTTCACAACCAACTCTTTCTTGGCTGTGCTCCCTTTTTTTTGGGCACGATTCACAATTATTTAAGTATATCATAATCATATTTCTAGTGATATTTTTGTATTTTTTATTTACCTCGTGTTCCATTCTATTCCGACCACCGTGTCCAGTCGATAAATGAACATCATATTGTATAATATCAAAAAAATCTTAGTTGTGTACATAATATTTTATTTCATTATTTTCAGATACTGGTACAATTAACTTGTTAACCTTTAAAACGTCGTATTTTTTTAAAAGTTTGTAATATTTTGGTTCCTTTTTTTTGAATTATTCTTCAATTGAATTATGTGCGAAATTAATTCATTGTATTTCAACTTTGTTAGAAATAAAGTATTGGAGCCTTTTTTTTTAATCATATCATTTCAATCTGCATTAAAATTTTCCATATTCAAATATCTAAAAAATACGCACTTTAACTGCACTATCCAAACGATACAAATAACACGATGTAACTAAATAGTTGATTTTACGACAGTAAACCCGTATAGGTATAAGGTCTTATCGATTATGGTATAACGATAATAAAAATGAAAGTAAAACATATTAGAAAATATAAAGGAATCTAATCATTAAAGTATAATCAAAAATATCTGTAACCGTTAAAATCCCAGTATCGATAAGTATTTTATAAAAACATTATTGAAGTTATTCTTTCGGGTGTTATTATAAACCCGATAAAATTATAGAAAAGTATCATTACAGTAGGTAATATACAATAAGTATCCAATTATTTATGAATCAATTAAATTACTGTATAGTAAAATAATAAAATCTAATAAAACATTATATTATAATATATCATTGTCTATATTGCCCAATATACGACGGGCATTTTCTATAATGCTCGGCCATTGTTTATAATGCCCAAATTGTACATATTGCCCGTAACATATATATATATATATATATATATATATATATATATATATATATATATATATATATATATATATATATATATATATAATAATAATAAGTAATCAAGTTTACTGTTGCGGTCTCATTGGTATCAAGTGCATAAACATCGCTTAAATTCTCGATTTTTAAAAAGCACTTAACCTTAAAACTGACATTACTCAAAACTTTAAAAAAACACTTAAACACTTGGTCACTTTTTGCACGACGGTGGCGACATAGGTATAAGTAAATATTTGATTTTTTTGAAGAATATTTTCATTTCTAAATAAGGGATTTTAATTTTTTTAATAATTATGAAAAACAATTTTTATATTTTTTAATTTTATTTGTATTATAACAATTTAACTATTATATAACTATAATAATTTTTCTGATTTCTCTAGTAAATGTTACCTATTCAATAATACTATCATGAATTAATAAATAATATGCTGTTACGTCAATAAGATTTTCTAAGGCCTCGATGTTACTCTTACATCAATCTGATGTTGATGGACTTAAAATTGGATTATATTCTCCGTTTTCGTAGTATAGTTTTTGGAATGATGAATACTTATTACGTAATGTAGCAAAGTTATTAGTATTATTATTAATAGTATTATATTAGTTATTAGTTAAGCATTGTTATTATTAAGTTATTATTGTTTTAATCTAGATTTAAATTATCAAATGCAGTGGTGGATCTATGTATTTATTTGTTGGTAGGGGGGGGGAGCAACGTTTTTCAAAGAAATTCGTTTACACATTAATATGATTTGATATTAAGCATTTAAATAGGAATAACTCAAATTTTTATTTCATGATAGGATTAAGTAGTATATTAATTAACAAATGTAAAAAGTACAGCTATTGAAACTACAAATATATAACTTACTGGGGAGAGGGGGGGGGGTAAAAGTGTTTTAAATCGTACGTGAATATGTACTTTAATTTGAATGTGATACAGAATTGAAATGAGGTGAGCATGTTAAGCAAATTAAACGATTAAATCTAATTATTTGATCAAACGACTAGGAGCTGAGACTATGATTTGCAATATTAAATAATTCTCACAACATAAAAATGACCCATATAAAATATTAAAAATAGTATTTAATTAACCTAATTAAGTTTTTCCGTAGGTATTCTTCATTAAAATTTACTGACCAAATTCTCAAAATGAACGAGAAAAAAAAACATTTTTAACCATACCTGTATTTTTTACTGACAGTCCTAAGTCTGTGAAATGGGAAGGAAAATGTTATTCTTCTCCAAACTAGTTGAGATTTGTTATTTTTTTCTTATCGTGTCCGAGCTATGATATAGATGCTTGGTTTATCGTATTCCTTTTCTACTCCATTGATTGGCTACTTGTATAGTCGCGTCTGTTACTTCCGCCAGATCTTCAGGTGAGCATAACACCGAGTTCAGCGGACCTACGAGTTTACGTTGTTCCGTTTGTTCACTTACACAATCGCATTATGTGATTTCTGTATTGTATCCTCGCTTACGAAGATTTTTCTTTGTTCGGACAACACCCACTCTCAATCTATTGACTGTTTTCCATGTGTTCTATTGACAACGATATCCAGGTGGAAGTTTTTCCATTGGTTTTATTTTAAAATTATTGGTTTGGTTTAATGCTATCTACCATATCTTTGATGTGGTTCATATTTAAGTGATGTTGTCATCTCCGTGGTTGATTTCAATCAGTTTTTCCTCGATTTCAGTCTGCTCGGGGCCGGTTGGTATCCATAGAGTGGGTGCTTTTCATCATTTTCCTGGGCTGTTTTTTGAGCATCACTGGCCACACTTCTTCCGATGTCGGGGGATGCTATGCCAGCTAGATTTTGTACCAAAGGTATGGGTGTGGGTTTTAAACACCCAGTTATAAGGCAGCCTGTTTCATTTAGAGCAGTTTTTCCCAAAGTAGGCGATATCGCCTCCTCGGAGGTGCTAGAGCTATCCAGGGGGGTAATGGAAGTTACAAGTTTAATTGGGAGGGGGGCATTTCGTAAAAAAAAAGGGGCGCTGACAGCAAAGGCGCCATGTAGACGGGTGCCCGGGTACTTGAGCACCCGTTAAAATTATTCGTGGGGTGCAAAGTCTTCGTTAGAAATAATATTAACTTTTGCCATTTTTATACGTAAATAATTTACGTTTAAAGGATTTCTAATTATTAGAAATCCTTTATTTTTTTAATAATAGTAGCTACCTATCTCAGGAAAATATTACGATCCACGACAAAAAAAATTTAAGTACATAATTTTCGTTACATTATAATGATATGAATATTGAATACGTCATATAATACAATACAGTTGTCCGCCTAGGTTTATAGATTGTTAACATGTTTATTGATAGTACCATTGTCTACCTATTATCTGATATAAACTTTGGTTGCTCGCTGTGTATCATTTTTCTTGTTATCACCATATCACATAGACATGGAGTTTATAATCTAAAAATAGAATTTACATGGTTTTGGTGGTTTCGTGATAAGTTTGTTTATTTATTAAATGTTTCCGACTAAATATTATTAATTTTGGGTTACCTATGCATTTTTTTTATGATAATGTATTAAATAAGTAATTTATTATAATGTATTCGTATATTTAAGTTTATTTAAGTTGATTAACATACTCAACATGTACCTATGCGTATTGTTGATATTAATTCTCTAATATTAACGTTACCTAATAAAGCTCATAAATAGTATTTCGTTTCACTATATTTATTATTTACATATTATTTATCTAATTTTTTACTTGACTAATAATATGAATACTGCTAAAAGAAGTAAAAACGCGACATTGTTGGCATATTTTTCAAAGAATAACAAAGGCGTCGCAACCGAGGTAAGATTTAATAAATAATTTAATGCATTTTTAATATTTTTAATTTCAATAATAAATTACTATTCAGTAATATTATTTGAATTGAAATTTATATTAAATTACTTTACACATTCCATAAATGTATTTAAATATATTATAATATAAATGGAGGGCTGTGAATTTGTAGTAAATTGTCTTGTTTAATAACCGAAAGTTATTATAAAATGTAGCTTTTTCAGTACAAAAGTGCCATGTAACAACAAATTCATTTTTGAAACTTATTGTGCATTTTCGTTGTTTTTAATTTTTCATGTAATTTTTTGCCTCTTCAAGTCATCAAAATCAAAATTAATCCAATTAAAATTCAATCAACATTTTTTTAAATATTTTTTTTTATTTACTATTTATACCTAACTTTAATAAACTAAATTATTTTTACAAATGTAAAATTAATATAGGTAAATATGAAAATTTAAATATTAATTGCTTTACCAATAAAATGAAAATCTGTTTTAATTTTGATTTTCAGTGCATTTAAAAACAATTGTCATAGCATATTTTTGGTATCATAAGTGCATTTTTTGGAATTTTAATAGAATTTTATATTATTGCATTTATAGGAATTTTTAATGACTTTTTGATGATTTATAACATTTTCACAACCCTATATATGTAATATACGTAAATTATAAACATTTTATCTATTTTGTTTCACTACAGTTAGATTAGGGGTCGGCAAGTGATTTCTACCGGAGTCCGGAAAACTATAATAATACGTAAGAGGGGTCTGTAGAAAAAAAAATTAATTTTTTTAACTGTGTTCCATAGTTATTACTAAAATGTTAAAATTATTTGAAGAGTAAACGTGCCTCGTAATGTTATATGAGAAATCGCATTTCTCGTCTATGGCTAGTAACTTGAAATCGGGAATTCTCGTAGAACATCTAATACGAAATACGTCTCCTCAGGGCTCAAGGTTAACTTTGTTCTCTACTTGTTTATGAAAAAATTGTTTTACGAAACGACGCTTTTTTTAATAGTCACGATGGAAATTGAAATAACGTACTTATCAAACTATCAAAGAAAGATATGTCGACGGTCCAGATCAGTGCCTTCCGCGGTCCGGATTTGGATGTTCAAGACAAACAAACAAGCAGTTGTTCAGACATTAAAATTTGGACAAGAAACACAAATCAGTACTGAGGTAAAAATGTATACTTATTAAATGTTAAAATGATGAATTTCAAGAAATTATAATTGTTCATTTATTTAAGAGTGTTTTGTTATTTATTTTATTACAATACATCTTATTTTTTTTATTATTCCATTACAGTTAGTTGTTAAAGACAAACAATCCAACACTGGCCTGATTGCACAGTTTCCACAAGAAAAAGGAAGTATAGGAAGAAGTTTTCAATATAAATGGATAAAACTATACACTTGGATTTTATATGATAATTTGAAGAATAAAGTATTTTGTTCGGAATGTGTTAATTCTGTCGAAAATAACATTGTTCTACAGTTCGTGTCTATTAAAGACAAAAATGCAAAGCGTGCATTTGTTGATAATGGTTTTTCTAGTTGGGCAAAAGCGTTGAAAGATTTAAACTGCATGAAGGTAATTAACATTATCTTAGCTAAGTTCAAAAAATAAGCTGTTGGTAGTTAAATTTATTATTGCATACGTATAAATTATATTATTAAAACCAAATGGTTTGACCTAATGGTAGTGTGATTTATTACATTATATTATTATATTTTATGTTTTTAAATACCAAAATTTACAAAATAAACACTTTTAAGTCGAAGTATTAATCTGTGATATCTGTTTGTCTTAATAGGTGGAAAATTTCATTGTACAGCTGTAAATGCAAGTTTAGTTCAGAAAAAAAAAATTAATATTTTTAATTGTTCGAGTGCTGCAAAAATGAAAGAAATGAAGGAATCCAGAGCTGCACTTTTGAAGATCATTAGCTCGATATTCTATCTCACTAGACAAGGGGTACTTATATGAGGTCATACAGATGATAATTCAAATATTTTTCAACTATTGAAATTACGATCAAATGATTCGTCAGAATTAAATGATTGGCTTTTACGTACAAAGTTCAAATGGACATTTCATGAAATACAGAATGAAATAATTAGTTTACTATCACAATATGTGAAAACATATTTTAAAAACTGTGAAAACTTATTTTACCAGCTATAAACGAGGTAATAAACACAGTGCTGCATAAATTAGCTTTTGACATTATTGAAAAAATTCCTCTGAGCAATAATGCAGTGAGCAAAGGAGAATTGATGAAATGGCACAATTTATACAGAAGAATTATGATGCGAGTTTTTAAAAGCCACCAAATTTTCAATACAGCTTGATGAATCAACTTTACCGGGTAACGAAGCCTTATTATTAGCTTACGTACGATTGGTAAAAGAAGAAAAGATTTGCCAAGAATTATTATTTGCTATACATTTGATGACTTAAGGCACTAAAGGAGAATCAATATATCACACATTGGAAGAGTTTTTTAAAGAAAAAGAAATTCCTACGTGTGATATATTATCAGTTGCGACCAATGGTGCTCCAGCCATGGTAGGGTGCCATCGAGGTTTTATTGCATATTTGAAAAAAAAAAACTGTACCAAATGTACTCGCTGTACAAATGAAGAATTAAAATTAAAGTCAAGCAAGGTTACCAAGTATTCTGGCTTCAAAAGCAGATACCCATACTTTATCATGGATTGTGGGCTGTTGTACAAACATTTTCGATCACATTTCCATCATCCCACTTGGTTGAACGTGGATTTAGTGCAGCAACCAATCTATTATCACTAAAAAAAGACAACGGTCACAAATAACTAATCTTGAGGACTTGAGAATGCTGTTAGCGGAAATCGAACCTAATGTCAACGAACTTTTAGCAGAACACCAACCACATCCATCTCATTAAGATATGTTTTTCATTTTTACCTATACATTATATATAAATATATATGTATATATATATTTATAAACAATACATTTCATTTTTCATTGCATACTTTTGTAACAATATTTTTTTAAGCGGGCATCTGTCGGATTTTTTTTCGGAAGTGGGCGGTAAAGGTTGAGATGAAATGCACTTCTTTGCGTTTTTGTTGGGTTGGGTTTTAGCGAGTTCTGTGTATAATGTCTATCCAATTTCTCCAACGCATGTATGAGTGTTTGTTCAATTTCACTAAACGTATGTCCTTGTGCGGTTATCGCTAGGTCATCGGCGCATAGGAAATGACGCGTAGTTTCCAGGGCCGTACTGAGACCGGTTTTCTCGGGTCATTGGTCCGGGGCCCGGATTTTCGAGGAGCCCGGGTCTAAAAAAAAAAAAAAAAATTAAATCATGGCTGGCCTGGGTCTACAAAAAATTTCAATTATACGGGTCCCAGCTGGAGCTTAGGAGCTCAGGTAACGACCAATGGTAAATAACCAATTTGTTGAACTTTTTATTAATATATTAACACTATAATATGTTCTTGTGTTATCACAATGATAAATGATAATATTGAAAATCATTCGATACATCGAAAATATTCGAAGCAATTCAATTATTTAAAAACCACTTAATAGCAACCTTAAGCCCTCCATACACGGTCAATCAAGACTGAAAATCTTCAATCATTCGGTTATTTTATTTTAGTCAACACAATTGTCAAAAGTGCGGTGTATCGTGTAGTTCTCATTCAATTAATTATTGAAAAAAAATTATATGAATCAGAAGGTATTATTGGTATTTCTATTTACCTTGCGTGTGAAAAAAAAAACGAAAAAACCAAGAGGAAAAAAAGATTTTAATTTTTCTATTTTTGTACAAATCACTTTTGATTTTCCACGTGGCAGGTATAAACTACGGTATAAACGAAAAAAATTCGAGCCAAAATTCTTCATCGTTAACTTTATTTGCCATTTGTGAACAAATATATTATAAAATTTACAAAAGACAAAAAAATCGACTGCTCCACACAACTCGACTTGGTTGACTGATAAATTTGACATTCATAGACATACACGGTCAATTATGAATGTCAATCATCTTGACTGATAATAAAAATTCAAACATGTTTGAATTTCATCAGTCATACAATTTGACTGTCAGTCATCAACAGTCGTTATCGGTCATACACATACACGGCCAGTCATGAATGTCTATCACATTGATTGTCATTCAAGACCGACCGTGTATGGGCCCCTTACGAATTTCGCGGGAATCACCTGGTGACGGTCGACCCAATCGGCACAGAGTCTCGGCCACATATATAGATAATAAACTAGATTGCTAACTAGTGATATCAGCTGACGCCAAAAATCGCCATGTTTGTTGTGGGCTATGAAGTGTTATCACAGAATCTGTGGTGTTATCATAATATGATTAACGTGGTATTTAATTTATTATTTGGCGGGTATTTCAACTCCCATGGATATATAAAAATAAATGATATCCAACACCCTTTAATCTTAATAAAAACGAAAATGAAAAAAGCCTATGCAGTTAAAATGTAAAGATATTTTACTAAGTGTTTTGAATTTTGTTTGACAAAACTAGAAGTTTTTACATTGATAAATTTTTTATTTGTATAAAAAAGAATTTTAATTTAAAATGCCACAAACTTGCCGTGTACTTGGATGTGCTAATCGTTCTGGTCGGGATAAAGTAGTTTTTTTCAAGTATGTATCAGTAATTTTAACATGGACATCTAAACATTCAATTTTACAGCTTAACAACTATTTTTCCTTAATCATTTATGTATAGGTTTCCAAGAAATAACATACTTAAAGAAAAGTGGATAGTTGCTATAAAAAGGCATAATTTTATACCAACATATCACAGGATATGTCATATTCATTTCACTGGAAATGACTTTGTAGAACGGCCAGATATAAAACGTCTTAAAGAAACAGCAGTCCCTACTTTATTTATTGGCCAAGAAATTAACCTAGTATTATTAACCTATTAACCTAGTAAGCCGTATGTATTTAAATATTCGTATACACTCTTACAGCGAAATTTTAAGTTCTTCTTTTATGAAAACTTCAGTCAACAAAAGACAAAAATTACATAAAACAATTTTGTTTAATAACTTGTAAGTTGTAGCCATACATAATAGGTATGTACATTGAAATAGATAAATATTACCTATGTATTATGTTGTTTTTAGTAGTAAGTTTCTTTTTATGGGTAAATAAAATATAATAATGAAATATGAATATTGAATAATAATTGTAAATTTTTCCGAGTTTATAACACAGACTTCTATAATACATTTTTTCAATACTACTACTAGTAGTCTACTACACTATATAGAAATAATATGCGCCATGCGATTTATAATAATATAATCATAATATCATAATAACATTTATTTTATCTGCAGTATTATCACAACGATAAGAATTGATAAAATACCATGGCCCACAAGCAACATGGCGGAAAATCGGCGTCTCCCGGCTTGCTTGTCAATTTATACTAGTTAGCAATCTAGTTTATTATCTATATCTGTGGTCTCGGCAGAGGTCCGAGGAACTCGACATGCAATATCACTCGCGCCGTCTACGTGTACTACACACGTGTATGTCGTCCGTTTTTAAACGGTCAATATTAGCCCGTGTGCACTGCGACGAACAATAACGAAGCCCGATCGTTTAATACGTACAGCGTTTAACGATGTATTATTACAGATATTGTGTGTGTGTGTGTGTGTGTGTGTGTGTTTTGGTTATAATACGACCACTAAAAGCCAATCGCGATAAACGATTACGCGGTGGTGATGGATTAACAACTATTAATAATTGTTTAAACCGCCACCGACACACGAAACATTCTAATAAGAGGCGGCGGCGGCGGTGGCAGAGTCCGTAGAATACAATCTTGTAGGTACACGTCGCACGATAATATAATGTATAGTAATATCGTTTAATATTGTTCGCGGTATCCGCTAGTAGGTATAACATAATATTGTTGTGCGCACACGTCGGATACCTTATAATAATAATGATAATAAATCAGGTGATAATTCCAAATTTTTCGAAGGGCGTCTGCCACTCATTATGTCATTGATTATTTTAAAATAAATAAAGCCTGGATTTTTTTTTTTTTTTTTGTAACAGCATCAATTTTCTTTTTTACGACATCTCCTATTGGTCCGCTTACGAGTTTTAATTTTTCAACCGCTGATTCAACGATTTCCGTACTATCATTTAAGGACGTATTTTTTGTTTCTAGTTTTTTAATTGTATGTGCAATAAAACTAAAATTCACTGAGATGAAAATTAAATTATTTTTCAATGTTTCATTTTGCATAATATTTTGAGCTTCTCCAATAGCAATAGAAATTTCTGGATCTAATTTTGAAATAATTTCTTGTATTTTCGAAAAGTGTTCAAAACAATTTATTGAGCGGCTACCAACCATGTGTTCTACCAAGTAATTATAGGCTCGGGTGGTAGAGAAAGATCAGGGTATAAATCTTTAAAAATTGTGGTACGACAAGGAGGTTTCAAAAAATTGTTTTTTACATAAGCTATGAGTGAATCGATGATACGGTATTCTGCACTGGTCTCTGTAACACGATGAAAACTTTGGGCTCAACACGATGCAAGATGTATTAGCTTTGGATAAAAAATATTAAATGCTTTCCCTGCCTTCGCCATATAAGGAACTGCATCAATAACGAACAAAAGTACATTTTCGTGTTTTATTCCACTTGGCCAGAGTAAACTCATGATCAGTTAAATAATGTTTGGTCGTCGAAAATCGATGAAAACATCAAACATTACTAAAATATGTACAAAATTATTTTCCAAATATGTAAAAATATGTAACTATACCAAAATATGTAAAAATATGTAAAATAAAACTAGCATCATTTTAATAGTAATGATTTAAATCATGAACGTTTCTTATCGAATCTTAAATATCTTGTTTTAATAAAAATATGTATTTACATATAAATCCGTTCTCTAATAATAATAATAATAATAATAATAATAATAATAATAATTATTATTATAATTATATTGCAACGCACGATGATATTGCATTACACGTACCTACCGATAAAATATCGGCCTTACACGTGAGAGTGTGTGTGTGTATGGGTGGTTTGAACTCGTTTATAGATCGCGTATTATTATTATTATTATTATAATACATCGAGTTAAATAGAATGCGGCGGCGTGTGCGTTGTGTCGACGTATCGGACGCCCTTTTTTGGCAACCGTTCGCGTAAAAGTGGAAACGACGCGTAATTTATTTCCGCCACGGAGTAGATGCCCTTGGCACGTGTGCCGCGCGTACGCGTCAAAACGGGTAGGAGAAGAGAAGGAAAAAAAAAACGATTTCTCGTATCGAATTGGATTTAGCGATAATTTAAACCGTCTCCACCGCCGTACGACGCATCCGCCAGAGCGATTAATGGTCTATTGATCCGTCGCACACGGACTGTCGTACCGACACATTGTAATGTTTAAAGTATCCGTTTCGGTAATTGTTTACCGTCGACCGATGCCACTACGTAAGCCGTTGCATAGCGGTTATTTAGGACGTAATTTCGAAATTTTTCACGCGACGGAAAACCCAAAAACGTACGTCGTTTTTTCGACTGTGCGATTCAAGGGCGACGAAGAGAAAGAACCTTCTCGGTGCCTTCTTAGATCGTGAGTTGTGAATAACACGTTTTTTATGGTTCAGATGCATTATGTTTTCGGACGGTTAAATTCAAACGAAATTTCAGTTTCGAATCATAATAAATCAGAAATATGTTACCCACTTGGTTCTTTGAAACTCTCTACGCTATTTCCAACCGTGAAGAAAAATTATTCATTAAATACCGTAGAAAAATCAATAAAATTTACTATATACCTAAACTATAACGTACGTGTAAAAAATAATTTACACGTACAATTGATGCAATCTAGCAAAGTAACCTCGAATATTGGAATTCCATCGGCAGATTTAATTTTTTCAATTCGTCCCAAATTAAAAATAATAATATGCTTAGATATTTTCAGTCGTACGTTTTGAAAAGAATTTACCCAATGAAACAATAATTGCATTCGTGGACTGTGAAGATGAGCCGGTCAAACATTTTTATTTTTCCAATTATCGGGGATAGATATAAAAGTGTTCACCAATTTTATTCACGTGTGGAAAACCAACGATCCCCAGAACGAATCCCATTGCCAACAACCTATTCATAATTGAAATCAAAATCGCCGTTTTTATCAGAAAAAATGGTACTTGCTTAGGCAGTTCCCTATTATACAATACGGGAATATCGAAGGATGGAAATGCACACCGTTTCGCCTAGCGCAGCGGTCCTCACTACGCGGCCCGCGGGTCACATGCGGCCCTTTAGTAACTTTAGTGTGGCCCGCACTAAAATTAAATTGTTCATTCTAAAATCCAAAATTCTATAAACAGTGAATAAAACGAACGTCGCTTATTATCTTGTCATTTTTATTTATTTTATTTTTCTATTTTAAACTTGTATTGAATTACCACTTGGACAGATAAGTAGGCACCTACGGGCTACGATTATGAGTTTATTTATTTCCACCGTAGTAGTCCACCACGTAGTCTTGTATGAACAATTTATCCGTTATTGCTTATTGTCCGTTTGTATTTTATCCCGTATTGTCGTTACAATATGTAATTCTGTGCTTCTAGCATCGTGTGTTCTAGTTTCTGTGAGTAAGCTGTTAATTTTAATTCTATATCTTGGCAAAACGTAAAATCGAAGATGAATACAGAATATTTCAAGACAGTTGGGAGATTGAATTTTTCTGTATTTCTGGTAAGAAACACGATGCTTTATGTTTAATTTGTCGTAAAACCATAAATATTCCAAAACGTTATAATATTAATCGTCATTACACAACTCACCATACTGAATTTTCTAAAAATTATCCACACCCATCTAAAATAAAAGAAGAAAAACTAATTGAATTAAAAAAAGGAATTTTTTCTGAAAAACAATCAATTTTACGGTTCACTAATAAAAATGAACTTGCAACAAAAGCATCGTATGAAGTAACACATATGTTAGCCAAACGCATGAAACCATTCTCGGATGCCGAACTAATAAAAAAATGTATGGAAACAGTTGTAAATACTCTGTTTTGTAATTTTTCCAATTTTAAAGAAATACGTGACCAATTATTGTATAAAATAAACTATGAATTGAAATTTAAAATTGTAATTATAAATCCAAACATTTATGTCATTCACGTACTTTTTCCTACAATACCCTTTCCTAACAATATATATATATATATATATATATATATATATATATATATAATTTTTATGTTTTTAATTATTAAAAAAATTATTAAAAATGTATGCGGCCCGCAAATAATTTTCAAAAATTACATTTGGCCCATTCTACAATCCTAGTGAGGACCGCTGGCCTAGCGAATGACGCCTCCGCCATAGACACAACTCTGAAAAATAATTACGATAATATTGCAAAACGAATGTTGTAATGTTTTTTCACCGGAAATCGTTAACGTAAGATCGATATCGATTAGACAGTAAAATGAATAATATTTATTATTGGTATACGGATTGGAAATTTGTTCGGCCCGACGCGATTGTCGTGGTTTGGGAAACCATGAGTCTCGCTCGTTTCCCGCGGGAGACAGAAAAGCCACTGGTACAGTGATAAGGACGAGAATCACCCCGGGATGTTATTAATGCCTTGTCGCCCCCAATATATTATAACGGAACACCGTTGCCGTACGCCCCCGACCTATCCTACCGTGTCACCCCCCACCCCCCTATGTCAACCCGTCTATTCCTTGTCCGGGTGGTGGCTGGGGTGGTTAGTAAAAGCAGCAGCTTAATACTATTTGTCCGCGGCGGTGGCGGCGGTAGTTAATTATAAGGGATCCCATCATTAACAGATAACCGAAAGCAAGTCCCTTCCTGTGCTCCTCCACCCGACCGCTCTCTTTCTCCACCCCCACACGCAACACACCTACCACGGCCGGCGGCGCTCTGGTAAAGTCATCAATTACACACACACACACACACACACACACACACACACACACACACACACACACACACACACACACACACACACACACACACACACACACACACACACACACACACACACACTGTAGAAACTTTGGCCCCGGCCTAGGCGTTGGCGATGGCACTGCACAGCAGTGGCGACGACGACGAAGACGAAGACTACGGAGGAATAATGAACTTAAATATATTATATGATTCCGCCACCGCCGCACACATATCACGCGACTAACCGGCGGCGGCGGTGGCGACCGGATTTATGAGTTTCCTGCGGACGCGCGTGAATTAACAACCCTCGTGTGTACCATGGAATCCTCCTCGTACGCTCACCGCACTGTTCGGGACGTGTTGCTTTACACGCTTTAACGGGGCGTCATTTTCGGCATTCTACAGGAGTGTGCATTCGCGCTCCGCAATTTTCACGTAGTGGCTAGGTGTATATTTTTTTAAAATTTTTTTTTTTTATTAACTTCTCTTGAGAAGTTATTATAATAGGTCTGAAAATCGAAAAAGGTAATTTTGTGTTTTCTTTACGTTTCAAGACCTCGACAATCGTTTACAAGTATTTTTAGAGTGATGTCTGTGTGTGTGTGTGTGTGTGTGTGTGTGTGTGTGTGTACGTACGTATGTATGTATGTATGTATGTAGACATATTTTGGCTTTCGATTCCTCAATAACTACTGGACAGAATTTTCTAATGACCATATCAATCAATACGCCACGTCATGACTTAGATCTGAAAGGAGTCTGGAAAAAATCGGTCGAGTGGTTTGTTTTTTATCTGTAAAAAACTGACTTTTTTATGCACGCAATATAAATTTCATATATAATTTCAAGTCTCGAAGGGTAGTAAGGGGTTTTCGAGGGTGCTGATTTCGAATCTTTTTTCAGTTTTTCAAAATTCAAGATGGCGGGCCCAATATGACGTCATTTTTTTTGTAAAAATTATTTAAATTCGATAGAATTTCGTTCTGAGAGGGGTTTCAGGTACATGATTATAAATAATGTTTATTTTTTTTATTTTTTATTTTTTATTTTTTTTATTTATTTTTTTTAAATTTTTGATTCCAATTGACAGTTATTACAATTGAAATATTTTTGTAATTCTATTATTATTAATAATTGTCGATGAATATTTATCGATAGTGAATAAATAAATAAATTAAACTCTACTATCCCTCTTACAGTAATAGAATAATTCTTCTCAGGAGAAGTTGCTTGTACGGTACTTGCTGCCGAACCAATTTTGTATAATAATTAATATGTATTTAAAAGTTTTAATATATGAAAAAGGTCGTATTAAATAAGGTAACAATTTATTTTAGATTTCTTCACAAATTAATACAAATACTCTAAGTAATTATAAAAAAAGGATAAAGAATATATCTACTCCTATAAGCCTAGGCTTGTGGTGGAGTAGAGTGTTATCAAGCGATCATAAAATAAAACTAAAATATTTATAATATATATTAAATAACACACATTAACTGCGGATTTCACTGAGAAATATTCAATTCAGAAAATAACCAATTGTAAACAATTTTTTTTTCGTTCAAAAAACCACGATGAATATTTTTTTTTTCTGTTGTTGGCAACTAATTAAAGTAGTTTGGAACTAAATAATCTACGAAAGATTTCCCAAAAGATTTTTTTGTGTAATTCACAGACAAGTTATAAGCTCTATGTTCTCTGGATTTAGACAAATCAATTACGTTGGTTTTATTTTTAATATATTTTTTGATTGTAAAAAGTAATGCATACTTCTTATATAAATACTTTACCGGAAGAACACCTAAAAGTTTATAATTTAGTTTCGTCGATCCTTCTAAGGATTTTTTACCTAAGATTATTCTTATTACGCTATTTTGATTGACTTGTAATGGTTTTAAAGCATTTTCTTTTACCCCTCCCCATATTAAAAGCCCGTACTGAAATATTGATTGATAGAAGGCAAAATAGATATTACTCGTGTATCTTTTTTTTTGTTTTTTACTCGTTAAATTTCTGATAAAAATAAAGTGGCTTTGATGTTTGAATATGAGCAGTGGCGTTATACGAAATTCGGTCTGGCAGGTGGTAGATATTTTTCGTACACGAAGGGCTTTACCTCCTTTCCCAACCCCAATAGTCAGAAAAATATAAATATTTGATCAGCATATCTCACAGTCCACAAACGCATCTGATTTTCAATTTATTATTTTAAAAATAATATAATATTCTAGTAAGCACGTTATACTCCAAATACTTAAATTTCAAATTCAGATTATATAGAAACAAAATTAAAATCACAAAAAAAAAAATTATAACTCTCAAGTTATTAGTACGAAATCGTCTGTGACATAAACGATCTATTTCACGAATACGCAATTTAGATCGATACTTTATCTTAGATACTTGATCGATACACTTAGATTGAACATTTTACTGATTTCTCTAGAAATGTTCGGTAATTATTCCCAATGTTGGAAACGTAATCGAAAATTCCGATGAATAATCTTTTTGAAAAACCAAGTGAGTAAAATGCATGATCTATGAAGATTACGAATTTTACCACCGAACAATAAAATACATCATTGTAGAACCATGTCATTATTTACATTTTTTCGATAAGGATCTACGATGCCACTGAGAAGGTCTATTCTTATAGTCTCATCATTTCATTTAGTTTACTTCAGAATGTTTTCTAATTTTACATTTTATGGAGATTTTCGAAATGGTACGCTTACGTTATACATTATATCATGACGTTGCCGTCACGCGGCTGCGGTATCGGTCGACTATTACGCGCCACATGCAACAGCGCGTTAAACCCCCTCGCAAACACGATCGTCGCCGGAAAATAATTGACGGGGCCGCAGCCGCACGTCGCATTTGCTGGGCGTTTATGATATTAGGCGTATACGTCCTGTCGGCCGAAAACCGCATGGCGTAGACGTCGAAAACCGTAGTAAAAAATAAATTATAATTACCCACATAAAAAAGTAAGACACCGCCCGACAAAGTCCTATGCATGTGGTATTGTTAACGAAGGACGATTCGGCTGACCATATGTGCGTTTACTCGCATATTACGTCATGAATTGTGTGTGTTTGTGTGTGTATGTGTGTGTGTGTGTGTGTTTGTGTGTGTGTGTGTTTGTGTGTGTGTGTGTTTGTGTGTGTGTGTGTGTGTGTGTGTGTGTGTGTGTGTGTGTGTGTGTGTGTGTGTGTGTGTGTGTGTGTGTGTGTGTGTGTGTGTGTGTACCGTTTATTGAATAGGCGAATCGAGTGGTGACGATACGTATCATTCTGGGTAATTTAGACGGTCGGTTTGATACTCGTTTTACTCGGAGTGAGAGCACACGACGTCGTCGTCGTTACCATGCCCGGGGGACGATGACGTGTGTGGCTCTAGGGGTGTGTCGATAAACTTTTCGACGACGATAATTATCAGTGTTCACAACGACAAGTTCAGTGTTCCACCGTATTTCGTGGATCTACAACGAGGCTTGTGGTTTCGTCACTTTTTTACCACAGTGTTTTAGACGTACTGTGTCCCATAAGACGGAAAAATTCATCGGAGCCAAGTTAATTCTCAGACTCGCACTTTGGTTCGTGAGAAGTGTCACTCTGATGACGAAGGCGCTACGTGTTCTGTTTAAAAATCTCGTTCAAATTTAGCGCTTATTTACCGTCACGCAACCTCGTGGACGACTTGCCCCCCAACAACCTCGTGAATTAACTCGAATCACTTCATTTTTTCTAACTCGATGTTCTTAACTTCAAAAATTATTTCTAAAAGAGTGTATTTTTTTTCTTGGAAACGCATTTGGATGAGCTATGGATTGGTTTTGTTGATTTCATTTAAATGAAAAATGGTCATAGACCATACATAATATCTACTCAACTATGTATTTAAATGTTATGATGGCCAAACAAAAGTTTTTTTCTAACTCACGTTTATTTGCTATATCTATAATTTTTCAAGTAAACACATTAGAAAATATAACATTAAACAACAATAAACATTCAAATAATTTTTGATTTATAATTTATTTTAGATAATATGTACACTTGATAAGTTAACGCCGCAACTGAAAATATATATATATATATACAGTAGAACCCGTTTAACGCTCTCGCTTAAGACGATTTCCCGGCTTATACACTGATTTTTATGAGTCCCTTGATTTTGACAACATTTAACATGTATAATTAGAGTTTATGTGAAAATCGCGAAAAAAAAAAAACGCGAAAGTAAAAATCGCGAAAATAAAACGGCGAAAACATTAATAGCGAAAAGTAAGAAATTATTTTCGTTAGTGAGTGTACCTTTATAATGTAATAAGTAATAATAATACTATAGATAATTTGGATCATGTAATAAAGATAAGCCGTGGTTGAACCTAACCGCTGTCAAGCTTTTTCGGTCAAATAACCAGTAGTTTTTGCTTTAATGCCAGATAAAACACAAAGTTCGTATGAAAGGTTATTTTCGGCAATAAAACACATAATATTCATTTAAATCCCAAAACAATAATGACTGATTTTGAACAAAGCTCATTAAACGCATTTAAAATACAATTTCCAAATGCCGAACAAAATGGCGGTTTTTTTCATCAAACACAATGTGTTTGGCGAAAAATTCAAACTATTTCGGAATGGTAGAAAAATATAAAGCAGACTCAGAATTTTCATTGCAAGTCCGTTACTTGTCTGCCTTGGCGTTTGTTCCAGAAAATGACGTAATTGACGTATTTGAGACATTATGTGAAAGTACGTATTACATTAATAATGAAAACGTGTTAGAACCACTTATTTCCTACTTTGAGGATACGTGGATCGGTCGTCCAAATAGACGTAAAAGAAGGATCCCCAGATTTCCTATTCCACTGTGGAACTGCTTTACGTCTACTATGTCCGGTTTACCTAGAACAAACAATTATGTTGAAGGGTGGCACAGAGGATTTAATAATTTATTGAGTTCATGTCATCCAACAATATGGAAATTTATTGAAGCAATTCAAAAAGAACAGAGTTTAAGCGACATGAAAATACATCAATACATAGCGGGTACGATCGAACCATCCAGAAAACGAAAAAGAGATACACTTAAAGAATTAGTCAATGACTACGGAAATAGGGACAAACTTCAATACCTTAGAGGTGTTGCCTATAATTTATCATATCAAATTTAAATTTAATTGTGTATAGTATTTAGTTTTTAATGTTTTTAATTTTATTATATTATTTACTTATTATATTACAAAGTTATACCCACTAACGAAAATAATTTCTAACTTTTCGCTATTATTGTTTTCGCTGTTAAAACATTTCGCGATTTTTATTTTCGCCATTTTATTTTCGCGATTTTTACTTTCGCGTTTTTTTTTCGCGATTTTAACTGGCACCCGTATAATTAACACTGGATAATAAGCTCTGTGTTCCCGGATAAAACGCTCGTCTTGTCAATGATGTTGATATAAAAATACATTGTATATTATACATACACGCATTGTATAAAATTTAAAGAAATACACATATGTACCTCAAAAATAATAACGGTAACGAATAATGTTTACGTGTACTTGTGCAACATTGACGAAACGTAACATCATCTTAATACAATTGAAAACTTCCTGTATTAAAAAAAACATTTCAAAAATGTGAAACAAAGAAAGGTAGATGATTTTTCGAAATAGGTATAATATAAAATAACATATGTAATATTATAATTTGTAATATTTTAATTTAATTTAAATATCTTTATATGTAATAATTCACTCTGCAAAGTAAAAAATAAATGTTTTATGTACATAACACGGATGTATTGTAAAATATATTTAAAAAAAATTTTATACCCGCATTATACGATTTCCCTCTTAAGTGACATGAATGTACAGATTATATACTAATGTTTGTCAATAATATTACGGAGTCATTTGTATAAGACTTTAAATATAGAAAAATAATTTTCAATTGTAGATAATACGTGTAAAAATATTTTTACACGTGTTATCTACGGTAAACAGTAAAACGCGTTCAGTAATATTTGGACCACACAGGATGGTTGTATGTATAAATACAGCTAACGATAAGACGATATCGACGAGTGCCTACCCAACTTGAATTTAAACACAAACGTCCTGAATATTCCATCTGTCTGTCAATAATTAGTATTAAAGCACAATTATTTCGGTACGCGGGTCTAAGCGTAATGAATTATATTCCGATACCTTCGATTAAAATAACCGACAATGACGAACGAGCGAACTGTCACTAACAATCTGTGCTTGCATCTCCGAAGATATCTGCATTTTAGATACAGGTTCGAATCCTCATTGGAATACTAAAACAACCATCGTTTTCAATCGTAATGATATATATTTTTATATTCTTTTTACAATATAATTTTTTGTTCGATTTGTGTTACACTTTTGAATTATGCGATTTTATCGGTTTTAACCGGGTTCAAAGTTTGAATGTTTTCACACCGCGTCACTGCGTACGTATCATGACCTCGATAGTACGTAACTGCATCGTGGAATATTGCAAATAATTTAATGCACCTTGATTTTGCGCGGACGCATAAGCGCCGTTATTCGCGTCTTAGCGGGTATGATTCCACTCACTACGATACGCGCGGTCGAACTTTCTTCTCGAGTCGCGAGATTTCACAGCTAACAACGACGTGTTGATAACGGTCGCGGAGCGTTTTAATCTAGACAAGTCGCGGTGTTCAGTGCTCTTTTGGAAAATACGGTATGAAAGACGACGGCAGAGGCTAGAAAGGGTTCAGTACTGAAAGTAGACGAGGGCATGATTACTTTATGTGATCTTAACACGCACGGGTCATAATCGATATTATGATGCGATACATTAAGCCGAACGTTTGCGAACTTTCAGGTTTTTTAAGGTTTTAGTAAAAAATCATTTTGATAGGTTAAAAACAATTGTTTAATACGCTTTGATGTATTAGTACTTGACGAGTTGATGTCCATTCGTTTTAACTCTTCGTGAAGTGGATCAACACATTAAATTCCGGGTATTTACGTCCTACGTATGTATACTACAATAAAATCACTACACACAGTTTCAAAAATTAATATATATTTTTCACGTGCATGACGCACGTGTACAAATAAAATATGTAGAACAATATTATTTTAATTTTATTTCAAGTAAATGGTTGATAAATTGTATTTTTTTCTTATACATCTCAAATATTTATTTTTACTAATTTAAAATTTTTATTTTACGAGTCGAAATAGATATCTGGAAAACTTGCAGTCTTTTTTAAATTTATTCGTCGTATTGAAAAACGTCTATTTTCCCATCTTATCAGCCCAGAAACTCTCTGACTAGCGTATTGTTTCTGGATTCCGCAGTTAACATTTTATCGTTCATGTAGTCACAACAAATAGGACTAAACAATATCGAACATAATTTTTACCTATCAATTCCTGCGATTAATCGATCTTGGTGACCGTCGATAAATGATAAATGTCACATTTATAATATTACCATGGTTGCTGATAATTTTCATGAAAACCGACCGCGTTCACCAGTGATGTTCACATAGTTTTTAAGAGAGCATACTATGTTGAACGATGCCAAAATAAGGATATCAACTAATAAAGGGTGATTTATACTTAAAAATATGAGTCATGAAATCGTATCTAAGGCTAACTTCAGATTTATTTTTAAAAGGTGGACAAAAATTTATTTTCTCTTGGAAATAAAATATAAATTATCATAAAGTCTCAGAGGTGGGTAATTTATACTATTTTTATTTAACTTCCAACAACCTTTTTGCAAAAAATGTATGTTATTTGTGCTTAATAATATTAGAGGTAATAGTATGTGATACGTATTCTAACGCGAATCAATTAGTTAACGAAGCGATAGGCTTTTTTTTTTTTTTTTAGTTGTTCGGGCTAATCATAACGTTTGCTCTCCTTTAATAAAAACTGAAATTATGCCACTGTTGCAGATGAATTAGTAAAAAATGACTATACTTTTATTTATGCCGCACGACCACCATATTATACATGCTAAAATAATTTAAAACTATTAAGTCGAATATAAACCGACATTAAAAAAAAAAAAAAAAAATAGTGTACTTATTCTTTTTTTGGAATTTGTTTGAACGTATACGCAGTATTAACATGATTTTTTACAAAAAAATTGAGAGTATACGGCGTATATGCGTATAACCTATGGCAGGGGTCGGCAACCTGCGGCTCGCGAGCCACATGTAGCTCTTTCGGTCTAAAGTTTCGGCTCTCCAGCTACACACAAAAATTAATATTTTATGTTCAAAAACAATATTTTATATCTATGAAACCGATGATCTTCCGTCAAAACATTTTGCCGACCCCTGCCCTATGGGATCAATATTGTTCATCACGTCTTACGTCCGTCATACATTTTGTAATTCAGTGCTGTTAACTTTTTTACAAAATTATATAAAGAAATCGTATTCAAGTACCTATAATTGTGGCGGGAAAATGCAGTTCAACAAAAAATATCAATTCAGAATCCTTTTTTTTTTTTTATATACCCTTACCGTGTTATATTTATACCGATCGGTGTACGTTGCAACCGGATAATAATAGCTGCACGTGATTGATCACTAATTGGTCACACAATAACGTCGCATGATTTCGGGTCACACTTTACATGGTTGCAGGCGTGTGGGTGCGCATTTGAGAGCCATTAATTATATGAAAGGTAATTACACGTACACTACATTTAATATCGTATTTACTGTGCGCGACCCCTTGAAATCTGGTCTTTGTAATCCTCCGGGAGAACACTTCCATTAAACGGCGTCTACACCAACGGTCGGCAACTGGCGGAAGGCAGTGATCTGGACCGTCGACATATCTTTCTTTTGATAGTTTAATAAGTACGTTATTTCAATTTCCGTCGTGATAATTAAAAAAGACATCGTTTTGTAAAACAATTTTTTTTATAAACAAGTAGAGAACAAAGTTAACGGATTCTCACCTTGAGCCTTGAAAACTCGATCGGAATCGACCATTTGGCCGCCCCTGGTATATAACATCACAAGGCATGTTAACTCTTCATATAATTTTAACATTTTAGTAATAACTATTGAAAAATGCAATAAAATTAATGTTTTTCTGGGGATTTATCGATTCCGCCGAAACACCTTGTTTGAAAAAAAATCATACATCGATTCCGCCGGCTACTGTTTATAAAAATCATTTATCGATCCCGCCGGCTATTGATTCCGCCGGCTACTGTTCATAAAAATCATTTATCGATTCCGCCGGCTAGGTACTATACATAGTACGCACAAAAATAATATAGTTTAGTAAATGGTTAATCATACTATTTAGTTATTATTTAATTCTTTTCAATTCATAATTATATCTAGCTCAAAAAATAATCATAATACACATATATACATAAATATAAATTATAAAACATTAAGGTCAGTATTATACAAAATAACAAAAATGATCAGTCAAAAAATTAATTTTAAGTTATTACCTATTCAACAATATAATATTTAGACACTTGTTTTAAATATGAAAAAATGGTAATTTGATTATTGTTTGATTCTGATATTAAATTTTCTACATTTTTTTTTTATCATTAAAAATCTTATTTTTGCTTGTATACATTTATTCCATTAATTTTAATATAAGTGTCAGTTTGTATTTTCAAATTTAATACATGTGTAAATATAAATATATTCGGGTGACATTTTGTAAACTCAGAATTTAATTTATCATGGAAAGATTCACAGCTATTAGTTGTACGTTCTGATGTACAGTATTTATGAACAGTAGCCGGCGGAATCGATAAATGATTTTTATAAACAGAAGCCGGCGGAATCAATAGCCGGCGGAATCGATACCAAATCGGCGGAATCGATATACGCCCGTTTTTCTCTACGGACCTCGTTTACGAATTATTTTGGTTTTCCGGACTCCAGTAGAAATCACTTGCCGACCCCTGGTCTACACGCACACAGACGACGACGACGACGACGATTCGCCCTCAAAAGTCTTGGTGCTATCCGACCGTTAACGTTCGTCACGACTTTTTACGTGTTTTTCCGATATTGTTTTGCGCAGCGCTGCCGGCGGCGTACGTGGGTATTTAATGACCGCGATCACCTTGTGCCACGATAATTCAAACGTAATTGAAATTTCTCGTGATTCAGAACTTTTTCGTAACACTGCGTAATAGATTGTATTATGCGTACGTTCGCACTACGTCGAATCGCTACTATCATTGAGCTTTGACGACTGTTGTTGAGTATTCCTAGAACTATGTACGGTAGAAGCCGCTTATTATAAACACTTTGGGACCGAGGTGAAACGTGTCAATTAACCGATTGTTTCTAATAAGCGATCGGTTTGATTTGTACAATGAAAAAAAATAAAAAATAAATGAAAAATACGCGAAAAAAATATGTATTTATGTATATTTAACTATGTACGTATAATACGTATATTTATCTATGTATGTATAATTTAAAAAAAGTATGTTCAAACGTATGTATTTTTCTATATTGTTTAGAATATTTATCTATCTTTTTTTTTTTGCGTCGAGCAACTTGCGTCTATGACCGTATTTTCATACAGGTAATGTTGTTCAAAACCTATTTCATTCACACGATGCTAGACGACACTTCTGAGGACATTTAGAGCTACTAAAATTGCCTAAAAGCTTCTAAAATGTGGCTAAATCTGTTTCAAATAACCGACGTGATGTTTCAATAATCCGATTTATTTTCAACGTTCTAATATACGGCCGGTCTGTCCCGGGACATTTTGTTTCAATAACGCGATTGTATCAATTATCCGTGTTTCTAATAAGACTTAAGAGGCTTCTACTGTATTTGTTTATTAGTTTGATGACAGCTCGTGGTACTCGGAGTGTGCACTATAGTTACAATAATTATGATTCACTCGTTTACAAGCAAAGACAACGTTAATATACTCCCTGTTCAACCACACTTATAAACGCATGTGTTTTTATCAATAACTACCTCAAACATATTATGTTTTAGATGAACGGATTTAATTGTATTTAACTAATATCGCACTTTATCGAGTATTTCAAAATTATACGTCGTATTATTAATTTCGTAACTAATTTACTCACGTTTTTATCTGCCAGTTTAAAAATAAATATAAATATTGTATAGTACCCGTTTAAAAATTTACATATATAATTGATGATATTCGTTACCGAATTAATATTAAGTCCGAAGAAACGTCGGTAATATTTTTTTTTTATAATTAATTTGCAATAAATTATACATTTTCAAACGAAAACAAAACGGTGATTTTAAGATAAATAACTTATTAAAAATATTAAAAGTAATTATTGAAAATAATCTGATCGTTTTGCTCAGGCAATAATAGCATTAATACATAATACTCATAATAGTATTTATCAAATTTAATTATGCGGTAGGTATAAAATTAATTTACGACATTAAGTTATCATCCATCTACAATTCAAACGCGAATAATTATTACTCTTGTCTATAATGGTTTGATATCATATATTATTATTATTAATAATTTATTTGTAAAAGCATCTAATCGTGAAGAAAATTTCACAGTGTATCGAATGACAGCTGTGCAAAGAGTATACAATACAGCGGCGCGTTTCAATAATAAATTAAACCCAACAGTAGATAATATAAATTGTTATTATCGCCTTAATGAGAGGGTGGATTAAGCGCAAGACTTAAATAAATGGGTCACCGCATTAACCCTAAACTAAGTCGATTGTTATTCTCTACGGCTTAGTGAAATAAACATATTCGAGCCGTCCTAGCTTAAATAGTTACACACCCGCTTACCAATACAGTGTTAAGTCTACGTCCTTTTCACCATATTCAATTCATCCACGAACAGATTACCCAGGTAGTTGCCTATCTGTCTTCATGTAGGAAACGTCGAATATTGTGAAATCGCACTAATTCCACCTGACTAAGCCACTTAACTCTCTCTACGGGATATAAGTATAATACATATATATATATATATACAGGGTGCGGCATAATGGACTCCCACATTTCCGAGGTGAATTAAAAAAAATCTATACAAGATATGGAATTTTTTTTTATTTATTAAAACAACATTAAATAAGGTTTTTTTAAAGTTATTTTTTTTAAATAATGTCGTCTAAATGATTGCCTTGACGAGCAACACACATGTGGAGCCGTTCTCGAAAGTTTTCCATCACTCTCGCCAGCATATCGAGTGGGATCGCGGAGATTTTTTGACGGATGGCCTCTTTTAGTTCTTCCATGGTTCTAGGTCGATGTTTGAAAACTTCAGCTTTGAGGTATCCCCATGAGAAATAGTCACATGGACTCAAATCAGGGAGGCGAGGAGGCCATGTAATGCTTTGTCACACATTCGGCGTTTTTGAAAAACGCCTCGATACGAAACCACATTGTTCACCTGACCACGACATTGTTACGACTAAAAATCGTATTAATGACCTAACTCAGTGAAACAAACCGCTTTTATCTGATCAGTTTAATTACGTACTAATGATGTTTTGAAATATTGTAGTCCATTACGGATTATTTTCTAGAACGGCTCCAAATGTGCGTCAATTGAAAAGGCAATGATTTGGACAATATTATTTTAAAACAAACAACTTTAAAAAAAAAACCTTATTTAATGTAGTTTTAATAAATTAAAAAGAAATGTCCATATCTTGTATGGTTATTTTTTAATTCACCTCGAAAATGCAGGAGTCCATTACGCCACACCCTGTATATATATATGTTACGGGCAAAGTGGAAAATTCGGGCAATGTATACAATGCCCGGGTATTGTACACATTGTCCGATGCATATTGGGCAATGTGAATTTTAAAGTATTTATACATTCAAGCAGTACATGTGAAAATAAATAGGTAGTATAATAGTATAATAAATAGTATAATTAGTAATATAAAATAAAAATTATTTGAAATAAATTAGTATAAATAAAAATAATAATAATATAAAAATTAATTAATTATGTATAATAGTTAGTGTTTAATCAGAGAACAAACGTAGCATTTGATGATTATTAATTATGTAATTATTAGAATAAATGTACTTCACAATTTTTTAAATGTATAATTTGTATAAATACTTTACAATTCACATTGCCCAATATTCATCGGACAATGTGTACAATGCCCGGGCATTGTATACATTGCCCGAATTTTCCACTTTGCCCGTAACATATATATATATATATATATATATATATATATATATATATGAATATTATATGTATATACGTATAATGTATACATACACGGTTTTCTTGTTATGGAGTACTAGGTAATCTCTCGGACGGTAGTAATAATAATAATATATGATAGAGTCATTTCATTAAAGACTCTTGTATAGTTGTGTTTGTTCCGGCAGGCGTTCCGATATCCGAGTGGGATTCTCGTCGAAATCTCCGTGCACCGCGAACCACGATTCTTGGCGGACGGACACTGAGATAATATAAGTAAATGACTCCGTGGACCTTCTAGACTGTCGGCGAAGGACGGCGTCGATTTATTATTTTGCGGTAATAAATCGCCATTAACAATGGACGCGATTGAGTGTATGTGTGTGTGTGTGTGTGTGTGTGTGTGTGTGTGTGTGTGTGTGTGTGTGTGTGTGTGTGTGTGTGTGTGTGTGTGTGCGTAGGGATGCACACTCTTACGCAGTAATGCGATAGGAATGTCAAGGTTGCGTGACAGGAGCAGCGCTAGCAATGTAAGACGTCTAATAATAATAATTATGCTACCGTGGTTCTGCGTGAGTCGTTGTTACAGCGAGCTCTTATTTCAACATGTCAATAATATGCAGTGCCGTTTTCGGTCCGGAAACCGTTTTTACAAGATCCGATGCGAGCATTACGCGTGTTTTAGTTTGAATAAGTAATGATCATTATTTGCTATCGTGACGTATATAATAACAAGTTCAGTGATGAAACGTCACGAAAGACAATGAGTAGTAGACAATTGTCTACCTTCGTTTGAATTTGAAAATATAATTCTACATTACCACTTTAAATTAAATGTCAGTGAAAAATCATGATTTCAATTTCGGGTGATTTTTTAGATTCTGAGTGAAGCGAAGGATCTTATGGTTTTACAATGATGTTTATTTATTATTATTATTATTTTTTTGTCTGAAAACACTTTTTCGTATAGAAATCCTTGTCTAAAAGTTTCGTCCAGCAACTTTTAAGATTCGAAATTGAATTGAGATGGTACTTTAAAGAGGTCAATTTTTCCAAAATCTTCATAGTTTTTCCAGTAATCAAGAATAACGATTGAAAAACTGAGTAAAAACGGTAAAATCGGTAAAAATCCACCGTAAACGAGATTTTCACTGTTCAGATTTTAGGTATTTAGTCATAAATCGAAAAGTATTGAAGCTAGAAACTTGAAAATTTTATCCAATATCAAATACATACATTTTTATATTGGACAACATTTTCAGAACAATTATAGCACTTTTGACTTAAATATAGAACTTTCAATTTACCAAATTGTTTGAAAGTTTTGATGTAATATAATTTTAAATATTTGACAAAAAATTCTGAAAATTTAATGTGACCTTACTCATATACCTACCTAATTATCCTGACAAAAATTCAAAAATCGTGACTTACGATTTTTTTTTCATACACACTTTAATAAATTATTATACGATTTTTTACGGTATTGTCTGATTTCTTCTAAGTTTATTTCTAATGAAATATTGAGTATTTGTTAGAAAGTTCTGAAATTTTAATACAAGTTTACTCTTATACTAAACTATCAATACCGAAAAAATATCAATAATCGTGACTCCAGATTTTTTTTCCAAGCATTTAAAAAATTATACAAACAACCGTGAAATACGTAAACAGTATTTAAATAATAATAATATATTATATTACACTGAAGCTTTGCTCAGAATCGTTTTATACTAAAGAAATGAGTAATCATTTCTTTAAAACTTAATACATTCATCACCAATATCTTTTCCGAGGATCGAAGGGATGAAGGACGAACTTGTACCACCATCATCTCACTTTTTTTTACCAATCTCAATGAATAACGACGGTCGGCGTATAGTTTCTAATATAGCGAAATTCAGTTATTTAAAGTAACAGATGTGGAAACGCCGCTCCGTGCGTCTCATTTCTGAACCCAGTTTCGGGCAGATCGGTCTGGTTGTGGCAAAATACGCGGCGTAACGTTTACAACACGAGACACGTCTCGAGCCACATCAGTTGGCCATTATTTTAATCTTGAATCAAATCTTTCCGTCAACTTGCGCTATAGTCTACCCACCGTTTGGTCCATCCACGCTTCACTGTTGATTGTATCTGCGACAAAGCACACAACTGCGATGTCGTCAAAACCGTCCATCGCTTTTTTCCCAGCAACGTAGAAGATGTTTTGAGTTGACGAGTCGTGGACCGTATAATGTATACATTACCTAATATTACCTAATGGCTAATTATTATGATTTTATATGTAACACTGATTTGTTTAAATATGCAAAGGAGCTTATTTTTATTTTTATTTTATTATATTGTTATCTTTAAATAATATATTTATATTATGTAGAATCAGACGTTTTAATTTGAAGCATTAAACATTTCCAGATGCTAGTATAATATTGCGTGTTTCACAATATTCACAATAAATTCTATACACATGTGCTTAACTTTTAAACTCATTAAGTACCAATATATTTTTTTGATGAGAAACTTCTGCAATAATGTGATAGCTGTTGAGTAATGGAACTACTGGCCACTTATTTATAAATTCATCTATACTTTGTAAAATTTATTCAGATGTTTCAATGACTGTTGGTCTGTTACCTCTTAAATCAATATTTATAAATTATAACTATAAACTATTATGGTGTTAATTGTTAATTTATATAAATTAGTTTTTATTTCTATTTAGTACAATTAATAATACAAAAGTATTCCATAGTACATAAAACATTAAGCATTATATGTTTTACTGAAATGAAACAACATTTTTATTTTTCAATCAAATTGTATATTTCATGAAAATAAATTTCATGAAATTTTACAACCCTAATCATATATCGTCAGTGTGATATACGTGCGTGCGATGTGTACAGCTGCACTCGAGCCCTTGACTAGGAAGACCTATTAAGATCCTACTCAGAAAAACAAAATGAATAAATCGATACAATTTGTAACAAAACCCAGTTCCATACTCTTGACTTATGTAAAACATAGTGATTCTCTTTGTAGCTATTCGATAATTCAAATTTGATACGAATTAATATTTTACATACTTTACTTAGAAATTCGTATACGAACGTATGATTTAACCCGTCGTTGGTCGCGTGGTGAGAGATTCTCTCATTACGGTATTCCGACTTGTGGGCAAACGATGGATTTTCTCCAGACATTTTTCGTGCTGTAATGTCTGAAAAACGTTTTTATCTTTTACTTCGCGCTTTACGATTTGATAACATACACACTCGAAATGAACGAAAAAAAATTGACAATTTGGCACCAATTAGAACGGTTTTTGATGAATTTGTAAATCGTCGCATATCATTTTATACACCAGGAGAATATTGTACAATCGACGAAATGTTAGAGGGCTTCCGGGGACGATGTAAATTTCGTCAGTACATAGCCAACAAACCTAATAAATATGGTATAAAGATTTTTGCTTTGGTAGATTCACGTGTATTTTATACAGTAAATATCGAAATTTACGCAGGCAAACAACCGATTGGACCGTTTTTACAGAATAATAGTGGAGCTAGTGTTGTCAAACGTATGATAAAACCAATTGCTAAAACAGGCCGTAATATTACTATTGATAATTGGTTCACTTCAGTCCGTTTAGCAGTCGAACTTCAAAAAGACTATAAAACTACTATGGTAGGTACACTGAAAAAAAATAAACGGGAGATACCAACATGATTTTTAGACACAAAAAATCGACAAATATGTAGTACAAAATTTGGATTTGGAGACAATAATTGTCTTTTATTGTCATATGTTCCGAAAAAAGGAAAAAATGTTATGATGCTATCAACAATGCATTCACAAGGTGACATTGATCCAAACTCAGGAGATAAATAATTACCAGAAGTCATTTCATTTTATAATATGTCAAAAGGAGGTGTAGACGTTGTGGATGAACTGAAAGGCGAATACTCAGTATCAAGAAACAGCCACAGATGGCCTCTGACAGTATTTTTTTCTTTACTCAACATTGCTGGAATAAATAGTCAAATTATTTACAAATCAAACACTGATATTGTTATTCCACGACGCAAATTTTTAAAACAATTAAGGAAAGACCTATGCAAATCTCATATGGTTCGACGACAAAGTATTCCAACATTATCTATTCCTCTAAGACGACAAATTACACGATTTAGTGGAGTCATTTCAAGTCCAGAAACTGGAACCGGTACAAGTGTAAAAGCAAAATGTTCTTATTGTCCAAAAAAGGAAAATCGATATACAGTGGTAATAATAAATTTATATATTTTTAATAATTAAAATATTTTATATTTGTAATTATATATTCTATTATTTATATAGGTAATTTGCGCAACATGTTCAAATCCAATTTGCAAAAAACATACTACAACCATATGTATCTGTAATACGCAAATTCAAGAATAAAAAGTTTAATTTTTTTTTCAAATTATTCAAATTGTAATGTTTAATGTATTTTGTAAAAAAGAAAAAATATATAAATACTGAAATATATATAGTTTATAAGTGCTCATTTATATAATAAATATGTTTTGGTAGTTTATTACATATTTTAAGACTTATTGAAAAAAAGTGAGAGAATCTCTCACCACACGACCAAAGGAGTACAAAAAAAAGACGCGACCAACGACGGGTTAAACATAAAATTCTTACTAATTTGCGATTTGTATACAAAAATAGGTATATAGTTTATGCTTATATATAATTCAGTTAAAAAAAAATAAATACATATACACGTATCTTATAGTATCTACCATATATTATACTTAAGTAGTGATTTATTTGAAATCGTATTGTTTTTGATTGATAATAATAATTATTGTTATTTTGATTTCCGATACAATTTCGATATGATCGTATAAACGGTATGGTCAGAAGTGAACGTTTAAGAACAGGGGAGCCTGTTATTTCTTCCACACACGGGCCCTTGTCTGCCGGTGTGATGTCAGTGTTTCCGGTGCACGTAATAGACGTCCAAGTGAGTGTGTTTTAATTCCGTGTGCATACCGTATTGTACACACGGCCGCCGTTGTTTGCGCGGCGTCCGATCGGACCTCGACGAGACGTGCCGTAAAGCTGTCGGCGTTTTATTTATACATCCATTGTATAGGTACGTACAGACATTGTGTAACAGACACGGGTGTTTCGCCAACAACGATCAAGTCATACTGTTATTACGACCGCACCATACACGCGTAATAAGGTACCTAACGTACGAATCGGAAATAAAACCGTGCGTCGATAATTATTAGGTGTATATTTTCTATTATGACCAGGGCTCGTGAGTTTTTATCTGCTCTATACGTTTTATTTTTAATGATTTGATGTTGCGAAAACTCTCATGTACTGTGCAAAAACATAAATTATTGCATTTTGATCAATTTTTGGTAAAAATATCCACAGTAAAATAGAAAAACGCATAAATATTCCGAATAGTCAAAAAACCTCCAAATGTGTAAAAATATGCAACATCAAATTTCAGATACTTAACCACAATACCTTGAAACGGATTTCTATGTCACGTAGCATTAAATACGACTTAGTAAGATTGATATGCAAACGCATGAACTCACGAGCCCTGATTATGACATATCGATAGTCCAGATGCGGCTGTGCAGTAGGTACGCCACCTTTGAACACGTGTTGTAATAATAAGACGTATACCGTTTAATATAATAGTAATAATAATAATAATAATTATTATTATTATTATTATTATTATTTGGCTCTTTGAACGTACACGAATATAAAACGCGTGATATTCAGACGTTAGTATTTACATACCTGTGAGTACGTCGTGACCGGGAGAGAGGACGATGATTAATTATCGTGCGGCCATCGTCGGTTCCGTCGGCGGCCGAGTATACATAAAATATCAATTAGTTCGTACGTTTCAAAACGACCGTGCGCGCCTCACTCCCATAATTATCAATACACGGTTTAATAATGTGCTGTCGTGTCTACTAGTCTCGTGGACGAAATTTTGAAAAAATAAACGAAAAAAAAAATAAAACTCGTGACGTTTAATTCGACGTGAATATAACGACGAAGCGGCGGCGGCGCAGTTATAACGATATCACGCGCTTATAACGACGACACGACTGCACTCTGCTGTGCGCAGAGATGTGAGGCTGAAAAGTTTCTGAACTTTTCAAGTGAAACTTTTCACGAAATTTGAAAAGTTTCAAGGCTATTGAAATGAAGAGTATTGAAACTTTTCAATATCAAAAATTTAATTTCATAGTCGTACGTATACAGTATACACTAGGGTGGTCCTTATCTTATAGATGAAGAAAATTTTTTTTCGATTTTTGATTGGGCTACCGTTGAAAATTGTTCACGACTCCAAAAAAATGTATTTTGTAAAGTTTCGTCGTAATTTCTCAACCCTAAGGTGTGCCTCAAGAGGGTTAAAGTTCAAAGAAGGGTGGATTTTCCGGTTTTTGTGATTTTAGCCTTAAATATTTAAGATAGGCCAAAAAGTATAAGAGTAATTTTTTTTTTTAAATTAAATATACTATAATAATTGATACTTGTACTTTTTTCATATAACTAACCATTCACCCTCAAAATAATAAAAACTCATTTTTAGCATATTTTATATGTTCAGTTTGTATATAATAATATACTTTATAGTTTATACTAAGACAATTGACAACAAAACTACATAAGCAATTTTCTAGTAGGTATGAAATTCTCCACTGTTGACATTGTTAAAACGCACATTACAAATTCCACACAAATGCAAAGCTGTGCAGTGTGCAGTATTAATTATACATGTTCTGACATGCCTAAACTTGCGCAGACACGATACCTATACTTGCGTTATCGCGACGTTGACCACACGTTCTTTGTAATATGTATAGTCAACAGAAAATATAAATGTTATATCTCATGTGCCGTCATCATATCTATGAATCGGTGTTAAGATGTGTCTTTGAAGAAAAATTTGGCATTACGTCAGGGCCCAATTTTCCACTTTTTAAAAAATTCCAAGAATACTGGAGCAAATTAAATACTAGTAATTATAATGCGGGTATTGAAGATAGTAATATATGTACGGCTTTATCACACACAAAAGATGATGTATACTTAGGGTTGCCATATGTCCCTGTTTGGCCGGGACAGTACCGGTTTTGAGTATGGCGTCCCGGTGTTCCGATAATGTGTTTATTAGTCCCGGAATGAGAGTTCAATTATTTATGTATGTCTTTTATTAGACATTTGATGGAAAAAGGTGACGAGTAAGATTTGAGATGATTATGAAAAAAATATAGCAAGATAATTATGTAGTTGTCTATTAATAGATGTTGAATTTTCTTTCTCATTACCTGACTCAAATGCAGCAACGGAACGAGTGTTTTTTATTAATGAATAGCACTCGGACAAAACCACGAAATAAATTAGATACAAGAACAGTTGATGCTTCATAAATGACCACGGACTAAGATGGTACTATCTTAGTCCGTGTAAATAACTAATACAAGTTTTGATAACATTTCTTGTTGTCAATTTTATGAGTCAATACTTGCCAATAAAACATATTGTTTCAAAAAGTACACAGTTCAGCAAAGTATCAAACAAATCAGACTTTTCTGCCCAAGGAGAACACATCGGACACTTTAAAAATTGTATATTTTATTATATATTCTTTGATTTTTAAAGCTTCAAATATTATAAATTATTGTCTATACAATGTGTGTTAAAAATTACATTGTATGGCCAGAAAATGGAGAGAAAAAAAAACGAAAAGAAGTTTGTCCCGGTTTTCGCCAAATAAAATATGGCAACCCTATGTATACTATACACCAATAGTTAGGTAATAGAACAATAGTTTTAATATCTATGATTTAATTTGTCGAAAAAGTTTTTTTGTTTAAATGTTACTTTGTTTTTTTATTGACCTGTTAATTAGTTACATACCTACATTAAATGCTTACAATGGTTATTTATATATTTTATAGTGTTACATAACTATTTAATATTGTGAACCAATGAGACTGTTAAATAATGATTTCTTAATCTATGCCGAGAACAGTTGATATTTAAGTTGGTTATAGACTTAAATAATTTTTAAACAAATCAAAGGTGTATAAAAGTGTTAAATCAAAAGTTTCATTTTTTTTTTTGAAAAGTCTCATGAAAATATGAAAAGTTTCTGAAAAATGTCAACAGGTCTATGAAAACATGAAATTTTACATCTCTGGCCGTGCGGGATTTTTTTCCTCTGACAACGCGGGCGCCGGAGAAGGCCGCGCGTAATGCGTGCATACGAGGGCCACCACCCCGTCTCACACGTATATCGAATTAATCGTGTTTGACGTGTGGAAAACCGACCGCGAGCGTGGGGATTTAATAGTAATAATAATAATAATAATAACAACAATAAAGTTTTCGGGGGGGGGGGAAATCCCTGCGAAAGCACCTCGACCCGGAGGACCCCGATGACGGCTGCAGCCGTTATACCATAGTATATGCGCGTGCAGACGGCGGCGGCGGCGGTTCAGACGTGCGCGCGGCACAGCATATTATTATCGTGTTCATTAATATTCACCTTGGTGCGATTAAATTAGACAGACACGCCGAGGTGGAGGCAGTGGAGGCAGTTTATCACCGCGCGTATATACTCGTATGATTTAACGCACCAGTCTTCGCCGGTTCATTCGGTTATTAGTTTAATGGGCCGTATACGCGCGTATTAAACGCCGTACATAATATATACTATACTGTGTATTGTTTAGCTAACCGTCGGCGAGTTCCACGAGGACGAAACCGGGGAGCCGATACGTACGTAATATTTTATAAGTACTCATACGTGTGCGATATAAGCGACATGCGCGTTCAGTGCTCGACGACGACGTGTGGAGTTTTAAGGCCGTTAATAACGTAATATAATATAATAGTGGTCGTATGTAAAACCTCTCGCACGACAATCGACTGCGCACTCCGTTAGAGCTGCGCATTATATACGTGCCCAGTGGCGCCGATGTATAAAAAAGTTTATGTTGCCAATTAAATTTTAACCACCCACCTGCACACCAGGCCCTGACTATAAAATTTCGGATTGCACTCATGATTATGCCACAATGAACACCAACATTTTTCTCTCTTTTCGCTCAAAACATGCCTCAAAAACTAAAATAATATAGAATAGTTGTATACCACTACCCAATCAAGAGAACAAAATTTACTTTTTAGTTTTTTGATAAAAATGAACATAATAACATTTAAATAACAATATAAACTTTTTCAAAATTTAAATCAACAATATGAATATAATTAAAATTATATTTATAATTACAGAAAATTGTGGGGTACATGTACATGCCACACGGACTAACCTAACACGGGGCAGCGGCCGCAGGGCACAGTGCGATTTCCATCATTTTTATTTTTTGATAAACCCGACGATTGGTATTTGGTTGTGAAATGCGTCCTCTAATTGTATTGGCTATCCGTATGGCCGGCTGCATACGAATTGCGTCCCCGATATAAAAATTGCGATTTGTGATATACTAATTGCGTCCCGGGTTTTCGATACGACTATACGAATTGCGTCCCGGGTTTTCGATACGACTATTCTAATTGTGTCGTGATGTACTTAAAAACGTACAAAATGACACTTACATAACAATTCGTAGCAGTAGTCAAAGGAAGAAAATAAGACGTGAAATATGAGAAAAACAAGAATTTTTAAGGAATCAAATGATGAAATACGACTTTAACGAAATTACACGTTTTGATTATGTTAAAACTGTATCGTTCAAATTTTTACCGAGCCATAAATAATATTACAATAACATATGATAACTATAACCTTATAACCTAACTTATATTTTTTGAAAATTTTATATTTAACGACGAAAACAATATTTTTGATGTACATAATAATTACGAAACGATAAAAAACAATATTTTTAACCTACCTTTAAAAAATATAATATTTTATGTTACTATTGACAGTCCTAAGTCTGTATTAAATGGGAAGGAAAATAATATATTTATATTGGACGCAATTAGTGTAGTTGTTAAATATTATCGGGACGCAATTCGTATGAAAAAGGGATCTTGGGACGCAATTCGTTTGCTCCGGTATGGCCGCACCAGACGGAAAAGTCTCGAGAAATTTCGTCGGCATTACCGGCAGCCGGCAGCGCAATGCGTGCGGTCCGTCCGCACTACGCGTTCGCTGCGAGTCAGTAGACGCACTTGTATAGGTCACAATGCAAATCATTCTGTATTACGTTTGATTCGATTCGTAACTATGCCTACGACACGTATCTATGGACAGTGGACACGTACCTTTACCCAACATTTCTGTTTTTGTATAACGTTTTAAAATATAGTCACACATCTCTCGAACTCAACAAACCCACCCACCCACCTAAATATATTGTGTTGCGGTCGCAATAGGTAGACATATAGGGATCGGCGCCACTGTACCTGCCGTGACGCCGTGTCAAATTAATTGATATTCCAACGGCGAATACGGCGTACTGCAGCGTTAGTAATAATAATATTATATACGGTGTATGTTTTGTGTGTGTGTGTGTGTGTGTGTGTGTGTGTGTGTGTGTGTGTGTGTGTGTGTTTGTATGTTTTTGTGTGTGTGTGTGTGTGTGTGTGTGTGTGTGTGTGTGTGTGTGTGTGTGTGTGTGTGTGTGTGTGTGTGTGTGTGTTTGTGTGCGTGTGTGCGCACGCCTATCATCACGAGTGTGAGGGTGGGGTTGGTAGAGCTCGCGATGGATTAGAGGTATGTGTATAGCTGCGGGTAATAACGATGAATAACGAATACGCACGTACGATAATACACGTATACTTACTGTTCGGCGTCGTTTTGAATCGGTTTGCTGTCGAGCGAAACGCACATGGGCATATCACATTATTCGATATTATTTATGCGCGTAAATTATTACCGTATACACGGGTGTATAGTATTGTAATTTATATATAGTGTGCAGGGTACCGGATACCTATACGCGTATACAACCTATATACACTTCGCAAAAATGGAGTTTGACACGATTTATGTACTTACGGTGGCATTGTGCACGTGAGACGACGCAAACCACCCCGGGGGAGACGGACCGGGGAAGCCTCGGGTTGCTGCGGAGCGGATGACCTGCCGGTATTATCGCACCACTGCCGCAGCTACCTCGTAACAACCCTTGAACCGCGGGCACGAAATCACGTTCACTGCAGTCCCTACTTTTCCCCTTATTCCACCCATTCCCCACGACTAGCGTCTAACCAAACACACACACACACACACACACACACACACACACACACACACACACACACACACACACACACACACACACACACAAACAGTCTACACCAAAGCCGTCAGCGCGTAAATCAATCACGGAGACATATTCAAACAAGTAATCGCGGTATAGGTTAACCACCACCTAACGTTTTCAGCCGTTACTCACTCACGCGTATATTATGTGTGTGTACACGCAGAATGTTTCTTGTCCCACCTGCATCATATCTCCCTCCTACTTCTCCTCTCCTTATAAACGTCGTGTGATTGTGGCTCGGACGTGATATATGTACCGAGGGTCGGTAATTATTTAGAAGCTGTGCGCGTACCGGAGTTATCCGGACACGTAAATCGGTAATATTTAACACACGACTCGCGAGTCTCTGTCAAAACAGCGTGAGTAAATATTTTTTACACGCCGGCATCAACGCGACTGTCAGTATTTGTTTTAATTTTTTTTTTTTTTTTTTTATGTATATTTACGTTGTCGCTCCAGCATTTATCTCAGACTATAAAACTATACCACTGTTGACTGTTGTATCCAGGTGTACACATGTAGTATATATATACTATAATCTCCTAAAAAATGGATTAATGTAAACCATATACATATGACGTAGCTATAATACGTTTTATTGGCGTCTGAACTGATTGTTAATAATCGTTTTCGTGTATGAAAAGTATTTCACGTGAGTGTTATAACTGTACACGCACACACACACACAACACCTGCTCACGCGTAATCTCGGTTATGTTAATATAATATTTATCATACACAAATTCTATAAACGGACGGTGTCATCGCGTGGTGTTGGGGAGATTAAGAGAAAAGAAAAGTAGGTACGCGTCGTATTATATAAACGCCATAAGCCCATGTGACACAGATAAGATGTGTGTGTTGTACGATAATAATGTAATAATAATAATAGGTATATAATTGAATAGAAGAGAGAGAGAGAGAGAGAGAGAGAGAGAGAGAGAGAGAGAGAGAGAGAGAGAGAGAGAGAGAGAGAGAGAGAGAGAGAGAGAAAACTTGAATTTCGACACCAGGTTTTTATCCTCGCGTGTATACACACGGCACACAATGCAATAATATAATAAGCCGGCGTTTTATTAAAACACGGATCAAATGGATCATTCGTCGTCGTCGTCGTCGTCGTAGCTGTTCGCGCGCGTTTCCACCCTAACGTGTACGATTATATAATAGCGATGCTTCGCCCCACGTGTTTGTGTGTATTCAACGATGATGACGTGTAATTTTCTGACATATGGCTCAAGGTGTTTTTTTGCCCCCCCCCCAACCCGTGGTACACATTCACACCGTTAACCGAACAACCCCGACGTCGTTGAAAAAGTCCTTATTCAACTGTCCTCTCGTCAGAGTGTATATACATACACACGGGTGTGTGTGTACGCTCGAAAACCTGTCAGCGCCATCCATACTAATTTTCCTTTTAACCGCAGAGCGGTATTTTTTTATTTATTTATTTACTTTTTTTTTTCTATACCCACCCGTATCACAATGATTTCACGTGAATAACGAGATCTCTAATTAATTCACATTTATACTATTACACGTCATCGTCGTCGGCATGAAGGGAGACTATACACAGCCATTCCCCATCTCTGCAGTCCCCGTCCGTACCGTATTGCGCGGCGCGACAGTGAGCGGCAGCAGCTCACGGGCATGTGGACGCGGTCGCGTTCAGAGGACCTGGCGAACGATGGAGACTGAACGAAGAGAGCACATACGTACGGACACAGAGGAAACGTTTATCCAAATGATCGTCTTTGTACCAGTCGACAAATTACACCGTGACGGGCGGCGGCGCATTGCTGTCCAAAACTAAAATACAGTAATCGGGATATTTTAAAGGGGGGAACCAGTTTGCTAAAAATATTAATAGGCCGCTGTCTCACGATGACCTCGTAAAGTTACGTGATGGTAAATCATCTAATAGCAATACGAATCCAAAGAAAACAAAACGGTTTTATTCAGCGTTCCAAAAAACACTAATGATGACACAAAAGAGTCGAATTTGATAAAAAAAAAAAAGAAAAAAGCTGGTAAGTGAGATGATGGTGGTACAAGTTCGTCCTTCGTCCCTTCGGTCCTCGGACAAGATATTGGTGATGAATGTATTACGTTTTAAAGAAATGATGACTCATTTCTTTAGTATAAAACGATTCTGAGCAAAGCTTCAGTGTAATATAATATATTATTATTTAAATACTGTTTACGTATTTTACGGTTATTTGTGTATAAAAAAAAAGTCCTGAGTCAAGATTTTTGAATTTTTGTTAGGATAATTAGGTAAGTATATGAGTAAGGTCATATTAAATTTTCAGAACTTTTTGTCAAATATTTAAAATTATATTACATAAAAACTTTCAAACAATTTGGTAAATTAAAAGTTCTATATTTAAATCAAAAGTGCTTTAATTGTTCTGAAAATGTTGTCCAATATAAAAAAGTGTGTATTTGATATTGGATAAAATTTTCAAGTTTCTAGCTTCAAAACTTTTCGATTTATGACTAAATACCTAAAATCTGAACAGTGAAAATCTCGTTTACGGCGGATTTTTACCGACTTTACCGTTTTTACTCAGTTTTTCGATCGTTATTCTTGATTACTGGAAAACTATGGAGATTTTGGAAAAATTACCTCTCTAAAGTACCATCTCAGTTCAATTTCGAATCTAAAAAGTTGCTGGACGAAACTTTTGGACAAGGATTTCTATACGAAAAAGTGTTTACAGAAAAAAAAAATAAAATGAAAAATAAACATCATTGTAAAACCATAAGATCCATCGCTTCACTCAGAATCTAAAAATGGTAGTTTCTATGTTATAAAGTTTTGGACAGCCGAATGGCGGATCAAGATCGTTATTCGGTTAAAACATATTCAATACTTTATACGTTCGGTCTTATTCAACAAGGAGGTACCTACTAATATAAACCTCGAAGGGGGTATTTACCCTTTGACCCCCTCTTCGGCTCCGCTCCGTATTATAATGATGCCACCGCAATAATTATGCGCGCATAAATATGTATACGTTTTTCACGACACGTCCACCAGGACGACGACGTCCGCGTCCGTCCGGTCGTATACTGTTATTTTCGGCTCACGAAACGAGTAATTCGAACATTGTTTCGGAGACATTGTTTTGTTTTGTTTTCATTTTTTTTTCTCTGTTATCTTTTTTTACGACCGTAATAAATATTACGGACTAATGAATCGTCGTCGTCGTGCCCCGACGCGGCGAAACGGAATTGTCAGCCGTTCGCAATAAATTACGCGACGGGTTTATTCAATTAAAACTACTCCAGCGGAAACGAGTGTGTTGCGCCGCGCGTCATGTCGTATAATAATAATAATAATATAGTAGTTCGTTTCTTGGCGTGAGTCTCACGGCCGCCGCCGCCGTCGTCGTGCCTGCGACGAGCGACGGTCGCCATAGTTTTGTGCCCTGGGAAGTTGCGAAACGACCGCCGCAGATGGTCTACAGCGCCGCGTCAAGTACAGTGTTTGTACGATACGATTTTGTTTGTAGAAAAAAAACAATCGAAAACAAAAAAAACGTATAGATCAAGGGAGCCGCATTCGCAATAGAAACTAAAAATAAAATTTCCGCGCACCAATACATGTTGTGTGTGTGAGACAGATCGGCCGTCGATAACCGTGTTTGCGATATCGAGTAATGGCATACTTCGATTACTATTTGAAATTAGGTAGGTACAAATGATGTTATGATTGACAACAACGAAATTGGATTAAAGATCATTTTACTGCTGATCTACCATCAGAAATCAGAGTTGACATTTACTGAACAAACTGATAGACTCATCCTCAGATTCAGTATCAAAATCAAAATTTGCATCGTTACCAGAATTTTGGATAGCTATAAAGAAGCAATATATCCGATAGTAGCCGATAAGGCTATCAGGACTTTGATTACTTTTGCTTCTTCATACTTTTGTGAAACGGGTTCTTCGGCCTTGACAGTTATTAAAACTAAATACAAAGCAAGACTGAATACCGAAAAGGAAATGAGAATCATACTTTCAAAATTTACCCTACAATTCGATAATATATTGCAACAAAAACAAGCAAAGCTGTCCCATTAAAAATTAAAATTTTTATTATTGTATTAATTTTTGTAATTGTATGTAAAAAAAATATATCTCAAAAAAATGTTTCCTATTATTAATAATTACACGTTTGTCATTAAATTAAAGTTAGATTAAAACGATTATAAATAATGTAAATTTTTTTATTTTAAATGTTCGTATGATAGCCGTATATTTTATTTCAAAATCAAAAGGAGCCGTGGACCCAAAAAGGTTGACAACCACTGGTATAGCAGATAGGGTTTTATTTTAGTGCCTTCTTGATTTTCATATAGGATCTTTCTACCATACGTTACAGCGTTTAGAATCTCGCAAATCACATCAGGATCTAAAAATGGACCGAAAAATCTTGGAAAGTTTTTCAGCCCCTCTTTTCGAGGAAATTTTTTTTTTTTATTCTCGGGCAAAACAATTACTTTAATACGTTATCAATACAAAGTACGAATTTTCGAGAAGGGTTACTCTGTTAATATAATGCGACATTATTTCTGAGTTTTGAGGCGTCGGCTTGACACTACATGATGTCGGTGTCAAACGTTTAAAAAAAATTACCAAATACATCGAATTTATAGTTTCAGAGCGCGATAAATTATACATCACTATTGGTTTCGCATTAAAACTAACATCACATGAATCATAGCCGCCATAAGTACCTGCTTTCGAAAGATCCGCGATCGTGAAACGGAAAAAAAGTCTCCTCTACTCTTGTTCAGTTTAAGATCATTCTCAAACGTCATTTGTACGGACAAATTCGCATATTAACACTGCTCGTCGACAATACTAGTTGATAAATAGATAATAATTGTCGATACGTCGTGAACCTGCAGTGTCTTGCTGTAAGACATCCGAAATGAATAAGTCGAACAATCGTCTTAAATCGTAACATTACACCTAGCCTGAACTCGAACATACTTTGATATAATATAAGTATAGTAATTATTTTTCTTAGATTCGGGCAGGACCGGATCAGAGCCAGACTTCATAGCCCGAGGAACGGTGAGTATATTACTAATTAGTAGGGCTGGGAATTTAATGCCCTAAAAAACCCCGAAAAATGTCCTAAAAAAAATGCTTTTATGACCTAAAAACTCTAAATAATGCCCTAAAAAACCCCGAAAATGCCCTAAAAAAATGCTTTTATGATCTAAAATTTTTTTTATTTTTAATAATTTTAGTATAAATTACAATAAAAAGTTTTAAAAAATGCATTATAAAAATGTATTACAAGTGTAAACTGTAAATACATAGTTTAAGTATACATCTAAAAAAAAAGTTTTTTACGAATTACGAGTACCTATACTTATAATCTATTATATTTATATAAAAACCATGTTGGTGTAAAAATTTCAAATTCAAACACTTGGTTTCCAAAAACTCAAAAAAATGCTCCAAAAACTCTAAAATGCCCTAAAAAATGAAGAAAATAACCTAAAAACTAAAAAATGCCAAAAAATTGCAAAAAAATGCTAAATAAACTTTCTTATTCTCATTCAAATGTACATAAAACAAATGTGTGACAAGACGAGCATTGCACAGTAAGCTTTGGAAAATAATGCAAAGTGCATCGAAATCTCAGCCCTACTAATTAGGTATACTATATATACTGGCTGTGGATCATTCGATGGTAGATGTTCGTCCTTCTAGATTCAAGAGAACAATCGTAACATATCGCGCGTGGAATTTTTTTCTTTTTGTCGTTCACGTCGCTGTTTATTTTTATACTTCAAACGCGCCCGTGAAACGTTTTAAACCGTTGTTTATGTGAACGTTTTCTAAGCATGGCGTCGGTGCCGGTGAGAGACTAAAAACGGTTTCGAACGGCGGCGGCTGCTTTGGTAAGACCCGTACGCGGTACGTAAAACCGTAGTCGGAGAACACGTGCGCATCAAGTAAAAAACGTTCTGGTTGCAGCTATACAATATTATATATTATGCCGTTAAAAAAAAAAAAAAAAGAACGATCGTGATTTTCGACGGATTTTCTCTCCCCCGTCACTATACGGTGCCGTTGTACTGTTAAAATACGCAGTAGACATAAACTTTTCTACATCCGCTATAATATGTTAAGTCTATATGTTTGTGTGTGTGCGTGTGTGTGTGCGTGTGCGTGCGTGCGTGCGTGCGTGCGTGCGTGTGTGTGTGTGTGTGTGTGTGTGTGTGTGTGTGTGCGTGTGCGTGTGTGTGTGTGCGTGTGTGCGTGTGCGTGTGTGTGTGTGTGTGTAGAACGTGCGTGCGTATACACATTGTATACGTGCAGTGGTGGGACACAATATTTTAGCCTGTTAATGGGGTGATTAAACGCGTATAAAACCGTATTCATTATTCGTTATATTAATACGGTCTGCAACAGTATAATACACGGAGTATACTCGAGAGACTGTTTTATACCCGGCGATGCGGAAACCATACGAGTCACGTGTCGTGGAGTGCCTAAAATCCCTTGTCTTGTTTGTCGAGAGGGCGTGCACTCCGGGTATATAATATTCGAAACGTCTGTCGTACCGCGTATGCCCGTACATTGTGTGTGCGGGGGAAAAAATCAGATATAATAGGCCATTATAATCGTAAACTTCGTTAAGAGGATACCGCATCCGAAGTGGACGTAATGCCGTTTCATATTTCCATGTTACCGGGTACGTTATTATTGGTAATAACCAAAGCAAGGTGCACTTTCACGCACCAAAAAATCATCAAATATGCATTTAAAAATATGCACTTATGCGTCAAAAAATTAAAAATATGCGGTTAAACATGCCCTTAAAAAAAAAAACGAATTTTATTATTTTTCTATATGAGTTTTAACTAGATTTATTTAATTTATTTGATTTGGAATCTTTTTTAAATGTTGGATCCCATTCTTCTTAATTATTATTTCGCACCTAACAAAACAAAAAAGGTATTTTAAAATAATATTGTTGAATTGTCCTCAAATATTTGCCTTACCTAAATTAGGTTTGCACTGAATTATTAACATTTCTTTGATATTTTCAAATAGCAGAAAACGTACCACTTACCAACTATTTGTTAAATAAAAATACAAAAATAGACACAATAAATACTGACCATTATTATTGTTTCGAGATAAAATTTATCTTTATCGTTTGTATAAGTTTATAAAAAATAGTTGACCTTGATTCATGTAAAATATTCTCCAAAGCGCTTGATTATCGATAAACCATCAAAGTATGCACTGAAAGCTTAAAATTCGCTCTTATAATCAAAAATATGGCCCAAAAAACCAAAAAATGTCCAAATATTCAAAAATATGCACTAAAAACTTTGAGTATTTCATCGAAAACGTTATGAAATGTATTTTGTACTTAACAAGCGTACGATAAATTTAATCAGAAAAAATATGTAAATGCATGAAAGTCCTTGCTCTAGTAATAACCGTGTATAATATTATTATACGAAACGAGCGTGCGAAGGGATTGTAACGTTTTATGAGCGATGATACGTTGAAAAAGCTACGTACACGAGTGCGAAGTTTTTGGAATCTGAAAATATATACGCGGTAGCCGGTAGGTATATTCCGTTGTCTACGCTATATTGCTATTCGTTCTCGGAACTGACACTTGTAATTTAAACACCCGACTATTAATAATTTTATCTGTGTGAAACATACATTATCGTTGTTTGCTCAGGTAGTATACCTACTCGCTAATTTAAATCGAAAACTATTTTTCAATAAAGTTTTAACGATACCGTCATGATTTTATTGGTTACCGTGTAGTTTTACATTAAAATAATATCGGAGTTTTACATACTGATAATTCAATATGTATTATGGAATTTAAAAACACGTCATCGTTTGAGATATACACAACGCGTTGAAAATACGATTAGACTTGTAAATAATACTTTTATTGTCGAATCAGAGAGATTTTTAGTTCAGTTAAGTATGTCATATACGAGTATGACGTTACATAATCTAAAATAGAACAAACATAACCCAAAAAACATAAAAGTTTATAGGGTAACGTAAATTATTATTTATTTATGATCGGTGTTATAATCGCAGTACAATAAATCATCAAACTAAGTTTTATAACTTGTGCATTAGACATTCATTCATTTATTTTTTATTAAACTGAAAACATTGTACAACATGTTTTCTTAACTAAACCAGAACGAATACTATAAGTAACTAGTGAGTCGCGTTTTCAAATAGTTTGTTAATTTAAATTGTACACCTTAATAAATCATATGCATTACATTAATATGTGCGCGCATGTAACTCGTGTGATTTACACGCATACACATACCAACTATGGCATATTTATGAATACGTCTTCGTTAAAAACGTGTTCACGATTTTACGACATTCAGATGATTATTTCATTTTGCAATAATTTCGTAATAAAGCCAAAGAAAATTAAACTCAGTGAAACTGACTTTTAACGATTTTAATGCTTGTACAAAACATGTTTTTCAATTTTTTGAGCAATCCTAACATCACTGTAGTTGTTTGATGGTTTCCGAGTTTGCTATATCGACGTATTATAAAATTCAATTCTTAATACTCACGCCGGTGCAACGATTGAGCTAGGAACCGAATCATTCGAAAATGTTTCAACCATTTCTCTAAGGATATCCAGTTTTGAGTGTTTAAATTCTAAGCGCGTTTGAAACAGACCAATCATTTTGATGAGGCGATGAAATGGTACATAAATTGTATAACATACATAGTTTCCCAGGGTAGTTTGAAAAATGTAATAACTTTTGTTCTATTCAATATTTTGTTCATTAGTTTTTTTAATACTTTATATAACTGCGTTACATAAATAATGAGTTTTAAATTTTATTTAGATTTGAATTTAAATTTTAAATTCAGAGTTTTATTTTATTTCATACACAAACATTACAATAGCCATTTTTTGAATTTATTTTTTTGAAAAATGTTGATACTAATAATTATTCTAATATATGTTCATACATTAATTTTAAACGATATTTTTAAATTTTCTGAAAATGTTAATTATATTTTGTATCGATAATTTCTAATATAATATACAGTAGAATCTCGGTAATCCGGCCGTTCGATAATCCGATACGTCCAGTAATCCGGCTGTATTAACCTATATGTACCAATATGTATTCATATATAAATTTACTATCGTAAACGATAAACCGTTAGATAAAACTAAGTAATAACAGATTAAATCCTAATAAACCTATTTGATATTAAAATAGCCAAAGACAGGATAACTTTTATGCCTTGTACAAATGCGAGTGACACTCATAAATTAAACTTATTAGTTATTGGTAAGGCAAACAATCATAGAGCTTTTAAAAATGTAAAAACTCCTGTTGATTACAAAAATCAAAGTAAAGCATGGATGACCAAGTCTGTTTTTGCTGAATGGTTTCATGAAACATTTGTACCTGCAGTGGAAAAATTTAACAAAAAACAAAACTTATCTAAAAATGCCTTGCTTATTGTATTTTTTAATTAGAGTAAAAATGTAAAATTCAACAAGTAAAAATGCGTTTTTTTTTAACTCCCCACTAATCCGGCGTTTTCGTTAATCCGGCAGTAGCGTGATCTGATATGTGTCGGATTACCGAGATTCTACTGTATTATTGAAAAATAAATCAATATCACTAATTTAATCTTAATTATTGAATATTATACTAGTTTATTAAACACACATTTAAAAAAAGGTTTGAAAAGCAATATTAAAATTATGACGTAACAATAATGACATATTTTACCAACAAAATTGTATTAAAAATCCAAAAAATAAGAACGAAGACTGTAAAAACGCAATCACAAAATATAAAAAAGCTCTCAACCGCTTCAAAAAAACCCACTTACAAACAGATCACATACTACTTAAAAAATACAAAGCTGAATCCAGATACATCGCAAAAAAAAGTAAACTTGAATGCTGGCAGAAATATACATCTACAATCAATATCAGAACCCACCCATCAGCAGTCTGGAACAAAATTCGTGCACTCAAAGGATGTAAACACCGACCTCTTCCTAACCATATGCACCTCAACCTAAATAATCTACATTCAACCTCTGAAATCGCCCATGCCTTTGCCGAGACATTCCAATCAAACAATAGCAATGCAAATTACGAGGAGAACTTCCTAATTTTCAAAAATGAAACTGAAAATAATATCACAATTAACACCTATTCTCAACCTGACAATACGGAATACAATCACCCATTCAATATAAAAGAACTCTACCTCGCACTTCACAAATGTAACAGCAAAAGTCTTGGTCCCGACGATATTCCTTTCATCTTCTTGAAAAACTTATCGGATAATGCTACCAACACTCTCCTCGCAATTTACAACTTAATCTGGAACAATGGAATTTTCCCCGACCAATGGAGACTGGCACACGTAATCCCTATACTAAAACCAGACAAAGATAAATTTAATATACTTAGCTACCGTCCAATTTCGCTTATCAGTACCCTAAGTAAATTACTTGAAAAATGATAAACAAACGCTTAGTGTGGTTTCTCGAAACGAATAAAAAATTCATAAAACAACAATGTGGCTTCCGCAGAAACCATTCAACCCTCAATGTCTTAGCTACACTCCACACAGATATAACTGAATCAATAATTAAAAATCAACACCTTATATTAATTGCCCTTGATATAGAAAAGGCCTACGACATGGTATGGAGAAAAAAAGTACTATCCTCCCTCCAAAAATGGAATATCACAGGAAATATGCTAACCTATATTCACAATTTCCTTCGAGATCGAAAAATTCAGGTAAAACTAGGCAATACACTTTCTGAACACCTAGATATTGAGAACGGACTACCGCAAGGATCGTCAATAAGTGTCACACTGTTCCTCGCTGCCATCAATGACATATTTAATAACATTAAGCCTCCCATAAAATACACACTATTCGCCGACGATTGCAACATATACTGCAGAGGAGCCAATATCAAAACCACTGTAGCACTCCTCCAAAATGCACTAAAAGCCTTATCTGACTGGTCCTCCATCACAGGCTTCAAGTTCTCACCAGCCAAAACTCATTGCATAATTTTCAACAACAAAAAAAAAAACGAAACAATCCATCATGTATACCTAAACAACACAAAAATTGAATACACCGAAAGCATCCGTATACTCGGGATGATATTTGACAACAAATTGACATGGGTACCCCACCTCAAAAATCTAAAAAATGAATGCAAGAAGAGAATGAAAGTCATCAAAACGCTGTCCCACCACACATGGGGTTCCGAAAAAAAACACTCTTATCACCATATACAAATCACTTATCTTATCCAAAATTGACTACGGCTCTTTAATTTACAACTCAGCCAACCACAACATCTTACATACAATTGACCCAGTTCACAATGAAGGAATAAGACTTTCAATAGGAGCTTTCCGCACTAGCCCAGTTTCCAGCATTCTTTGCATCGCAGGCGAACCACCTCTCCAGATCCGAAGAAATAAAGAAATTCTAAAATATGTGGCAAAAAAAAAAACCTTGAATACCACATGTTATCTCAAATATTCACCTCCTCTCCTAGCCTCAGAACTCCAATGAGACGTGAAAAAATCAGTGACACACACACCAAACTATGTAATAACTCAAAATGCCTCATTAACACTGACACCTCCTTTCCTTTTACGTCTTCTCCCTACTGGCAATGGTCCCCTAAAATAAATACGCAGCTCCTCCATCTCAAAAAGGATAGCACCGCTCACACAACTATAATAGCAAACTTTAATGACATTTTACACACCGAATTTCAAGATTTCAATCATATTTATACCGATGCCTCCAAAACCTCTATCGGAGTAGGGTTCGCTTACTTTACAAGCCACTCCTCAAAACGATTTAAGCTCCTCCCTGAAGCCAGCATATTCACAGCGGAAACCCAAGCTATCAAAGAAGCCATAATATTCGGAAAGTCATCATTATCAAATAAAATCTTAATAATCAGCGACTCCCTAAGCGCCCTTCTAGCAATCGAATCACCGAACCCCTCTAATGAGATAATCTTTCAAATACATAATATCATCACATCGACCTATAAAGTAATTGAATTCATGTGGGTTCCCTCACATACGGGCATTCCTGGAAACGAAAAAGTAGATATACTAGCAAACGAGGCAATCACCTCGTCCTCATCCTCAACCATTACCACCCTCCCATACCAAGACGTCAAAAGATGTATAAATATACATACTTCCAAAATGTGGCAAACATCCTGGGATGAAATACCAACCACCAATAAACTTAAATCGATTAAAAAGAAAATCACTAAATGGCACACTCAGCCTAATGCTTCCAGACGATCCGAAATCATCAATACCAGAACAAGAATCGGCCATACCAATCTCACCCACATCCACATCATAAAACATGAAGAGCAACCTCTATGTAGTCAATGCAACCTCAATGTAACCTCAATGTAACCTCAATCAAACATATAGTTTTAGACTGCCCGCTATACGTCAACGCAAGAAACATCCTCAACAAACCATCAACGATGGAGGAAGCTCTAGGAGAACACAACACGCACTTGATACATACCTTCTTCAAATCCATCGGCATTGACACAAAAATTTAAGACAAAAATAGAACTTCACTGTTAAAATATAATGTAAATACATAATACCTCTGTAAAATCCATATATATTATAATTGTAACGCAAAATCAATTTAGAATTTAGAAATTTGTAATTTAGTTATTAATTTGCTTATCTGTATTTTCACTAATTAACGATAATGTAACCACAACCATAGGCTAATGACCTAGCTGTTGAAGCCTTTAATACTAATAAAAAAAAAAAAAAAAAAACTATTTTGTTTTTTTTTTAACTGCAGAATACAATTTTGAAAATTTAAATTTGTGTTCCAGGAATAAAAAAAAATATTTTAATGTTTTTATTGTAGTACAATACTAAAATGTTGATTAAAAAAAAAAAGTTAAAAATAATGCTAAGAAAAAAAAAGTATCGCGACAAAAAATTATTGCGTAATTTATAACTCCCAATGTCAAATCATATTTGTTATATTCGGGCTGATAAATGACTTCATCAAAATATGTGTTTCTTTAACGAAAGCGTTTTGTCTTTTGTACCTATACGGTCTCGCACTTAACGTTTTGTGAATATTATTTAATCTCATTACTTAATCCTTCGGTCACTTGCTACAGTACATTTTGGTGGTATAAGAGAGGTAACCGTGAAATGTTTAAAATGTAATTTTGAAATATGTGACTGAAAATCTGCATCTACCTACTTATGCGTAAAAGTTACAACCGTCAGTTATCATTATATCATATAAAGGGTGTTTCGAACTTAATACCACTAAAATGTAGTTTCAACCGATTTACATTACGTTCTCGCGTTGAGACTAAATCATCGATGGTCCCACCAGTTCGAGTATCTCCTGATTACAATTTGTAGATTATTGATGAAATTAAAACGATGACAACTGGTCTTTCACTATTACTAGTCATACTGGAATTCACGAACAAGTCTCACTCGATTACGTTATACCGTTAAAAATTAACATACGTAGTTTTCGGGTAATAATTAATAATATTAATAGTAATAATTGGTTCTTAATTACCGATTTGTAGTTTTCAGTCACTACACGTCATTGAACGTGACCCAAAACCGTTTGTTAGTCCAGCCCACACTGATGGATAATACGAATAAGTTTTTACTATACATACTAGACTGGTAAATCAAAAACAAATTATACATTCATATCCAAGGTGAATTTGCTGCATTCAGCTAAATTAAATATTTCTCGACAGAACATGAAATTTTAATTTTTATAAGAAAATGCATATGTTTTCCAATAAAAAAACATCACACATAAAGGCGGACCTTTTATGTTATTTACTAAACGATTAGACCGTCTATTAGACGTCGTATAAAACCAGAACAAAAGATTTTTCATAAAACCCAAGATAAATTTAATAAATAATTTATGATTTTTGAGTTAGAATAAAAATTATATTAAGTTCTCTCAATATACTTGTGAAAATATGAATTCATCAAATAGACATGAAGAATTTTTAGTTTTTTAATACGCCCTTTAAACATTCAAGTTTTGGTTACTGTGCATTTCGTTTCGCAATTATTTATAATAAAGGTATGTGTTTTTCACAGAGTCATATCTATGTGTTTTAGTAATTTATATTATCACATCCTATTATCTCTCAACATTTAATTTAGATTCCGTAATTTTAGGTAACGATTGTGACTGTAACAACATTGTAAAATAGATATTATTCCGATTCATGCTCAATATTATAAAACCAATATCATTTGATTATTAATTGAATATTATATTATCTTCAAAACAAAAAGTATTAATCAATGGTTTAGCAATTACGATTAACGGATTTAATAATAATTTTTTAAAAATCGTAGTGTATAAATTAATTATTAACAGTTCGACACTATCTTAGAGTGCTCTAATAATTATATATTGCCATCTTTTTATAATTAATGTGAAAAAGTTAATTAATACGAAAAATTGAGCTTCAGTTCGAAATGATAAATTATTCAGAAGACTATTTAAAGTGAAATGTAAATTTATTTAGAATTGTAATAAAGTGTTCACTGTTCATGTAGTTTTAATAAAGTGACTTATCAATCACATAGTATGAACTCATCAACAACCCTGAACAAAATGATTTAAGTTATATACATTATTTGATGTTTCCTAAAAGCTTGTTTCAGTTTTTACTTTGAGAAAACGGGCAGAATATTTTATCTTTTTTAGATTCTGAGTGCAGCGAAGGATTTTCTGGTTTTACAATGACGTTTATTTTTTTTTTCATCTTTTGCTCAACTTAAATTATGTCCAAAAGTTTCATCCACCGACTATGTAGGTATGTCGGTAATTTTGTGTAGATGGTATTTTGAGGGTTTATTTTTTATTCCTCAACGTTACAAGTCTAAAAGTCGCCCCCCCCCCTGAAAATAGGGTCAAGGACGCCCTCGTGACGACGGGAAAGATTCTTAGATGGACGACCTACCGTCGCCGGTGTATCACTTGCCCCTGGACAATGACGACGACGACGCAATAATTCCGACGACTGTACCGATGACGAAGAATACGAGACGGACGATGTGAGGACGGAAGACTGTGGGTTTGACACAACGTCGCCACGACTTCGAATGTGCGGTCCATCGATTCTGTGGATGAGTAATCTCTCCGAGTCGTCGGGCCGGTACCGAAGTCTTTCGGTCCGGCGACGCGGATCTAGTGCCGCCAGCGCCGACACCGAACCGCCGCCGCCGCCACGCCACCGTCACCGCCGTCGCAGATAGAGATAATATGTAGATATCAATAACGGCGGATATGTCGCGGTGCGAAATTTATACCCCGATATTTTCATATTGTTTTTTATTTTTGTTTGCATACATTGTTCGTTCATATCAAAAATAAAATTATTTTAATTAGATGGATATTATATTAAGTTATATCAACTGAAATTTAACGTTTTCATACCTAAATAATATTAAAACCCAATTTTAAAATTGCTAGAAATAACATAAGTGTCGAAAATAATAATAATAATTGTAACATTAAATGCGCCAACAAAGATTTTTTTTAATTTGAAATATGCTCAATATTTTTAGTATCAAAAATGTAACCTATAGAGTGTATTCTAAATAGGCCTTAGCCCTTGATTTATTTGTCCCGCTAATAAATTAATTTCATAATTCGGTGTAAAGTACCTTTTTGTTTCGACAATGATAAATTGTTCATGCTAAAAGTATATAAGTTTAAACGAATAATCATTAATATACCTACTACGATTTTTATTGAAATAAAATAATATTTCATGTTATATTGTATAAATTAAATGTAAGTTATTGTAATTTTTTTTCAAAAAATATTAATTCGAAAAATGATAATTATCTACTAATTTTGAAAGCAGGGCTTTTATTTTAATTTGTAAGTTATACGATTACAAGTTTCTTATAGACTGGCTGAATAAGACATTTTTAAAACATTTAAAATTTTAATTATAGTGGCTTGAATGACTTGTATTACAAAAATAACAGGTTTTTTTATTGACATTATTTCATTAAGTCTTACAATTTTATGTTTTCAGACGCAAGAATGTAATACAAGTTTACTCGTGTAATCATGTTTACTAATAGCTTTATAAATTATTTTCACAAAAACCTGTTGAGTTAATTGTTTTAATTTTATGGTCGATATAAAGTAATTAAAAAAAAAGGACATACTTTGCAATATGAGGTATTTGTCAGTCCATATATCGATAAGATAATGGGTTTGGGTGTATTAAACTTTGGAAAAATAATAGATCATTTCTTTAGTTAAATGATTCTAAACAAGTCTTCAGTTTACAAATATACATATATTATGTACTATATGTTTAACTAATATTTTACCATTTTTAGTCTAAATTTTGATCGGTTTCTATCTTCAAATTTGTTTAAAGTTTTCTTTTTGGACAAAAAAAAAACATTTTTTTACCTAATCAATTTTTTAAATAAATATTTATAATTGAAAATTGATGTAATACAGTAGATTTTTTTAAAATCGTATACTAATCCACTTAAACGTTTTTAAAAAAAATCTCAGTCGTGATATTTAAAATGTTATCCATATTGTTACTTCAGTGTTTGTATTAAAAAACAAAGTATTTTCAAAGTGATAATTTTAGTCTAAAAAAAGTCAAATTACTCTTGAACTTTTTTTAAATATGTAGGGACATTTTATAAATGTATGGTGAAAAATGTACAGTTTCTAAAAATATTAATATTGGAGTTATGACTAAATAACTAAAATCGATTAAGTGAAAAGGTCATTTTTGAAAAATGTTACCGTTTTTACTTAGTTTTTCCACAGCTTCTCTCCACACCTGGAAAAAATATTGATAAGAGAGAAAAATGAACCCTCAAATCTGCATGTGATTTACGATCTTTTGAGTAACTTGATGATACTTTTGAACTAAGTTAAGTGCACCAAAAAGTGTTATGAAAAAAAAAAATAAACATAATTCTTAAACCAATAGATTCTTCGCTTGACTTAGAGTATATAAAAAAAAAAAAGCAAATATTATACACATTATTATGATGATTTTGTAACTACTTCATACTTTTCAAATAGGATTACATTTTAGAATGATTTATTTGAATAAAAATATGTAACATGGTTTATAAATGATTATCTTAATATGAAAATACCCGTTGTAAAACAAATGTTTAATAAGACTAATCAAATGGATTTTTATACTTTTTAAACCTTAATACTTATAATGATGATTTGATATTATGTTTAGGTAGGTACTTAATAATTTATTGTTAATCCTCATTATCATGTAGTAGAATTTTTCTGAGCACCTGTTTTATAATTGTGCGTTCAAGTTATTTATAGTCATAATAATATTTTGAATTCTTTATTCCAATGCATGCTGCAATAGCATATTAGTTGACGACGACATTTTACGAACCAGTTCGGACACACGCCACACTTCGATTGGAATCAGTTACTTTGGAATCGTCCATTACCGGCAAGATGACCTTTTGTGCAGTATTTTCATAAAATACAATTTTGTAAGACAATAATGACTCGTTGCTCTTTGCCACGGGTCGGCAATACGCGGCCAGCGGAGAGGAAATATCTGGACCGCCTAAAATATTTTTCTTAGACGTCGGTTTTCCGCACATTTCAAAATTCCGTATAGAATGATTTAGCTATTTGATCCATTTTTTATGGCGTAATTGGAGATTACGATAGCGATTACATTAATTATGTTAAACTGTGGTCTGTGATTAAATACGAAAATACACACATTGGTGATTGGTTACTATCTTACTAATATTTAAGTTTTTCTGGCCCTAGGAAATTTGTTTTCGAATTATCTGGACCGTCATGGAAATAAATTGCCGACCCCTGCTCTACGCTGTCTCAGCGCTGAGTTTACGAGAGTTGGCCACGCGGCCCACGCCAACAGAGTCAGTGATTACGGAATAGAGAGTATAATATTGTTAAAAAAAAAAAAAAAACTACTTACCACGCTTTTAAATCCATAATATGTTCTACAAATAGTTATACACTTTCGAGATAGAAGTAACAAGTACCTATTTGAAATGTGTGTGTACATATCGCCAGATTTATTATTGTAAATAGACGTCATATGCATATTTGATAAAAAAATTATCTAGTTTATTAATAATTTAACTTAAATGGTATTATATTTGCTGGTTGTAATATTTTCGGTTCGTATTATCTATTATACGTTTTAACATTAGGATTATATTATGTTGTGCGCTCTTGTTTTTCATATTTATTGAATATCTAAATACTCGAGTCGAACTGAGTCGCACAACCGATGCGATTAGCATGTATGCATTCAATAAATACTGCTTTAATAAATCGACACTGTCTGCTTTTTGATTATTTTTCAACTATGTGCAACAATGTGACACTATTACGAATCCAACTCTCTTGTTTTGTCGTGAGAGATTATCGTATTATTCAGATTTTAGATTCTCCTGTATTTAGAAACGGTGGAGGGACATTAAAAAATTTGACTCGTGACGTTCTATAAAAAGTTAACAACTCAAAAAAAAAAAAAAAAAAAAAACATAGACAATCGACAAGGCCGTAGGGATTTGGCGCCAGGGGCATAATTATTTTACTACTCTGAAATGATGATTTTTTTTTCGTCATACGACTTTTAAATAATTAAGTATTCTAAATACGTTGATGAGTGATGTTCATCGAATGTTAAAACAAATTATCAACAGTCCTCTCACAAGTATAATGCCCAACTTTTCCGAAATAAATATGTTTTATTATTATTATTATTAAATAATATGGTGCTCAAAAAGTATTCAACTTGAATTAATAACTATTCATACCGTTATTTAAACAATACATTAAAATAAAAACGTCACGTATTACGAGTTTGCCTAATAAGCATATTTTAACATTGCAGCGTTACTGAATATTAAAGGATTCATATTAATATAGGAAGTGAGCGTTTTTTAATGTATGTTTTATTATGATTTTTGATTGGAATTTAAATTATACATTCAAGTATAGTGTATACGATTACTAGTTGTAACAAAACAAAAAAAAAAACAAAAAACAATCAATACAATATTAATACAATAATAACAATACTCTTGTTATTATTCAACGTATAATTGTTTTTTTATACTTTACCAGAAGATATTATAATTCCAACCTATTGTGTTTTTGATCTATGGCTTTATTGGCCTGTAAACTCGTGGAAGTCAAATAATTTAATATTCTTCTGTCATATAATAGGTACGTGGTAATATATTTTCAACGTAAAACGTGCACTAAAAATCGTAGATTTCGAGAAAAAAAACTAGCCGGATGAAAAATATAATTATGTCTTTTGTACAGAAACCTACTCTATATCGAATTTCACCCAACACGTATGTGTTTTTTTATCGTTATTTTTTCTGATTTACTCTTTTCATTTTTTTTTTTTTTTTTTATTATTACCATTGTGATAGGGGAATTAATGTGAGGTATAAAAAAAAAAAAATACATAAAATATACAATAACAAATCGACAAGTAAACAATAAGAGCAGCTGACATGTCAAAAAACGTAAGGAAAATTGGTCGACGTGTTTTTTTATTTTTATTTCGGGATGTTGTTCGACTACCAATAACTGTCAAACTGTTTTCGACATCTAACTGTACATTTGCTCGTTGAAAGGTACACTACCTGTACATAACGTAATACGATCTGTACAACGCGCCGTTTTTATTTTTTGTCCATTCATTCATTTGCACATTCATCGATCATTTACAATAACGCACACTCACACGCATACATCAAAACTGTGTAGTATCATATATATTTATATATATATATGATTTATCCGGCAACAAACATGAATGAAAATACTTTGGTTGGCCACCCTAAAAATGTCGGACCTTTTTGATGATCAGTGGTAACCGGCCCGACGCGAGATATTATTGCGGTCGAATCCCCCCCCACACACACACACACACACACACACACACATTTATAAAACATATATGTGTGCACATAGGTGAGTAAGATTGTTATTAATCATTTTCGGGCTGCGGGCATGACTGTCCAAAGTGATTGATACAACGCCGACGAATCCCCGTGGTTTGTTATTACGCGCACGTCATACATACATATACCTTAACAGCCTCTGGCCAGCTTTTATTCTCGGATCTGTGTAATATTGTTCGCACGTTGCAATACTACAAAGTATACGTGTAAATGTGTGTGAGTGCGTGTGTGTGTGTGTGTGTGTGTGTGTGTGTGTGTGTGTGTGTGTGTGTGTGTGTGTGTGTGTGTGTGTGTGTGTGTGTGTGTGTGTGTATGTGTGGGTGTACCAGTACCACGTAAACATTTCAACGGCCGTGCCGATGTTATGGTGGAAAGATAATAGTCTAATGTGGCTACAAATCAAATCGTACCGAGTGTACACCGGTATCTAATTGCAGGATTCGTTCGTTATTATTTTTTTTTTTTCATCGTTTTTTGACGTAACGTCACCATCACGAGAGCCTGCCACTGCGAATTATAATAAGTGGTATGAAATCGGAGACTTAAATGCGCCGTCTACGGGCAAACAAAACGTCATTTTACACGCAGACATCAAAGTCATCATTCCGAACACGAACCAGAGACTATGTTATCGTCTTAAAACAATCCGAAAGACGTTTACTGCAGATTAATTAGTTTTTTCAAGTCCAAAAGTAACGTTAAGGCTCGTCCACGGTTTATTGGTGGTCGCGTGTACGACCTGCATACTCTGAGTACAGTGGGCCGAATCGAACGTCCATCCGTTGCACCGTATGAATGCTAAGTATAGATATTCATCATTATACGATGGGATATTTGTAATTCTTCTTTCATGAACTAAATCAACAAGGTGTAATTTTCATTCAACATTTGGTAATAAATGTGACACGAATAAGTTATCTATACGAGTCTGTGAACCGACTATCAACCACTATATGTGTGAAATATACTGAATGATTTTTCAAGCGTATCACTTATCCCATTTTTACTCTGTGTTATGCGTACATTTGTATTTTTTCGTTTAAAATTGAAAAGAATAACAAAACCAACATTTTCACGAATCAAAGTTTTTTCGTCAATTTTTTTCTACTTGAATTATTAGGGTTTTTTTTTTTTGGTTTTATGAAATCGTAATCACAATTTATATAATTATAATATAATAATATAAATATAATTTTTTAAATTATATTTTCTAATTAAATTTAGAGTAGTGGAGTAATATCAGAAGATTTTTGCGTGAAAATAAAAAATTCCTACTAATCTTCATCGCTAGTCTAAACTCAAAGCACTAATAGTTCCTTAAATATATACCGAATATAATGAATCGAATGATCTAAAAAAAGTATTATTTTTCATTATGTTATGAATAGTGGAAATCGTTAAAGAAAAATTAAAACATTTTAAATCGCTAAGATAAAAATAGTAACATAATTTTTTAATCATAAAAAATGTTATTTTGAAAGTGTTTTGAATCGTACTAAAATACGTACTTATATTTGAGCTTCATAGTGGCTTAGAATGAGGTGAACATGCTTAAAATTCACTTTGTATAAATATCTATTCTCGATCCCAAAATAGCGCAATCAAACATGGATTTTCGAGAAAATTTAGTCTTCGAAAAAATTGCATTTAAACTATGCGTATAAACGGGATTTCTCCACTCTCAAAAATGTTCACTACGCCTTCGATGACGACGAAAATGTAATTTAAATTTTCAATATTGTACATTTGTAAGTACGTACTTACATGTATGTATGTATGTTTTGTAAAACAAAAGTCGTTGGGGTAAAATTATATTTCAAAACAGATGCACACGTTGTACACGATCAAAATGTGGTTTCAAAATCAATCGACTATCAAATAATATAAAATATGTGACCGCAAATAACAGCGCGATGAACGCAAACGACCTCGTCGTCGTCGTCATAATTGGCGGCTCGTCATCGTCACCGCCACACGCGTGCAGTGCAGTGGATATATCGACGACGACAGTAATTCAAAAAAGCATAAGCGCCAAGAATCCATATAATACTCAGCTTTCAATCGATATCAATTATTAATCATATATATCAGGGGTGCTCACAACGAGGATCGCGAGCCGCATGTGGCTCTTAAATCGATTTCATGCGGCTCTTAAACTAAACTCAGACTAAAATTAACATATAATTTCATTAGAACCGTAAGATAGTGTTTTTATTGCCTTCGGTTTTGTTATCATTTCAGTTTTCGTTTTCGTTACAAGTTAAGGCTTTTTACGAAAGACCTTCAGACTAAAACATTTGCTCACTTCAAATTTTCGAAGAAAATTAGTGAAAGCCTTCCCGACATTCCGGTGAAAACTGAAGAATACTTGGGTAAAATATCATGCCTTTCTGAAGAAATCAATCGCAGATTTAATGAATTGAGATCACTTAAACCTTCATTTTCATGCCTGGAAAATTCATTTGCTGTTGATGTTGTGTGCGATGGCTGTCCTGTTTCACCACCAATAACAAAGGATATAGCAGCTGTAGAGTTGGAGCTACTAGAGCTACCAGAGGATGAAGGACTAAAAGGACTCAAATGAAGTGGCGTTTCTACCGTAGAATTTCGGAAAAATGTTTCAGAAGAAAAATATCCACGAACAAAAGAGTGTGCTATAAGACTAATTTCAATCTTTGGCGCTACTTATCTATGTGAATCGTTGTACTCTACTCTAAAATTCATTAAATCTAAACATCGATCTGCACTAACTGATGAACATTGAAGTGAACTTGTTCGAACTGCACTTATAAATAACTATAAGCCAGATTTCAAAAAACTTACAGAAAAAATGAACACTCGGAAAAGCACTTCTCATAAGTAAAACAACAATATTATTAATAATAATGTCAATATTCAACAATAATAATGTTTTTTGTAGTATAAAAAATAAACGTTCCTTCATTTGATTTAAAATGACAAATGTCTCTTCATTTTATAAACATTACATTACAATGAGGCTCACCTCGAATTAACTTTACAAATTTGTGGCTCCCAAAGTTAAGGTTATTATATATAGTTGAATGATAACTTTCAACAGATTAAAACCCAACTTTGTGCTGTGTGACATATTTGTTTTAAGTTATTCATCGAATATTCAACATATTCAATGGTAACTTAAGTCATTGGAAAAAAATTGTTTTTTAGCTCTCCTGGATTATTTCGAAAATGCCGCACACGCTCTTTTGGATTGTCACCGCCGAATTATTATATCGTACACGTTATTACGTGGCCTTTTATCGCGTCCCGAGTGCAACGTAGCCCGCGCGCGTTTGAATATTAATACTGCGATTTATCAAACGGTCGCGAAAAGCCGCTGCCCGCCCCTGCCCGTCACCGACGACCGGAGTTCTGGCTGCGGGGCGCGTGATGGCGTAATTTTTCATCGTGACTCGTGCCCGCGCGTCGAGCACGCCTCTCGCGCTCCTCCGCGGCATTATAGGACGACGATGACGAAGACGACGATTCAACGATATTGTACGTACAGGGTGTTTGCAATATCTTCAGTACTGAGAAATATCTCTTATGTGCCCATTTTCTGTTAATTTATTTTATATAAGACGACTCAAAATGCTCAAAGACTGCAGTTTTCAATTGTTTACTATACATAAACGTTTTTTTTAAATGTGTATATACATAATATTTTGGAAATTTTGTCATTAAAAAAAAAATATACAATCACTTAATTAGGAAAAATGAAAAATATATTGTAAATAAACAAAAAAAAAAAAAAAAAAATCTTCTAAATATCTGCAAATTTTAAGATATCAATTGCTGTTTATTTTATTTTTTTTTCGTTTAAAGAAAAATGAACCATTAGTAGTCCTGCACAGTCCTGTGAATCTGATATAAATAATGAAAACAAAATAATCAAATTCGATTACCTCCGTTAACACTGTGGACTGCGGAGACATCGCAACGGACAAATCCACGTGGAACACCCTGTATACCGATATAATAGTACTATGAGCACTTTCTTTCGAGTTACTGTCTCGTGCGAAACAATTTCAAAACTAAACATATGGCGTGACAAATAACGCGATAAGATCGCGTCTCGTTTGTTCTGGCCGACTTCGGGCCATTAATCCGCACAGCGGTGATGCCGCGACCGAAGCCCCGTGTGAAAACTTAGTTCCGGTACATTTGTTCCGGGCGAAGAATACGAATAGACGGCCATAAACGGCAGGAAACGTACGGCGACCAATCATTCCGCGGGGCGCGGGCCGAGAAAAAAAGTGATCAACGACTGACGGCAGTCGAATAACTTTGCTGCACGGTGACGACTCGGTCCATGCCCCTGCGCCAAGGGGGGGGGGCAAACCCCCCCATGGTCGAAAAAATCGTGTTTTTCATTTTTGATCTATTACCTATATGTCATATTTCCTAATCTTATTCGTAATAAATAATAATGCATAACATAATAGTACAATACTAGAATAAGGTAGGTACACGTGTCGTATGCTATCTACAAAAAATTAATACCTGTGTTGTGGTATGCTACCTACGTGAAAAAATCTACTCACATAAACTCAAACCACTTTTATTTTTTCCATTTTTATCCACGTCGGTTAACAATGGATTATATACGAATAATATACGAATACAATCGTTTCATAGTTGGTAAAAATTTAATAAAAATAGGTTAGGTATATAGTAGGTATTGTTAAAAAACACATTTAACATAGGTACTTACAAAACTAATAATAAATATAAATAATATGTTATAATTAGGGCTCGGATTTTAAAGCATAATAAATAACAAAAAAAGCACAAAATTGTTGTAAAAAAGCAAAAATGAAGCATATTTATTTTTTAAAAAAGCAAAAAAAAGCATGGCTAAAAATTAACATTAATTAGTAATAATTTTATAAAACTGAATAAAAAAATTTAAAAATTAATTTAAGTTAAAAAAACAATTAACTAACATGTATTTAGCAAGGTTTTCATTACTGAAACTGATCCTATTGTCCGATAGGATGTTTTTATAAATAGAAAACGAATGCTCTACATCCACCAAAGTGATCGGTGCATACTTCATACAGGAGGTTTCGTTTAAATCAAACCCATGATATTTAATTTCGTTTGTTGAAACGCCACACAATATAGCATTAATGTCCAGTAATTGTTTCCAGCCTTTGTTTTTCAAAAGAACACGATTTAGTTTACTCGAAATTTTCACATTTCTTTTTAATTAAATAAACATTTTTTTATTATTATAACATAAAAAACATAATTTGAAAATTCCACAGCTAGAAAATCCGAAAAAAGCAATAAAAAAGCAAAAAAAGCATTTACACAAAAAAAAGCCAAAAAAAGCAAAAATAAATTCGTTTATTTGAGATAAGAATGCTGTGAAATGAATTTATATATAAAAATTAGATTTATATCTTATATATATAAAAAGTAGCATTTGCTTTAAAATCCGAGCCCTAGTTATAATACTATATTATTGCTGATTATTGATGTATCTATATGTTATACGTTTTTTTTTTTCAAAACACCCCCCATTCTAAAATCCTGTGCACGGGCCTGACTCGGTCCACACGAACGAAGAAAATGCAAACGATTAGATCATTATAATACGTATAAGCGTATAAGACGACCAATAAATTCGACAGATCGAGTCGTAAACAATCATTGTTATTATTTATTGTTGTTGTTGTTGTTGTTGTTTTTGATCGTCGTATGGTAATGGTGCATGGGCGCTAACAACACGCGTGCACATTTCTTGCCCATAAATTACCACGAAGCGAATTAAAATATTCGCGCCCGCGTACGCAGAACGTATCGCTGTATATTAATAATAATAATAATAATAATATATTTGCCGCGCGTACGACGGAATAAACGATAATGTTGCGCACGCGATGATATAAACGTTATTATATAAATCGCCGGTGCCTCGTGACTTACGGGCAAGTCCGTTTGCGCCGCCGCCAAGAAGTATAATATGTTTTGCTTTCTTTTGTATTCACGCTACACACACACATACACACAAATTTGAACGATTTACAATGTTATACTGTTATAATCAGGGCTCGTGAGTTTATGCATTTGCATATCAATCTTGCTAAGTCGTATTTGATGCTGGGTGACATAGAAATCCATTTCAAGGTATGTACTGTGGTTAAGTATGTGAAATTTTATGTTGCATATTTTTGCATATTTAGAGGGTTTTTGAACTATTTGCCATATTTATGTGTTTTTTCTATTTTATTGTGCATATTTTTACCAAAATTTGATCAAAACGCAATAATTTATATTTTTACACAGTATGAAATATATATTTGAGTTTTCGCAACATCAAATTATTAAAAATAAAACGTATAGAGCAGATAAAGCGAGTACAAACGTAAGTATACAAACGTATTTTAGATTCTGAGCGAAGCGAAGGATCTTATGGTTTTACAATGATGTTTTTTTTTTTTTTTTTTTTTTTTTTTTTCTGTAAACACTTTTTCGTATTGAAATCCTTGTCCAAAAGTTTCGTCCAGCAACTTTTTAGATTTGAAATTGAACTGAGATAGTAGTTTAAAGAGGTCATTTTTCCAAAATCTCCATAGTTTTTCCAGTAATCAAAAATAACGATCGAAAAACTGAGTAAAAACGGTAAAATCGGTAAAAATCCGCCGTAAACGAGATTTTCACTGTTCAGATTTTAGGTATTTAGTCATAAATCGAAAAGTATTGAAGCTAGAAACTTGAAAATTTTATCCAATATCAAATACATACTTTTTTATATTGGACAACATTTTCAGAACAATTATAGCACTTTTGACTTAAATATAGAACTTTTAATTTACCAAATTGTTTGAAAGTTTTTATGTAATATAATTTTAAATATTTGACTAAAAGTTCTGAAAATTTGATATGACCTTACTCATATACATACCTAATTATCCTAACAAAAGTTCAAAAATCGTTAGTCAGGATTTTTTTTTTATACACACTTTAATAAATTATTATAACTCACCAAAAATTATACAAATAACCGTAAAATATGTAAACAGTATTTAAATAATAATATATTATATTACACTGAAGCTTTGCTCAGAATCGTTTTATACTAAAGAAATGAGTCATTATTTATTTAAAACTTAATACATTAATCACCAATATCTTGTCCGAGGACCGAAGGGACGAAGGACGAACTTGTACCACCATCATCTCACTTACCAGCTTTTTTGAAATTGAGTACGTTTATATAATAAAATATCATTTTTAATACACTTTTAATGATAGGTATGAATGGACATTTTTTGTTATTTCAAAATAATTTACTTATGGTATTTTCATTTTTTAATCTACATATTTTTAGATTTTTAACGCATAGAAATGCATATTTCTGAACTTTTAAAGGCATATTTCAATGCATATTTTTCCAGCTTTTAGTGCATAAGTGCATACTTATTCAGGCATTTTTTAGAGCATGAACTCACGAGCCCTGGTTATAATAGTAATAACATGCGCTTGCGCACGAACCACCCGCTGCGCATGTGGTGACGCCGAAAGACCGGGACGTGTTGCGCGCGCCCCAGAAGAGAGATGATAACGCGCCCGCAGAGGCTGCGAGATTCTCGTGTTGTACACGTTAACGTATTTTATATTGTTACGTTTAACATAATATACATTTTAATATATACACACGCACACACACGCACACACACACACACACACACACACACGTATACATATTATAGTTTCCAGTACATTAGTCGGCTTTTAGATTTAAGTTATGGCCCAGTTCGAAATCCGGATTACGAGCGTTGGACGATTCTTAATAGGTTTCGTGCGGCCTTCGTTATTGGACATAAACTAGATTAATTTACGCGCCATCTCGCCCCTGCATTATACACTTATTATAACGTACACATGTACTGCAGCGATCGTAATATAATACACACTATAATATGCAGTCGCGTTTATCTAGATTTTACGCAACCCGCTTGCATCATTACATCCAGCGACGAATATAAGATAATCACGTCGTTTTTTTTTCTTCTTATTTATGCACGTCAAAGTGATACTTATCGTTTGACTTAAAAGTAAATACATAATATTAAAAACGGTAATAATCGTAAATTATATTGAAACACACGCGCGCGCGCTCGCACACACGCACTCATACGTATACTCGTATAATAATTATAGGTGTATATTATGTTATTTTCACAACTCGTATAATTAGAGCCCCGACTCTTCGAGTTTTACCCGCTGTCGATTCCGATTTTGTTAAAAAGTAGTCGTGGCCCGCGGGCACGTTTATATATATTATTTTATACCTGCATGACAGACTAGCGCCGATAAATAAAAACGGATTTATGAGTACGAGTTCGAATAAATCATGTTAAAATAACAGTAAATACCTAGCGATTAATAGCTGGTTATATACACGGCTTTAATTAAAACAATTTTTTAACCGATATAGGTGAAATACTATTAGCTGCGTTAGTGTACGTTTTTTTTTTATTTTACAATAATCGACATTATTTTTAAAATATTACTTCTCTTCGAGTTACAATAACAAATGGGTTTTTAACAGTCACCGTGCGGAATGAAACAAACAGCACGTCGTTTTATTCAAAACCATAAAACAGCAATAATGGTATTTACTCGACGGCATCCATCAAAAAAAAAAATAAATAAATAAAAATACTCGACTTTTAACAACAAAACCGATTGTAATTTATTTTCTGTTCGATTATACAATAATATAATACATTATTGTACAATGGTATGGGGATAAAACGCACGACATTCATCATCGATAACGGACGTTCGTATTAATTATTTTTGTTCGGTTTGAACGAAACGTGACATCACTTCCACCACCACCACCACAATCATACCCAACAAAACCGGAGCCGCCGGCAAGGCGTATAGACTTTACCGCATTTTCTATCGATCCCGCGGTTAATTTTCGGGGTAAATATTGAAAACAGTAATTCCCCTGTAGAACCACAAACATTGACGGTAGACTTTTGACCGCGAAAAACAAACGTACTCAGTCCACACGAGTCACGGTGATCGTATACTATTATTTTTTTTATTCTCACGATGTATATTACTAGAGTTAGGATGTTGATGACTTTTGAATTTTTTTTTTCCTTTGATTCTACACAATGTTGTCCTAGCTAAAAATTTGGTTCATGCTCTCTCGATACAGAATATTCTAATTTTATTTTGCATTTTTCGGCATTTTTAGATATAAATGCATTTTTTTTTGTTTTTTAACGTCATTTTTCAACATTTTTAAGACATTTTTTCATCTTTTAGATCATTTCTTATAGTTTTTGTACAATGTGGGGCAATTTTAGATTTTAGAGCAAGTGTTGAAAACAAAGTCTGGAAACAAATTTAATTTATTTAAAATCTAACTTTGGATTTGGACTAGTAGTAAAAAATTACTATTACACCCATTATCACGCCCATATCTCTAATAAAAATTATTATTTATAAATACATTTTTTTCACTTACTTAGTTAGTTTTTTAGATCATTTTTAATGTCATTTTTTGAAGTTTTAAGGGCATTTTTGCACTTTTTTTAGAGCATTTTTGCAATTTTTTTTTAGGGCATTTTTGCGTGTTTTTTAGGTAATTAACATCATAACTTTATGTATTACAGAATATCATACATAAAATATCTGCTGTTCGGCTATACCTATTATTAAAATAACTCCCTACCACCAATCATGTGCTTAAAGGAGGTAGATATTTTTATTTTTCATTGTAAACATTAATAATCACGTTAAATAATGTAGATTTTCTCATTGTACGGTAATAATACGAATAATAATACAATTAATAATTATAGGTATTCTAATCTGTATACGTACCTATAATCGATACACGAAAAGGTTATATATGTAGGTTCACACCAGCCAGTCGTTGTTGCAATCAGAAGAGACTTCAAAATTTCCTCTCTTCAAGTAAAAAAACACGAACTGCTGCTAAATAATTTATCTATTTAAAATTTAAATATTTAGAAGTTAGGAGTAATGTTTTTTACTGAATTAAAAAATTATTTATTTTTTTTTTTTTATGGTTAGGTACGCCACTGTTGTAAAATGTAATGTTATCGGCGGATTATTTGGAGGAGAAGAGGCAGGAGTATACATATTATATAAGCCATGTGTTGTAAACGATATTTAAGCTGTGTTCATTAAATCGTTCACCGTAGCGTCTTGTAGGCATACTTTTAGTTACTTACATGCCTGTGGGTAATATATTTGAAAAATTATTCGCAACGTATTCCATATGAGATCGTAAATATTTTTTAACACGTCGAGAATAAAAATCAAATCGACCAAACCTTCTACATCGTCACGAAAATAATATTGCAAGCATAATCGCTCGACGATTTCAGATTGAATTGTCCACCTTTCCTTAATTTTTTTCCCCCCGGGAATTTTTGCCGCCACTGGTTACTAGCACATGCAATGACGCGTCATGGACGACGGTTTAAAACCAGCAGAAGTTTCGTGGATATACGGGAAGATTGGTAAACGACTCTGGAGGAAACGGCGTCTCGACCACGACCACGGTAAATGATAGTGATGGTAAATTGCGATTTTTTAGAAGTAGCAGTCACAACTGTGATTGCTCCTTGAAAAATCACTGTGAAAGTAGCATTGATTGCTACTTTTTAAATACTAGGTATTAGAGATCAGCCCGGGCCCGGGTCAACCCGGACCGGACCGGAAAAAACCCGGACCGGGATCGGGTTAGGTCCGGTCCGGTCACTTGCTTTTATATTCTTGGTTTAGGCGTTTCCGGGGGCCTGGAAGTAATAATAGGTTAGGTTTGGATTAATCATAAATATATTTTTCACTGGTTTGGTCCGGTCCGGTCTTTTGTTCTTTTGGTCTGGGTTAAAAATAGTATTTTTTTTTTCAATTTATATCTAATTATTTATTAATAGCATAATGTATTCGTATTTCTTGATATAACTTTATAAAATACGGCCATTTCACTATTCGTGTATTATCGGTTATTAATATTATTTTTCCTCCGGGCAGGAAATTGTAAAAATAAACGTTGTTTACTGTTGAATAAACAAAACTCAATAAATAACCATAAACATGAAATTATATAAATGAAGATTTCAATTGCATGTGTTTAAATTATTGTAAATAGTTATTTATGGGCCAGTGGTAATATTTTAAATTAGCAACTATAGGAAAACTGAGTAGACAATAGACTCGATCTAAGTAAAATAAATAACCCGAGTGGAAGTAATGCGAGAGCAATCCCCTCCAGGCAACACGATTTAACCTAGAAAAAAAAATGTAAAATATATAATTCTGATCAATACTTAATTTGATGATCAGTCAATGGAACGACATATTTTTATTTTGTTTTTGATTAATTTGTTTTATGTGGACGATCCTGTTTAGTGTTTAGTTTCTAAATCACCAAATTTGTCATGGGTCAAGTTCATATTAACAAATAAAAATGGTCCTGGTCCGGGTTTTCATTATTAAATAAAAACGGTCTTGGTCCGGGTTGGGTTTTTTTTTTAATGTAAAATCCGAGCTGGGCTGGTCCGGGCTTTTAAAAAAATCGTGAGCTTGGTTAAAAAATGGTCTGGGTTGAAAAATATATTTTAGAAATTGGGCTGGTCCGGTTAAACAAATCGTCTTAAATATTTGGTCTGGTCCGATCCCATTTTTATAGGACCGGGCTGTTCTCTGCTAGGTATATCATAACTGCTACTTCATGTGTATCACAATATAATATACTATTATACTGAAATATTACTATGATAAGAGTATTAATATTAAAGTAGCAAATCACAAACAGTACTGCTATTTCCACTTCTACTGTGATTTTTCGAGTGGCAACTAAAAAATCACAGTTGTGAATTGTGACTTTCCAAAACAGTAATCACTAATTAGATTTGAGATTACACGGCAGTGTGACCAATTCCCTAAAGTAGCAATCACTGGTATTTCCCGAGTAGCAAACCGTGATTGCTACTTTAGAATCACTGTGAAAAAATCACTGTTACTGCTATTTCATGCCATCACTAGTAAACGATGATACGGATCGCTCCGGGAAGCGTAATTTCTAAATACCTATTAGAGTTGTGAACACAACTTCCCTGATTGGTCCAAAATTGCTACGCGAATTTTGAAATATTTAAATATTTACCGTTAATTTACGGTAATCCGCCGGTTATTAACGTTATTGACCAAATCCATAGGTAGCGTAATTTCTGTACTTATTAGGTATAATATTAGATAACATAAAATATTATATTATACCTATTTGACTTACCTATTTATAATTGTAAAAGAAAATCATGTATAAGAAAATTATATATTTGTCAGACATCATCAGAAAATCATAACGTAAAATCATAACGATAATGATTGTTGTTACAAAAGTCTTTTAAAAGAGAAATAAATAGACATGGCCACATAGGCAACAGAGATCGCCAGGTACATACCATAATTATGTAAATATACAATAACTGTGACAATTCTATTTATAGTAAAATAATTTATATTTTCATCAGAAAAAGAAAATCAAACATTATATATTTTCATTTGATAAAAATTATATATTTGTATATTATTATACATCTGAATTATATGAAAAATTATAATAAGAATTATATTTATTATATATTTATATAAAAATAATGTATGTAGGTATAAACTTATAAAAACGTGTCACATTCAATATGTCTAAGCTTATATGAATATAATCAACAATTTTTAAGTATTAGTGTATTACATTCTGTAATTTATTATTTTCAATTATTCTAGTAATTCTATGTTGTCATAAGCCTATAATAGGTATCATAGGCCGAACTTGGCGGTAATATAAAGGGGGATGGGGCAAACATTAAATATACTTAACTAACCCGAACCTCTCGAAATTAAATTTCAATATAAATCAAATATTTGTTTTTCTAAATTGTTTCCTTTTTCCCCCGTATAACACTTTGTAGACCATGATAGGTATCATTGATAGCTGTAATATAATGATATTGTGTGATAAAAATCTAAAAATAACATTTTGGAATATTATTGACATAAGTTGATTATTGATTTTAAAAGTCATGATTAAATTTCATGAAAATTGTTCTTTGGTTTCAATAGAAGAAAAACTTAATGTAAGTTATTTAATTAAATTTTAACTAGAAAATAAAAACTTAAAATATCTACCTAATATAATATATTAATTATAATGTTATTAGAATTCACAGCTACTTCCACAATTTTATTGTTTCCTTCATTAGTATTAAAATCACAATATGTGAATAATGGTCAATGACGTTAATAACCGGCGGATTACCGTAAATTAACCGTAAATATTTAAATATTTCAAAATTTGCTCGGCAATTTTGGACCAATCAGGGAGTTGTGTTCACAACTCTAATAGGTATAGAAATTACGCCTCCGGGGAAGACGAACTCGGATTCCGAGCACGACCCGATCGCGTATAACATTACAATAAATAATTATTATAATCGGTATTGACGGCCGCGAGTTTCGCGCAGTTCGCCGGGCGCACGTCACCGGCGCAGCTGCCGTCGCGGTCATCCGTCGAGCACGATAGTAAAATGTAATAATTATTGTTATTACCGTCGTCGCGTGAGTGTATGATAAACACGAGTAGATAATAACCGATAACGGCGCGTATGATAATAAGTTATTATTAATAATAGTAGTAATGATTATAATTATTAAAGACCGGATTTATATTCTCTAAAAAACCTTCAAATATTCTCATTATATTCTCTCAAAAATTTATAAAATCTGCAAAAATATTCAATAAACATCATTATATGCTTTAATACGCGTTTAAAAAATTTTTTTTCAAGATTATTTTAATAGTGAGTTATTAATTAGGTATTAAAAGTTGCGTATTATACCTAATGGAATACTATTGCACTTTAGTAAGAGTGGAAAATAGGGATATAATATAAATATAACAGTATAATATCAAAACATAAAAACAATTATATTATATAATATTCCTTTGGTACATTTTAATTAAAAGTTGTATTAATCACTTAAGTCACAGTGTGAAAAAAGCTGGTAAGTGAGATGATGGTGGTACAAGTTCGTCCTTCGTCTCTTCGGTCCTCGGACAAGATATTGGTGATGAATGTATTAAGTTTTAAAGAAATGATGACTCATTTCTTTAGTATAAAAAGATTCTGAGCAAAGCTTCAGTGTAATATAATAAATTATTATTTAAATACTGTTTACGTATTTTACGGTTATTTGCATAATTTTTGGTGAGTTATAATAATTTATTAAAGTGTGTATAAAAAAAAATTCCTGACTAACGATTTTTGAATTTTTGTTAGGATAATTAGGTAGGTATATGAGTAAGGTCATATTAAATTTTCAGAACTTTTTGTCAAATATTTAAAATTATATTACATAAAAACTTTCAAACAATTTGGTAGATTAAAAGTTCCATATTTAAGTCAAAAGTGCTATAATTGTTCTGAAAATGTTGTCCATTATTAAAAAGTATGTATTTGATATTGGATAAAATTTTCAAGTTTCTAGCTTCAATGCTTTTCGATTCATGGCTAAATACCTAAAATCTGAACAGTGAAAATCTCGTTTACGGCGGATTTTTACCGATTTTACCGTTTTTACTCAGTTTTTCGATCGTTATTCTTGATTACTGGAAAAACTATGGAGAATTTGGAAAAATGACCTCTTTAAAGTACCATCTCAGTTCAATTTCGAATCTAAAAAGTTGCTGGACGAAACTTTTGGACAAGGATTTCTATACGAAAAAGTGTTTACAGAAAAAAAAAATAATAATAAAAAAAAAAAAATAAAAAAAAAAAAAATAATAAACATCATTGTAAAACCATAAGATCCTTCGCTTCACTCAGAATCTAAAATAACAAATATTAAATAACATATATTAAAACATAATAAAACAAAACAAATTTTTAAACAATAGGTAATCCTTAAATAGTAATTATTTATGTAGTTTACACTTGCATAATGAAATCGCACTGAAGTAGCTAGGAATACAAAATAATAATAGGTACATACATAAAATTAAAAAAATAATATTCCTTTGGTGAATTTTAATCAAAAGTTTAAACAACTATAATACACTTATATATACTAATATAATAGTTAAAAATAAATAGAAATATTTGCTCACAATTTACGAAATATTCCAAAATATGCTAAGTGGGTTAAATATTCTCTAACCCATGAAATATTCTCAAATATGCAAAAAAAAAACGTTTTTCTACGCATTCAGAATTGAACGAATCGTCCACATTTTTTACTCTCATAAGACTGCATAGACCCAGTAACGACGTGTAAAAACATATAAATCCGGTCTTTAATAGTTATACTGATCATAATAATCATGATAATAAGAAAAATAATAATAATAATAATAATGATAAGGATAAAACAGCGGCGTCCGTATAAAAAAAAAAAAATGGAAATCTCGCGCGACACGACAATGATAATTATTATTAGCGCAGTAATCGCACGCGGCGGCCGGAGTCGTGGATACGGGGCCCCTCCGGACAATCGGCTCTCGTGTCCGCGTTTCGCACCCGCTCGTCCGACGGCCTCGGCGCCGCGTAACACGCGCGCGCTCGCGTCATTACGACGCGTACGGGATAATGTATAATACGACGTTATTAATAACACGATAACACGCCATGCCCGGCGGCGGCGGCGGTGCCGCGTACGAAAACGACGACGACGACAATTATCCCGTCCAGAAAACGTTCCGCACCCGATACGATTCGGTCGAGCGTGTAAAGTTATTCCGAACACGTTTATTTAAACACGTCATTCTCGGCGTTGCACAGTGGTCGGAAATACAAATTTAAGCGGACGAAATTATTTTATTTACAAAACGTATTCCTCATGTTATTTACGTTTCGATTTTGATTATTGCCAAATTTCAAATACGATGAAAACGTATACTTAAACGAAAGAAAGTTTATTTTTTATTTTTACAAAACAGACCCTTTTATAATATTTTAGTTTTAAAATTGTTGTTGTTTCATTCGGAATCATCTTCATTGACACTGTCACTGTCACATTCACTGTTACTATCAGAGTCACTATTTGTGTCTACCTCAACAATTATTAGTGCCCTAATATCTTCATCTAGTGATTTTAAATTAATTTTAGAATGTTAATCTAATAACAGATATTATGTTAATCATAGACGCGACTCGACGCAGATAAAAATTATGCCATTGAAAAGCTAAGAAGTTTTTGAGTAATACCTATATATTTATTTATGATCATTTTAGATCTCTTCTTATGTTATAATGTATTTAAAAATGTAAAACCACTACTCAAAAAAATGTTTGATATTGATGCAATACATTATATAAACCATGCATCCATTGACCATTAGAGTAATACTTACCATTTGTATTGATGTCCATTTTAAAATAATAACTTAACTTTTATTAAATCAAACAAACACACTGAACGAGATCGACAAAGAAGTGAATTGATATTCTTAATCAACCGTAGATATTGTAGATTTTGTCTTTAATCGTTTTAAAGTTATCGCGTTTTAAAGTGGTTATCGTTGTTATAATAACCCAATGTCTATTAAATGTTTTTCCATTTATTGTACTGATAAAAAATAAAGTGCTAAATATCTAATTTTTAATCTTTTTTTTTTTCTATTTTGTCCGTCTAAATTTGTATTTCCGACCACTGTGCGTTGCTTGCACTGTCTTTTTCTTATAAATTACGCACTCTCGTAAAAATCCTATCAAACCAAGAGTCTATAGCTTCTACGTGGACTCCATCAGAGTGTATATGTAGACCGCGGTGACGTAGTCGGTCATTTTAAGGTGATGTTAACCTACGATCTCACTCGAAATGATTGAAGATTGAAAAAACGGAAAGATCTGTGGATACTCATATAGGATAGTTCGTAAGTGTGTGTCCTTCAAGCCAGCGGAAAAGTTACCTAGAGAGACAAAATCAAAAAAATAATAATAATATTGCAACACTTGTTATTTTAGGTTAAAACCGATATTGTTTTTTTTTTTTTTTTATTTTCAATTCTATTTAAATTATTTGGAAAAACAACGGAAAATAGAATAAAACTGGTCAAATGATTTTGCAAATAAATTTCCGTTCAATAGATTTTAAGTCATTTAGTTGTAAAGTCAAAATTAATGATGCTAGAAGTTCAAAATTTTCACAAAATATTGACAATTTTCATATAATCCTATCGAAAGTTCATTATCGATATTTTTCGTCCGTATTATTATTGAACGACGCTCGTCTTCTAATAATTAATTTAAAAATAGAATACGAAATATTATATTATCAATATTATTATCGAAAACCTAGGACGGATCCAGAGGGGGAGCACGGGGGTTCCGGGCCCCCCACCCGAAATTTTGAAATGAAAAAAAAACAAATATGAATATAAAATTTACGACCAGTTCAATATGTTGATAATCTTGTATGTTAACTGCTTATATTATACCTTTTTAATTACTATGAACTGATACTTGTGCGCAGAAATGCAATATGGAATTTCGTAAGGGACTGAGGGTATAATTTGAAATATTTTGATCGGGCCCCCCCCAAAAATATTTTCTAGATCCGTCCCTGTCGAAAACCAAAATTATTATTTTCAAAAAGGATTCAAAAAATATTAATTAATATTGAAAATTATAATACGATTTTCTTCAAACTTTTTTATTGCGTTACTACTTTTTTTTATGGGGATAGTCACCGTCTCAAAGACTCCCCTGACGAGCCGCCACTGGACTAATTCTTAACCAGGCGTCGTCGTCGCCGTCGCGCGAAAGAATGCCCGGCATCACGCCTGTAATAATAATGAGTTATTAACAAACGCTAATGCGCGTGTGATTATTATCATTTATCGCGTGTCCGCATCGTCGCGCGCGATCGTCGTGTCGTCGTCGTTGCGCACGTACGACGAGCGTATTATTATTATTATTATTATTGTAATTTCCACGTCAAACTCCGTTCGGCTGTGACAGTCTTGGTTTGACGCCGCGCGCGATATAAAATGCAGCACGCAGCGTCGTCACACGAGTGGAAAAATCACCGCGACGACGACGACGACGGCATCGGCGTGCATAACAATAATAATAATAATAATAATAATAACGACAACAATGATAACACACAATAAAGTCGGGTCTCATTTTGAATTCACGACCGGACAGTCGTCGTCACCACCGCCGTCGGTAACGTGATGAATTCAAAGCGCCTTCGGAAAACAACGCGACGTGTACGGGGACCAAGCCGATGTGCTTATATCATTACGTATTATTATTATTATTATTATTATTATTATTATTACAGCGTCGTTGTGTTATTGTCTCTCTCTCCGGACGACGACGCCGAACGACGTGACGGCGGCGTGTAGATCCGGAAACGAGCTGTCCAAACATACACGAGCTCGCGTTATAATTTATTATTAAACATTTTTATTTTTTTTTTTTTGTTTTCCTACGTCGTCGGTCGAGGCAACTCACACACACGCGTACACTCGTGAAAGTCGTAGTCTTCGAATGTGCTTCACTACTGCCGCCGCCAAGGTTTTCTGACTTTTCAGAGTTTCGTCTTGTCCGTCGTCGCCGAGCGGTGCCGTCTCTCACGTCGGTCCCTCGCCGCCGCGCCGGTCTACAGACTGCACCGACCCGTCACGGTGGCGTCTGAGATAGCGTCGCGTCGTACACCGCCAGCGTACGTCGTCGTCACAATATCGTTATTATCTATCACGTCCTGTGAGTGACCACCACGCGCGACAACCGGCCACGGATTAACAATAACAACGTGCCAATTATTATTGACCTGAAAATCAAATATCCGAAGAAACTTTTGGGGACTTTAAAGTTATGTTCAGTTTTTATACTGACATATTAAATGACAGCAATAATTTGATGACAAGGTTAGAAGTATGATAATATGGAGAACTTAAATTATGGTACAACAGCTGTGCATTCAAATCATCAAAAACAACAATAACAGAATTATTTTTTCTTTGTAATCCTGAGATTTTTTTCCTACAATCTCGAAATTGTTGCAAATACTTATTACACTACCAGTCACAACGGCTACCGGAAAGAGAGGTCTTTTTTCACTTTGCGCCGACTTACGACGTATCTACGAAATACTTCCAGCCAAGTGAGACTAAATGGTTTGACAATGCTTAATATTCACCGAGATATTAATATTGATCCAGTGATTATAATCGATGAAATGTATATATATACAATATACATATATTATAATCAGGGTTCGGATCTTATAGCACCAAAAAGTACTGAAATATGCGCTCAAATATGCCCTAAAAATATTAAAAATAGCAAAAGAGAAAAAACCAAATTTTTTTGAAATTATCATCTTTTACTGGTGGTTTAAATTTGTATCTTTAGAATTAATACGTAATTATAACTTAAAGAAAATTGTGAAATCTATTGAGTAATGAAATATATATATATTTATAAATAAAACAGATAAGAAGGCATAAAATGTTTAATATTCGATATTTTCGAGCTTCTTAAAAATAGACTAACTTGTTGAATATTTTTTACCTACAACTATAATATTATTTATAAATTAATTACGAAATAAAAATGTGGTAATTTTCACAATTTTTCTCGACACAAACGATATTTATGAAAACTACTATTTTTTTTTTTTTTTTTATTAATAAAGCATTATATAAGAAAAATGGTACCAAAACTTTAAAAATGCATCAAATATGCAAAAAATATTAAAATAATAGAGTCCCTGGTGTATAAAACAAATTTATAGCCCACCCTGCTATTTTTATCTGTATTCTATAATAATTAGCAAATTCTATGAAATGCGTGACCCCCCCCCCCCAAAAAAAAATTATTTTCTGGTTGTGCCACTGATCGGTATAGATACTGTAGAAGTCGTGTACCTATATATACGCTTAAAACAAACTGCATTCACTCTGCGCGTGTCGAAGAGTCACTAATAATCGTTTCGTCTAAACCTCAAGTATCGCCGACTGCGGTTTAAGGCTGGGGTCATACTATGCGTTTTCTGCCGCAGCGTTTTGCGTCAAGTGTTTTTGACGCACCGTCCGCTTACTGTCGTAGTTAGCGTTTTGTAAACGCGTTCCCGTGTTTATAATAAACAGCTGTTAAATATTTTACCGGCTACTATCAGTTATCATTATCGTTTATCAGTTGACAGTTCTCATAGTCATAGCATATTTTGAATTTAAATTTTAAATTTTAATTATGAATAATACACAAATTGTTTGTATTTTGGAAGCCGCTGGGTTATTGGACGAATCCGTTCCCAAGCCCAGGAAGTATTCTGTTCATCCAACAAACCAAAACCGCGATGAAAATAAACTGATAATTGATAAAAGACAGAGGGGATAAACAAAGTTGTACTTTTTTGGCGCCAAACCGGAGCGGTGAAACGCTTTGTATGACATCACTCATTTAAAACAATGAGTTTCGTAGGGTGGCAAAAACGTGTACGATTGCGGCAAAGCGTTTTCGACCGGACATGCTCAGTCAAATGCGGCTACCGGTCCGTCGCAACGCATAGTATGACCGATGTCGTAGTCCTGTTTGATCCGGTCACCGCATGCGTTTAAAACGATTAAAACGCTGCGGCAGAAAACGCATAGTATGACCCCAGCCTAAGGGCCCAGCCACACTACTCCGGTTTCACCGGACCGGTGAAAACGTTCATTATAAACCGGACGGGACATTGTCGCCACACTATTGCGGTTTTGCCGCGTAAACGGTTACCCTTTCCACCTAAATTTCGACCTATACATCTGATAAAAATGATGTAGTTATTCAGTTGTAGTATTGCAAATGATCATTTGTCTGCACGTGGATTTTGAGTAAACATAGGCTATTTAGTTATTATTTTATTAAACTTATTAATACCTAATAAAAATGAACAAAAAAATAAAAGCTGTTTGTATTGCGGAAGCACTTGGACTGCTAGATGAGCCCGTGCAACGTAAATTTTGGGTTCATCCATTAAATGTAAATCGTGAAAAATCGCAAAGATTTTCATTATTTTTTGAAAATCTAAGAAAACATCCAGATAAATTTTTTGAGTATTATCGGATGTCCATAACATCGTTTGATGAACTTTTGGAATATATACGTGAATATATTACCAAAAAAAATACATCATTTCGAAATGCAAATCCAACTTTTGAGCTTAAGGTGTTTGTCCGAGTATTCTCTGGAGCCCATTTCCCATATTGAATTCTGGTTTTGGATACATTGAATAAATTTATCTGTTTTATCAATGCCAAACATGATAATAATTGATAAATTTATTCAATAAAAAAATAATTAAAAAAATCACAATTTTGAAAACCGCAGTCCGGTTAAACGCACCAATGTGACAAGTATGATATAAAATAATGTGTTTTGATTATTTCATCCGTCTATCCCTTTCCGTTTTCAACGCATCATGTGCCGTTTCGACCGGTCGACGCATAACCGGACATGTGCGTACAGGAATAGTGTGGCGGGTTAAATTTAAATCAATGTGTTTTGATAAACCGGATGACCGGTGCGTTTTCACCGGTCCGGTGAAACCGGATTAGTGTGGCTGGGCCCTAAGAGTTACGTTATTTATCTCGCCGTGGTCGAAACGCGTTTAACAACGACCGCGCGGGCGAGAACCGCTGCGACCCCTGCAACCCCATCAATGTTTTGCCGCGAAAGGATTGCGGCGCGGCGCGCGTGACAGTTCGGCTCGACAGTTTACGCACGATCGATCGCCATTTTTCGTCGCCGCACCGCCCGCCATTATTGTCGTCGTCGTCCCCCCACCCCCCACCCCCCAGAGCCGATCGGTCGTCTCGTCATGGTCGTGACGACGCCGATCGTCGTCATCGTCGTCACGGCAGATGATGGCGTTGATGATGATGATGATGATGATGATGATGGATCGACGTCACGGCGCGAATGGGGCTTTCGACGGTTTTCGACTTCTTTATAATATATGAGCCGCACGATTGAACCCGGTCTGGATATATCCGGCCATTATTCTATATACGAGGAGGTGTACGTACGTCGCGCACAAACAAACACATTTACCGGGTGCCCGCGCGAGTCGACCGCGAAGTCCGGACGACGACGACGACGACGAGAACATGTGGGGGGGAGACGGGGGGGCACGGAAAGAAAGAGCGGGCGGAGAGGAAAGGGTTCGACACCTCGGGGCCGAAGCGCACGCCGCGCCGCCGATCTCTCCACGGGCGCGCGGCGCCCGTTCCCCCGTCGCGTCGCGGAGGGCGTGGGGAACCCCGACGGCGGCGGCAGAGATGATGGATGACGGCTCCTGAAAGACGCGGTAAATGATTTATATCGAGTGGCGCGGACCGGCCGGCGGCGGGTAGGGTCGAGTAGAGCGTACGTAAAGAGTGCGGGGAAGGGGAGAACTCGCCGCGCTTATTATATTATTATTATTATTATTGTTATTATTATTATTATTGTTATTACTATACACACGTATACATGACTGGCAGGTCGAGCCCTCTGGCGATCGTTCGCGCGCGCGCGCGCCGACGTGGATTGATGAAGTTCACCGCGGCACGGAATAATGAGCTGCGCCTCCGCCCCTACCCATCACGGCCGCAGCCGCCCGGTCTGGCTCGTCTTCCGTCGGGTCTAGAAGCGAACGCGCTCGACCGTCCGGCGCGATGACGATGACGATGATTATATTGTAATATTGTTTGTCGGTCCGACGTGGCCGCCGCCGCCGCCGCCGCCATCGCCGCCGTCCGTGCGCTGTCACTGTGCCGCGCGCGCCGACCACGCGGTCCCCGGCAACCCCTCTGCGGCGCACACGTGATATCGCGCTTAGCCGCCGCCGGTCATCTGTCTTCATCAGACGCCGCCGCCGTCGTCGCCACCGCGTCCGCTCGCCGCCGTAGCCGCGACCCGTGCGACGGTCATCTATCATCGGACGTGTCGCGGGCGGCGAAAAAAAAAATAAAATACTTCTCTAATACTTCTCTCTCGCGGGCCGACGAGACGACCACCGCCGTTTTAGCTGCGGCCCGCGTATTGTATACACCGGCAACGACCAGGGCCGGCGAGAGGGTTAGGCAAGAGGTGCCAGAGTACCGGGGCCCGTCGTCTCGACTATTAATACAAAAAATAAAAAATAAATATATATAAATATGTTTTACTAAATAGGTAGGTAAAAACTTTTTTTGTCATGTACAAAGTACAAATAAATGAAATAACTATTAAATTGAATGACGGTACACGTTAAAGTAATAATTGCTCTGTTGCCGATATAGTAGTTCAATACGATACACTTACTTTCGTTCTAGTGCTCGACAGTCTATTTTAGGAGCTGTCTTGAAAAATACCGTTTTGACATGCAGGTAGTATGTTTTAATTTTGTATATTTGTATATTATGATATAATGATTGTATACGAGATTGGTCAATGTATGTGATTGATTTTTATTTATTGTGCGCTAATGTGCTATTTACAAGTGTTACCGGGTTATATAAAAAAGGCAAGAAAAAAACCATGAAAAAACCTCTTAAAAAAGACAAGAAAAGGAACAGCTTAGAATAATTCTACGTTAGCGAAAATTAAATAGTTTGTGTATGATTTTATTTTTCCTTTAATTAATAAAATATTTTATGTAAACCAAATATTATATTTATTTAATTCACATATCATCAAACTTAAATGTAAGTAATTTAATAAAAGTGGTGTTCATATTATATGAATATATACATACATACATACACACATACATGAATATATTAGCTTTACTAGTATATGTAAGAGGGCCCACAATCGAACAACCCCGGGGCCCATTAATGTTCTCGCCGGCCCTGGCAACGACGAAAATGTTTCGACGTCGTCGCGCTCTGGCGTGGCCGTAAGCAAAAAAAAAAAATCCCACCAACTTATCCGGCGACGTCTATGGTCACGGGACCGTTTTGATTTTGATTTTTTCTAGAATACGCATAAACGTTGTCGGTTTACTACGAGAAGGTACTTTAGTAGGCACACTTGCATAGGCTGATATTTGGTTACATCTGTGGGCAGGGGGGCTTGATATTTTTACCTTACCCATTAACATAAAAAACATTTTTCAACGAGAGCCCGTCTACTATAGCTAGCTACTTCACTCTAGCTGAGGTATCATATTTGTAAATAGATACGTACGTAAAGTATAATAATTAAAGGTAAAAACAACAAAATAAAATAAATAAATAAATAGATAATCGATAGCCACTACACTTTTTATTTTCAAGTTATAAATCGGTTCTTTCCGGCAAATATATCAATAGTTTCATCATTATTGATACATTTAGATACGTAGTATGTCCAATAAATACGAGAACTAATAATGTGACAGTAATCGTCCGACCGTCGAGACAAAAAGCATACGTGTCGTTTAAGTGTACAGATTTTTTATGTACTGTCGAAATGGAAATAGTCGGTTTAACCGAACAATGAATAATCATTAAATATTTGATGAAGCTTGGGAAAACCTCGTTACAAATTCATCAAATATTAAATGCGGTTTATGGAAATGATGCTCTGAAGAAAGCAGCTCTTTTGAAATGGATTAAGCGTTTCCAAGAGAGCCGTGAAGACTGCAAAGACGATACGAGACCAGGACGTCATTCAACCACTTGTAACGACCTAAACGTTGATCGTGTGCAGTCTCTAGTGCTTTTCTATCGAAGAATGACAATCCGAATATTGGCTGATACGCTAAGTATCGAAAAATCGTCTGTGCACAGCATTTTTACGGAAAATTTAGGTTTTAAAAAATTGGATTTTGCATCACGATAATGCACCGGCTCATTCGTCTTTGCTTGTCCGTGAGTTTTTGGCCCGAAATTTAATAATAACACTCGACCCCTCAAGCCTCCCCCCCAATATCCGCCTTTGTACATCTGTCTACCTCACGACGAAGTCGAGCCGAATAAACATCGATGCATTACATGGAGCCATCGCCTGATCATTTTAGTACGCTACTTTGTCTCATTCTGCTTCACCTCATACTCCAAACGATATGGAGCCGATCGAATAAAAACGGTAACTAATACATTATACGTTATTACTTCGCTTGCGGCGCTGGGATTTAAGAAATCCGGTAAAGGCAACTCGTTGCGTGTATTATATTTCATGAAACGCTTTTGACGAGCTGTATTCAAAACCATACCAGAGCAGGGCTCGAAATGGACGGGAACGCACCGGAACGCAGTTCCGGTTCACGACAAAAAATTTTTAAGCGTTCCGGTTCGTAAAAAAAATTCGTTTACCGTTCCGGTTCAAACAAATTTTTACTGTATCTACCATATTTTGGTAAAATTTAAATATTTTGCAGAATTTTTCATGGTAAAATATTTAACAAACGTCAAACGGCCACGATGCATAAGTAAATTTAGTGCTTATCCGCTATATATAGCGATTATACGATAATCGCCATCTGCCGATAGTGTAATTTAGCTATATTTACACCATACGTATGTGTATTTTTAACGTGCCATAACCCGCAAGTTTTCCAGAAATTCTTTATCAATCGTAAAAGTTTTTGAATTTTCTGAGTGGCAGCGACCCGTAATCATATATTGTGTATGAAAAAAAAGGTTAATAAGCCTGATAAGTAATAACCATTTAACCATATCAAAACACAAAATGATATAATATATTAATTGAGAACTTTTCTTGTTTTCTTATTATGTATTTTTATATGTATAAAGATACAGAACAGGCCAATAACCGGGCCAGGGCTATTCAGGTAAGACAATGGCCCACCCTTATATACCTAGAGGTCACCATTGAATCAATTATAATATATTTATTACTTACGAAAAATAAGTTGTTGAAAAAAAATAATGAATTCTGTCCCCGAGTGCATAATTTATCAGATTGATCTATAGAAAAACGAATTCAATATAGAATAATATTAAACAAAATCGAAATATTTTCTTCCAATTGTTTGTATTAATTATATTGTGCACCTAGTGCACATAGTAGGTTCACCATGGCCTCGGGCTCACAATTCACCATCGTCTTCGTCAAAGTGACGTGTTTTTTGGCAAACGACAGCCACGATTGTAGTACTTCCACACTGTTATAAGTCGTTATGGTGTCACCCAAAGCGTATGACAACGACGGTGACGGTGACACGTCTGACCTCAGCACACCATGCCGTCATAACCCCCGCAGACCGGACCAACGAACTTTGATCGTAAACGCACTTTATTGTGTCGATAATTTTTTATACAAGTTTTTTTAGCCTCTTAAACCTCGACAAAGACTCAAAGGGCCCCAGGACACGAGGTATTTAATGGGTCGTTCACAGTTTTCGAACTTTGTAACTCTTATTTACCCTTTAATAACACTATTCTAGTAAGTTACTATTTTTCAACAATTATAATTTGTACCTAAATCGAGATTTGTCGACTCAGCAGATTTTTTCTTGCGTCGTCTCTTGTTAACTATTGTAAAGTTTTATTTAAAATCAATTAGTCGCAAAAGATCATTTTCTCAATGGATCAAAACATTCTGGAAACGTATGCTTGGAAGAAAAAATGCAAGTCAATTCTTAATGAAATTAAAGGTCATGCGAGAAATTAAGTGACCATTTAATTTAAGGTCATCGATAAGTTCATTGAACAAAAATTATTGTGAGTCTACCGAACATTACATAATAACCGTTAATATCCAATTTATTTATTGTATTAGATGTCATTCACAAAAATTGTTTCTAAAATATATTTTTAATTCAACGCGACCTTTTAAACAATAGATGGAATTTTTTAGTCATATTTATTTGTGTTGAAAAAAAAAGAAAAAAATCACAAACTTTTCAACAGTAGGTATTCAATAAACGTAGTTTTTCATTTTAGTGATATGACAAGTTTTTTGTTCTGGTAATAGATCATAACCACTAAGTTAAATGTGTACTAAGGAATTAAATTCAAAGAGAATATTTTCTTTTGAAGATATTAAAATTTACAATAATCAATAATTCATTTATTAATTTACTTTGCTCAGAATCTAAATTGATAATATTAAATCGTGAGTAATTTTTTTGATGTGGTTTCCATAATATTAAAAACCTAGAATCCCGACCAAGGTAGAAAAACAAATGAATACAATTTTTTTTTTTAATTATAGATTGTTTTATCAATATTTTAATTTATGAATGGAAAAAAAAAATAAACAATATTAAAGAAAATTTGATCATGCATATGAATAAATTTACTGTATCTTTTTCCCCGAGTAAAAACATTCCCCGGCGAAACTCGAGCAATGTTTTATTAGCATCCGACTCATTTGACCGCGTATATTAAAACGTAATACTATCATTATGGTGGTATACGAGTGTATAGAGACAGACGGCGGAACCGACAGTGTTTCGAAAGGCCCCGTGCAAGTACACAAGCATAGAACAAATAAAAAAAAACAAAAAAAAAACCGAAAACAATGATAATAATCGTTTAAATTACTGGCACGTACGTACGTCGTCAACGGCGTGTAAAGGGTGTGCACTGAGACGGAAGTCCTGCAAAAACAGCAGCAGCAGGTGCGTTATTTACTCGTACGCGCGATCAGAAAAATCGCAACACGAGTGTGTGTGTATCCGTTGGATTTTTTCGCGCCCAACCGGTTGGATATCCGGGCAGAGCCGCGCGCGCGAAATGAGTTATTACGTTTTCCGGTCGAGTCTATTATTTCGGCCGTCCGTGTGCGAGCCATACGATTTTTTAAACGTATATATATTTATTTATATTTATACGCTATCGTGTGCGTGTGTGTGCAGTAACGCGTTATCGGCCGACGTCCATCGGTCACTCGCCACCGCTGTATTTTATTTAATATATTATTTTATGTACTGTACATAATAAACGTATACGTGCACCTATATATTATTATTATTATACACGTATTATTCCTACGCCGTCACGGTGAGTCGCCGCCGCCGCCACTGCTTCGGACCTCGGACACGTCGACCAGACGTCATTATTAATTGTATACACACACTCTACACGGGCGCGCGCACGCAAAAGCGATACTTACACGTATGTTCGCGGACGTGTGCGTGTAATATGGCGACAGGAGGCAATTAAATCGTGTGCGAGTGTGCGTGTGTGTGTGTGCATCGTGCATGTGATACGTGTGATAGAGTACGTGGCTGCGATCGCACACACGAGAGAGGTTCAACGGAAGTCGTAAGTCACGATTTTCTAAAAAGAAAAAAAAAAACACGCACATACGCGCACACTACACATAAGATAGCGCGCGTTGAAACAATACCGCCGCCGCCACTCCCGCGCACACGGCGATACCGTATATTGTATCCGATGTAACGACGTGTGTAAATCACGCACGTCGTCGATTTTTTATCTTCTTCTTTCGCTTCGCTATGTCGTATACAGGCGCCCCTTACCACGCACACACCCCGCTCGCCGTCGCCGCGGAAACTCTGCCGCGGAGATAGTCGAGCGGTATACCTAAACCACTTGCGCGCGCGTGTATGTATTTGTGTACGTACGTACATACGTGTGTGTGTGTGTGTTTGCAGAGCCGGATTAAAGGGGGGCAGAGGGTGCATCTGCCCCCGGGCGCAAGATTTTAAAGGCGCAAAGTTTTGAAATAATGTAGGTACCATTTACAGCAGGGGTCCTCACTAGAATTTCTGAGGAAGCCAAATGGTTCGTATAAAATTTTCCTCAGGGCCGTAAGTACGAATTGTACAGTTCAGTCAGGGTCCTGTACCCAAACGGTATAGGTCGATTACAAAACACATTTTTCTTATTGTTATAATACACTATGAAGTGGCGTTAAATAACTTACAAACAATTTGATTATAACATAAGTTTATTACATCAAACAAATTAACTTTTTTGCATATAAAAAAGTAGGGAAACGTCTTTTACTTAATTTCATGAATAGCCCCTACTTGAATTCATCGACTCGTTGAAGTCGAAGGGCTTGAAATCTTTCACGACTCTCTAATATGGCGTCTATTTTAGCCGGTTGGGAAGAAACTGAAGTTCTCAAAATGTTGTCAATGTTCTCACTTGTTACCCTGGATCCTGTACTTGTTTTTTATGAACTTCAGCTTACTGAATGTAGATTTACAGACATACGTATATTCAAAAAAAATGTATACGTAATTAACGTGTAATAAATACCAAATTATAATACAACTTTTTTTATGATTATAAAAAAATAGTTCTTAATTTTAGATAGGTTTGCCCCGGGGCGCAAAAAATCTTAATCCGGCTCTGTGTGTGTGTGTGTGTGTGTTTACAAGAGGAGCAATGCATTATACGTTGTGAGTGTGCGTGTACAGGACGTTTACACGACACGGTCTGTCGGCCGTGGTATATCAGCGTAGATCGACTGCGTACGTCACCGGGCCGCGTCTATAAGTGTGCGATATTCATCTGGAGGCAAACAGCTAGCGCACGAGACGACGACGACGACGACGACGAAACGGCGAACGGGAGAAAAAGAAACCGACGCCGTTACGACGACGGCACGTCGGCTGGCGGTGAAGTGAACAGACAGGAGATATTAGAGTGTAGGAAAAAAAAAAAGCTCGTAATTGAATCCATCTGGGCGCGATGGACGTCCGCGATAACGCCGCCCCGTTCGTCGTTTTTTTCCACGTCACCACCACGCCGAGCGACGTCGACGACTTGAGTTCGCACGACAATGCACCATAGTACACATAATATTGTATGTATACCGGCGGCGGCGGCGTTTCGATATGGGCCGATAATAACGATGGAAATAATAAAATTTCTTTTCTTCGCCATTTCGCCTTCGCGACACATACATCTACATATTATCAAACGCACGTGTAACGCGTACCGCGGCGCGTTGTGTTATCTCGCCGGAACGAGACGAACGTTATGTGTGTGTGTGTGTGTGTGTGTTTACGATTCTCACGAGATCTCTTTTGCGTACCGCCGCCCCTTCTTTTCCCACATTTCGGACGACTGTGGAGTCCCGAAGGACCGCTGATTTCGTGTTTGCCGCTTCCCTCCGGCTGATAGACATCTACGACGCGCGGAGAAAGTTTTCGCTCGCGAAATTGTTATTTTTGTCGTCCCTTGTGTTTGAATGACACAGACGTGCAATGTACGTGCGCGCGGTGAACCCGGACGTCTTTTTATCTTTTTATCACGTCTCGTATGACGAGCCCACGAATGCAGGTACCGAAACAACGGTGGTTACGAGCGACAAAAACGAAACTCGACGAGGAAAACCTAAAAGCTGATGCGCAGCGAGGTCGGCGGCAAGCGATCGACACAATCGTTTACTTCTCGCGACCTCCGATTGAGTATAGCAAATGCTGCGTGATATTTCTGACGTCTTTTATCATTTTCGTCTTTCTAGAGCGATTACTTGTTGGTCCATACAAAACTCGTGTGATTTATTCAGAGCCCGTCTTTTAGTGAAGTGAAAATATTCAACTCGAACCGGGTTATTAAGAGTGGGCAAGAAATAATTAAATTCATTAAAGTTAATGCCGTCACACGGATGAAATAATAAAATTTAACGTGTTAATGTTGAGTCTAAATGAAAACATACTGTGTAAAAAACGTGACGGAAATTCAATTTATACTATCCGACAACTATTGGGGGATATGCATCTAAGTAGAAAATAATTTGATTTCGCAGAGGGTCAAAATTCGAGCAACCCTTCCAAACAGAATGTTATCCAAATCGGGTTGTCACTTTTAGTTAGTACATATATACGTGTGGTTATGTATTGACAACGTGACAATAGGACTTCCTCCGAAGTGGAGAGGGTCTGGCGGATGAGAGAACAAATCCATGTTCGATTATAATGAGATAAAGCCATTTCGTTGTACTCTCACACAATGTGTACGAGTAGTGCGCATAAACATCACATTTTATAGGTACACTGTGCGACATGGTGACCGTATATATGAGCCCATCCGCGTTATGATAAAACGTATAACTCGACCCTGCATATTAGAACTCAATATAAAATAATAATAGATATCTTTAGGAAACGCTTTGTTTGATGTTCCCGGAACGGGATTTATTCCTTTAATTTTTGAAGTAGGTAAAACATTATTTTATTATTACACTATATGCTATGGGCTATACTAGCACTGCTGGTCCGGCAGTATACCTACGTGTCAGTGGTTTATTTTAAGTGATCATAGAAGTGTCAAGAATAAATCAAAATACGGTTCAAAGACGGTTCCGACAACGCTCAGGTCACGGTGACACGTATCGAAGGGCATTCGAGTAAATGGCGATATTGTTCATTTCCAACGATATAGGCACAAATAATATTAATGCACAACCGTCGGTTACAAAATATGATATTTAGTTCGGGGTTTAAAAACATGACTAATATTTTTACACGTTTTGTTAAGATTTTGTTCATTTTAAAATCTGGAATCTATACATTCTATTAAACGTGCTAAAGGTGAAACAAAACCATAAATCACTGTTAACATTTGTCTCGTCACCATTGTCGTATAATATTTACCGTTTCAAATTTATAGCGACGTATAAAACGTGCGTTACGTTGTAGAGAAATCCACACGGTCATTCAATCGAAGTCGTTTTGTTGTAAACAATCAAAATATAAAACACGCTAGTATAACATTATTATTATACGCATACTTGTATCCTATATTATAGGTGTGTATATTATACATTATTCGGGCTCAGCACGTTTTGAACACTGAACAATATGTTTTATACCTAAAAATTTTCCAGACGCTTAGATGTGTATCTTTTGGGTTTGACCTAACCGTATATTTTCAAAAAAAAAAGGTCGATTTGATTCGGCATGCTTTTAAATTCTGAATGAAGCGAGAGATCTATTGATTTTACAATGACGTTTATATTTTTTAGTTTTTTTTCTATAAACACTTTTTCAGGTAGTTTGAGTAGACTAAAAGTTTCATCCGAAAAATTACAAAATATTGGAAATTACACGTAAATCATACTTTGAGGGTCCGTTTTTCTTTCCTTTCCAGACGTGAAGAAAGACTGTCCAAAAACCGAGTAAAAACAGCAAAATTAGCCGTAAACAAAACTTTCACTAAATTTACTTTAGTTATGAGTTTATGACTTTAAAAATAATACTGATAGAAACTTGAAATTTTCACCATAATATATTAAAAAAATATCGATACAAACTTCAAGTAAATTCCAAGAAAAAAGTTATAACTTTTAGGCTAAAAATAGAACTATGAAAATATCTCTTTTTTTAGAGTGTATAACTTATAACATTTTTTAATATTGGACGACAAATTTTGAAAATTAATACAAACATGATCACACTATACTTAAGTAACGATACTGTAACATTTCGAAAATCATGACTCAATATTTTTTTTATAATCTTTTAAGTAAATTATCATACGGTTTTTACGGAATTTACTATTTTTATATCGATTTTCAACTTTGAATGGTTATTTAAAAAAATGTTACGTCCAATCATTATGAAATTTTGAATACAGATAGAACATCATGTTTTGAATTGTTCAATAAAAAAAACTTCTCATTTGTCAAACAAGGAAACTTGTGGACAGATTTGATAAAAAAAACATACAAACAATCAAACTGAAAACGGCTGAATAGACTAACGGTATTCTTTTTTTTTCATATTGAAGCTATGTTCAGAATCGATCAACTAAATTAATGATATTATCATTTCTATAAAATTCAATACATTCAACCTCTTAATATTTTTTGGAGAGCGAAGAATACCCCATGTTGTGAAGTACGTCCTTTTTTTTATCACCCATTTTTTCCAAAAATTACTCTGTTCGATTCGCCACATTTTGAATCACAGCTAGATCAATACGAATACCACACGGTTTTAACTTGAATGATTTTGTCGTTTAAAGCCACCCAGGTCATAAGATCTGATCATAAGATGATATTTGGATGAAACCAACAAAGTTATTTTATTATTCTCGTTTTTGAGACCAAACGTAGAAAAAAATGTACCGTTATTAAAATATATATGAAACCATATACTATACCTAGTGTATCAATTATATAAAGTCGCTTAAACATAAATCAAATCGGAATTAACAATAATAAAATACGTTTCATAAATAATTATTAATTTACCATTAATGTGTTGCCGTGTTATTTTCCAATAATCCGAAGTGCCTAAACGTAATATTTTATTGATTATTTGCCTGTATTTTTTTCGGAATGTGTTGTGACCGAATGTCGTATTAATTTGATACTTAAACGTGTTGCATTTGGTGTCGATGCACACTGTATATTATACATATAAATATATTGTTTATTCGATTTTATATAAGTTTTCTTGTTATTTCGGGATAAACAAATTCTATAAGGTTCTAAAAACGCATTACGCCTTAATACTTAAATGATCGTCATTATACCTATAACAGTCTACGATTCCCACTAAAGATTATAAGATTCGGTACTTAAATAACCGGAGACAGAATTTAATACTCGAAGCAGTTTCTGATAAAAACGTCTTTAATAGATGTTGTCTACAATCGGTATCGAATCTGTATATACGCGCGCGCGGAGAGGATACGAACGTCGTAAAAATATTTCGTATCCAAACAACTACCGACTAAATGTGTTTGTATAAATTTATGTTTTACGCTATCATCGATTGTGTTCGTTTACGACACCCGACGAATGCGGACGACGCGTAACGTAAAACACTGTATTATATTATATCGTTATGCACGTAGGTATACGATACGTGTGCGTGCGCGTTGACCGTATACCAGTCCGACGAAAAATAATAAAATTTATTATCGTGACCGCAAACGTCCGAATCAACAGCCGTCGCTCGCCCGGCGATTTTCACACGACCGACCTAAAGCGCAGCCGCCGCCATTTTAACATACATAGGTACGTGTATTTTATCATAACGTTATATTATCTTTATCGAATGCAGTGCGGCCGGCTCGTAAATTTCGTGAGGCGGCGGCAGGCTGAGAAAAAAAAATCTAGTTTGTGAAAAAAAAAAAAAAAACAATGTATAATCGTATACGTTTGAAATATGTGTTCGTTAATAATATAATATATTATTGCTACACGGGTGGGCCGGGTTTCAAACATCACAACTATACTATTACTACTTCTACTACTAGTAGTTACTACTACTGTACCTACTATTATTATTATATTAGTCGTACTACTATTACTATATTATTAAATACTACTACTGACTACTAACTACAACCGTCAAGTCCACCATATTTTATAATATACGTATGTATACTCCAACTACTAACAAACTTGTGTCCTATGTTTACACTCACTCAGAAATAATATATATATTATAATATACATACACGATGCTTGTGTATGTGTGTGTGTGTGTGTGTGTATGTGTCTGTGGGTGTGTGTATGTGAATATAGGTGTCATATCTTTACGTCATCCGTCCTCTGTAATAACGCCGGTGGTGGTGGTGGTGGCGATGGACAGGGTTGAGGGTTTTACGTAGTATATATACGTTTAGATGCCATATTATATGATATAAATATAAATATATATATAGAGGTATATGTGTGCGATGGCGGAAGAGAGGGTAGTGTGTGGCCGTGGTCGTAAAAACTGTGTTGCCCTTGGCGTGTTTTCGGTGCCTCGTAAAAGTTTACGGCCTGCAGAAGAAAGGCGGCGTCATAAAACGGCTTATTAAAATCGGCCGCCATTTGCCAGCCCGTACGGCGCATAAATTACCAGTTTATTACCAGCACCGGCTAATTTACGACCGGCTACAACACACACGCGCGCGCGCGCGCGCACGCAGAGGAGGACCCTGTTTGTTATTTAAAAGCGTAATATATACTGTCGGAGAATACGACTGCAGCACACATACGTACACCGGCAATCGCTTAATGCGTGTACATAAATTTGTGTGTGTGTGTGTGTGTGTGTGTATTGTCGTGGCGAAATCGGCTGGAGGAAGTTATAATGCGAGACAAAGACAAAAAAAAAAGAAACAAAAGAACGAAGGGAGGTGGCGAAAACGTGTAAGAGTCTGTGTGACGTACGGCGTGCGTGTGAAATGAGAAAAACAACTACCTCGAATCGTATTTCACCGTGTCGACCACTGAGCATATAATATTGTCGTGTGTTGTACCTACGTATAATACCTGCGTTCGCGGCTATCCGGTAACTACTCCGGTCGAAGATGTTCTTGTTTTTAGATTCTGAGTGAAGCGAAGGATCTTATGGTTTAACAATGATGTTTATTTTTTTTTTTTTTTCTTTTTTTTTTTTTTCTGTAAACACTTTTTCGTATAGAAATCCTTGTCCAAAAGTTTCGTCCAGCAACTCTTTAGATTCAAAATTGAACTGAGATGGTACTTTAGACAGGTCATTTTTCCAAAATCTCCATAGTTTTTCCAGTAATCAAGAATAACGATCGAAAAACTGAGTAAAAACGGTTAAATCGGTAAAAATCCGCCGTAAACGAGATTTTCACCATTCAGATTTTAGGTATTTAGTCATAAATCGAAAAGTATTGAAGCTAGAAACTTGAAAATTTTATCCCATATCAAATACATTCTTTTTTATATTGGACAACATTTTCAGAACAATTAAAGCACTTTTGACTTAAATATCGAACTTTTAACTTACCAAATTGTTTGAAAGTTTTTATGTAATATAATTTTAAATATTTGACAAAAAGTTCTGAAAATTTAATATGACCTTACTCATATACCTACCTAATTATCCTAACAAAAATTCAAAAATCGTGACTCAGGATTTTTTTTTCATACACTCTTTAATAAATTATTATACGATTTTTTTCGATATTGTCTGATTTCTTTTAAGTTTATTTCTAATGAGTTATAATTGTTATAACAATTGAAGTTTAAATGAGTTATATCTAATTGAATATTTTATGAGGGTTAAATTACAAAAAAACTCACCAAAAATTATACAAATAACCCTAAAATACGTAAACAGTATTTAAATAATTATATATTATATTACACTGAAGCTTTACTCAGAATCGTTTTATACTAAAGAAATGAGTCATCATTTCTTTAAAACTTAATACATTCATCACCAATATCTTGTCCGAGGACCGAAGGGACGATGGACGAACTTCTACCACCATCATCTCACTTTATCATCTTTTTTTTTATTTTTTATTTTATTTTTTTTATATTCTTGTCTTTTTGCCCCGTCTCGGGGCGCTCAAAGCGAAACGCCAACTCATACGCGTACGTCTTTCCGTGTCTACGTCGTTCTTTCCCGTACCGTTTGTTCCGTCGCCGCGCCGTCGTCGTCGCGGACCGGCGGATCTGACGACTTCATCGCGAGAACGTCTGCGCGACGGACACGACGCTGCACTTAACGACCACTCACACCGAGTCACACAGACGGGTCAGGTTTCGACGCGGCCGCGACACGAAAACGATTACCGTCGACGATCACTGTCGGTTTTTAGAGAACGATACATTGTGCTTTTCCTCATTTTCCGCTCTCCGCGAAAGTCGCACAACGCACACACGTCCGGCGCGCGCCGACAGCCAGAGGTGTGTGCACAACACCGACAGAGGGTGTGGTCCGAGATGCGGCCAACAGCTCCACCGCGAGTGCGATCTCGACCGGAGACGATTTAATGACGACGATGATAATAATATAATGACAAAGTCTTTTGCGTCGCCGCCGTGTTGAAAACCGGTTGTTATTCGGCCGAATAAGAGAAGAGAAGAGAGTAACAAATTGTTCGTTTTTATATATATATATATAATCGACCGAACGCTATGTACACACACACGCACACATAGTTAGCCGATTTAAAGAAATTATATACGGTCGGGGTCGATCCGATACGATAAATAGTTGTGTGATAATAACACGCGTACAACGTTTGCCCGGCGGAGAACGTCGTTTTTCGTTCTTCTAATTAAATTGTCCGAGTGGCGCGTGTACTACGCACATCACAATAATGTGTATAACGCGTCGCGTGATGCGTCGTGCGCAAGACGTTTTAGATTTTACTTCGCGCACAACGAGTCGAAAACACGCGGTGGCGTTTCGTTTTGCCGAACCACGTTGCGCTGACCGTTATTACAAACGGACTCGTATTATTATACGTATAGTGTTAGATTCTAAGCGAAGCGAATGGTCTTATGGTTTTACATTGATGTTTATTTTTTTTATTTTTTTTTTCTGAACACACTTTTTGCTCACATTAACTTAGTCCTTAAGTTTCGTCCAGCAACTCTACAGTTCGAAAATGATACTTTGTGGGTTTATTAAGCTCTCCTCTCAATAGTTTTTCCAGGCGAGAGGAAAAACTACCGAAAATGGAGTAAAAATGGTGAAGTTCGCCGTAAATGACACATTCATTCAAATCATTTCAAATCAAATTTCGTCATAACCCCAAACAGAGCCGGATTAAGATTTTTTGCGCCCCGGGGCAAACCTATCTAAAATTAAGGACTATTTTTTTATAATCATAAAAAAAGTTGTATTATAATTTGGTATTTATTACACGTTAATTACGCATACATTTTTTTTGAATATACGTATGTCTGTAAATCTACATTCAGTAAGCTGAAGTTCATAAAAAACAAGTACAGGATCCAGGGTAACAAGTGAGAACATTGACAACATTTTGAGAACTTCAGTTTCTTCCCAACCGGCTAAAATAGACGCCATATTAGAGAGTCGTGAAAGATTTCAAGCCCTTCGACTTCAACGAGTCGATAAATTCAAGTAGGAGCTATTCATGAAATTAAGTAAAAGACATTTCCATACTTTTCTATATGCAAAAAAGTCAATTTGTTTGATGTAATAAACTTATGTTATAATCAAATTGTTTGTAAGTTATTTAACGCCACTTCATAGTGTATTATAACAATAAGAAAAATGTATTTTGTAATCAACCTATACCGTTTGGGTACAGGACCCTGACTGAACTGTAGAATTTGTACTTACGGCCCCGAGGAAAATTTTATACGAACCATTTGGCTTCCTCAGAAATCCTAGTGAGGACCCCTGCTGTAAATGGTACCTACATTATTTCAAAACTTTGCGCCTTTAAAATCTTGCGCCCGGGGGCAGATGCACCCTCTGCCCCCCTTTAATCCGGCTCTGACCCCAAAATTAATGTTGCGTAAAACTCGAAATCTTTACCATATCATTACTGGCGTGTACACACTACATACGTCAAAAAAGTTTCAACAAATTTTGAGAAATTTCGGGCAAAAATTAGAACTTCGAAGACACCACGTTTATTTTAGGTTTATCGCAAATTAAGTTTTAAATATTTGTCAAAGATTTTTTGAAAATTTAATATGATCATAAACTTTTTGAACGATACTGAAAAAATTAAAAATCGTGACTCAGGATTTTTTTTTTATAAGCGTTTAAGTTATTATGATCAATTGTTTTTACGTCAATTTTCAACTTAACGAATTTATTTGATGAAATTGATCTATCCAATCATAATGAAACTTAGAATACAGATAGTACAGGAAGTTTGGAATCTTTTGGTGAATAAAAAATGTCTTCTTTGCCAAACGAGAAAACCTTAAACAACATTTAAAAAAAAAAAAAACCTGTGACAATTTGACTAAAAATATTAAATTATAATAATATTTACGGTATATTTGTACGTATATTGCAGCTTTGCTCAGAATCGTTTAACGAAAGAAATGATATATCATTTGTTTTAAATGCAATACATACATCCATTCCTATTGACTTGTCCGAGGAGCGAAAAATACTTCATGAGCCGCGAAGTACGTACTTTTTTTTGGCTTTATTTTTCACGTATAGACACGTGTTTAAAAGGCACGCCACGACGGTAAAGAGTGGCAGTAACGTCATGACATAAACGGGCGGGAAATCGTTATGCAAAGAGCGTTTAGGCGGAAACCACTCATCGCAGTTGCTGATATGTATATTACGTTGTATAATGTATATATGTCCCTGCGGAACAATAATTAAGATCGCGTGACACTCGGCGCGCGCGTTTTAGCCGTAATTAAAAACCGAGTGTATCGTTAGAGAGAGAAAAAACGTCAGTAAAAACTACACCGGAGATAGACTGCAGTCGGACACGAGTCGCGGTCGACCTACGCGCTTACTTAAATAGAACATACGAAAAAAAAAGAAAAAAACAAAAACAAACAAGGAAAAAACACGGAGATCGTGAACAGAATTCGCGCTGCTGTGAACGACTGTAACAACTGTAGATAATCGTCGTTTTTACGGCATGTTTCACGACCATGCTACGGTTGACTGCGGCGGAAAACCAAAAGCCGGCCGGACTTCGCAGTTTGCTCGACCTTCTTCTTCTTCTTGTTGAAAAAAACATCACAAATGGTAGAGTACAGTTGGCGACGCCGTCGTCGTCGTCGTCGTGATAAATAAACCGCATCATTGCAGGAGAGTCCTCCAATCTGAAATCAAAAACTCTTTGAAGTTTTATTTATATACAGAGTGATTAAAAAAAAAACTCATTCCATTTTTTAATGGGGTTATTTAATTTTTTATGAATAAAATAGTCAAATCGGAGTACAATTTTCAAACGATTAAAAACCCTTATTGTAAATTAAGAAAATATATATTTTTAAATATTATAAGATCATTTAAATTGTCGTACTTAACCAATAGTTTAATATATATATATAATATATATTAGTGAATTAAGTTTAGACTGTAGGGAAGAGTAGCAGAGAGGTTTCCGCTAAAATGTCTGTCAATTTACTCTCGCACTGTTCTTAAATTCTAAATTCAATATGTTTCTGTGCCTTGAAAATACATAAATCCGAACAGTAAAATATCAATAAACAGTATTTATTTTCTTGAAAAAAAAATAAAGATAATGATATGATGTTATAAATAGTAGGTATCATTTATTAAAACTCGAAAGTTTAAAAAACCATACGGATAAAATTTATACCCGAAAATTGAAATAGAAAACAATGGTTTTTTTCATTAAAACGCAGACCTATAAATTCTTTTAAATGTCACTGGAAAAAAATTCAAATATGTACGTACATAACGCAGGGTCGAAACCGAGGCGAACACGCTTAAAAAAAGTCATCCTGCAGTGTATATATAACCCGTAACTCGGGGGCCGTCGACGAGGACCGCGGTGTTTCCGGAAATAAGAGAATAAGTGCCGTCGAAAGGGACGCTCTGCGGTGTACAGATCGACGATGCCGCCGGAGCTGTTCGTCCCCCGCCGCCGTCGTCCTCTCGTCCGGATAACGATCTCTCTTCTCCGCGTGTGTGATTTACGCCACTACAATAATATACCACACACATACTCGTCTGATTTACGTCGCGATTTCGACGCGGTTATATTATGTGTTTACTGTTTATACACACACACACACACACACACACACACGTCATATTTTATACACAATATCACGGGTGTTATGATGAGCTCGTCCCCGCACGCGCGCGCGTTATCGGTCGCACAAAATATCAATTATTTCACAAATAATACACTTCTCTGGCTGCGCGTGCAGCACTCACGCGTCACACGGTGTGTCGTTCGTGCACACGCCGCCGCCGAGGGCGAAAACCAATTACCGTTACGAGACGAATAAATAGTTTTGGCTCGTACGAATCCGCCACCGCCGCCGGGTGTGTCGACGCGTTCGCGACACATACCGTACAGTGTACAGCATAATATTATTATATTACGCTCGTGCGTGATATATCACGGTCGACGGCTGTATGTACGCTGCACACGCAGAGTTGTAAAATTTCACGTTTTCATAGACCTGTTGAAACTTTTCAGAAACTTTTCATGAAACTTTTGATTTCACACTTTTATACACCTTTAATTTGTTTAAAAATTATTTAAGTCTATAACCAACTTAAATATTAACTGTTCTCAGCGTAGATTAAGAAATTATTATTTAACGGTCTCAACAGTTCACAATATTAAATACTTATGTAAAACTATAAAATATGAATAATCTTTGTAAGCATTTAACGTAGGTATGTAACTAATTAACAGGTCAATAAAAAAACAAAGTAACATTTAAACAAAAAAACGTTTTCAACAAATTAAATCGTAGATATTAAAACTATTGTTCTATTACCTAATTATTGGTGTATACTGTAGTATACGTACGATTATGAAATTAAATGTTTGATGTTGAAAAGTTTCAATACTCTTCATTTCAATAGCCTTGAAACTTTTCAAATTTCATGAAAAGTTTCACTTGAAAAGTTCAGAAACTTTTCAGCCTCACATCTCTGTGGCACACGTCGGTATAATAATAATAATAATAATAATAATTATACCGTAGTATTCGTACAAATCGTTTATACTGCGCAATGTTCGTGCCCGTATCGTGTTCCGATACTGCACGGATATTATTTGTACGTCATACACTCGAGTACGCGTGGTTTTTGGGTTTTTTCTTTTATTTATTTATTTATTTTTTTTTTGCACTCACTCGGGGTACCGTATAGCGACCGGATGCACGGACGATACTTGAATAATGTGAATAACACGGCGTCGTGTGTGCTGTAGACTAGCGACACACACACAAAAAGAAAAAAAAAAAAAAAACCGAAACCATAAACGGTTGCTTTTTACACGATATTTTTATGTATTATTGTTGTACCCTGATTGACCACCTCGGAGAGTACAGCTGCACCGGGACTCGTATACGCCGCCGTACAATGGGCTGGATACGGGCGCGCATACGTCACCGCACGAGAACATGAGTCATGACGTTAATCCGGTAGCAGGTAAACACACATTATACATTATTGTGTTTTCGCTAATAACGACGTTGCGTCGCCGCCACCATTTGGGCACCAGACCTTTTCGGACGACCAGACAGGACGACACACACGAAGACGGTCGTTTTTTTTTTTGCCTCCGCCGCCGTCCGATGACAATACGATATGATATCGTATATTATGTTATTGGGTATACGGTTTCGTGTCAGCGGGACGCGAACACAAATAATTATTGCGTACGTATATTATTGTGCCGAGAAGAGCAAATTTTTTTTTTCTATCTGTCGGTTTTCGGGATTTTTTTCGCATCGAGACATTGCATCATACACACGCTTTCTACTCTGGGTTCGGGGATTTTTTTTTTTTTTTCAGAATTATACTTGGCATTAAGATTAATATTTGGAAACGTGACATAAATGAATGAACGTACGCACACTATATTATACGAAACACGTCATCGGAACAAATCGATCGTCCGCACCACACACACACACACACTCTCACGCACATGTCAAACACATTTGTGTTCTCTAGAAACTCTGCGGGTGTTAATCCCGTGTTTTTTCTACTTCTTTAAAACGGACTGTAGGTTTTTTTTTCTGGACGTTATAATCGTCCTATCGACTCTGAGCGGCATATAATATTATGCTGCCTTTGCAGTCGTTATCGAACACCCATGTTACGTAATTTATACCTTTTGTGCTCTGCACTTGGTTCGGAGATATGATTTGGGGTCGGTAGTGGTAAACTACTCACCACAAAAATGTCAGATTGAAATAGTCGAAAATTACTTTTGCCTAAGCGACCAACTGTAATTTCCATTTTTATATAATAGTGTATATTCGTAGTTGAGATCTACCAATAATAGTATTTATTCGTAGCTTATGAATGTTGTTTGTAGAATTTTAGTTAAAATTACAAATACAAATTTAATATAAATCGATTTTCGCATAATGTGTTATCAAATACAAATCGTAATTTGCGATCGCATTCACTGTTATCTATAATTATTTTCAAGATTGCTTTGAATCGTGTTGGCTTGAAAACGTCGGTATACATCTTCAAACATAAATTGTATTGGGTTTAATCATAAATATCTAATAATCGTAAATATCTCTGGTCGATTCTGAATGTCGGAAAATTTAGCCAATTACACTATACTAAAACTTGAAACGGACGCATATGCGTATAAAATCTTATCAAGCCACGTCAGGGACTACAAACGACCATTCGAATTGTATATGTTCACAGTGCACACGTATAAATGGTATTAGTTGATCCAGGGCTCGAGTTTTTTCAAAGTGCGAACTCCAAAGGCGAATTTCACTATGTGTTCCTTGAATTTCTCGTTTAAACACTGCACTTACTTTTCACGCCTATCATTAAAAAACTCGATTTCGTGACATCGTATTTCATTACTTGATAATTATAAGAGTACTAAAATGTCCCTTTTGCCTCTTTCTCGGTTCTGATAACGATAGATGGTACTCGTACCTTTATGTATGTATACAATTTATAAAATATATTATATACGCACGTCCCGTCTCCATTAGCATGCATGGCTGCAAACAGAGGAGTCCGAGCAATTATCGATGTGCACGTCTTGTTCCGTGTGGCACAATTCGATAAATATAATATGCAATTAAATGGTCTATCAATTATTATGGCAGGTGACACACTGAAAAAATCTGTTTCGTAACATTTTCGATTAACCCAATTCTATTAATCACGCGAAGCGTATTTCACAGTAAATATACATGTTAAATAAATTTATTTGATAAGTATTTTCACAATACCTATGTAATATATTCTTACATTTGACATTAGAAGATCTAGAGATGATGTCCGATAATAATAATAATAATAATAACAATGACGTTTTTAGGTGCGGATTAAGTCGACGAAAAAATGTATAAAAAAAAAATAATGCAACCATTCTATAAAATGAACCTCGAACTTTACCAACCACTAAATAACACGAGCAGGTAAGTGATTATTATTTTTAAATGTTTTTATCTCGATTACTTTACTCTGGCAAATGCGAATCATACAGATCTGTACGGTGATTTTCAATAATTAAGCTATAGTTGTATATAAAAATTATTGTATTATTATTTTTCCAATTGGATGAATGAAATATGATGATATAAACAAAAGTTATACACACACTTTTTACCGAAGTTTGTTAAAATATAATAAATTGTAAATAATAACACAAATTTAAACGTATATGGTTGTGAAACGTGTTGATAAAATATATACGTGAAACAACTAGAACGCGTTCGATTTCGAAAGCCGTCTACAAAACAATATGCATTGCCGGGTTTCATAAAAGTGCCGCCATAGGCCTCGAATGTGATTCGTCCACTCGATTCGCCGCTCTTCGCCCTATCCCGTGAGAAAATTAAGAAATGTTAAATTGTTGGTAATTTTTTTCGACATATTGAAAACAAATTAATGTGAAAAGTGTTGAATAAATGTATAAGCTGTTGAAACATTTGAAATTTATTGACAATACTACGAAAAAAATTTACAGGTAGATTTTTTTTCTAAACCAAATTTTACAACGATTTTTCTCGAAGCAAACTCATAAATTCAATGACGTGTGCGTGCGCGTAACGTAACGCACATGATATTTACTCGTATGACACTCGTATGACAATAGCAGATGTTTTACAAACTAATATAAAAATTATATTCCCGAACAATATTTCGATAGGTAATCGAAAAAAAAAAAAAAGTTAAAACATAAAATACATGTTTTTTTTTTTTGTTCTACACAAATTCGCGCCAATCTTCAAATGTCGCTGCCCTAGGCCCCGGCCAGCTCTTGGGCCTAGCGACGAAACGAATTTCCTCGTCCGTGTGTCCGTCTAACCCGCCTTTAAGAATCACGATACATCATCGCCTAACGTGACGCGTGTTATTTCAAGAGACGACGTATCGCCTATCCATCATCACGATCGGATACATCCTTATATTATGTTAACGGTGTAGATAATTATCGTCGTCGTCGTAATATCCCGACACGGCGAGGGCCGCCGTCGCCGCAGCCGCAGCCGCCGCCGCGTAATTGCTATCGTCCTCGTCGACGCGCCCTGTCGCGTACAGCGTATAGATATTAGGCACACAAGGTGTTATTATATGTACGTACAACATAATAACGTGCGTCTTGCCTCGTGTACGAGCGCGCGCGAGCGACCGGCGATCGAGTGGAGAAAATCGAATTTTGGCGCCGCGACGGACCGGCGTTAAAAGCCTGTGTAGTCCGCCCGTTAAGTACCCGTCGGACATCGTACGATATACCTATATATATATATATTTATATACACATACATACATACGACCACGTCGTCGCCGGCACGTCGCACGTCTAATAGCTATACTTACCTCGCACCGAAATTATCGGCTTTGGTTTTTTATTTTTCTTATCATCATTATTATTATTCCTCGTTTCGAACCTGACGAAAAAAAAAAAAAAAAGATAATAATAATAAATACGTCACAAATTATATACCCGTGTGCGTACGTGTACCTATATATATACGAGCCGGGACCGCGAACCCGACCTAAATACGCGGTGCTCGCCGGATCTCGCTGTATAAACAACGAAATGAGTAATCATAGTGATTAGGATCTCGGCGGCGGCGGCGCGGGTATATAATTTTATATATTATTATTATATGTGTAGTCTCGCCTCCGACAACGTCCGCATTGGTATTGTGTATATTATCTCACATTATGTACACGTAAGTGTGTGTGTGTGTGTGTGTGTGTGTGTATAATATACCGTGTGTGCAGTAACGACCTATATATGTAGATTTATGAGCCATTAGCTAGGATAAATGTCCGTCGGTGGTCGAAAAACCAGTCGTAAATTGAATTTGGAGACAACACGTTTTGGGCCGCCAATGATTTTTTATTGTCAAAACAACTCGAGAGAGAGAGAAAGAGTGACAGAGAGAGAGAGAGAGAGAGAGTAGAAAAAAAAAGTTTTACTATTTTTCTTCACACGCTCCAGCCGGCGTGCGCGCAATATATATCATCAAACGTACCAGTATATAAGCGATGTTTAAGGCCGTTTAAGATTCGTCCGTGTGCTAATTGAGCAATCCGACAGAACTTTTTATACTTAAGCTTTTTATATGTTTTCAAAATCTTTAAACTCAGTTTTTTTTTTCAATTACTACGAGCACCCGCAGAATCTGTACTACTGCGCATTAAGCAAAGTCTCGGTTTGGATCGTATTACGTCAATAAATAATATAATACATTATATATATACATATGTATATGTGAGTGATTAACAAGTATATTTTTTATTTCGTCGTAAAACATAATGTTACTCACATCTCGTTACGGGTAATTTTTTACGAGTCCTGTACGCACGACTGTAATGTTATGTGAAAATTAATGTTTTATTCATTTATTATTATTATCATAGGTACCCTGCATAGCGTTGTGAAACGAATATTTTACACTTTAATTGCAAAACATTAAAATGCGTTTTCTCGTTTTCGAAGAGCGATAAATAACAAAAAAAAAAAAACGATCGGATCCCAATGTTATTCGGCAAATAAACATCGTGTTCGAACCGTGTACGCGGATACGACGAACATATATACACTATAGCATAACCACCGACCGGAGTTATCAAGTTATCGAGTGGACAGAGTACTCGATTTCGCAAACTTATTTCCGCGAGCATTTTCTAATAATAATTTCTCTCTTCGCTGTCGTTCAAGCGTCGGTGTTTTCAACACGCCCGTCGATTGTGTTTTTCTAGTTTCGACGTTCGGAAAACCCGTAAACCGTCACGTTGCACGTATGACATATTATTTCGTACGATTTTACCGTATTTTCCGTGAAGTGGCACAAAGTTTTGTTTTCGCCGTCCTTCGACGACACGCGCGTCAAACGCACACGGTTTACCGGAAGACCGTGAAAATACAACAGCGTGGCGGCAACATTAATAACATGGCGTGCGCTCGTGGGCGAGATTCCAGTACAATAATCGGGGGTCCCAGATATTTTATGTTCACGTCATTCGTACAATGATGAAAAACACATTTACATATGTATCTATATAACGCAGTTGAATTTCTGTTTGACGAAGTCCCGTGGACAACAAAAATAACTCGTATTATTGAGACATTCATTATAGTATGAGCCCTTAAAAGGTAAAGTGGTTTAAGTCAATTTTTTTGAATACTGATATTAATGGTGTACGTCAATTTACCCAAACAATTATCTATTAAATACTTTAACGACGTAAGTCATAACTTTATTATTGATACGGGAGAACAAATTTGAAAATGAAGTGTGTAACGATTTTCGTTTTTGTTTACTGGAACAGTGGCGTATGTTTACATACACCATTTTGTCATTATTAGTACAAATTAACCGTTGATGTAATATCAAATATTATAATAATCTAGTAACATAACACAAAGTTAAATTAAAAAGTGTATTAAAAAAATACATCATTGAAATATGAATTAGACTTGTCCAGATTTTCAAAAATTAATTCTAGTAAACATGTCATTTCCCAAAAGTTAATGATAAAGGTAAAGACATTTTTTTTAAATTTGTTGCTTACATACATACATATTACCCAAATTTACGTGTGTATACATACATTTTACACTTAGATAATTACACATCAAAGAGTATGATATTGCTGTCATTTGCTTGGTGAGTTTTTTATTTAAGCTTATTTTAATTTTCAAACTCAACTTTATCGAAACGATTTGTGAATGTCGTTAGTTTTATGTGACTGATAGATAAAAAAAAAATGTCCAATGAACAAGTTTTACAAAAATGTTATCAGATATAATTACTCTTCTCAGATCGTTTTATCTACAGAAACATCATTTGATATTTCATCTTATATAAAAAAAAAACACGTTATACAGTGTAAGAAATAACTAGTCTTGATTTCAAATTACGTATTTGTTAGAAAGAAACACAAGATTCGTTATGAGTGTATAGGCATAACGAATATGTAGTGTTTCCCAAAAATATTTCTTTGTACAGAAGATTTCGTAAAGTGGAAGTTAGAAATACAAAAAAATATCATTGTAATGATAGTATGAAAATTATCTATTTAAAGAAAATATTTATAGCAAAATATCCAGAAGTAGGTAGTCACTTGTATTTAACGCATCAATGATAAAAAATCTGGTAAGTGAGATGATGGTGGTACAAGTTCGTCCTTCGTCCCTTCGGTCCTCGGACAAGATATTGGTGATGAATGTATTAAGTTTTAAAGAAATGATGACTCATTTCTTTAGTATAAAACGATTCTGAGCAAAGCTTCAGTGTAATATATAATTATTTAAATACTTTTTACGTATTTTACGGTTATTTGTATAGTTTTTGGTGAGTTTTTTTGTAATTAAACCCTCATAAAATATTCAATTAGATATAACTCATTTAAACTTCAATTGTTATAACAATTTTAACTCATTAGAAATAAACTTTAAAAAAATCAGACAATATCGAAAAAAACCGTATAATAATTTATTAAAGAGTGTACTTATGAAAAAAAAATCCACGATTTTTGAATTTTTTTTAGGATAATTAGCTAGGTATATGAGTAAGGTCATATTAAATTTTCAGAACTTTTTGTCAAATATTTAAAATTATATTACATAACAACTTTCAAACAATTTGGTAAATTAAAAGTTCTATATTTAAGCCAAAAGTGCTTTAATTGTTCTGAAAATGTTGTCCAACATAAAAATATATGTATTTGATATTGGATAAAATTTTCAAGTTTCTAGCTTCAATACTTTTTGATTTATGACTAAATACCTAAAATCTGAACGGTGAAAATCTCGTTTACGGCGGATTTTTACCGATTTTACCGTTTTTACTCAGTTTTTCGATCGTTATTCTTGATTACTGGAAAAACTATGGAGATTTTGTAAAAATGACCTCTTTAAAGTACCATCTCAGTTCAATTTTGAATCTTGAAAGTTGCTGGACGAAACTTTTCGACAAGGATTTCTATACGAAAAAGTGTTTATAGAAAAAAAAAATAAATAAATAAACATCATTGTAAAACCATAAGATCTTTCGCTTCACTCAGAATCTAAAATCTTGGAAATAGATTTATTGATGATTGTTATAAGTCTACAACAGTTTACGATCATTGACGGAAAACAGTTTTTACCGGTCAGAAACAAAAATAACTGCAATAATAGTTATAATAATAATTTTTTCAAAAACTACACTATTAGCTGTTATGCAGCATGGGAAACGCAGCATTGAAGAAAAAAATAAATCTACGTGAAACGCATACGAATCGTGTCTGTGCGCGTGTATTAACCGACTTTTATGTCGGTACGGGTACGATAAAAAAGGGGTCAGAGACGTCGTCTTCGGCCGCGTTGTTTTTAATTATACGTTAAGTTGGCCGCGGATTTGGCGGTGCTCCCGTTTTCGTAACGCGTGCCGTTTCGCGAGCGCTTGGGAACTTATAACAGCGAGCGTGAGCCACCACAGGCGAGAGACTGTGGCGTCACTGCATGAAATGATGCCGCAGAGCGGTGAGAAACACCTCGGTGCGCTTCTCCGGTACAATAATAACGAATAACGTGCGTATATAAAGATATAATATTATACAGAGTGATTCAACACTATTGCGCTATTAGAGTAAAAATTTTACTATACGATCATTCGGAATAAAGTAAACCTATAATATCGTGAAATTTTATTTTGAAAAATTCAAAATGAGCAAAAAGTGTAGTTTTAGAAAATGACTTTTGAAAACGAAATGGGAACCTACGTCTTTTTTGCCTATACATCATGTGAATAACTAAACAGCTATCTGTGTATATTTTCATTTTGTAATAATATTATTAAAATAATGTTTTCACCATTTCATATTTAACTCACTATCTAATAATATTTTAAATCAATTGCCTTTTGTTATCATATATTGTACAGTCCATCGGGACTTTTGTATCGTATCTTAATTTGTTACCTTTGCATCCTATATTATTAAATAATTGTTGAACTGTAATAGTTATCAGCTGAAAGTTTTAAAACAAAAAAAATTTTAAAAAAATCATGTGAATATTATTATTATTATTATTATTATTTTTTTTTTTTAGTAAACTTTAGTGGTTATTACTTGATGCAACATTTTAGGTTTAAGTTAATTTTTAATTTCAGAGCTTATTTGTACGTATTAAATGTATTACGATCGCACGCGCAAACGCAAGACACGAACAGCGCTGCACCGTTATTGTAATACAATTTTTTCAAACTTAAAGTAGCTTTTAAACTTAGATTATTGCACCTACGAATGTTTTTCATTTATCAAAATCTACTAAAAAAATTCGTTTGTTCAACAAAAAAATACAGGTTTCCATTGATTTTTAAAAGTTAATCCCCTAATACTACTACCGCCTATGGGAAGCCACAAATACGAAATTTACTCGCCTGTTTTACTAGACAAAAAAAAAAAAAAAATCTTACATCATTAAAATGTTCATCTATTTTTTGAATATTTATAGGACAAAATCAGTGTAACGCGATCGGCCAATCACATACGCGCATATCCGTGAACGCGTCGTACGCGAGTGTTTTTATTTCAGTATTACTACTTAAACGACGACGACGGCGCGTAGGTACGTTTCAATTCGCCATTGTACCGCGGCGGTTTTTCGAGTGCAATTTATTTCCGACGTCATATTTTACTACTCGTACGTTAAAATCTCCCACACGCCGCGCCGAGCGCTGGTTCGCGCGGAGTAAATAGGTACGCGTGGTAAATAGAGTATGATAATAACGACTATATCTACTTGACCGTGTTTTCTAAGTGCTCTCGCTAAAAGCCGAGTACATAAAACGAGTGGATACACATATAAAATACGGCGCACTATACACACACACACATACACACACACACACACACACACACACACACACACACACACACACACACACACACACACACACACACATACGCGCACACACACACACACACACACACACACACACACACACACACACGTCACCATGTATTTTATTTGTGGTGTAAAATTTTATAACGCGTACAGTTTATTTATATATATATATATATATATTGTTACACATTTGTGCGGTATAATATACCGCAGCAGTCTGAGGCGGAGATATCTCACGACTGCCTGTCATCGCCGCGCGTGCGGGCTTCAGACGTCATCGGTTTTGGTTAACGTTTTTGATTTACGTCGATATCGCCGCGGCGCAGGTCGCGCACACCACCAATCTCGTCTCGCATATAGATAGTGATTGGTACGTTTATAATCTTCCTCGAAAACTCTTACGGCGCACGTCAAAAATCGTAATTAGTCAATATCGAAAGATATATCGTATACGAAACGATGTCATTACGTTGTGTGGTTTTTTATTACCCGCGAGAGATATTATCAAACGGCGCGCCGCTGAGCTGAGCTACTGCGGAGTCGACGTCCCGTCTCGGAACAATAATGCGTCGTAACGCGGCGTAAACACCATGTTAATACGAACGTTTCATTATGCAACTTTAAGGTACGGTTTCGTTTCTGCAGTTGACTGCAGCAGTGACCGCATGCAGTCGCTGTTGCGTCCGTCGCATGTAGCAGCACTGGTTTCGTTTCTGCTGTTGACTGCATGCAGTAAACTAAAAATGTATTTCCTAAGCAGTTAATCACCAACTTTCAACCATGGATGACGTTACCAGGATTGTTCTACTGCATATTCTCGAAGAAGAAGAACGAGATGAACAAATCATAGATCTGCTGTTCACGAAAAAAAATAAGAGGAAAAAAGTACACAATATGTTTACAGAAAGGCGTAATAATGAAGGAACATTTGAAAATTCGGTTATGAAACACCTCATCGATGATGAATGTAAATTTCAAAACTATTTTAGGTTGACAAAATGTCAATTATTTGATTATGTTTTATCTGCCATCGCACAATATAATTTTAAAGTGCCAACAACTACTACTGTGAAGTTTCCTATAACACCAAAGGAAAAACTTGCAGTGACTTTAAGGTATTTATTTGAGTATTAATTATTTTTCAAAATATAAACTTATATTTACCCAAAAACAGAGTTACACGAAAATTAAAATAAATCCCACGTTGCAGTTCAATTCGCTCAGGGTTTATTAAATTTAAAAAGTGAAAACAAACTAAAATGTTTTAAGTTACATAAGAAATTTAATCAAACAATATAGTATAATAATAATATCAAGATAAACAATTTTAAAAAAAAAGTACTGTTAGGAATTTAAATACTCATAGGTAAATGGTGTGAACTGATATGTACACTAAATACAACAAGTTCTTTCCATGTATTATCTTTTAATATGATATATTTTAAATATTTATGACTTAAATCATATGATTGTGGGTAGCTAGACACGAGTTCGCAAAGTTTTGCATCGTCGTCGTGAGTAAAACTCGTTTTGTTGAGGGAAGAAGGAGACAAAAATTTTAAAAATTAATTTGGTCGTTGCGACTGACTGCACACCACTGGTCATAGAACCAGTCGTTGCAGTCGACCGCATGCAGCAGTCGCGCCTGTCGCGATAACAAAACCGTTTCCGTAAAAACCCATAAAAACACTCCATGCGACGGTCACAACAGCGACTGCATGCGGTCACTGCTGCAGTCAACTGCAGAAATGAAACCGTACCTTTAGACGTGTACGACAACGTTGTACGTTCAAAGTTGACAATAATTTCGAATAATAGCTGGTGCGGTGAAACCGCTGCTGAATACCGAACACCATTCGTCACTGTAGTTTTGACCGCTACTATGTGAGTGGGTTCCAATTTGCAGTGGGAGAAGTCGAATACATTTCGTACGTCGATAATAACCGCGTATTTATTGTAATAATATCATGATATCATGTAACGGTGCATATTTGTATTTTATCGCATTTGTAATTATTTATCATTATTTTGTCACATACAAATTAACTATTTTAAAGTCGATGAACACGTAAATCGTACGTAATACTAACATTTATAGAAATAATTCTCACCTTTTGATGACTTGACGTCCGTGATAACCGATAAGATAAACTGTAAAATGATTCGTTTCGTGCTCAATAGTGAAGTGAATTTTTTATTCACGCGTCTCACAATTTACTATTCTAAATTTACGATAACCATTATCAAATGCCACGAAGGCGTTCGTTATTTAGAGTGTCCTATATTTAGAGAGTTTCCGGAAGAAAAGTAGTAAAAACGTCTCCACTATCCCAATCTACTGTTTCGAGTCGTCCGATATTTACAGGTTTCCGTTGGTAGAGGTTTCACTGTACTTTAGATCAGTCTTAAAAAAATTTACGTTAAATCCCTGTGTGACAATTAATGACAACTGGCACTACACATCACACATATATATTATTATGAATACAAAATGGTCGCTATACAGACAACGGAGTCACGGAGTAATGAACCAATGATACCAACTAGTTCGTAGTGAAGGTATTATGAACTGTGAACACTATTCCGATAAGATGTTTGAAATGTAATCGTTTTTACGTGTTTTCTATTGGGAAGCGCAAACGTTTGTAAACGGTTGTTTCACACTGTATACGTCTTCATAAAATCTCAAGACGTAGGCTCATATAGGTAAAAATGAAAAATATTTCACTTTAAATACCTACTTCGAAATAAAACACAATAATGGGAAATGTTTCAAATATTTAATTAATCATTTTTAACAATAGCTTATAATATACTCGAGTGCAGAGGTGGATCGGGCCACAGAGAATTCGAAAATCCCTCCGACGGGGGGTCGTTTCCTAAAAAAAATCATTTAAAAATATTATTTTTATATTACGGATACATTAATATATATATATATTTTTTTAATGGGCGCAACAGGTTGCATGTCTAACACATCTGTTAACACCGGCTTTACTTTTAAGAGACTGTCGAGACTGAATTCGATTATCTTCAACATCTATGTATAACAGAACTACTTTTTTCGAAACGTTATTTTCAGAGAATAATAAAATCAATCTTTACCATACAAACCTTTTATGATTGGACGAATTAATTAAAACATCGACACTAAATATAAAATTTAACAAAATGAGTTTCATATTGTTGTGAATTGAATTTCAAAAAATAATTAACGTAGAAGGAAAATTATTCATGTCAATTTATTAGAAAATCTTTATAATACCAGAACAATTCCTACGTAGGTACATAACATCCAATTCAAACATCATCATGAAGAATTTATTTGTGGTGATCATTTCTCAGATAAGTTTTAGATACTCGAATTAATTCATTTTGATTAGTCTTCCTTTATATCACCTCATATATCCGGATCTTTCCAAACATAAAAACTATCGATGAATCAACAAGATTCGGGACTCCCTGTTCACAAATAAATTAAATGCGATGGAATGTACAAAGAGCCTTGTGAAACAAACAAAATACATTTACATTTATAAGATAATTATCTGTGAACGTTTTCTAATGTTAGATGCCAGTACTAATGTCATCGCGTTTCATATGATTGGGAGTTAGGAATATATATATTTACTAGTAAAAAGTCGAAATTGAATTTTCTCACTAATTTAAACTTAATTAGACGAATAATGTGTAAATTAAGTTTTATTGTATCTATATTTACGGAAAACTAATTTTTATTGAAATTCAAAAAACAATTCCACCTGTCACGATGTGGACAAAGAATATTTAAATATTTTGGTCGAAAACGTTGTAAGGTTCTAGTTTTACTCTTCTGCTTCAAGTTTTAGTCAACATCAAGGACGATTTTGATTACCCGTGTTAGAAAATCTATTATTTCTCCTTTCCATTTGATTATTATTTATTTTATTCTATCAATATTATAGATTCGTTATCATCTGCAACACCGGAGGAAATAATGTATAGGTATGACGTTCACTTATTTTATTGTCATCTCCTGATTTGACGTTTTTAATAATATACAGTCGAACGATGTTATTTGTAATCAACATAACTGTATACGTTTGATAATTCTTTGCGATCGTCTAATCCCTCGACACGTGATGTCTTAAGCAATGTCATACGGCCGTTAATGGTATCGCCCCGACGGCAGTAAGAACGGTATACGTATGCACGATGAAACAAACAAAAAAAAACAACCTCTCAACAATCGTTTATGGTACGTTTCGAATAAATACTTACGTTTACGTTACATTCGACGTCATAATAATACGTAAGAACGTTTGTCGCGGCATGAATTAAACATCGTATTAATCATAGTGGTCGGGACGGTGAAAAAAATAAAACGTTTTAACCAACCGACCAACTGTTGACGGTACGAACTGGTGTGACTGATGCGATCATTAAGTCACGTCCGAAGCGGAGGGACAAGGGTCACCTAAACGGGCATGTATATACATTTTATAAAATAATGCCCTGTACAATAATTAACGTCACGTCTGAATCGTTAGACGCGGCCGGCGCGTTTATACCTTATACCAGCGTTTCCCAACCTATTTGCAATGGCGACCCATAAATTTGATCTTTATTAGGTACGCGACCCCCCCCCTAAAAAAAAAGTATGCCGTAAATAAATATGATTTTTACTATAATCCATTATATCATTGAGTTTTTTATAAAATACAATACGAATACAACACACCAGCCCCTATTTTTCACAAAAATTCGTACTACACATTTTTTAATTTAGGATTTATTTTTAATGTTGTTTGAAGTCATACTTAATACTTAGTAGTTAATGTATTTAGGTACGAATGTATTATTTTATATCGTATTCACTACCTATTCAATTTGTATAAAAACCACTATACCAGAGTAAAAATTAAAAAGTGAAAACACATTCACAATTTATTACTGTCACTTCAAAATTCTCACAGGTGCGATGAAAATGTTGATAACTTAGAACTAATAAGGTAATGAATAAAACATTGTAACCATTGATTTACCATGAAAACACATAAACCACACACCACAGAACCTGTGCATAAACCACCGCTGATATCAGATTCACGATAGCCGATTATAGTCACTGATAAGTGATAATTGATAACTAATAGAAAAACTAAAAAAATATTCTTTTAAGAAAAAAATAAAAATTGAATAATGTGTACTGTGTTGGTACTACCTACTATCTAGCCAGTAGTCATATTTATTAGTATTTAGTAGGTACACACTTCTCGAATCTGTAGTGCACACTATCAATTTCGGACTACACACTTTGTGTCGGGGTTCACTAAAAAATAGGGCCTGCAACACACTGAATAATTATAACTTAATAAATAAATAAATAAATTATAAAAAAATACAAGAAATTAGTATAATAGAAAATTTAGTGTGAATTTTGATTTTGGACACTGTTGCATAAAATTTCCCGCTGGGGTACAATTTCAGTAGTCTCGATGTACCGCTCGTTGCTCAACTGCATATTATGGATTATGGACAAACGACCGAGATCGATCGCATCGACTAGTCACTAGTCATTAGCACCTTTACTGATAAGATAAAAATTGACAAAAATTCCATAATCGTAATAAATTTACGTCATTTATTCTACAATACTAGTTATTTATACTATTTATCAATTTAAGACTAAAATAACTGTAATCGTAACCGCGAGTCGCGACCCATGGTTTGGGAAACTGTGCCTTATACGATCCCTCGTCACACGATGGTACATATTATACGTCATATACATATATCAATATCATAGGCGAAACTACGGGTCAGGCCAGTCAGGCCGTGGCCTGACGTAATGCAGACAAGACCCTGGAAATGATACAGATGAGGGAAATATTTGAAAAAACAATTACATTTAAAAGAAAACTTAAATACAGATAAGACAATTAAAATTACTGATAATTCTAGTTTATAACGCAACATATTGATTTTGTTTATTATAAATTAGATTTTGTTCAAAATTGTGTTGGTTTCACAATAATTTGTGAGTGTGTGTTTTACAAACATTATTCTATTCCTATAGGTAGTTTTCTAACAATGCTGATAAAATCTCAAAAACTGCTAAGATTTTTTCATACATTTTTTGAATTTTTTTAAAATATTTTTTTGAATTTTGACGTGAATTATTATTTCCACAGTAGGTACATAACGATTTTTTCAATGAAATTGTTATTAAATTTTAAATAATTTATTCGTCCAGTAAAAAATGTCCATTTTCAGATTTTCGACTTGGCGAATTTTTTTATCTATGGTCTAAGTTTTATAAAGCTCAATTTGATAAATTATTTTTTACAATAGTTAAAAGTTGAAAAATTACGACTCAATTGTTTTTGTGAAACAAATATTTATATCATGAGTTTTCTTTGCCCGTATACCTAAGTTCCAATACATTGTAATATTGTGACTATTTGTATTAAAGACGTGTAGATATATTAAATATTTATATAAAAAACACAGTCATGAGCATCAAAATTTGAATTGTCGATTTTTTTTTTTTTTTTTTTTGAAACGGAGATGGGGACATTTTTAAGTTTTTTTGCCTGACCTTACTCAAATGTCTAGTTTCGCCTATGATCAATATATAATAATATAACCTATATCGTGATATCGTGTAGGTACACGTCGTATGACACCGCGTCGGACGACAATGACGCGACGACGCTAACGTACCTATGATGTCCAACGTCATGATCATCGTTTTGACGGAATAATTATTATCTTTGGTGCGTTCGAGTCGGATTCATTTATCGACGGGGCCGTCGGCCAGCCGGTCGAGAACCGATACGCGGACGCGTAGCAATAAAAAAAAAAAAAAAAAATAAAACAATCACGATATAATATATTATGATGACGTGGGTAATAACGACAGTGATAATAATAATAATAATTCACCTTTGCCTCGGAGAGCCGTGCCGATTAAGACGGAATGGAAAACGCCACGCGCCGCAGTTAAGATAATATGTTATTTAATTCGTGCGCGCGCGCGCGCGCGCTCTCGTATAATATACATAATATATAATATGTTATAAAACACGAACGTATATTAATATCCGTTACCGTAATATACATTGTAATATACGGACAGGAGGCGTAATAACGATACCCCGTATAAAGACGAAGGACAATAACAATAAATTTCGTATACCCGTCGCATAAATCCAACTCCGTATGTAATCTAATGCCGTATATGTATATACGTTTATATTATTATTACTGCGCCGCGTGGAACGGCCGAGTTTTGTTTACTATTTGAGGAACGGACATAAAATAGACGGACGCATTGGCGATCGAAACGAATCGGACGTATCCGCGGTTATTTATTTTATCACGCGCCGCCGGTATACCTAATAATGATACGTGATAATATTATGATATTATTATTGGTAACGAACGCGCCCGTACGAGTGTATACGAGTAGTGCACGATATAACGCAATACGTTTATCGTGTTATTTATACAGGTTACTATAATATAGCTTCGTACACACGAGAGCATAATAATATTATTTGTGCGTCGCACAGGGCGAGCATATTGTGAGCAGCGTGCGTGAGCGGTAAAATATGTAATTTGCGTCCCGTTAAAAAGGTCCTATAATGACGACATACGCAAGTTGCGGCCCGTGTTTCTGGTATGCATAGCGTTACAGAGTCAGGGCTCGAGAAATAGAAAATGACAGTTGAGAAAGAAGAATATATCAAAAAAAAAAAAAAAAAATGGAAAAATTGGAAAATAATAAAATCACTCGAATTGAATTTGTGCCCGATTCAATGTAAACTTTTAAGTCGTACATGTTAATCAATAAAAATACACTAAATAATAAAAATAAATAATATAAAGAACAGATATTTTTTAAAAACATGCTAAATAATAAGTTTTAATTAAAAAAAAACCAATATTTTAAACCATACCAATATTATAACAATAATATTGACAGTGCTAATGGGAAGGAAAATATTCGTTGTAAATTTGTAACGCGATTTGCATATGCACAAAATTTACTCGGGACGCAATTTACATACTACCTGATAAAAGACGGGCCGAAATTCACATCAAAAAGGTACTACATTGGGACGAAACTCACAGTCACCCGTGCGTGAGCATTCGGATGAATTTCGTTCGATCGTGTGTACAGAATTTGCGTCGCACACCATGCGACGAACAATATTTACCCATTCGCGCCTATTCCAGACGTCCTGCTATCATTTGCTTTTCAGTGTTCGACTGACCCTTTTTTGAATTTATTGATATTGAGCGAAAACCATGTTTAAATAGTTTATGAATTAGATTAGTTTAAAAGTGTGTTTAATAGATTAAATTATATTATATAATCATTTTTTATTTTTGAATGATTCTTTACTTCTTCTAAATCTTTATTTAGATTTTTCGAAATCGAACACCACGCATCATGTTTTAAATTTTTTGAATAGTACGACGGATTTTTCTGGTCCCATAGTAGTCTTCATGAAGACGATATTCTTCAATTAAATAAAAACACAATTTACTGTCCCAGTCCAATTTTTTAGATTTAAAAGTATACGAGTAAAAAATGTAAAAAACAAGAGTTTATAATATAAATTATACTGTGTGGCATTCGACGCACGACACAAAACCAAAATAACTGTCCACACGGTGACTGGAATGCGCGCGGTGTTTCTTTGAGCACGACCCAGGCACCGCAGCGAGCGGCTCACCATGCGACCTATTCGGCGAACGTTGACGAATGTATTCGAACGCCCGCGAACACGTCTACACGATCGCACAACGGGTCGCACGCGAACATGCGTGAGCATTCGTCACTTTTATTCGCTCGTGTGTACGCGCCTCGTCGTATGGTTTTGCAGGATCGCGCGGCGCCGCATTCAATTATTACGACGAAATTTAGTAAAACGTGCCAGTTCCCCCCCCCCACCCATACTATATATTATTTCGGCGGTGCTTACGAAACAACAGACATTAAGTAGGAACATAGACGACGACTTTAAAGGTGATTTGTTTACTTCTTATTTTTCATTCTCTCCGACGCCGCCGAGCTGTTGACTCGCCAATATAATAAATCAATTATTACGATAAGCGTATAAGACGCGTACACTTTAATATACATAATATTATAATATATGTACGGCGTATAAACCGAGTCTCTCCGGGCACACGTGTGTATAATATATTATTATTATTATTATTATTATTAACAAGACTGGCTCTCCGTGCGCGCGTTAGTTAACCTGTTGTATACTTAGGCCTATCTGTACATAACGTTATAATAATATATGCAATACGTGTTAAAACGTACGACGAACGTCCAAGAGAATAATAATAATAATAATAATAATAATAATTACTGTCACCGCGTACGTTGATATTGTATTATTGCGCGTGTGTTATTATATAATAATAATAATAATAATAATAATTTAACAACAATATTGCCGTGGGAGTAACCGAATTGGTTCCCGTTTGGCCGAATTGGTTCCCGTTTAAAAAAGGTATTTTATTAGGTTGAGCCGAATTGGTTCCCGTTCGTGTACAGGTAATCTTTAATTTGGTACAAAATATAAATTAGACAGTATATGCAGATTCCATTTATGTCAGTCATGGTTGAGAAAAATTCAAAAGTTTGGTCTGTCCAATGAATTTAAAGATAATGCTTCAGAAATCGGACAACTTCTGAAACTATTTTTTGGACTGCCCTTATTATCACCCGAAGACGTCGAAGACTGATTTTATAATGATTTGATGGCCATAAAACCTTGCTGCCCAGACAGTATCTTTCCACCGAAAATTTGGGCTAGATTTGACAAAAATATTGATAGGACTACAAATTGTTGCGAATCGTTCCATTCAAAGCTGAATAAAGAATTTACATCTGCCCATCCTAATATGTTTTATTTTACGGAGACTTTAAACAGTATTCGGACATTAAATTATATTAAATTTCGAATTAATAATACTAGAAAACTTACTAGCAAACAAGAAAAAAATAACCAATTCTTGGAAAATTGTATGACTGAGTACACTAATAAGAAGCTTACGCGAATTGAATACTTAAAGAAAGTTTGCTTTAAATTTGCAAACCAACGGTTTTAAATAATTGTATTTATTATATTTTATTATTTGTATTTTATACCTACACCTAGTAGTGATGACTATAGTTGACTTCCAAATCAACGATTTAAAATTGTATATATTATATAATTTTGTTTTATAACACACATCAACGCACATTTTTAACCAAGCCTTATTTTAAGTTGACAGTCCTAAGCCCGTGAAATTGAGAAGGAAAATGTGCGTAATTAAACGGAAACCAATTCGGCTCAACTTAATAAAATACCTTTTTTAAACGGGAACCAATTCAGCTTACCTTGATAAAATACCTTTTTCAAACGGGAACCAATTCGGCATGTGGGGTTAGAGCTCGGGAACCAATTCGGTACCAGCCATTGCCGTGTGCGAGTCGTACACACGTGTGCCGGTTTCGCGGACACACACCCATTATGTTATATTGTTATTATTATTATGACGACTCGGCGCTGTACGGGGGCCCACGAGAACGCGAGCCGGCCACCCACGTTCGGGCCGCGTGCGTTCGGGCCGATATTGAATCCGCGTGCGCAGCAGACATAATAATTATTAATGTACCTAGGTGTGTTTCTATTTATACGTAATCGTTATGTTATGACGTGTACGACGTGGTTGACGGACGGTCCTTCGGCGGTAAAAAATACCCTTGGGTCGTCGTTATATATAGTGAACAGATGCGGATCTTGGGTTCCGAACGAAATGGAACAAAAGTTCCACGAAACTTTGGACGAGTAGTGTCTAAGAAGAATATTGCGTGTGCAGGGCTTAACGCCGAAAAAGAACGGACGAAAGTGTACCAAACGAAAAAAACGAATCCAGGAAGATACTTAACACTGTAAAAAAAAAAAAAAAGGAAGATGGAATATGATTGGCCATATCTGCAGCTGAGACACGAAGAAGAGCTGTTTCTGTGCGTTATAATAGAAACGAAAGATAAACGGTAAAAGATACTGGGGACGATCAAGAACATCTTCCGTAAAAATTTAAATAATCGATGCGGGTCTAGCAAATCATAATGAATCGAAGAGGCTAGCGGGTAATAGAGAGACGTGGAGAAACTATGGGAAACTTCAAAATCGACTATTGGGTTCATCGCTGAGAAAAAAAATTACGTTGCATTTGACCGTTTTCGTCATTAATTTATTTTAATGGGCTGAAAAACAACACGACTGAATTCGAATCTTTGTTGTGAATCGACCGTTTGTATTTTTTATTCTTACCGTTTTGATGAACGAAGTGACACGATATATGAATCCAATCTATCATACCCAAAATAGTTTTTCACGGGAAATAAAAAGACATTTAAGATTTGCAAAGTGTGTTGAAATCTGCACCGACCGAGTGTAGCAGCAAGTGAGAACCAAACCCCCTATCACTTTTTTTTTTTTAGAAAATAATCTTTTCCCTTAAACCAATTTCACCCGAGGTAGTTTTTAAAAAACAAATCGAGGGATATTTTTGGTTTATGGATTTCACTAAGTCACATATCTTCTGCAGCTATCATAATGATTTTTATCATATCTTGTTGTAGTAAGGCGGCCAAGTTCCGAAAAATAAACGGAAATCCACCATTTTATAATGAGCAAATCGTACCAATCGGTTCATATACAGGTGCCGAACTCAATATCTAGAAAACTTATTAGCGTCCGGGCTTTTGGGAGAGAGGATGATTGAATGATCATATGACTAAAAAATTTTCTAAGAAGCATATGTTCTATTCAATTCGCTGCATTCGATCGTTTCGTTCATTTGGTATACGCCAACCTGATGAAAACTCGACAGCGCCATTGACGTAACGTACACAACTTGATCGGAAGATGTACAAAACCATGCTCGTTGCTGCGGAGACGCCACTCGCGCTTGTAAGAGAGATGTGTACCTCAGGGCCCCCACAAAGGGGGGTCAGGTGGACCCATGGTAATGGGGCCCGGCGTTCACGCAAATAATTACTTCAGTATATAATAGAACAATGTTTCAAATACATTTTGATGGTATTATACATGACTTGCTCAGAAAAAAGTAAGAAAAGCAAAATTTAGTTAATATAGAAAGTAGAAATAAGAATTTAATTTTTAAATGATAATGTGTATTAAGTATTATGATTTATAATACTACCAGAACCATACATACATACACTCAATTATTATACAGTGAATAATATAAGTTATAATAATCACATTGTTTTATTTTACCTAACAAATGTTTCATACCTATTTTTGTCAAGATTTTATTTTTTAACATACATTTTTAGTTTGTACTATTTATGTATAATTATACTACACATGTTTTTGATTTATGATGGATACCTATCAATTTGTTGATATTTTATTTTTTAATTATAACTACTCCTATAATCTATGCATGATACTAATATTTAAGGTCTTGAAATAATTATTCATCTCGAAAAATTAATTTTTATGATAGAGGGGCCCGGATTTAGTTCTGTACCCGAGCCAAAAATATGATGTGGGGGCCTGGTGTACCTACTGACGAGTGTGTGTGTGTGTGTGTGTGTGTGTGTGTTTTTATGTGTGTATGTGTTCACCAGGTGAAAGTCAGTTGAATTATTGCTATTAAACATTACGGTGGTGTGTGTACATGTATGCGATTCGTAATGTCGAGCATCACGGCGGACAAGACGATCTGTATGTTTAACATTATTATAATTCATGTTTGAAGCGATAAAATGCGATTGTTGTAAATGTCACGCGTGCGCCCGCGTGTATTGCGCGAATGAAAATACACGTGTTCTTCGATAATTGTTTTGCGTCGCAAATGTTCGACGGTTCGAGTCTGCCGAGAGTACGACGATTTCGATAGAAAAGCTATAGCGTACGCAATGTCTTCATCGGGAAATTCACGGAGAAATGCACGTGGAAAACTGTTCTCGAACCATTGTTGAGGTCACGAGACGATTTGAATAATTTAGCGACAATGATGACGAGTACACGTTTTACGCGGTCCGTGAGACAGACGATAGTACGGTACAACGAGTGGACGCGATTTAAGCAGGCGCGGATCCAGAGGGTGGGCCGGGTGGGCCTGGGCCCACCCAAAATTTTCTACGATCACGATTTTGATTTTTGAAATTGTCATCAAATGTTTGAAAATACTCAATACTTTATAAAATATAGTAATAATCGCGTAGAAGAGTAAGAAAACAACAGTTTATCTACCTCCTAAAATAGGTATCATATGATTTTTCCATGTGAAAAATGTATTTTTATTTATAAATATCGGTTGTCTTTTGTTACCGAATCAAATTATATGGAAGTGTACATCTCCATCAAAAGCTTGGGAGCATTGTTTTTAGAGTTTGATAAAATATACAGACGAATCATAGTTATTCCGATTTCAAGTGCTACAGCTGAAAGAAGTTTTTCGACCATGAAAAGAATAAAAACCTTCAACAGGTCTGCTATCTATTATACGAAAAAAAATTGAAGATTTAATAAAAAATCCCGAGGAAATTCAAAATGAGTTTGCATGTGACAAGATAAGAAGATTGCATTTTTCATTTTAACTTTATTTTGATACTAAAAACTGAATACAAATTATTCTGTAGTTGATTTAATAAAAATAACAATTTTTAATTTTACTGCATTAACTTTTGTGATTCAATGTATGGGCCCACTCAAAAAAATATTCCTAGATCCGCGGCCTGGATTTTAGCGGAATAATATTGATTATTGATTCTAAATGACAAACACCACGTGTTATATAACATCCTTATTGACAGTCTTTGACGGACACGCCGCGTTCGAAACGGGCATTTTACGCTGACCACAGGCAGTGGCCACGCAAAAATCGCGAACCAAAATTGTTGTTGCGTCTTAACCGTCGTACTCACCACTTAGTGTGACGTTCTTACCCCCACAGTCTATCGCTCATATCACCGTCGGTGGTGCGTTTTTGAACGGGATACGGTTGTTCTCGACAAACTACTCTCCAGTTCACCTCTCTTCGATAAACACGTCGACCAGACGTTTCATTTCGGTTTTTAAAAGTTGGTGCCAATATTACGTATGTTAACGGGTCGTTTTAAAGTCATTTGTAGAACACAAATGAATAATTACGTTTACTGACTTTATTCCATCTCTTTTTTCACTTGATATTTTAATTTAACGAAATTAATTCAGTTTAGAACACAGCTTCATAATGTATACTGTATCGATTATACCATTTTATTATATACCGACTAGCTGAACTACCCGGCTTCACCTACGTATAAATTCTTAAATTAACACACACACAGTTGTGTTTTAAAGATGAAAAAAATGAAAAAAATTTACAATCAATATTTATAATTAATCAAGGGCTAAATAGTAGTATTAGCTGAATTACAATTTAAAAAAAAAAATAATAATAATAATTACATATACAAATGATTCTAATGATTCTATAATTTATATAATTTAACTTTATTTATGAATATTTAAAATAACTTTAGACAAAACCTCTGGGTATATCACATTCAGAGTTTTATTTTATGGAGATCTATTTATTTGTATTATTTTTCGATAACTTAATTTATATAATTAACTTCTAATGGTGGTGTCGAGATGAAGTGATTGATGTTTTCCATACAACTCTAATAATATTAAAACTATTATATTAATTTGTAATTATTTATAGTATCGGCTAGTGTTTATTTACGACAGAGTGCGTTGCACAAAAATGATTATAACTGAAATGACGAATAAAATTAAATTTCAAATAATAAATCACTCATAGAAAAAATGTGGTACAAACTTGTGAAAAAAAAAATCGCTAAATTATTTAAATGACATGCTAAAAAACCGTAACTTTCAATTACCATCCCATTCCCCTTATCCTCAGATGAAAAAAGAAAATGAAAAATCGTGTGACGTGGTGACACTCAGCTGAGCGTATTTGGAAAAGGTCTGTGAAAAAAAAAATTTGAAAAAAGTGAAATAGCGTCGTCACAAAATCGGAACCTAAAAAAGGCCTGTGTTTTTTATATTTTCCTTATTTTTTCGTCGTTTTTGAAAAATTCACTTGAAAAATAGTTGAAAACGAAACACCGACTCGACATCAGATTATATTCATAATAATAATTTGTTGTTGGCGCTTTTCGGATTTCTTTGATTTTTGGCCTGTCGGCGAAATCGTTTTGCGAAAAAAACGCGAACTCGTCTCCACCGCGAAATGACACGCCCGACACGTTGACTCGTTCGACGTTCGTCCGACTCGTCGTACAAACGCGCCCACGACAGTGCGGATTATATTATTATAAATCTTTGCGGTAAATCGACATTCCCCGACGCCGCCGTGGAGGTCAAAACGTACCGTAGGTACACCTGCGGCTGATCGACGTGTTATCAAATAAAGTTCGACGACGGGGACGTTATATTATTTGCTATTGATATACTAATATTCCGTTACATCGAAACGATTTCACATCGAAAACGTCGATGAAACACTTCGAGCAAATTATAAACGCCGATAACAACTCGGACGATGTTTCACTTATTGAAATGATAGGTAATTACAGATTGCAGCCGACCGCCGCACGACATTCGACCTCCGGTTCACCGGGTCGAGTGGTGTACATTTTTACACTGCAGCTAGAAGATAACAATATCGTTCCTAATGATTTATTAACGTAACAGTCGTGCGTGGTGTGTGTGACGTGCTCTAAACGAATTCGCTCCATCGCTCGGCGCGCTCGTGATTTGACTTTTCCGCGTTACGATGATGTAACCAGGCATGTCGATATGGGGGCAGGAAAGATAGGTTTCCTCCCGGGCCCGAACGTTTTAAGGGGGCCCGAAAAAGAGGGACCGCAATTAATTATTTAATTAAAAAAAAAAATATTTTTTGCTTATCTACAAACTTTAGCTGATGGCATTTTCACCAAATGATAAAATAATATCAAATATGTGTATATATATTTAGTTTGCACTAAAAAGTAATTGGTGTAAAATTATTTGTTATCGTGTCATTCGCGTCAATACTTTATATAATATGCTGTATTTACGGTTTTACCCAGCAAACAAGGCAACTGGATTTTAAAGAAATCATCGACTGCTTTGCTTCGGCTAAAGCAAGAAAAGCTAATTTGTAGTAATCAATTATAATTTATGTGTTTTATGACTAATGTGTAATGTATAAATACATGTAAAAGATGTAAAATTATTGAAAAAGCAATGTAATTAAAAACCACGGTAATATTGTTTACAAATTTGTGTTTTTACTTTGTTATTTAAAATAAAAAAAAGGTATAAATAATATAGGTCATATTGTTTACAAATTTGTGCTTTTACTGTGTTGTTTAAAATAGAAAAGGTATAAATATTTGAAATTTATTTGGTCTTGATAGGGTGATTGTAGCTCCTGGAACCACCACTAATAGGGGCCTTAAAGCATTTTCCTCCCCGGCCTGAACTTTTCTCTCTACGGCCCTGGTTGTAACATTATGATAATTGTGTTGACGCTAGAAACATCCACTCTACCTTACCGCCAACTAGTGGTTTTTGAGCCTGACGAAATCCCGGGATTTAATTCCTTAAGAGCATGCGTGTATGTGAGTGCGAGTGTAATTATCATAGGATCTGTTGTCAACGGGCTCCTAACTGGCGTTTGGCCCAGAATGACGGCAACACGGTGCCCAAACTACCCAGAGAAGGTTAAGGTTTTATAAATACGGGTGACCAATAATATATATATATATAACAAATTTTGCTTGTCTGCCAATCGGTCAGAACTAATATTCATACAAATAATTAATAATATACAAAATTGAGACGGGCGCCAGAAAGGGGGGGGGGAATAAAGTACAGTCGAACTTGGTTAACTCGAAGTTGAAGGGACCGGCAAAAAAGTTCGAGTTATCCAAATTAATTTTTTTTCTATTGCTATGTATTTATTATTAATAAAGTGATGTAATAAAAAAAATATTTACTGTGTTTTAATTTATGAGTTATGTATATGTATTTATGTAGTATGTACTATAAACAAAAATGAAGTTAGAAAATTGACTAACTAAAAAAGCTGACTATGATGAGTAATGACTAATGAGTAATCATTACTAATAAGTAATGACCTTATTTTATTGATAAAGAGGGAAATATCACAATTTTTAGAATATTAACATAACTCAAACCTTCGAGTTATCCACGAAAATATTCGAGTTAAACAAGATTTTTTTACATTGTTTTAATGGGAAATTCTAGGGACAGGAATAAAAGTTCGAGGTATCGACGATTTCGAGTTAGAGAAGTTCGAGAGATAACCAAGTTCGACTGTACCTACTAATATTAATAATAAAAAAAAATTACATAAAGCCGTATGGGCAATTGAACCATTTATTTGAGAAACGACGTAAGTCACAAAATATCACGAATCGAGATAATGCGTGGAATGTGTTATCAAATGATAGACAGATCATGTGTGTACATTTGTAAAATAAATATTCAATTTTAAGACGGTGACACCACTGTAAATAATCACTGGTACCATATATCACTGGTAGCGTAAAAACAGTTTTCTCTTATTTTCTACGAATCACCTTTTTGTGACTTACGTCGTTTCTCAAATAAATGGTACAATTATAAATATGTACAATAATAATAATAATAATAATACCTGGACGGCGACAGCGGACAGACGATGACGACAGCACGTGAAATCCAACGGCGGCGAGCATAAGCACACAACACATTCGACTTTTACGATTAATTACTATCGTTATGATAAAAACGCTCGGTAGACGGCACACGCCAAACGCGTCGACGACGGACGGTGGCTGGAACAAAACGCACAGGCCGACTGGCCGAGGTACCGGTCGCGGCGATCGGCCGAGGTTTTAGGTCGTGGATGCCGAGGGAGGAGGCCGCTGAAACGTCTCGAAATTTCGCGACGTTCATGGTAGAACCAATAACGGTGGCGCGAAGCTTTCTTCTTAAAAAGTCACTAAGGCGGCAAGTTTCGAACGGAATCGGTATTTCGATTCGGATTTATACCATGTTTCTGGGTTATTTTTCATGGAAAAGTCAAACACATCATAGGAGTTCCTCGTGCCTAGTCGCCATGTCGTCTTGGTTTTCATCAGACCTAAACGACATTTCGCAAACCAGTGTGTTTAGAATCAACTCGATGTTTTTTTGGACGGGCGACTTAGTTAAAATTTTGAAAAAATTATAATAAAATTTAAAAAACAAAATTTTTTAATTTATTATGTATTATACTGAAGGTTATATCCACGGATATCCAGTTGTCAACTAGGTACCTAATGATATTATTGTTTTCAGTTAATAAGCTAAGTATTACAGTGTACTCTTTACGCTATACCTACCTACATAATATTTTAATTTTTACGTATTGTACAAAGCGTATTAAAATACAACTATTACAGTACATGAGAAGTGTACGAAATTTATTTATTTTTTTAATTGCCGTTGGAAGTTGTAGGTGAGGAAATTTTGCGCATGGAAAAGTCGTGTGTTTCCGCGGGAAAGTGTCCGCGGGGAAATGCCGTTACACGAGCAGACGCTTAGGCGGACGATCCTTCCGGGATTTCTATTTGACCGTTTATGACTGTGTGAAATGCGTAACTGAGTAGAATTAAAAATAATTTCAAATACCAAATGTAATACACAGAATTATGTAGGTGTAACACGCGTAATCGCTACAAATTACTATAAACATTTAGTAGCTTTTATCTTATGATACATTTAATTGATTTTTACGATTAAAAGTAAAATTTTTAGGGAGTTAAATTAGTTGTTTTGTTTTTAATTAAATGTTAGATAGCTTATAAAAATGTAACTTGGGTTTTTTTCAGTTGATTGGGGGTTGAAGGACGGTGTAGATTTTTGAAAAATTAAATCGGGCGTAGAGTAATAAAAGGTTGAGAAATGCTGATTTAGACAGTTGAAACTTTATTCTTCAATATACTCTATAATATAGTGCACGTGAAACGTATTGGACGTACCTATTATTTATTTGAGTTTATTATTTATTTGAGTAAAATAATGTCATAAAATTTAACTACATAATATTGTGCTTGGAATATTTTAATATCATATTATACCGTTTTTTGGTTTATACCGTCGCCGAATTCCTCGAATCGTATTATGTACCTATACGGCAAATGCATATTTAACAATCGGAAACATATTATTGGTGTTGGTATTCGATTGAAAAATGAAAAAAACGAAATCTTTCCGTTCGTCGCAAGTAATAATAACAGTTATTAGGACAACAACTATTCCCGTTTTTCGCTCATACTAGACGTGTGCGAAGAAAAAAAACGCAATTTCAAGCTTTGTCTGCGCGATGAAAACAGAATTCCTTCGAGGAATCCGTTTTTTTTTTGGGACTCGTTCGTTCTCGCGACACTGCAGTTGGCTGTTGTTTTTTTTTCATCTAAACGTACGCTTTTATAGATCATACGTCTGCAGCTAAATGTCGTCTACGTGCCCCGTGCGTACGAATCACGAGCCGGGTACAACGTCGCTTTTTTCGAATTTTTTTACGTTTTACCATTTTTTTTTCCTTTTTTGGTTTTTCTACGGAATTTTTTTGTCCGTGGCGACATTCTGACCGAATACCGTTTCACGCCGCAGGTGTTGCTGCCCATTAATGTGCTCGTGATATTTTATTAATCGTCGACGATGACAGATGTTGACACGTGCAAACACACACGCACGCTTAGACAACAATTGACCCGACCGTTTTTTTTTCCCGTATTTCCGGTTGTACGGAGTACGGTCCGTTTTCTTACCGTCTAAAGGCCATTCAAGTGGTATTAACACGTCGAGATATATATATATATATATATATGTGTGTATAGTGTATATAGTTACGGTACCGTGAATTTCTGAAAAGGAAAGCAATTAAGGTCCGGATCGTCAATAACGCTCGGCACGTGATGAAATATCAGATAGGCGGAGAAAACGTCACCGTCCATTCGACGCAGAATAATAATAATAATATATAAACGCAATGTTGTATTTTTGTCGAGGTAAAAAAAAAAAAAAAAAAAGGGCATTTTTTCCTCCGGTATTCCGTTATACGGACATCACGCCATGTATACGGTTTTACTTTTAAAAACGATCGTCCGAGACGTTCGGTTTGTTTGTCTTCCTTTTATTATTTATCATTTGATTTTTTTGTCACGAATCCGGTCCGTATTTTATTATACGGCACAGACGAGGGAAAATAGTTTTAATACGTTATTATATTCGTTTTTACCGGACTCCTGCAGTGGCGTAAATGCTTCTATTTTTTTTACTTTTTTCAAAATTCAATATGCACGTTACGGTCCTCGCGAGTAAGAATATATATTTGAAAAAAAAAAAAAAAAAACCATTATTTTTCCTTAGTATATTTCATTAAACGGTTAAAGTGTTGTGAAATTGACATTTATTGATGGTCGAGTTTTAAAAATTGACTTGTTTTCCAATACTCGCCGGTCACGTCAATTACCACTGACAAGGGTTAACCCGTAATGCATTTCACATATTCTAGACTACGTGCTGTATACGTACCACGCGTGCAGCCGGTACAATGATGATTTTGTTACCGTAAAGGTCGTGAAATATGCCGGAACGGTTCCACAAAGGGGAAATAATTTTTCTTTTCCTTTTATTTACATTGGCACCGTTTTATGTAGTCGGACACACACACAAACAGGCGCCTATTGTAGGTGAGTACCTATTCTTCTCGTCCGTGTCGAGTCAATTTTACCGGCCTACGCGGATAAAGCCCGAAGGCCCCCGACCACACGCCTGACGCCTTCGACGTGTATACACGGAGCATGCCGCACGCCGAACGTCAAAAATTATAACGAATATACGACGATGTTTGTCGAGAGCTCTGCGAAACGTAAAATCATTCGAAAGCTGTTTTCAATCTCGAAAATACTCGTAATGCCGAGTGCGAACTCAAAATACTACAAAGTGCTTCTGTGTGTCGACTCTTCCGTAGAATGCTGTAAACGTTATACTACATTTGGGCTTAGGTTTTTCTTTTTAAACCGATAAATTTACACCAAAAGTACCCACAAATACACAAACGTTAGATCGCGGGTGTTGCAGGACACGTTAGGTTATTATACAGCTACACCTTCACTCACCTCGCAGTAAAAGGCTGTATACCTAAAGTGACCATATATTTTTTTAATCAAAACGGGACAAAAAAAAAAAAATCATAATTATTTGTTACAAACAAATGTATTTTTAATTTAATTAATAATATTACTAGCAAATTTCTGTTGTACTTAAAATGTTTTTAAAGGACAAAAAAATTAAATTAACTTATTACACTTACTAGGTAATCAACTTATTATAAACAAAATGTTTTCGTGTAATAATTACAAAATTAAATACTTGTATATTTTTCTAAAAACTATGTTTCGTCAAAGAACATTTATTTTCATTATTTTTTTTGCCTACTTTTTGAAAATGGGACATTTTAGCGTCCCGAAGATTTCCCAGGGAACAACGGGACAGAGATTCAAAAAACGGGACTGTCCCGCTCAAAACGGGACGTATGGTCACCTTATGTATACCATGCTTATAAATCGATGTAAGCACAAAATATCTATGATAAACTACTGAATCAGTTATTACGTTATGATTAATCGTATCGTTAAAAACTATAATACACGCAGCGGAATAAAGTCCTCAATATACAAATATTATTATTTTTATGTTTTTGTGGTTTTAGACTATTTGTTGGTTAGCTCGAATTAAGTCCATAATTAAAATTGAATATGATTATTAAATTAATGAAGGACAATTAAGCTATTTTTTTTTTTTTTTATTTAAAGTTATAGGACACAATATTATAGATTGAAATATTATATGTTATATACATATTGTATTTAGTAAAGTTTAGATTACATTTAAATTTTTTTTTTTTATTATTTATCTATCATCAATCGGTACTTTTAATTATAAGATTATATTAAGAATGTAATGCATAAAAATTATAAATAATATACGATAAAACTAGTTTTCTTGTTTTTGATGGGAACTAAATAACTGATATTTTTGAATAAATATAGGATTTTTCCCGTTTACCGGCATCTGATTATAAATTGGTTAAAAATGTATATTAAATATATTAATTTTCCCATGGTTTTCGATCTCATAAACGTGCAAGAATAAAATGTAATCTAACATAATATTACTATAAATGCGCTTGTAGAAATGTCACATAGCGTATGGAAATATTTGATAATCCTTTGATACGTTTTAAGTCTTAAAATTTAACATCGTTTGAAAAAAAAAATAGAAGTAGGATTGAGAAAACGATAGAAATATCAAATAATGTACTTAATTCACAAAATTCTAATGTACACACAAGAAAACAAAATTTAAAATCATTTCAACAAACGTTTATCAATGCCCAATTCATTATACATTTTATAATAATTTTGTTATCATACCTATACAATAGACATCAAGAAAATATATAGATTTAGGCGTGTAAATATATGAGAAGAACATCACAAAATAAATTTCGTTCTTCTGAGGAACTCAAAGCGTTTTTCAGTGTCCACAACATTTGTATATGAACCGTTTTGTAATTTACTAATCGTGTATTTTGATTTACAATCATGTACTACACTTCGGCGTCGTTTAGTCGATTGACAAATCAAACACCTTATTATACGTACATAAACTATATAGGCTATCGGGCGTTAATGCACGATATAATATAAGGTACATAAATCAACAGCTAAATAGATACTGTGTAATATTTCGATACCAGACACAGGCAGTGTTCTTGAACGCGTTTAGGGAATTTCAAGCCTTTTTTTTTTTTTGTAGTGCCGAAAATAACATCGCTTTCACGTGGCATTGAACAACGGCGGCGGCGGCAGAACGCACATTCAGTGTTTCGTTCCGTAGTAAACGTTATTTTTACGAGTTTGTTTTTTTCAAATTGAAAAAAAAAATCCACGTATATACAATAATAATATCAAACGTAATATATTATAATGGACGCTCGCGATCTTGTACCTATTTTATACGATGTGTAACAAATATTTCAATAATATGTTTATAAGCTTTGGCCTTCGGTGGCCGTGTCAAATCACGTTGGCGCGTGGTCGTGGGTAGGGTTCGAAATTCACATTTGTTTAACTATCTCACTTATTATGGTATTCACGTGACTAATATCCTCAGTTTCAAAGAAGAAAAAACGGGTTTGCGATTCGACCATCATCAATAATGATAAACACGTAATATTAAATTCTGTGTGCACACATAAAACAAATAATAACACGAGCATATTGAAACGTTCCACGTTTTTATAAGGTGGACAGTGTATATAAACGATTTTCACGGAAATAAATTCAAACTTACACGCGCCGAATAAAACATATCGCATGGCCAATGATATATTTGAAAACGACGGAGTTTTATCTTGGTTCTTGAACGTACGACGACGTGTTCTTATAAAGATGAGATCTCAAAACATTTTTATTCATTAAAACGAATATTTAAAGTATATTTAGCTGTTAAAAATTACTTGAGATTAAATCGTATTTTCGCTCATTTCATAATAGTATGTATTCCTACTCATAACAATACGATGATAAATGTGTATGATTATCATATACGTACGAGTGTGTTATACGACCAATTTATCGTACTATGTTGTTCTACCGACAATTTACGAGTATACCTGTATGTAAAATAATTACGTTTGTTAATTTTATGCATTTGGATTTGAATCTAAAAAAAAAAAATAACTAATTAGTCTCTAGTTTTTTATTTTTTATGATTCTTTAAACAACGTTTAACTGTGAATATTTTACGATTTTTTTTTCTTTTTTTTTTAAATTTTTACACGGAAAAATAATTCAAATTCAAAATCGAAACATTCATTACGGATAAAATCTGAAAAAGTTTTTTTTTATTATTATTTCTGTCGATTACAGTTACGATTCGAAATCGTAAATAAACATCTCGTGCAGTGTACTATCAGATTACCTACATACTCGTACATGTAATTCTTGTGTCTCAATTGCTCGACTATAATGATAGCGCTTATTAATTCAAATTTTTAGTTTGATGTTTCGTTAATACTCGTTGGGGGTATAGGTACATACTGCAGGTAAACACCGTATTTCTATATAATGATACGTGTATACTCCGGTCGTTATTTACTGTTGCGCTTGACAACACATAATAATCGAAGAATATTACTTGCCTGGCGTTTACTTTTTAATGGGTAAGTCGCGTCGCCGAAAAAGATACAGACGTGTCGTTTCCGGAAAATTTGAAGATTTAAATGAATATCTGCGTCTGGTAGATGAATAAATCGATTACGGAAAAATGATTGGAATACACACTGATATTTTATTATCATATTATATCGGTACGTGCACAAATAAGTATAGTTCGATGCGTTTTCTCGACGTCATCATTTTTGTCTACGTGATTTTAAAAAACTAGATTATACCAGTGGCGGCTTGAGTTTCTAAAACCCATGGAGCAAGCTTCATAAAACCACCCACCCACCTACCAAATTTATAAAACTGTTGGATATTATTTTTTTAGGTTTTTCACAAGTTCAAAACATAAATTAGTTGGTACGCATATTTAAAAAAAAAAGACCCCCATATCGCTTTATTATTACTTATTACACGTTATCCGTATTACTTACTTCTTTATTCGTTTGGTAATTAGAAGTAGATTGTAGGTAACCTTAATTTCTATAAATATAATATGAGTGCCTATTCTGTTATAGATGAATTGAAATAGGTACAAAGCATAAACTTTTATCAACTACTTGTATTAGATACACACCCACCCCTTTTTGGACCAGAAGCAACTGCTCCTGATAATCTTATAACGAGCCGCCTCTGGATTATACCCAATGTGTATATGTAGATACACGATACTTAGATACACGGTTTGCGGTTCCGAGTGTGTTATCGTGTATAATATATCATCATATTGCACTTGCACTCGCATTTACGGGTACATTACCTAATCTGAGGTACTCAATGACCGACTCCACGGTTTACCGGTCAACCGGTTTCGCTGTCAGGAGAAACTGTCACCGCTGTCGTTTCTTCTAGGGGGCTGAGAAAGATAGAAGTCGTCGACAAGCGCTCTGGGAGGTGACTGCAGCATCTCGTGTGGTTGGACCGATCAGAATTAAAGAGTAAATAAAGAGCGATATAAATGTAAATACTTGGAAAGAGAGAGAGAGAGAGAGAGTGATACGGAGTGAGAGTGATTGGGCGTGAGAGGGAAATACAGAGATTTAAACGTTGTCAAACACTCTGCGCCACTCGACCGACTGATATATAATTATTATTATTATTATTATTATTACTTTATTCGTCTACGAAAAATCCGACTACCGGTTCTGCAGTCTTATTTATTATCGTTCATAACGGGATTATATATTATTTATAACGTCTACGATTATATACTAATTATAATATATTATAATGTACGAGTGTACGACGACGGAAAGACTTTTAAGTACCGATCATTTTCGTGCGACCTGTCTCCGAGCATACAATATGTATGTTTATATTATATATTTATGCATGTCGTAATTCGTATGGTTTGACGATCAAACCGTGTCCCGTCAAAGTGAACGGTTTTCGGAATAGGTATACTTTTCAAGCGTCCGTCGATTCGAATCGTTTCACCGTATACGTAGTCGGAGTTCGACACGATATGATAATATTATATATAATAACTGCAGTACTACATACTAAAAAAGTATACATAAATAACGTAACACTGCAGTTCTCGAGATCGCGTGCGTTCGGGTCATATTATAATATTATATTTTGTATCTAAATAGTTTTTTTTTTCACATCGAAGAGATAATAATCACCGTATACGTATAATACGCTTGACATTATATTATCGGTATGTAAGATGCATTTAATATAAATATACATATATATAAACACGTTTCTCGGTAAAAAAGAAAAAAACGATTTTCGATTAAAAAGCGTTCACCCGACGCGTATAAGTACAGCCCTGAAAATCGATTTAAGAAATGCACCTGGTCGTGTGCTGCAAGCGGAGCGTTCACAATTTATTCGACTGCGTGTAATGTAATATACTTCCTATAAACGCTTCGTATCAAACACGGCACGTAGGTTACGATAAATTGATTATGTATTTATTTTCGCCGTACTCGGTAATAATATTATGATGATATGCGCGCCACGCGGTGTTATAGCTGTTTCGAAGACTGATTAAAACCAAAATATACACGTAATCGATCCACCGTCGGTTTAAACGTCCGTATTCGTTTGAAAAATGTGTGTCAACTCACTCGGATTCTCTTGAAAATACGTTTATTTAAAATATCATAAAAAAAAAAACTGTGGAATAAAAAAATATGTGGATCATACGCAGGGGCGGTTCTAGGATTCAAACTTCGTACGGGCGTGAACAGATTTATAAATAATCTATTTGTATAAAAATATACATACAATCAAGGATAATTCGAATCCTTAATAGTCAAGTTTTTCTCTTATCAATGAGTGTATGAAAATAAAAATTAATTCTGAATTATATTTATTGGTAGATGTTCTTAATTCTTTAAACAAAAATGTAGTTTAATATAATAATAATATGTAATAGAAATATAAACCATATTTTTATTATTTATTAGTTTATTATACAAACAAATGAATAGGTACATACTCAAGAAATATGGGACTTAAATTAAATTTGTAATTGCGATTACGTGCGCTGCACCCATCGCGATAGATAATAATACACATTATGTTCTATGGCCGCACTGTAGTGATTCATAAATCATATTAATATTTGACAGTAGACAAAATAGTTATCTATTACAATCTATTTACCTTTGATAAATCGCTTTATTTTGTTTATCAAGGTGTAAATGAAAAAAAGTAATTATTATTCAGAACGACGTGACATTGCAATTAAAAAAAAAAAAATAAAAATAAATGCCAAACATTTTGGTACGGGCAGCTGCCCACTCTGCCACTGATCATACGTCGGGAAGACGTTGGTTTTCGTGCGGTTTTCGCCCGTGTAAAACGGTCTAAAACGACGATGTACCGAACAAATAAAAATAATTACTGTACTACTCTATCGAAATCGTGATAAATAAATAAATCATTAAATAAAACAAATGATTAATAATATGAATAACATTATAATAACTGAAAAACGCGTATAATAATAATTAGGGTTTTAAAATTGCATAACATTTATTTTTCTGAAATATTTCATTCAGGTGAAAAATGAAAAAAAAACGCATTACTTTATTTACTTAAAGCCAGACATCGTGAAAAGTATAAATGTCAATTTTATGAAAAATAATACTTATTTCATTTATTTGTAGTTCATTATCATTACTCAATAATCTGTTTAGAACTAAAATAAAAGGTTCGATGCTTCATTTTGTCGTATTATTTTGTTTTTGATTCATTAGAGTTCATAAATATATTAAAATGTACCCGCAATTTACGTGATTAAATTTAAACACCAATTAGTTGGAAAAAAATAATATAAATTACAAAGTACAATACACAGAAAAATAAATAGTAAAAAATTAAAAATTCAGCCTAGAGTTTTGTAAGAACAACACAATTTGACTCCAAAAAGCATGTGAATATATGATAATAATTAACGAATAATAAAAACTAATTAATTGATAACTTATTAAATAACTTATAAATACTACTAAACGCTTGTGGTGAAAACCATTGACCAAGAAACCACAACTATCGTCGACGATCGTTGATAATCGATGTTTACTATGTGTAATCTATAGTCGATTACTTATTAGCACAAAGAATCAAAAAATATATATATATACAGGGTGTTTCACGAAGATCTGACATGTTGAATAACTTTTGTTCTATTCAATATTTTTAATTTTTTTTTTTTTTTTAAATGAATACTATAGCCTAGCGCTACAATAAAATTACATTAATTTTTATTTTTTTTATTTTTAAAACTCAAATTTTAATTTAGAGTTTGAAAAAAAATCGAAATAGCCATTTTGTAAACATGATTTTTAGAAAAATGTTGGTGCTTGAAATTCTTACAAAAGTTGATCCGTTAATTTTCTATGATTTTTTAAAGTTTACGAAAAATCGAATTAAATTGATTAATAGTTCAACTATTACTATGTGATATTATCTGATGACTGATAAACGATACATATTTTTACATTTTTCGTAAACTTTAAAAAATCATAGAAAATTAACGGATCAACCTTTATAAGAATTTCAAACATCAAAATTTTTCTAAAAATATGTTTGACAAAATGGCTTATTCGATTTTTTTTACAAACTCTAAAATTAAATTTTAAATTTTGAAATTTGAGTTTTAAAAACGAAAAAAAAATTTTAATGTAATTTTATTGTAGCGCTAGGCTATAGTATTCATTGAAAAAAAAAAAAAAAAAGTTAAAAATATTAAATAGAACAAAAGTTAATCAACATGTCAGATGTTCGTGAAACACTCTGTATGATAATAAAATAGATATTTTTCATAAATTCATTGAAATATTTCGAGGAGAGTGAAATATTTAAAATAATAATAATAATAATAATAATAATAATAATAATAATGTAATATCGTAGAAGACTCGGGTGTCCCGCCGTCGTCGCAGCCGACGACAGCGCCGCCGGACGCGCACCACGATTACGTCGTCTCGCCGCTGAGCGCGCGTCGGTCGGCCGTTCCGAACGACACCGCCGCGGCCCGTCGTCAGTCGGCGTACCGGCACTGTCGTCTGTCAGCGCGTCCGCCAGTTCCCGTCCGACGCTCTCACCGTCCGTACCCGGCGCGTCTGTGTTCCGGATCCGTATCCCGTGCGCGCTAGTGTCTCTAATCCGACCGGACAGCAACGTCGTCGTCGTCTAGTGTTTGACCGTGTTTTTTTTTTTTATACTCACAAATGTCGTGTACGAATCGCCTCTGTGTTTTTTTCTCGCGTCGTTGACTCGTCTAGTCGAACTATAAACTTTTCTTTTTTTTTTTTTTTATTTATATTTGTGATCTATTCTTCGTTGTTTTTTTTTTTTTTTTTTTTTGTTATACTACTCGTGTTTTCTGTGATTGCGTTACGTGAACAAGTGTGCGCTCCGACCGTTCTACTATGGCAATCATGGACACGAACTCGGAGAGCAATCAGTATCAGTACATCCAGGATACTTCTTTGGCTTCGGTAAATATCGCGAAAAAAATAAAATAATCATAAAAAAAAAAAAAAAAAAAAAAAAAAAACTGTTTGTACCGACACTGTACTACCCAGCGGCTACCTCCAGCGCGTACGATTTCGTTTTCCACTTGGACACGATTTTTTTATTTTTTTTTTTCTCAATCGCTCACCTCCGTGTCGTATTTCTCAGTAAAATGTATTGATTCCCCGTGAATAATATTATCAAGCGTGTTGTTCGACGTGTTACGTTTTTTGCGCGATTTTTGACGCTCTGGTGTGGGTAAAATAATAAATATTATCGACTCGAGTTCGATTTGTACCGTAAACGATGCGGTAATTAATTATTTTCTACAGTACATAGTCGCATCGTTTTAATGATTGTTTTTTTTTATCGTTATCTTTTTTGTCCGAATTAATCGAGCAAAAAAAAAAAAAAAAAAAATCCGAATTTATTCGATTTCGTAAATACATTTGTCGTCGGACAATAATTACTACATTAATAATTGTCCAAACGAGATAAGTATACGAAGAGGTAGCACTCCGTATTACCCGAAGCGCGTTTAACTCGAACATTTTAAATAAACACCATTCGTTTTACCGGTATTTGTTTGACATTAGAATAATTACGTTTTTAATCGGTACTCGAACTCGAAGTATTCGATCAAATATGCACGGCGGAAATAATTGAAATTCAAAGAATATTTAATCGAAAACCTTCATTAATATTACTGAGCATATAGAACGACAGCGGGTGATTGATAAATAATGATTAACTTGTTGTTGACATATATTTTATTCAAATAAAAATATTTACCCTCGTTTGTGTAGAAATATTTGCTTTACTAAGAACCGCGTAATAATTGCCAATCGCAACGGTGCAAATGAGTACCCGTTACACACCCTAAGCGTGTTTGTCGGGCAACAAAAAAAAAAATATTCCATTTTAAAATCGTTACACGTCGATGTCATATTATGATTTTTACGGGGACGTTGGCCTTGTCAATCACGGCGTTGAGAAGGGCAATTTGCCTTCCGGCGAACAACGTTTGCTTTTAGAATTTATTCATTTTTTTTCTTTCGCTTTTCCCGGCAAATTCCTAATCGATAAACAAACGACACGGCAAACAAACGTGTGTATTGTTATTGGAACTGTTTGCTCGGGCATATGTAATTTGCGCCAAAAACAACCAAAAAAAATAAAAAATATGTAATTTGCGCCACATCTAAAATTGTATTTTGGTAATTTGCGCCACTTTTTAAGTTTGTAATTTGCGCCAAATAAAACTAAATAAAATGGCAATATGTAATCTGCGCCATCGTTTACCTACAAAAATTGTAATTTGCGCCATAGTTCACCTTATTGAAATTGTAATTAGAGCCACAAGTAAAACGAACTTCAGTCTTCATGTATATTAAATAAGTAAATTTAGTTAACTTGTAATAGCATGACATGATCATGCCCGTTATGTTCATTTACAATTTCAACTATTTCTACAATATTTTCTATAGAATTATACACTTTTGCATTGCAAGTTCTGACAGTACAACGCCATCGTACTGAAGCATTTTTCGATTCATTCACTTTTCGGTACGTAAAATTTGAAAATAATAATAAATCATTGCCTCTGGTGCTTTTAATAATTTCACCAATATTTGTACTGTTTTCCATTACTTATATTTTTATAAAATTTTGAAATAAAATAAATAACATGAACGCACACGCGATTAATATCGGACTAACTGTAAATATCACGATTCGCGACATTCCTGTTCAATATTAACAATATGTAACAATACATTGATAATTTTCGTAGACTAATCTCTTTCATTCGTATCTAATAGAGACGATATGTCTATTATCAGTAGAACACAACAATATTATATTGGACACACGTCGGTACGTATTATTGACTATTGTATAATATTATCCTATGCGATATCAGTAAATTTATCTGCTGGTAAATTCCAACAATATTGAAGTTGAAAGTGTGGCGCAAATTACATATTCTATTTTGTTTTCTGTCGTGGCGCAAATTACCAAAATTAATTTGTATATGTGGCGCAAAATACATGTTATATTTTTATATTTTGGCGCAAATTACATACGTCCTTAAATGTACCTTTTGATGGCGCAAATTACAGGTAATTAAATTGGCGCAAAATACCATCTCCCGTTTGCTCAGCGATTACATTATTTCTACGCACAACTTTCGGTGACGGTCGTCCATGCATCGCCGCCATACATACACGCGGCGACTACGAGTAAATAATAATAATTAATAGCCTCGTCGGCGGCAAACGTGCGTTATAGACACGTCGAAACGGGTGGAATTCGACGACCGATCGTTTCATCATTATTGTTCGCCGAACTCTCCGTTAATTATGGTGCTTGTTTCGGCAACATTATAGCCTGGTACAGTGGTTCCCAACCTGGGAGTAATTACCCTTCGAGGGGTAAAACAAGATTTTCTATGAGGGAAAAACTAGACATTATTATTATTTTTTTTTTAGTGTACTTTATGCCCATTATTATTAAATCTGCATCAATCACGTGTACAACTATTGCAATATCATTGTTATGATTGATATTATTAAAAAATAATATAATTGCTGTTTATAGTTTTGGAAATTACCTTATGCCCTAATCCTAATGACGTTTATAATTTCATGAACTCATAGCTCAAAAAAAAAGTTTTATTTTAGAGAGGGGTAATTGTAAATAATTTAACCTGATTTATGGGTAATAGTATCTAAAAGGTTGGGAACCGCTGGCCTGGTAGCACTAATGTTTATCGCGATTTATCCATTACATTTTCAACCCGAAATATCTCTAGCGAACGCCTTTTGGTTGACGTATTTATTACTATTTTTTCCTTCGCCGTTTGCTATAGATCTTCCGCGCCCACCTCGTGTATTTAAAATCTATCGCGAACCCTCTGGTGGGAGGGATGTGTCTCCTCCTCTCTCTGCCCGCCCGTGACTTGTTGCACGTTTCATACTGACCGTGTGTGTGTGTGTTACAGTTGGACTCCAAGACGAGCCCGTTGGCCATGTTGGTGCGCACCTGTAGCCAGATCGGCGCGGACCCGCCGGTGGCGGCCGCGGCCAAGTCGAAGAAGCCCGCGGCCGCGGCGCCGGTGTCGGCCGCGGCGGCAGACAGGCCGCACAGCGCGTCGCCGGCCGCCGCCACGTCGGCGTACCTGGGCCACGCTGCCGCAAAGCACCACCGGAACCACAACAACAACTACATGGACGAGCCACCGAAGCCGGCGGCCAAGCTCAACTTTAAGCCGTACGAGAACACGGTGTTGACGCCGTCACCGTTGCACCACCACCAGCACCACCACCAGCAGCAGCAGCAGCAGCCGCAACAGCAATCGCACCACGACGAAGAGGGACGGCCCAAGAGCAGCAGCTCGGAGGAAAACGGCGGCGGCAGCGGCGGCCACGGTAAGAAGCGCAAGTCGGCGTCGCCGCGCGACGACTACCAGCACCACAACGGCGGCGGCGGCCCCGCAAAGAGCAGCCGTCGGTCGTCGTCGTCGGCCTCGTCGTCCGAGGCGGTCGACCCGTCCACCAACCCGATCATCCGGTCCGGGCTGGAAGTGATGCACGGCGCGGCCGCGGCCAAGGCGTTCTGCCCGCCGCCGCCCATGCCCGCGCACTCGCCGTACAAGCCGGACGCGCTGGCCGCGTTCCGGCACACGTACCTGCCGGGCGCGCCCTGGATGCCGGCCGCGGTGTCGCTGGCCGCAGCCGCCGCGTCCAAGCCGCCGCCGTCCCTGGCGGTACCGACGTCCTCGGCCGGCGGCGCCGGCTCTCCGTCCGACTGCAAAGACCCGATGTGCGGCGGCCCCGCGTCCGGCTGCGGCGGCGCTGGCCAACAGCACCAGCACGCCGCGGCCGCGGCCGCGCTGGCGTTCGCCAGCCAATACCATCCGATGATGGCCGCCGCGGCGGCCGGCTGCCCGGCCGGGTGCGCGCAGTGCGACCACCAGCGGTACCTGACGTCGCTGATGGCCGCCGCGGCCGCCGTCCCTTCGGCAGCCGCCTTTTACGCGCCGGTCGCGCGCCCTTACACGTGCAGCTGGGTGATCCCCGGGGCCGGCCTGCACCATTCGCCGCACTCCGAGGCGGCCGCGGTGCCGTCGCTGTGCGGCAAGAGCTTCGGCACGTCCGACGAACTGTTGCAGCACATCCGCACGCACACGGCCGCCGGCGGCTCCTCGGCCGGCTCGCCCTCCGCCGCGGCCGCCGCTGCGGCCGCGGCCGCGGCCATGGCCGGACCCATGTCGCCCACCACGGCCGCCGCGTTCTCGGCGTACAACAGCCACCTGTCGCGGCACCTGTTCCACCACCCGTCCGCGTACGGCAAACCGCCGTCCATGATGCCACCGTCGCCGTACAGCGCGTTCAACCCCACGGCCGCGTACTGCTACCCGCCCCCGTCGGCCGCAGCCGCGGCCGCGGCCGCGTACCACCACCACCACCAACAGCAGCAGCAACAGCAACAACAACACCCGCTGTTCTCGCCACGCGGCGACACGTCCGCCGCTACCGTCAGCCGTTGAGGGGGGTCATTATTATTATTACTAATTTTTATTTTTATTTTTATTTTTTTTCTATAATTTATTTTACGACTATTATTACTACATGTATAGTGACACTGTGATAGCGCTTATAATAAAATATGTTTCCCCCCTCCCCCATCGGCTATTCGAGAACACGGTACGATCACGATGACACTGTTTAACAACCCCTGACTATGTCCAACGACTCGTCGTATATAGAGACGATGACGATCGACTGCACACACGGTTTTTAACATTTGTTGTTGAATGGCAACGCTCAACTTTAATCTCTTAGTACTCTTCGAAAAAAAAAACTAGAATTAATTCGCTTAAATTGTTTATGAAACCATAAAAATATAAATTCAGGATTTCAAACGAGTAAACATTTTCTTACTCTTGACGTTATATTTTGGAAGTGATATATTTTGTACGAAGAATCGTTTTGTTCGTCATTTTAACCCCCAACTATTACTTGTGACCCCTCCTTGAAGGCTCCGACCACCACGTTGAAAACCACCGTACTTTTCTAAACGACGATCGTTGCGTGTATATTGTTGGGTGTGTGTGTGTGTGTGTGTGAGTGTGTGAGTGTGTTTGTGTGTTGTAGAGATCGATACGCGTGACACCACAGTTATAATAATAATATTTTTATTATTATTATTATCGTAATACTAAGTCTCTCTTTTCCTCTCTATACGTCTCTCTCGTTTTGTTTTTATTATTACTACGCGACACGTACACGTCCGTATTCCCCTCCACCGTAGTGTGATGTACGGTGAGTGTGTTGTGTGCACGTTGAATATTTTTTTCCCGTGTATTCGTCATATTATATACCCTCCGGTCGATGATATCATTATTATTACGTTTTTTTTTTTTTTTTTTTAATGTTTTTATTATTATTATTATTATTATTTTTGTTAATTAATGTAGACATCGCATGCAACGCCACCACCACCACCGTCACTGTCGCGCTATCCGATTGATTTATGAGTTATTTATTAGTAGTACTGTATCGTTTTATTTTTTATTTTTTTTTTTTTTTACGACCTCGTTATTTTAATTTTACCGGCGGCGTGTGTGATTTATCGTCGTCGTCGACGTTTTATATTATATACAGTTTACACGTATACACATAATGTATGTATAACGTAATGTATGTATGTGTTTACGACATATTAGATTATTATTATTATTATTGTAACTATCATTTTGAATTTTATTATTATTATTATTTTTTTATTATTTACCTAATCGTGTACAAGAAAAGAAAAGAAATATGTGTCAAAAATAAACGATTTACTAAAACGTTACTTCCGTTTGGTGCTTTATTTGGGTTTTCAGTTTCTTTCTCTCTCTCCTTCTCTCACTCTTTCTCTCTCTCTCTCTCTCTCTCTCTCTCTTTGCGCGTCTGTCGGACGCGTCGCATGCGATCAAATTACGACTCACCGCGTACGGGCACAGTCAAACCGAACACTATTATTATTATTACTGTGTGTTGTTATACACTTCTGCAGGTACACGGTATCGTCTGCCTACAGAAGTCGGCTGACGAAAAAATCGTAGTGAAAATTTAAAAAAACGATATTTTGTCTTGTGCCGGAGAAATTTTTTTCACTCTTAGATGCGTTGCGTATTGTACGCAGCTGTGTTTACTATTTATTTTAACTTGAAATCGGATGTTTATGACCTAAAACATTATTGAAAAAAAAAAAAAAAAGATGCTCTTATGTCCTAAAAAATACCAAAAATATAAAAATGACTTGATATTTTTTCCTAAGTTTCAAAGTAATTAAAAATAGAAATCGGAAAGCTATTGACCGTGTGTTTAAGTTTTTAGTTTAATTGACAATTTAAATAAATATACGAAATCATTCCAAGTCAATTTAATGATTAGAAAGTCAAACAGAAATGAAAAATACGTATAAAATATTTGAATCGGTTGCTTTTGAAAACGATAATTTAAATGATTGTTGCATAAAAACAACAACAATGTTTTTCTTTTTCATACTGATTCGTCCACCTTCAGATACGCTGTACAATTAAAAATATGTGCCTGACGTTTTCAAACAAAAGACGTCGACGACGTCCAATTATAACAATACGATTATTTCATTAATTGCATTTACTTTAAAATCTATTTTTTAGACAAATCGCCCACATTGTACAAAAACTGTACTGAAATCAACGATAATAATGCGAAAAATCGACGTGAAAAAAAATCAAAATTTAGATTTAATTCTAAACCGAATAAAACGCATTTTCAGCTCGGACGGCGTTGTAGAGGATCAAAGGGGGAAAAACAAATGAATTTGAATGCACAAATGAAATTCCACAGCATCGGTACTATCTCTAATTAGAGAATATTATGACACGCGTCCACACACTGCGCACGACACGACGACGACGGAACTGGAGTCGGTAAATTGCGTCCCTATAAGTACGGCCATGGTCATATACTATGTGAATTGCGGCCCGCGTGCTTTTAAAACATACGTAAATTGCGGTCCGATTATTTGTAAAACATACGTAAATTGCGTCCCGGGATATTCCGATTTTCGGTCGGCTGTGCAATTTAAAGATAACGATAAGTATTGATGTTAGCTTTAATATTGATGGATCTAGATCAGTGGTTCTTAACCTTTTTTAGTTCAGCGCCCCCTTCATCGTAATAACTAACTGCTAACACCCCCTCTCATTCAAAATCAAATTTTCCTGTTATGAATATATAAATATAAATATTCATCAGTATATTATTTCATTATTAATTAAAATAAAAACTCATATTTTTAGATAGTAATGGTTATATTAAATTAAATCCGGTTAAAATCCGATTAGAGAACATGCCGTATGCCGTTGTATATGCGTACGCATTTACAACTATTCTGATTTCACGTTCAATTATTCGTAGTGTTGTTATATAATATTAATAAATTGAATGGTTTTTAATCTCTGAGTTTGAAAAATCTCACCGCTCCTTCAAAACTATCACCCCTGGAGAGACCGAAATGCCCCCAAGGGGGCGGTACCACCCCTGTTAAGAACCACTGATCTAGATAATACGCTCACTTACAAAATATTACTATATAGCAGCCCTGTAATAGCAGATTTGTATCCTCGACGATGCGTACAACAAATAATTGTGAATCATTTCATAAAAAATTAAATAGTTCATTTAATTCGTCGCACCCAAACATAATTTCATTGATATTTTAAAAAACGTGCAATGTGATACAGTATATATCACGTTGAGAAGTGAGGGGACTAAAAGTAAAAAAATGAACGATAAAGAAGCATTTATACAGGACAAAATGTCCTGTTAATAAAAATATTAATAAGAAATAGTTAGATAGGCATAATATGTACAAAAATATAACCGGGCCGCAATTTACGTAAAAAATTTGAAATGGGACGCAATTTTTTCGAATAATTCGAATATTCGAATATAATATAGATGCTACAATACCTAATCGGGATCCGTGATAATTGGATACCGGGAATAGTAATAAATTAATAGGTAAGTGACTACGGGTCTAGTTAACAGGCCACTTTTTTGGGGATTTTTTGGTTTGAAATAATTAACGGACTTAGTTAATAGTAGAATTAAATAAATAGTGTAAAAGGCTTATCGTGGAAAAATATATATAACAAATTAGGTATTGTAGCATCTATATATTCGAATAATTCCCATCACTAGCTTTGACGTTATCGCCGTTGCGTCGTTGTGCGCACGGACATGACGTGAACACGGGTGTTATTATTTGACACCTCGAGTACACACACCGTGACGATACGTTGTTATTATTACCATCACTATTATTATTGTTAGGTATTACTATAGTATTATCACTATTACTGTTTTGACGGGCGACTCGTCTGGCCATTATTATTACTTTAGTCTGGCGTCCGTCCCGTACGCGCGTTAACAGGCAGGGTAGGCGACAGGCCAGTCAGCGATTTTAATACTTCGGGCAATTTTTTACGGGAAAATTAATAAACATAATAAATTAAATTTTTTTTTTTTATTGAATTACTATTCAATCATGATGTTTGCTTATCAGTAGAGTCCGGATTTGTATGCACTCAAAAAGCCTAAAATAATATGCATTTATGCATCTATAAACTTTTAAATATACACTTGATATGTTCTTATTTTTTTAAATTTTATGCAAAAATATACTCTTTCCCAAAATATATGCATTTATTTGCATAATTTTTTATGCACTTAATTATGTTTTTGTTATTTCTATAATTTCTTTCATAAACAATAATTCAACTAAATTAGATAGGTAACTTAATTTTTTGATTGCAGACATCAACTTACAATATTGGTTGAGGAATAGTAAATATTTAAAAATGTATTAAACAAATAAAACAAATATTTTAATTAGAAATAGTAAAAAAATGATAAATAAAATCATATTAAATCCTCTTATACCATTTATTTGGTAAATATTTTTGAATAAAAATACAAAATAAAGAAATAAAAAAAAAAAATACGGTTTTATAAACTTTAATACTTTAATAGGTACCAAATATGCTTGAATATGCAAACATTTTAAAATATGCCGTCATCCCTGAAATATGCATTTATATGCAAAATAAACTTTTTTCGATGCAATATCTGTTACACAAATCGTCCACATTTCTTACTGTCATCAGACTGCATACACTTATTACACATATGTAAATGCATAGAAATCCGGACTCTACTTATCAGGTATCACTCACAGTAATATTGTTGATTATTTATTAGATATTACCTTACACATAAATATGATAATGTTAAAAGACTGGCTACAAATGTTTGTGATTTTACCGTACCACGGCCTAGCCCACGAACAGACTACAAACTATCTGCTATGTAGACAGCAAAACAAGATTTACAAGAACCACATCATACAACAAAATATATTTAATGCATATCTATAAATAATTTTGTCAGTATAACGATTATTCTTAAACAAATAATTGCAACAAATAAAAATAAAATATACAAGTACAGTGAATTCCGATAATTATATGTATATTTATTTACACTAAATATGAAATATAACTGACCATTCTTGTAAGTATAAAAATTACCCAATGAGCATCCTTTTCATTTCCTGTGGTAGTGGCACCTATAAATATCGATCAATTATAACATCATGAGGTATAATCATGCCACGTTCAAGGTTCACAAACATGAATGCTTCTAATTTGTCGTTAGAAAGAGTTGACCCAAGTCTAGTTTTTATAGTTTTAAGTATTGAAAAACTCTTTTCAAAACTCACTTGAGTAAAAGCTGAACTTAATATTACCTTACATACCGTATATGAATCATTGTAATTTGGTGTATGAGTCACTAATGTGTATACATAATATAGGAATGCACATGAAATACACGATTTACATCGTTATTATTATTATTATTATAAGATAAATTTTTGTCTGATTTTATATTTTATTTTTATTAATAACGCAGGTCAAAATTATATATTACGGCCGACATATATTGTCAGACGACGTTCGATCGGCTTCGATCGGTCCGGCTGCCGCGGCTGTACCGTACGTAGTCGTGATTCACGTCGGCACGACACCGACAGGACCGGCGGCGGTTCCCCGACGTGGAAAACTGTAGTGAAAAAAAAAAACGTCCTATTACCGCTCGTGAGCGATGGTGACACGTGCACGTTTCCTCGAGACATCGAAGAAAATTGATTTTTTTTTCCGCGCGACGGACGAGTGAAACCCGCGTCATTTAAACTGTCTAGTATACTTGACTATCGATCATACCGAAAACAGGGTCCTTTTTATTTCGAGGATTTTTTCCAATCAAACTAAATTTATGGAATCACTTCTACAATACGATACAATTTTTTGATTAAAATCTAAACGTTTTGTATTTCGTAGTGATAAAATAAATTTTAATGATCTATCGATTCTAAATAAGATAAAGGATAATGTATATAAAGAAGCTAGAAACTTAAAAAGCTGGTAAGTGAGATGATGGTGGTACAAGTTCGTCCTTCGTCCCTTCGGTCCTCGGACAAGATATTGGTGATGAATGTATTAAGTTTTAAAGAAATGATGACTCATTTCTTTAGTATAAAACGATTCTGAGTAAAGCTTCAGTGTAATATAATATATTATTATTTAAATACTGTTTACGTATTTTACGGTCATTTGTATAATTTTTGGTGAGTTTTTTTTGTAATTAAACCCTCATAAAATATTCAATTAGATATAACTCATTTAAACTTCAATTATTATAAAAATTATAACTCATTAGAAATAAACTTAAAAGAAATCAGACAATATCGAAAAAAATCGTATAATAATTTATTAAAGTGTGTATAAAAAAAAATCCTGACTCACGATTTTTGAACTTTTGTTAGGATAATTAGGTTGGTATATGAGTAAGGTCATATTAAATTTTCAGAACTTTTTGTCAAATATTTAAAATTATATTACATAAATACTTTCAAACAATTTGGTAAATTAAAAGTTCTATATTTAAGTCAAAAGTGCTTTAATTGATCTGAAAATTTTGTCCAATATAAAAAAGTATGTATTTGATATTGGATAAAATTTTCAAGTTTCTAGCTTCAATACTTTTCGATTTATGACTAAATACCTAAAATCTGAACAGTGAAAATCACGTACATTTCCCCACCCCCACCCATTTCAATTTTTCAACTTTTTCCAACGCCAATATTTAGTGCCTAATTCCTGCCGATTCCTGCCGCCACTCCCGGAATTCCTGCTCAAAAACACCCCCCGCAAAAATTAAAAAACACCGGGTGGGGCTGGGGAAACGTTTCTCCAGCCCCACCCCAGGTCGGAAATGGACTTTTTCAACTTTTTCCAACGCCAATATTTAGTGCCTAATTCCTGCCGATTCCTGCCGCCACTCCCGGAATTCCTGCTCAAAAACCCCCCCGCAAAAATTAAAAAACACTGGGTGGGGCTGGGGAAACGTTTCTCCAGCCCCACCCCAGGTCGGAAATGGACTTTTTCAACTTTTTCCAATGCCAATATTTAGTGCTCAATTCCTGCCGATTCCTGCCGCCACTCCCGGAATTCCTGCTCAAAAACCCCCCCCGCAAAAATTAAAAAACACCGGGTGGGGCTGGGGAAACGTTTCTCCAGCCCCACCCCAGGTCGGAAATGGACTTTTTCAACTTTTTCCAACGCCAATATTTAGTGCTCAATTCTTGCCGATTCCTGCCGCCACTCCCGGAATTCCTGCTCAAAAACACCCCCCGCAATAATTAAAAAACACCGGGTGGGGCTGGGGAAACGTTTCTCCAGCCCCACTCCAGGTCGGAAATTTACTTTAGATAAAAGATAAGATTACATATTTTTTTATCTAGATAGAAAACAGATCATTTTACCCTTTTTAGGTTTTTTAAGACAATTAAATTATAATGTTTATACATATTTATTATTTTATAATTAATATTTTTTATTATTAAAACGTAAATTATTAATTAGGTGGTTATACTTGAGTTACAAATTATATATTCGTGTTTACGAATAATTACAAATTGGTAACTGATTTGTAAAACCTCAAGTTACCTCAAGTCAGTAGCCAACTTTTTCTATACAATTATATTATCTAAAAACAAAAATATTTAATTAACTGAATGTTTTTTTTTAACTTTATTATAATATCTATATAATATTATCTTCAACATATTATACGAATGAATTAAACTTTATTTAATTCTTTTTAAATTACAAACAATTTATTATGTATTATGTATAGCTTATTCATGTCAGCAGCAAACTTCAATTTATTATTTTTTCGTTTATTGCTTATTGGAAAAAAATTGTACTTTAAATTACAAGTACCTACTTATTAATTATTAACGCAGTTTTCGATCAATGATTCTCTCTCGATGTTTTGAACCTAATGACTGTTCATTACAGTTTGTTCTAACATTATAATTACTAAATATCGGTAATTACCAATTATTCTATTTTTTGAATTATTTCGCTTTTTATTTCACTTAATATTTATTGAACAATTCTAAAATTATTGATATGATAGTTTTTTATCAGATAACGAACGACAATATTTGGATTAAAAACATAATAAAATATTGTTCTAAATATAAATAACCACAATACGTGCAGTGTGTGTATACTTGATATATGTATATACTATTACTATACGCGGGCAATCGGACAATTTTATTTATATCTTGGAAAATATATGGAATATAAATACAAATGTTACCATAATGTTACTTACATGTTACATGTTACTTACATTCTTTCTTTACGTTTCTTACATGATGTCACCATACTCGTTATATTCTAAATTGGAATTAATTTCCGTCAAAATAAACATTATTATTATTATAACCTTCTATAATATGAATCTACAAATAGTAATATAATTTTTATCGATCGTCCATAGTTCCAAATATAGAACTCAAAAATCCACTGCATAGTTTTTAAAATAGTTTTATAATAATAATAATTAATAATTTGTCATTTGCTGTTTCGCTTTTGCACGTAAACGTTCATTATTGTGTACAGTGTAAAAACAGTTTCCATAAACATAAAAGTTTAATTACATTACGAAGCCTTCCAAAAACGTTCTCAGGTAGATGTAGTCTACACCGATTTTTACAAGGCTTTTGATTCAGTCAACCATATAGTCCTATTGAAAGTGTTAAGAGCATCCGGATTCGGTGAACCTCTTCTCTCGTGGTTTAATTCATTTTTGCTGAATAGACAACAATGGGTTAAGGTGTTTGGTATTAAATCGAACGTTTTCCCGTCTTCTTCTGGTGTATCTCAAGGTGGTCACCTTTCACCTCTTCTTTTCTTATTATTCGTCAATAGTGTCAAAAATGCTCTTCCTTCTGCCAGAATACTTTGCTTTGCGGACGACATGAAAATATATTTGGAAATTAAATCAACTGATGACTGTTTACGTCTACAAAATAATCTTGAGTGTTTCTCTATGTGGTGTAAAACGTTAGGTTTGAAGCTTAATCTTGCTAAATGCCGGGTCATGACCTTCTCCAGGTCCCTTAATCCAATTCCATGGAATTAAAAACTCTCTGACACTAACATCGAACGGGTCTTTGACTCTATACTTGACTTGGGCTTTGAGCAGGAATTCCGGGAGTGGCGGCAGGAATCGGCAGGAATTGAGCACTAAATATTGGCGTTGGAAAAAGTTGAAAAAGTCCATTTCCGACCTGGGGTGGGGCTGGAGAAACGTTTCCCCAGCCCCACCCGGTGTTTTTTAATTTTTGCGGGGGGGGGGGGGGGGGGTTTGAGCAGGAATTCCGGGAGTGGCGGCAGGAATCGGCAGGAATTGAGCACTAAATATTGGCGTTGGAAAAAGTTGAAAAATTGAAATGGGTGGGGGTGGGGAAATGTACGTGTGAAAATCTCGTTTACGGCGGATTTTTACCGATTTTAACGTTTTTACTCTTTTTTTCGATCGTTATTCTTGATTACTGGAAAAACTATGGAGATTTTGGAAAAATGACCTCTCTAAAGTACCATCTCAGTTCAATTTTGAATCTTAAAAGTTGCTGGACGAAACTTTTCGACAAGGATTTCTATACGAAAAAGTGTTTACAGGAAAAAAATAAAAAAATGAAAATAAAATAAATAAACATCACTGTAAAACCATAAGTTCCTTCGCTTCACTCAGAATCTAAAATGTGTTTAAATCACATTATCCGTTACTTTTTTCATGCAGTACTTGTAAAAATGACTGACCGTAAAGTTTTTAAGTTAAAAAAAAAAAAAAAAAAAATGTCTCACAATGTTCCATTATATTCAATTCGATTAGGCATTTAACATCGTAATAATACGAAACACGAGAATTTAAAGCTGTGTAATTCGTCATTTTCTAAATTTACGAGCAATCGTATTGACGACGATTTGCCGAAGTCGATTTCGAAGTACGCGCATCTACCTTTGCCGAGTACGTAAAAACGGGCCCCGCTCCGTTTTACAACCAGACCGGCTAAAGGCGGTTGTGAATTTTTATTTTTTTTTTATATGATTAATGATTTTTTTTTTATTCTAGTAAAATAAATATAAATGCGTAGTTTACATGTATGTGAAATATTTCTAGAAATTACTCTACACTGGGAAAAACCTAGTGTCGTAGAGTAAGAGCACTTATTAGTTGGTACCAAACACAGTGGATTAATACTAATAATAATATTAATAAACAAAAGAGAAAGAAAAAAAATATAAATAAAATGAATTTGAAAACAATGATAATAAGAAAAATTCAAACATAGTTCATTTTAAAATTGTTGAATATAATGAGAAATTTGTAAGTGGTAAAATTCACACATATATATATATAGAAAAAAAAAATCACATTTTAATAAAATATAGATATTTATGGATTATTTTAGAACCAATTTTTTAATTTTATTTAAAATATAAATAATTACGACAAACTAATATTTCCTTTGACATTTCATTTAGAAATCTTAATCCAGTTTGTAGCATAGACTGTGATTCAGTTTGGCAAAAGTGTGAAGCAGATATGTCAATAATTGATAGTTGGTGTTCAAATGATAAATTATAAATACAAATTAACAAACCTGAAACTTTCCCTTCGTGTGATTTATTTAAATCGTTAAGATTACCGGATATAGAAAATCTATGTAAAAAACAGGTGATATGTTTTATTTACAAAAATAATTTGTTCGGTACCAAAAAACAAATGTATAACTTAAGAAAAAAAAGATTTTGCAATACTGATGGTTCTTACCTAAAAAGCATACATGTCTCTCCTACAAACTAGGTTTGTGCCATCCTTATTGCCAAGATGCAACGTGATTTCGTTGTATATTTATTTATTCGACGGCAAAACGAACAAAACCGGTGGGACGATGGTTAAAGAGTTAAAAAAAAAAAATAAAAATTAATCATTTTTTTCCTGACCTTTTGACGTCTGCGGCCTACGTGTTATCGCAACGCGCACCGGGCTCACGTGTCGCCAATGCGGTCATGTATAATATAAATAGTACCAGGGCCGTCCTGAGGTTTTTCAGGGACCTTAGACTTAAAAATACACTGCGCGATCGTTGGAAGCTAGTCGCCCGTGTGGAAAACGCACTTCAACAGCACCAAGGCCGTTGTCAGGGGAAAAGTTTAAGAGTTAAACTCAACGGCGTATTTAAAGGGGTTTGGGATCGACCCTCCCCCCGAAACGTGTTTTCCTTTACGAACGAGAAGATATATTCTAAAGCCGCACTTGAAATCGAATTCTACAAACGCCACCGGTACAATCGTCTGATCGAAAATTGTTGATTGAATTTTAGATTCTGAGTGAAGCGAAGGATCTTATGGTTTTACAATGATGTTTTTTTTTTCTGTAAACACTTTTTCGTATAGAAATCCTTGTCCAAAAGTTTCGTCCAGCAACTTGTTAGATTCGAAATTGAACTGAGATGGTACTTTAAAGAGGTCATTTTTCCAAAATCTCCATAGTTTTTCCAGTAATCCAGAATAACAATAGAAAAACTGAGTAAAAACGGTAAAATCGGTAAAAATCCGCCGTTCAGATTTTAGGTATCTAGTCATAAATCGAAAAAGTATTGAAGCTAGAAACTTGAAAATTTTATCCAATATCAAATACATACTTTTTTTATATTGGACAACATTTTCAGAACAATTATAGCACTTTTGACTTAAATATAGAACTTTTAATTTACCAAATTGTTCGAAAGTTTTTATGTAATATAATTTTAAATATTTGACAAAAAGTTCTGAAAATGTAATATGATCTTACTCATATACCTACCTAATTATCCTAACAAAAATTCAAAAATCGTGACTCAGGATTTTTTTTTACGTATACACACTTTAATAAATTATTATACGATTTTTTACGATATTGTCTGATTTCTTTTAAGTTCATTTCTAATGAGTTATAATTGTTATAACAATTGAAATTTAAATTAGTTATATCTAATTGAATATTTTATGAGGGTTTAATTACAAAAAAACCCTCCAAAAATTATACAAATAACCGTAAAATACGTAAACAGTATTTAAATAATAATATATTATATTACACTGAAGCTTTGCTCAGAATCGTTTTATACTAAAGAAATGAGTCATCATTTCTTTAAAACTTAATACATTCATCACCAATATCTTGTCCGAGGACCGAAGGGACGAAGGACGAACTTGTACCACCATCATCTCACTTACCAGCTTTTTTTTCAATTACGACGTGCAATGATCGTGCGACGCAAATCAAAACATAATATTCGCTCGCACACGTCGGCTTTTTCTGCTGGCAACGAGATTACTACGAAGTATGCGGAACGGGAAATCGAATAAGGCCGTAGGTAATTTCGATCGTTTCTACAACTATATTTGACCTAAGATATGCCGACGACAGAAGCGTGTTTGTTGTACCGCGAGATCATTACCGAATAATTATAATGTAATACGGCACAGTCAAACGATCACATATAGTTATTCGTGTGGATCACGAATAGCTGCGGTAGTTCTGTTGACTTGGGGATGGGCGTCGGCGCCAAAACACGATGCGGGGGGTGTTTTGTTTGATAAAACCTCATCTAACGTAATATTGTCGTTGACAAACTTAAAATATGAATCCGATTTTTCGGACCTTTCTGTGTTTTTATCGCGTACGATATTACGCCCAGGAAATTTAGATAAATAATAATAATTGTGTTTTATTCTTAAAACAATTTTCGTCTTATCGTCGAAAACCCTCGGTTTAATGTAACATATTGTATTTATCACGGTAAATAATAATAATGACGATCATGTAGTCAAGTCTGTTCCTTAGGAAATCGATCGAGTGAGTATAGCGCTCACTTTGTTTGTCAAATTACATATCTGTCGATACGCTTTTCACATTCTTTTTTTATTTTTTTTAAATTTTTTATTGGCGATATCATGAAAAAGTGCATTATTCATCAAATAGTATCCGAAATGTGAGCTTGTAATTCAAATACAACAAAACACGCGTCAGTCAACGTCATTGAATTATTTTTTTTTTACCACTTATCATTGTATCGAACGATTAACTGAAAACATTCGAGTAATCTTCTAAGTCCTTAGCCTAGGCTTTATGCTTACTTAAAACTGATAATATATGTATTCGCGTCGGGACGCACCAGTCTTTTTACAACACATTGTTCACCGTTACGCGAACTAACAGGAAGATAATTACCACAACACACACGTGAGAGTGTACGAGAGATAATAATTCGTTTTCATCGTGGCGGCCGCGGGTACGTATTATCGCGCGCCGAGTAAATTTATGCGCGCGTTCACGATACGATATTGCATTTGAAATTCTGAACTCTCGTGTAAGTACTGCACGGGCTCACCATTTACACCTAAACACACACGCGCATACACACACACACACACACACACACACAGTGGCGGAACTACGATCATTGAGGCCCGTGGATAAAATTTTTTTGGAGGCCCTATATATGTAATTTAAATTTTTAAACATTTGGCTGTTTATTTTTATGCAATAAAATAAAATATAATTATAGTAAATAAATAATTTATTTAATTATAATTCTTGGAAACAGTAATAATAATATTTCATTTACAATGAAAATGATTTTTTGCTGCTACGGTCTTGAGCAAACGTCTTCACCAATAACGATAAGTTCAATTTTTAGCACGCTCATTTTCTATCGAAATCATTGCAAGACCACTAAGCCGTGTTTGGAACATGGTGCTTTTTAAATAATTTTTAATCAATTTAAGTTTTGAGTATGTCCTCTCTGAACTCGTCACAGTAAATGGTAATGTAAGGAACAACCCGAACAACAAGTAAAATGCTGTTAATAAGTCAGGGAAACTAGTAATTAAATTATTATTTCAATTATTAGTAATTTAGTCATATCAAAAACGCTGTTACAAGACTTACGTTCAGAAGCAAACAGATATTTAAATGACTCAATTTGTGTGGCACTGATCTCGTCATCTGATATTACAGGCGGTCTTAAAATACAACTAAATAAATTACTTATTTCATTAAGACCTACAAATTTTGTTTTCTATTGACAATTGTGTAACTACAGTGACGACACAGCGATATAAAACTTGCGTTTCAAAATAACAGTTTCCTTGTGAAAGACGTTGATCTTGACATAGCTCATCAGTCATCATACATTTTTTTTTACTTTTCTCGTTCGTTTACAAAAAAACTCCGGGGTAATATTCCACTATAATGTTTTAGAATTTGTTTCCTCTATCAAATCATTAAAGTTATCACAGATTTTCAGCATATTTTCCATTGTGTTTTTCATCAAATCAACGGCCTTTCCAATGTCAGCTCCAGGTGATTGAAGTATATTGGATGCTAAATTAATTTTTGACAATAATTTATACATCACAAAGATTAAAATAATTATTCCATAGCTTTCGAATTGTGTTTTGAGTTTGGAGGCATCGTTTTGTTCATCTTTCCTTTTTTTTTTTTATAAAAAATTTCATAATTTTGCTGCGAGGCGCCGAGGCCCCTTTAACGATGAGGCCCGCGGAAAATCCCGCCTTCAATCATATATAGTTCCGCCACTGCACACACACACACACACACACACACACACAACACGCGATGTATGTATACGTATAATACGTGGTCAAGTCAAACACATCCGGTTAATATATGTGCGTGCGCGCGCGCTCGCGTGTGTGTGTGTGTGTGTGTGTATGTGAACTCATTGCACTGTGTGTGTGTGTGTGTGTGTGTGTGTGTGTGTGTGTGTGTGTGTGTGTGTGTGTGTGTGTGTGTGTGTGTGTGTGTGTGTGTAAAAGTGACGGTGTGCGAAAACTTGAATGATTAATGCGTGTCGAGACCGTAGATGCGATAATCGCCTGCACCACCGCCACCGCAGCCGAGCGTGTTGTTATTATGATTAGGGCTCAGATTAATGTTCGCGAATTCGCACGCGTAAATTGTTCGAAAAAAAAAAGACTTTATATGACCGGCCACGGCGAATTTTTATCACTAAACTCCGGACACGGTTATGTGCAATGTTTTTGCCGCGTTTTTTGTCGACACTGTTTGACGTGAAGTTCGTCTTATTCGGCAACAGGCAGGTATTCAGAATTACTATTTTTGGATTCGATAAAATTGTAGATAATATCATCGCTAATAACTGTAAATACAGTACCAATATCAGAATTTAATTTTTAAACTAACTATTTTTGGGGGGGGAGGGGTCGAATACCTAAACCCCCCTTGTATCCGAGTGTGCTCGGCACAGCGGACGTCTTCCACGATTGTCGGGTGAAAGTGTTTAGTTGTGTTGAGTTTTTCTAATAGAACACGTCAGTGGTTCTTAGATTTTTCCAAATGACTAAGTGCAAAATCAAATGAAAAACACTTCACGCTTTTTTATGATTTTCGATGAGTTCAGCTGTAAAATAAAACATAACGTTTACTTATTTAAGTATATTTTATAAATGTGTACAATGTATACTTTTTTTTCAAATTGGAATAAAAACGTTAGAAGTAATTATATTTGTACAATATGCAACATTTGCGAAATTAGTCGATGGAGTATATTGAAATAATATACTCGATAAAGGAAATTTAGTAGAAAAAAAATGTCACAATTTTCAAGGGAATAATTATTATGACGATGAAACTACAAATTTTCGTCCGAATAAACGTTTTTATTTTCCACCATGATTTCAAAGTATTGAACACTCTTAAATTTACGAAGCACTGGTTAAAAAACATTGGTACACATTATCGCGGTCAGACGGTCTCGTCAAAACTTGTGTTCGACTCTCATAGCTATTGTTATTTTCGTCAAGTCGGCAGTAAGTTGTTGTCGAGTTCATACTGCCGTAGTACATTTTGCCGCATTCACTATGATAATAATTCAATTTTTAGATTCCGATTGAAGCCAATGATCTATTGGTTTTATAATGACATTTGTTTGATAATGATACTTTTTCGGATCGCAGGCTTTGTTTAAAAATCACGTTGAGCCACTCTATAGACCAACAGTTAAATAAGTCGACATTTAAGCAGGTCATTTTTTTCTTATTTCTAGAGTTTTTCTAGATCTATGGATTAACTACCGAAACACTAAGTAAATATAATACAATTTGCCGGGATCTTCGTTCATATTAGTCAAAACTTCAAATTGTAAGAATGCTTGCGACGTTTTTTGGTTTTGAAATATCTTTAACAATCTGATATGACGTTGAAAAATTCAAGAAAATCTTTCAAATTGAGTACAACATTTTGACCGTTGTACACTCAGCTCATAATCGTTTTAAATCATTTTGATCGTACACTCTATACGAGTAAATAAACCCATCGTCATTATCTTGTCCGGAACGAAAAACTCACTCACACCGCCATTGTCTCACCAACGTTTTATACTTTTAACGTCAACAACGAAATCACTTAAGTTTTTTTTTTTTTTTTTTTTTAATCGTTTTACATTAATCATTTCGCTACTCGTAAATCGGAAAGAGTTAATCATCTATGGAGAGTAGGGGCCCGGGAGATATAACGTTTGGAGATCATTTATGTTAATTATCTACACCCTACGGGGATTAAGCGAGAACGGATCGGACGTGTGCTGTGATACAGCGGTAAGAGGTGGGTTAGGGTGGCTAGATTAAGATTGAGGCGGTCAGACGGAACCGACGTGTGTGAGTCACTCTCGACGGGACGTGTTCGCCGAGCCGGCCGGCCCTCCCCTCCGAAACCTCTAAATCCAGATTTCGGATGTTTAAATCTAAATTTTGGATTGTGCGTTGTGCATTTCAGTATTATAAATGAAAAAAATTTAAGTTTTTGGGATAAAACTAAAACTTATGAACTTTTCCCCTTCCCTTCTTCACCCCTTCTCAATTTTAAAATTAGAAAAAAACATTTAGCATGTCCTTTGATATAAATATTTAATGAATATTGTTACTTATGTCTTTGAATATTATACTTTAATAATTTATAAATTTTGTTTAAATTGTAAACCTAGATGTCATTAACGTATTGATATTTATTGTTGTTTCATTTTTCGATTTGAATTAAAAATCTATATTTTGAATTGTAAAAATGTGTAAAATGCATTCATTTGTTACAAAATACACGTAGTTACCCAAACATTATTGTAAGTAATAGACAAACCCATTTTTATTCAATGTTTTAAAATTCGAAATCCGGATCTATAACAAAATTCGGATTTCACTGTCCGGAATACGGATCCAGAATGAAATCCGGATTTCGGACTTGGAATTCCTAGTACTCGAATTCTCGAACTTCGAGGCGAATTCGAATTTTTCCCGACAGCAACGACGGATGACGCGCATGTCTCGTGCGCACCGTTTCCGATGAAGCTTTTTTTCAGGGCTTGAAATCGAAATTGAACTTTTTGTTTTATTTTTGATTGTCAATAAGAGTTTTTTTCGATTTTAATTTATTTGTAACATATCGATTTTATAGATTTTCGATTTCAACTTTAAAAATTATTTTACTTTTTTTTCGATTTTAATTGCACTTTTACATTTGTTCTGATTTCGATATTGCTATATTATTTTAAATTTTGATTTGTTCTATAATTATCGTTTTATATTGTTATTACATTACAACGTTTAAAATGTTGAAAAATCATGATAAGAAAATCATAGTATTATTACGAAATTACCACCATAGATAACTTAGTATAACATTCAATTATTGTATTGAATTGTATTAATCAATTTTGTGAGGTTTGGTGCAAAAACTCGACATATCCTTTTATAAGGATAACGAATCACGAATTAAAAATAAAGTTACCGACTCCGTTATCGATGAACAATTCCTATTATGAAGCAATCACAATATTATATTATTATAATTATAAATGTATGACATATTATTATAAAACTAGATGTTGGCTATTTTTGAAATAAAAATTTCGTTTTAAATTAAAACCGATATCTATACAAAAAAGATTTTCATTTTCACTTCAATGATCGATATAAGTTTTTTTCAATTTCAATTTCAATTTTGAATATCGATTTTCGAACATTTCGATTTCGATATTGATTTAAATTTTTTCAAAGAATTTTAACGATTTTTATCGATATTTAAAATCGATTTCAAGCCCTTTTTTTCCACACAGGACACCGCGCACACTCGACGCGCGAACGGAGACGGACCACAAAGATTATCAACAGACGTAAAGACCCGAGAAAGACCTAGTCGATTCGGAGGAGACGACAAGCCAAGTGTACACGACATCGACTCCAGAGAGGCTATATCGTCGTTTATCATTTATCGCCGACAATGCGCTCACGCCGTGGCGTCGGACACGACGACGACGACGACGTGTTTGACGTACTTACGATTATTGCGTGACACGCGCGCACGTCGATCGATGTTATCACGACGGACACGAGCGTCGTCTCGCGTACTTTTGCGCACCCCGCCACGCCCGACCCGTGTTCCCTGCGTCCCGGATCTATAGATTCTGGAAGAGCGCCGATCGAAGTTTTAACTCGGAGACGCGTCGGACGACATCGTCCATGAACAGTGTTGGGAAATATCTAGATAAATTTATCTAGATAAGTTATTTAGATAACAATTATTTATGTTTTATCTTATCTGGATACATTTATTTTCAGTTATCTTTATCTTTATCTAGATAAAATTTTAGTTATCTATGAGTACCTATCTAGATAGGTAATTTATTTAAATGGCCTGAAAAAAAGGAAATTTAAAATAAATTATTTTATTAATTATTATTATTATTATTTAATTAATCGAAAAGATTACTGAGAAAAACTCGTGTGGAGGTCCAGGAAAGGAGATTATAATATGTACTATCATGAAAGTGAAGTAGCCATACGCAACAATTTGTTAAAAAAATGCAGAAATGTATTATTATTTTAAGTCAGAGAATGATTTGTCATCTTTTATGAAGTTTATTTAAAAAATTACATTTATTTTTAAATGTTTTAAATTATGTATTTTTATTTTTTTACCTTATACCTGTAGGATGTAGATCCTGAATATTTTCAAAACTTAACATGAAATTATCTCAAATTTATCTAGATAAAAATGTACTAATTTTTATTTTTATCTAGATAAAATTTATTATAATTATCTTTATCTGTATCTAGATAAAAAATTTTATAATCATCTTTATCTTTATCTAGATAAATTATTAGTTATCTATTCCCAACACTGTCCCTGAACACACCTGCTTATACGTTGTTGACCGTTCCCGTCGCGATGGGCTACGGCTACATTAGACCCGTTTCCGATCCCACCCGACTCGATCCGACAATCCGACAGATCGGAAGAAAAACAAAACCGTGTATATTATAAGTAGTGGCTATATTTATCCGTTCCGTCCGTTCCCGACGTATTGACCAGTCGGACACGTCGGGTTTAAAACAAATTTATTTGTTTTTCTTCCGACGTGTCGGACGAAATTAGATTTCAATGACGTTTTTCATCTGGTCGAATACATTCCCGAAAATCACTATGTTTTTTTAAATCATTAAAAATATTATCAAATATGTAATCATGCGTTTTTACGCTCATTCGAAAATATTCTGTACATTTTTCCGGATATTCTCGACGTTTAATACATGTTTTAAAATATTCTCCATTTTTATAGTCTTTCGATAAATCATGCGTCCAACAGGATCTTGGATTATTTAGGTACAATTTATTATAACCAGGGCCCGGATTTATATGCAAATGCACATTCTTCTATAATTCACCTAGAATAATTTTGATTATTAATGTCGACGTTTCGTAATGTGTAGATTCTATGGTTAGTTTTTTTTTTTTTGCATATTTTTGCATATTCGAATGAAAATGCATATTTATTGCATATTTCATTATAGTTGCATAAATGTTGCATAATATTCTACAATTCGTAGATTTTACGTATGCAAAAATATCTACTGTCCATCGTAAGTAATCCATTATAAAACTATCGATAGCCGATAGGTGCACATCGACGGCGAGGTAATGGAATGTGACCGCGACGAGGAACTGTCAGTTGAAGATCTATCTAGTCTTAAATAGGTATGCACCAATTGTATCTTGTGACGTGGAAAAAAGTTTTTCCAAGTACAAAAGTATGCTCCGAGACATTCGTAGATCCTTTCAATTCGAAAACTTAAAATCGATATTTATTACTTCATGCTGGTACTCGTCTTAAAATAATAATTTGATATGAATAGTATACCTATATCTTATACATTAAAACACAATTTTATAAAAATAAAGTTATTCTGAATTTTAAAATAAGAATTTTTCATAATACTTATACCAAATTAGTTTATAATATTTTCATACCTCGTACACGATGTAAGTGTTTACAATTAGTGTACGTGTATGTGGTTTTTTAATAAATTTTAGCAATTTGTTATACATAATACATTTAGATTGTGTACATTTTTTACTCAAAACATTATAGTTTGTTAATTCGAAAAAAAGTTATTTTGCATATTTTTGCATATTTATGATATGAAACTGCATATTCTATAGATTTTTGTTGCATATAAATCCGGGCCCTAATTATAACTATTAAGTAAATCATCTCATTCGTCTTCTGAACTGCTGGAGCTTGAAAACATATTGACTTATAACTACGAAATCAAACAGCACCAAAGTAACCACATGTAAACTCTTAGATAAGGTACGTGTAAATAAAATAAAATTCGTAGCGGATGATTTGACAAAGACATTGGTCGGTATAAAATCGGAAATGATATAGCCACAAATATCGGATGAGTAGGATATTGGTCGGGTCGGATTGGAAACGGGTCTGATGTAGCCGTAGCCATACTCGGTGATTTATATTTGCTGTTCGGTGGTTCTACGGCGAGCGAAAGTCTTTTTTCCAGTCACGTCGACATTCGCGTTCGTTTTTCGTCCATCGAGTTTTGACGCGATCGGGCGTTATCGAGAAGACTCAGCTTAATACTTCAGTGGACGTGAATCGTTCAAAAGTTCGTGTGTGCACGTGAACGTACTGTATTCGAATCGCGACGAAAACATTTAGGTGACTGTTGGGTTTTAAATACTTATACATAAAATACACACTTTTTTTTTTTTTTTTAATTTAGACAAATTTAAAACGCCTTGTAAGTATTATACTTGTTTGCTTTCGTTTAAAAGATGTTTTCGAAGCGTATTTTTAAAAATAAAATGAAATATCGTACCATTTTTGCCCGACATAGTGAGGGAATATTGTTTAATCTAAATGCAATAACTGAAAAACATAAACGTATGCAATGTGTGTTTGATGAGAATTTGAATTTTTTTAGAAATTTAGTTATATAACTCATTTTTATATAGAGTCCAAAGATTTTCATATTGCACATTTATTATTTGCTTACTATTAGATTCATATTATGCGAAAGTTCTATACTCGTATCACGATACACTTTGAGAACCATCTCATGGGTGAAAATCGTAGAGAGGCTTGAGGGGATCAAGTCCCCCCAACAGTTTTGATTAGAGTTCTTAGCCTCTCTAACGAATTTTCTATGTTAAGTATCGAAAAAGATTTGACTATGACGATAAATAATAATAAAAACATAGTTGATAGAATAAAAACCGATACATTATACTGAAGTAATTGAATTCTGAGTTCTTTTATACCTGTCTTAATTTTTTTAATTAAATTTATGGATTTATGGACGTATAAAGAATTTATTTTTCGTAACACTACTCTTTTTTTTAACAATATTTTTCCAAGAAAGAGGTAGCTGTACCAAGCTACAAAGTATTTAAATGTAAACCGTTTGTTCGGTAGTCACGAATGGATTCGATAGCTATGGGTCCGATAAGTGTAAAAACTCAACTCTTCCCTGATCATAACAACTTGAACCGTCCTGATCTTAATTATTACCGTTGACAAGCGCGGTGCACTTTCACGTGTGAAATAACGGCCATGGTCCGGAACGAGACAGGACGTGATAAAACACACGAAGTATCCGTCCGTGGCGATCGTAACAACTAATATCGTATACACGCTTTCGTGACGATTAAGCACTTGTCCATACGTCATGATATATTTTACTGACGTATGACGGACGAGAAAATACCGCTCCCAGGATCGACAACGATCGTGTCGCACGGAGAAAAAAAAAACATTAATTAACGTACACGCCGTATCGGAAGTAGCTGGAAAGACGTGGTACACGAGCCTGTCGTCGACGGCGCAAAGTCCTATGCGATAGTGTGTGTGTATGTGTGTGTGTGTGTGTGTGTGTGTGTGTGTGTGTGTGTGTGTGTGTGTGTGTGTGTGTGTGAGCGTGTGTGTTTGTGTTTCTCATTGTCGTGAGCTCTATGATGTATGCGCGTACGTCCGAACACAATGAGTACACGCGCGTACTACACGGACAGACGTCAGTCGGCAAGGGGTCCTCACTCGTTATTTATGATTACCGTGCGGCGGCGTACGATCGTCGAAAAACGTTCCCCGGCGGCCCGGTGCATCGTTACTGCCAGCCATCCGTCATGTCGTCCGCGCGTGTGTATTAACACGATATATTACCTACACGCACACACACACACACACACACACACACACACACACACACACACACTGGAATATGATTTTTTACGTTTGAGCGCGCAGACGTGCCGGAGTTTATGTCGGCCGAGTCTGTTCAGACTCGTGGCGTGGTGCCGATCGTACACCACTCGGCCCGACAAACGCGACGGACGTCGTGTATTATATCACTAGCTTTCGTCACCCGGGGTTTAGTTTGCTACTCGGCTGAGTAGTACGAATAATAAATGAAATTTCGAAAACGCTAGAACGCCCGGTTGAAAGTTTTGTATGTGTAATTAATCAAGATACGCTCAGTGGCGGTTATATTTGACTTTTCAGGGGGGGGGGGCGAAAATAACAAAAAAAATTCGTAGGGCCAATAATGTTGGATAGACCTTTCCTCAATATTTTGAAAAAAATAAACACTTCGTATAGCATAAATATTATTTTATTAATCATATTACATCAAATATCCATAAAAAAAACTACAGTAAAAGCATGTGCCTATTCTTTTGTTTGGCAAAGCGTGTTATAACATTTTATATATCTATAGAAAATATCTTTATGAATGTGGAGTAGCCTCAAATTGCTAGCCCATTGAACCTTTCTTCGCCAATTGTTGACCTTAACCATGTTTTCAATCTACGTAAATAAAAAACAAGCACACCACACATGCATATTATAATGTAAAATCCATAGAAATACAAGTTAGTTAAAGAATAGCCTAACAGTTAGATAGAAATAAGTAAATACCTTTAATCTAAGCAAAAAAGCTGATAATATGCGTAGGTACACACGGTACCTATAAGAACAAAAATAAACTAAGCGCACAGACATCATAACAAATTGCAGTGCGATAAAAATTAAAAATAGGTACATGTTTTTTCCTTTTTGTATAAGATTGTACCATGATTTATAGGTCCTAAATAAATAAATTTACAAAAAACGGCCCAAGGGAGGGGAGGCGATCCACCTATCACCCCCCCTTATAACCGCCACTTGATACGCCGCATACTGTATGTAAGCACTACATTTTCTGACTTTGTGAAAAAACGTACGCTCATGAGATTGCGCTTATTATACAACATGACGAAATAGTGTTGATTCATAGTCGATCACTCCCAAATTTTCGAGGAGTCGCGTATGTTTTCGAATCGTTTTCTAATTTTTTAAATATTTTTTTCCACGTCGTTTCCCAATTTTAACCCTTCGCACCCGCTTGAACTCACTTGAGGGATCAATTTTCAAAAACTCTTTCTTAAAGGGTCTCGATCTACTATATACAATGAAACTGCCGATTAAATTTCGCACTCATAGCTTCAGTCTCGGTTCCGGCTAGGCGATTTTTTACATTTTACACCCCTTTAAAGCTTTTTTAAACCCCTTTAGGAGTTGAATTTTCCTTTAATTCTTTCTCGGCAGATAGCTACGTCTTCATAATTATATCTGTGCGCTAAATTTCAGCGCGATCCGTCCAGCGGTTTGAGCTGTGCGTCGATAGATCGGTCAGCCAGCTTTCCCTTTTATGTACATATATCAAACAGATCATGTCTTGCTCGCGGGATTTATCGTGGCCGATCGATCGCCGCCTCGTTACAACGAAAAAAAGCGCTCTGAAATAACGCCCTCCGTCTAGACCCCCAGCCACCCTGGGTCTGCGTCTATATACGGTCCTCCGTAACTAACCTCCGTAACGACTCGACGGTTATAAATGTTTAAAAATACGAACGTCGTCGTCGAAAATGCGCGACGAGAGCATAACTACGCGAAACGCGTCGTGTGCAGGTACATAATGACATGCGTATGTGTCGTTATGTAAACCGGCAGCGTTCAGACGAACGGAACACGTCGTGTTTTTATCGACGACCGAGCGCCGAACCGCTCGAAACGATCGCGGCGGTCAGTGACGGACTTTTACTTATTTGACTACTTTTACTTTACACGCTTCGTACGTCGTGTTATTTATTTTTGTTTATATTTCATGGTCGACCTTTCGGTCTTTATAATAACAATAATTATAACATGACGAGTACAGTAACTTAATAAATATGAAAATAAATAATTTATTATTTCTAGTCATATGGCTAACAAAGATAATTACAAATTAACAATTTTATGTCACGGGGGGAAAAAAATGAAAAAACAATAGCACACGATAATAATGTAATTAAATTCAGCAAGAATTAGGGCGTAGACTAGCTAAGATGTATTTGAAATCGATATTTTTAAATCGATCACGGGACATATCAAAAAAATCAACATTTATAAAAACAGAATTTGATAATATAGTATAAGTATAAAAAATAATAATGTTGTAATTAATTAGGTCATAAATACACATTATATTATCAGCTAAATTACGCCTAATTTCACATGAATCAAGACCAATTAATTCCGAAATCGAAGTGATTGCATCACTAGAAATTGGAAGCTTTAATTTAAACGCTAATGTTTTTAAAAATTTATACTGAACATTTTCCATTTTTAAACGATGAACTGCATAAATAGGAGACCGAATTTGTGTCCCAAACTCTAGGTAGATCTAATCAAAGAACAGTATGTATCGATTTTTAACTATATTTATTGTTAAATTGAGCAGTACTTTAGTTTAAAAAAAATCTAATATTTTAAATAAGATTTATTGACAATTATGTTAAAATGAATATTAAACGTAAAATCAGAACTAAAAAAAATACCCAAGTCTCTGATGGAAGACACTCTCTTTAACTGAACATCTGATATATTATAATTAAAAATAATCGGATTAGTATTTCTAACAAACTGCATTATATTGCATTTATAAATATTTAAAGGGAGGCAATTTATTTATTACACTCCAATCAACAAAACGGTATGAGTTATATTGCAAAAATGTACAATCCTCAAGTGAACGAATAACACTATACATTTTTCTATCATCAGCAAATAATAAGACTGTAATACCATTATATCAACGTATTATATTAAAATGTTATGCCATAATAAGGTCGAGTGTACGTTTTAGTAATGGTGCGTAATACTCGGGGGCGTTTTTACAGGGGGCTTCTGCCCCCCGCCCAAATTTCTAGAAACTTGTTTAAACAAAACGGTAAAATCGGTGAAGACGAAACGTTTTCGTCGATAACATGTTTACATCAAAACGTCATTTTTCTCGCCAGCTACAGAAATATTTCTCCTGTCTAATCGTAGTAAAAAACAACTAAAAGTCGAAAACCTATGTCTTCTGTATAACGCTTCTGTAGTGTTGATTACAAAGAATGTTGGAAGTAATGTGTTTTTTCCCGGTATCGGATGACACTGTTGATGACGACCGGAGGAGAGATTTTCGTACGAGAGTCTTGAGATTGCTGCGAGTACGGATAATTTACTTAAATTAAACTACAAATAAAACGTATTAATACTTTATTATTTTTCCGAGGAATATGACACACGGCGTTTCATCCTACAAAACTATTAAACGTCGTTTAACGGAAGCAACATTCCCCAGCCATCATAGGCGTGCGCACGGGTAGGGCTGTGATCGGGCTTTAGCCCCACCTGAGCTTTTTTCATACGTGGGTTGATACTGGGTTGGTACCGCATAAAAGTAGGTATAGCCCTTTAGTTTTAAACGTTTATGTGTACAAACTAAGACTATAATAGAAATTAGAAAGTAAAAAGGCGTTATAGTCGTAGAAAATTGATAACAAAATAAATCAAAATAATTGATATTTACACGATCTGAAGCTATATCTGCTATTAAATCTAATTATTCAGCTTTGGTTATGGTGCTTCAAGAAATTGGCGATTCAACCAGACTCTCTGACGCAAGCGCTAAAGCTCGTGGATCGATTTTTCAAATGCAATCTTTGAATATTATATTCGCTCTGACTATGCTGGAACCTATTTTTTCAGTTATATTGAAAGTTAGTACAAATTTACAAAGTGGAGAACTTGATCTTCTAACAGCTGTTAATTTGATAAAATCTTTAAAACTAACAATTAGTCAATATAGGTCTGATGATGATGAATATGAAAAAATATATTACAATGTTATAAAAATGTGTGATGAAAATAATATTGACATTCCTGTTGTAAAAAAACGAAAATTTTCAAAAAAGGTTGACGATAATCAAGATCATCAAAATTCGAGGAAACTAAAAAAGATGAAATGAAATATTCTTGCTTTTATTTTGCACTTGATCAAATTACATCTGGATGAAACGTTCGATTGAACCAAGAAAATCTTAAATTAATCAATTAATTTTAGGTTTACACTATTATACAGGACTGATTTTTGAAATTTACCTACTATGAACACAGAGAAGGTCGATGATTGTTGACAACGATATTATTTTTGAAATATTCACGAAAAAATTGCAGAAAAAGAAAATTATAATTGACATCAAACATATTATATTATAAGCAAATACCAATCATCTGTGAATTAATATGTAACATCTCGTTATATTTATTTATTTTAATTTTTTTTACTCGTGTATTTATACATATAATTTTTTGTATCTTTTGTTTTTTCTTTGATATTTTACGAGTTTAAGTACCGAATAAATAATTAAATCGATAAGACTTCAATATCACGAATACGAGGTAAACCTCAGTAGTGTTTTGGGCCAGTTAAATTTGATATAGTATTGTATAGTAAAATATTATGTTAGTAAACATAATATGTAACTGTTTAATTTTTACTTTTATAAACGCGTTTTGACTGCTTTATGGCCAATAAATATTGTTTTTATTACTATAAATATATTATTATTATTTTATATTTTTATTTCATGCATTAAATAACTATATAACCACAAAAACGAATTTACAACTACACATTAATGATGGTAGTGATTGTGTGGCCCTATTGATTTTGTACCAGTGTTGTCGTTATATTCAAATACGTGCAGAGGCGGTGACATTTGGAGGGCGTCAGAGTTCAACATATTTTTTATTTTTTTTTACAGAATCAAAAAAATTATTTTACATTAGACAACATCAAATTTGAATTATTTTTCGACTAGAGAAATTCGTTTAAAAATCATAAGTTTTATGATTTAGAGTTACGGGGTACGGACCGTAAACGCGTGCGCCGTGCGTCCGTTCGTTGAAAATCAAACCGCTACTTACTGTGGATAGCGAAAAAATGCGCGCGTTCAACGAGGGTTCGAATTCTCAAACTGTCGTTTCGAGTGTGTTTTGTGAAAATTTTTAGGATGGGTGGAGGCGAGGGAATATAGGATAACGCATCGGAAAGTGTCTACAGGCGAAAAATCCCAGAATACGCCACAGAATACGTGTACATACGTACGGGATATTACATCACGTACAGCCGTCTTCGTCGTTCGTACGTCTTTTTCGTCCAAAGTCGCGTCGGCGTGTGACTCTATAACATAAATTTATTATGTAGGTACGCGCACATGAAGTCGCGGCAATGAGATCGTAAATCTCTCGGCACCGAGACCTCCGGCGGCCGAAATGAAAACATTACGTTCCGGAGATTTCCGAGACGCGTACCGAGCGTGCGACCCGAAAACCCGACGATGACGTTTTGTCGCGATAAAAATACCGCAGGTAAATACACCGTGTGTGCGTGTGTGTGTGTGTGTATAAATCGAACGTGGTTTAAGTGATTACGAAATGCGATAAAACCACCCTCCTAAAACAATACGACCGAGACTCTCTCCGATTTCGTGTCGTCCCGAACGTACCTCGTCCGCGCAGGTATATAATACGCGTGTGTATAAATATAATATATAAATCACGTGTACCCGTCGTTTACTTCCCATTCGCTCCACCTCGCCGTAAACACACACACACACACACACACACACACACACACACACACACACACACACACACACACACACACACACACACACACACACACACACACACACACACACATACGCACGCACATAAGTATACGTCGGTTTAGCGCGGTCTTCATATATATTATACGCCACGACAGCTGCTGCTAACGTGTACGTGTGTAAACGTGTGTGTGTGTGTGTGTGTGTGTGTGTGTGTATACATGTACACGGGCAGTCTTTGGGCGATAAAAAATCACGCGTGTAATAAATTAAGAACACGAAATACATCGTATGTGTGCTTGTGCACGTAAGAGTGTACGCGTGTGTGAGTGTGTGTGTGTGTATACGGTGATGAAAAATTGAATACCGTTAAGTCGCGCTAATGAAGTTTGTCCCCCTGCCCTTGCCGCTAATCGACCCGTTCGACATGCAGCCGCCACCCATCGAGCGCGCGCGCGCGCCGACGATTCAATAGCTGCAAACACAAACACTGCTGCGCGCGGGGTAAAGAATGGAAAACGGAAAAAAAAATAAAAATAAAAATAGTAATGATAATAAAATAAAATCGATTGTCGGTATTTGACAAGACGAATTACACACGATTCATTTGTCCCGGCGCGCTGCAATAACACACGCGGAAAAAATTAATCAAGGTCCTCTCTTCTGTGTGTATACTCGTATAATAACATTATACACGGCACTCGGCGCGCGGCACACTACGTGTGTGTGTGTGTGTGTGTGTGTGTGTGTGTGTGTGTGTGTGTGTGTGTGTGTGTGTGTGTGTGTGTGTGTGTGTGTGTGTGTGAGTGTGTGTGTGTGTTACGTGCGTACGTATGCGTGTTTCGGACGGTTTTCTTTTCATGGTTTTAAAAAATGATTAGTCGTGTAGTGCGACGGCCTCCGCGGGGCCGCGGCGATGAATCACGTAGAGTAAGTTAACAAAAAAAAAAAAAAAAAACAAAAAAACCCCGAGAGATAAAAATTATATTATATTGTATTGTATTATATACACCGTCGCTGCTGCTGCTGCTGCTGCTGTCGCCGTCTTTCCGTGGCTAATATTGTCAGCAGGAGACTTGCGCGCGCGCAGGTTTGAATGCGGACTGCATGTTGTAATTAGGGCACAATCTATCGTCACCGTCGTCGTTTAATTACGCCATTAGATGGGACGTACGTGAGCGAGTAAGTGAGTGAGAGATTGAGGGAATGAGATAAAGAAAAAGAGAGAAGGATATATATGTAGAGAGAGAGACGAGAATCGTTAAAAAAAAAAAATAATAATAATAATGAAAAAAAGAGAAAATGATAGCTAATTTGTACACGTCACGAGCAGACATTTATCATAAATACGCGCGTGTGAATGGTATGAAAACGGGGTGGGGTGGGCAACGAAATCAAATGACAGAGAATAACGAGCAGGTTTTTATGTCATGTATGTGTGTGTGTGTGTGTGTGTGTGTGTGTGTGTGTGTGTTTTTCCCGTCGTCGTCGTATTATGCCAGTGTGTTTTTGTTTTCCCCGCACAGCCCCTCGGGCGTCAGAGGAGACGTCAAGAGTTAAGTTATTGTCCGACTACGGCGGCGATCAATTCCGTCCGGGCGATATAATATATAATGTAATATTTCACCCCAAAACGAATAAACCTAGTGGCTCGGTGCGGATTCCCCGGGAAGGGGACCGTTTTCTCGACTTTTCTCAACAAACACATTCGGAATCCACGCGGAAAACACGTATCGATGTAATATTAATTTACGGACAAATCGCGAAAAAATTTATTTGCACGAGCAGTGTGAAAATCAAGTTTATGTGTAGAAATATGACACGCACCATTGTAACAAATAAAAAAAAAAGTCTGCTGTTTTCAGTGCGCGTCACGAGTACAACATCATAATATTATGTACGAATGGTTTGCATAAATTGAATATTCTTGCGTCAAGTCAAAATAATTATCACATTACACGATGACTTTGGTGTTTCCTTGGTGCGATGACGACAGTGATGGGCCTGGGATATTTTGACAGACGGGGTATACGAAAACCGTTTAATATGAACTATAATTTAGTTATATGCACATGAGATTTGCATTTTTAATAACATAGATATAACCAGTGGTGTTCCCATCGGGCATACTACATAATATATGCCGTACGCTCTCTAGCTTTTTAATAAAAATGCTTGGCTATGCTACGTATAGTATCAAAAAAATTCTTAAAAAAAGAAAAAAATAATTTTTTTTTTTAAATTGTTGGTTTACTTTTTACTTAATAGTTCTAAACTGTTGTAGTGTAATATTTTAACCGATACTATTTGATGTTATAAGAACTCGTAACACGACAAATAAAATTATAGTTGTTATTTACCGATCTGTCATCGACAGTGACGTCATTTCAGTTTTTGTTAGAGTGGGGAAAACTTTTCGATAGGCCCATAATATGACTAAAATAAAAACTGACCGCTTTGCTCGCTAATTTATTTGTGTTAGGATTTTTATCATATTCAACGGCCATCTAATACTATTAGGCACAAATGGCCTTAATTTTTCGCGAAAAACTCGTAGATATCTAAATACAATTATTACTTATATAACCTATCTCTGAGGCGTTATTATAATGCGTGTTTATTTTTTTTTTTTTTCAGGAGGTACCAAAACTTTGTACGGTCTTTAAAAATAAACGTCAAGTTAGCCTTGCAGGGAACATGGTTTATGTACTTGGATTTTTAAGAAACTAAAAATCATTTTATTGGTTAATATTAGTGATGGGCATATCCGGATTTCAAATATCCGGATAATCCGGATTTGTCAAATCCGGATTTAGGAAATCCGAATAATTCGGATTATCCAAATATTTCGGATTATCCGAATAATTTTTGTTATTCAATGACTTATTTTTATATTTTTCATAAAATAAATGATATAACCCTTTTTAAATATAGGTTCGATTGATACTATTTTTCCAACGTATTTTAATAATGGCGCAGCAAAAAAATCCAATACCAATAAAATCCAAGTGTTCCAAAATCTAGCTCTTCGTCGTCGGTCCAATGCACCTCCATACGTTTCTAACCTAACATTGCATAATGATTTTCACTTAAAAACCATCAATGAAGAAGCTCAATCATTTTACTTGCGCTTCCGCACTCGACTTCTATCCCACCAAAATCCTCTTATTAAAAACCTCTCCTCTCTAACCCTCCCAGGGAATCCAAGGCGCAGGCTAAAAAGGAAATGGTGTCGTGACCTAATACAATTATAAATTAAAATATACTATGTTCATTACATGTATAATATATTCATTTTTAATCTCAAAAAAATAAAAATATAAATAAAACAAAACATATATATAAATAATACATGCTAAGTGTCGTCAGTGGGCGGCTTCTTACTCAATTTTTTCATGCCATGTTTTCTCTTAGAACATAAGCTTATTGTACTTACTTGTATAGATTGTTTATATTCTAATAAATATTAAAAAAAAAAAAAAAAATTTAATAATGGACGATGTTTTGCGCAAAATAATAAAAATAATTACTTATGGAATTTAATGGGTTCTTTTAATTGGCCAGCACATATTTTATTAATAAAGATTAATTATTATGTTTTATTAACAAACTAAAAAAAATAATGAAATAATGTAACATACTATTTTACAGGGCTATTAAAAATTAATAACTAGTAATTGATTTAAAATCAAATCAACAAAATAAATACTTGATAACAGTGCAAAAATGATTTAAAAATTATAAGAAATGCCATTCATAAACTACCATTCATTTAAAACAATTATGAGTTACATAAAAAGCAAATCCATATATCCGGATAATCCGGAGATGAATTTGATTCAAATCCGGATTTCGATATCTGGATATCCGGATAATTCAGATATTCGGATGTCATGCCCATCCCTAGTTAATATCCTTATTTTGGTGTTGTTCACCATAGCATGCTCTCATAAAAAATGATGGGAACATCACTGGATATAACATAAGATGTGTTACACGTCATACAAATAATTCATAGGTAAGATGTTATACAGCTACGAAAATGCTAAAATATTATTGTGAGAATCGCATGTAATACTAATTGGAGATACTAATAAAACCATCTGTATCTTAAAAGTTGTACTATTTAAAAAAAAAAACAAGGCAACTCCAAATACGTTATATTTCCCATGCTGGTTGTTGGATTTGTCTCGTTCTTGTACAGATAAACTCGTAATTTTTTTCCTTTATCAAATTCAATTAAAACCTGATTTTGAAAAAAAAAAATGGAGCTGCCTGCTTTTTGCACGGACCCCTTCATATATAGATGAGCGTGATGATCGCACGGTTCGTGTAGAAGATTCGGAACGTCTGTGCGCTCGTGACGTGCTGCAACGCGAACGGTATTGTTTCTTGACTTTTTTCGTTCGTCTCTCCGGGCGAATCGTCTCGCCGGAGAACGCAGTGCCACACGTGTCAGCGATGCCGACGTCGCGCATTGGGCCGATTGACGAGTGATGAAACGGTTGTTGTTGGAAAACGACCGGCGGTGTTACGTATAATGGCGTTTTGAAAGACCGAAAATGGCGAAACCTCGCGAAATGAAAAAAAAAGATGGTAAGTGAGTTGATGGTGGTACAAGTTCGTCCTTCGTCCCTTCGATCCTCGAACAAGATATTGGTGATGAATGTATTAAGTTTTAAAGAAATGATGACTCATTTCTTTAGTATAAAACGATTCTGAGCAAAGCTTCAGTTTAATATAATATGTTACTATTTAAATACAGTTTACGTATTTTACGGTTATTTGTATAATTTTTGGTGAGTTTTTTTGTAATAATTAAACTCTAATAAAATATTCAATTAGATATAACTCATTTAAACTTCAATTGTTATAGCAATTATAACTCATTAGAAATTTTCTGTCACCAAAAGATTCGAAAAATGTTTTTATATCTATGTTCCAAGTTGTATTGTGATCAGATACACCAAAAAAAATTTAAACAGATTTTAAGCAGAAAATTAACGTAAAAACAGCCAATATTTTCGTATACGAGTTTATATTAACTTATTCAAACATATATTAAAAGAAATTCTGACTAACGATATTCAAATTTTTTTTTAGAATATTTAAGAAAGTATAGTTATTTAGGTAAGGTCATTTTAATATTTCAGAGCTTTTTAACAAATATTAAAAATGTTATAAGATACAAATTTTCAATTGAACAATCAAAATACATTTTTTTTTAAATCGTATAATAATTTATTAAGGTGTGTATAAAAAAAATCCTGACTCACGATTTTTGAATTTTTGTTAGGATAATTAGGTAGGTATATGAGTAAGGTCATATTAAATTTTCAGAACTTTTTGTCAAATATTTAAAATTATATTGCATAAAAACTTTGAAAAAATTCGGTAAATTAAAAGTTCTATATCTAAGGTCAAAAGTGCTATAATTGTCCTGAAATTGTTGTCCAATATAAAAAAAGTATGTATTTGATATTGAATAAAATTTTCAAGTTTCTAGCTTCAATACTTTTCGATTTATGACTAAATACCTAAAATCTGAACAGTGAAAATCTCGTTTACGGCGGATTTTTACCGATTTTACCGTTTTTACTCAGTTTTTCGATCGTTATTCTTGATCACTGGAAAAACTATGGAGATTTTGGAAAAATGACCTGGCTAAAGTAACATCTCGGTTCAATTTCGAATCTAAAAAGTTGCTGGACGAAACTTTTGGACAAGGATTTCTATACGAAAAAGTGTTTACAGAAAAAAAAATATACATCATTGTAAAACCATAAGATCCTTCGCTTCACTCAGAATCTAAAACAAATACGATTCTTCCACGGAGGCGGGAGGAGGGAAGCTGCTGCAGCACCTTGTGAATCACGTCTGACTGCCGCGGGGAACCCCGTGACGTCGCCACCGGGACGCTGGTACCCGTGAAAGTCACGTAAAATACCAGCGGTCCACAGATGTCGTTACGTGCGACGCGCGACGGCGTCTTTTAACATCTTTTTGATCCCCGGCGATGACGACGACGCGAGCGGTAAGCCGATATGAAATCTCCGAAAGACATTAATAAACTATATACGGCTACGGGGCATCGTTGTCGTCACTGTCGTATCGCGATCGGCGGGGGATGTGGGGAATAAGGGTCTTGCGCAGACCGCAATATCTGTCGTAGAAACCGGTGTTTCGAAGATAATAGTGGCGTAAATCCGGAAAACGTGTTCGGTTTTTGTCGAGGGGTCGCGTGAGGAGACGAGTGAAATACACACAATACCCACAATACGTCGCGAGGCTATTGAAGATTTATCGGAAATCGAGTCGTTTGACACGACACGACGCCGCGCGTATATCAATATAGCGCGTACTCAAAGTCGGGGTTCGTCGTGGACCATTGATTAATAATTCGCGCCCGGAGTGTTGTATTCTTTTCATCGACAACGCAATGTATTGACTCGACTTCATGTCGTCTGAACGTATGTTTGTATTCAGTGGCGTATTTTCGGGGGGGGGGAGGAGAGAAATTGCCCCGGGCATCCCTTTTTTGGGGCTGGCAAATTTAAATGGGAGCTTTTTTTTTTTTTTTTTAAACAGATTCATAATGGTTTAAGCTGTTGTAAAAAAAAAAAAAAAATAAAAATATTAAAAATGTCAACAAAACGTTCTATTCATGTCCACACGACAACATAGCTATTTGTGAAATTAATCTACACATTTTATGATTAGAGCACGTGTATTGGTTTGTTGTTTGTCATCGGCTGTTCAAAAACGAACGCAGTTGTACCACTCTTATGAATTTGCGTTTTTGATGACAAAAGTATTACAATCGAATCGTGCATCTTTTTTCATCATACAATATTGATCAAAATATCATTGGTGTCAAAAAATAATCGAAGATTTAGCAAGATCAAAAGCGTGACGAAAAATATTTGTTTAGTTATGTTCGTTTTTCTTCTCTTAAATATTTACATTCCATTAATTTTTTCAATATTTGTTTTCTTTTGTTGACATTTTGTTGGCTATTTCGTTAGCGGATAAGAAAATAAATGAATACAATTATTTACAATTAGATTTGATTATTTCGTTCCCATGGGCACTACTGAATATACCTACGATATACAACATTCTAGGGCACTCGACAGATTTTCATATTGCATGATACACTATTACCGCATCACACGTATTGCAAAATTTCTTATTGGTAAGAAAAATTGCTACTATACAAAACTGGTGATAGGAAGAGGGCATAAAAAAAAAAATTGCACCCCGAGGCAGCAAAATCCTAAATACGCCACTGTTTTTATCACAATGTTTGACGTTAAAGTCACACATCGATTGCAAAGAAGATATATATATATTTTTTTTTAACTTGGTTTTAACCGGATTGACCGAGATCACGAATCGATTTTGGTTTTTGAATCGAGTGAGATCGAGCATTGCTTCTCAAATTGTGGTCCACGGCCTACCAGGAGGTTGGCGGAATATAACCGAGGTGTAACGAAATATTTTCAATGATGTTTTGCTCGTATTGATTCCTTTTATATCGACATGTATGTGTGAACTGCGTTTACACGATTTCTTATTATAAAAAACGAACACAGATCATGCTCTCGGAGCTGGCCTTAGAAGCCAATTTGCGCATCTCTGTTCCAAACATCACACTGATTGTTGATTCATTAGTTAAGTGGAAACATACTGGCCTAACCATAATATAAATAATTTTCAAAATGCGTACTCTACACACAATTCATATCTGGTTGTTACAAGTTTAGTTTTAAGTGTAAACATTAAAAGTTTAAAATTGTCATACATTTTTATCAGAGTTATATTATAATAAGCGTTTGTGTATGTGTAATAATTATTTGATTCGTGTTCTTAGTGCGAATCCTTATCTGTGCCCTACGGTTTAAGTGCAGTATAAAATTAAGAAAAATATTCTTTGGGCGGCAACGATTTTACTTTAATTTCAGGAAATTGTGTTACAAAAAAGTTTAAGAGTCACTGACTTTGAACAACGCTAAGATACCGTTTAGATGCGGGCTCTCAAATGTATGGAATAAAAACGCGTCGGAATTGATAAACACGTACTTCTGATGGGATATTTTACGCGATTTTCTGGTCGATAATCAATGTTTCTCCGTTGTAACGTTAACAACGGTCGAATCATAGAGTTAGATTCAGGACCGGATTGAGGTAAATCGGTCCACCGAGATATACGATTTGGTGCGGCCCATAATAAAGTCACCGGCCCGTTATTTTCAAACATCCATAATTACTTTTTATTTATTCACTAACGTAATTACGTCTTCGTCACAATAAAAAAAAAAAAACAAAACAAAACAAAAAAAAACAAAAAACAAAAAAACAGAAAAATCCACACAAAAATGTTTTTGCTTTATTTTAAACATTAACTAATTAATATCAAATATTTTTGTAACTTCGGAATAGAAATATTTTGATTTTAAGACAAATCATTTCACATCACCTAATTGCCCCGAACGAATGCTTATTTTGCGCGCTTTTCTACGTAACACGCATTATTTTGTTTAAAAATTTAGCCGCACTATTTACAAAACAATTGTACTTAATTTTTTTGTAATTTTGTGCTTTTGAATTTTTGAAAATAATATTAATATTAAATTAGGACGTCATTTGTGTTTTTCGTCACGTTATCATATCATACCAAACATGTAAAAGACTGAAACGAAATGTGATATTCGGTTTTCAACAATTTAACGAATTACATTTTTCGTCTTATAAATCCTCGAACAATATAATCGTTGCAAAAAAATAAATCTACCCCAAAAATGCACTGATAACCTTATCCAACATTTTTAATTTCCATGGTATTTCTTTTACCATTTTTCTAAACTTTTCTTTCTATAGTTTTACGTACTACCTTTGAATGTTTTGTCACGATATCACGGTAATTAGAATATTGGGCTAAATATTTAACAATTGTTTTTGCAAATTTTTAAATTTTTTTTTTTTTTTTTGGTAATTTATGTGTAAATTTACCTCCATAAATTTAAATTCTGAATAAACTCGAGCACCTTTTACTTTTACAATGGCGTTCAAAAAACAAAACAAAGTTTTCAATCGTTTTCTTTTCAGCAAACAATGGTTAAACCCCCTGAAAGCATTTACCAAACATATTCATAATATTGTTCGACATATTGATTGAATACGAGCCATTAGATTTTTACTAGTCATTTTCTTCTCCGACTTTCCAAAAAATTTTTCACAGGACAACATCAAACATATCATCCTCGCACATACTCGTATGTGACAGACGTCGTTATTATCGCGTTCAGATCTAAAACGCGTTCAAAGCTGCAGTCGTACGGGCTGAATGCAGTGGCGTAACTAGGATTTTCTAAAGGGGGGTGTTAATTATAAACATTAAATATTATATATAATACGTACAAACTTAAACTTTTATTTTAATTAATTAATTATGTATGCACAATGTCTGTATGGTATTATCAATAGATAATAATGAAAAAAAAAAATTTATTATAAAACAAAATCCGTTCGTCGTTTTTGATCGAATGACAATGTTTGTATTACTTCTTCTACTGTTACTTCGACTTCACGATGAATGTTTAAAGATGCTAATCCATTGAGTCTAAACTGGCCAATAGAATTTCTAAGATAAGTTTTCATTCGTTTTAATGTAGTAAAACTTCTTTCGGGTTCAGTCATGATGCGACAGGCAATGTTGCAAATATATGAAGGAGTTTAAAAACATTTGGAAATAGGTGTTTATTACAGTTATCAAGAGCGTCAAGAACGCTTTTTATGCTTAGTTTTTCCAGTTTCTCCAAATGTGTATGCCATAACTTTACCTCTGTTTCAATAACTTCTTGATCAATGTCATCGGAATAAAACTCACTTAAATCTTTGATAGCTTGTTGATTATAATTTTTTTATTAGAAACGAGAAAATAAAAGCCAGCTACGATAGTTTTGTGGTTTATAAATCGGTCATTTAATTGTTGCACTGAATTGTCCAGAAATGGAAGAAATAAACTTATTTTAAAATATTTTTCAGGATTACTCGTATGATAGTTTGATCGATGCTTTTGTCGTTTGACCATTAACGGTCGTTTGACCACGATAACAGACGCGCTATACCACTTTACGTTACGCGACCTGTTAAGTGGTCGCCGCGGACGCGCGGTTATCACATAGCTGCAGTCCCCGTCGTCAAAACCGTATATCGCGATACCGCAATTACCGCCGCAATCGCGATATTGTTAACCTGTATATATTATGTAATTAGTATTGTGCGTTATTTAATATTTCATATTGTATTTACGATTTATTATTTACCTATGTTCCTATTTTATTATATATAATAATGTATATTGTAATATATGCGGATCTTTAGGTTTTTACATATTTTTATTGGCTTTATGCAACTTTACGAGGGTGAAAATGTGGACGATTTATTTATCACAGAGTTCGTAGAAAAAAATTAATTTTGCATATTAAAGCATATTTTGGACATTGGAGAATATTTCTCCTATTTTTCATATTTTAGAATATATTCTATTATTGTTCATTAAAATTAGTATATTTTGTTAATTTATCGAAATATGACTTTTTCCAGCAATAATTTTTTCTAGGAAAAAAAATAATTTGACTATAGAGTGATAAAAATTCAAAATCATTCAATCATCTACTTGTCTGTATTCAAATTGGTTATGTTCCTAAAGAATAGTGCAAAGTTATCTGTTGTTTTTTATTAAACTCTAATGTTTTTTTTAATTATATTTAATTATATTTATATAACTCCGTATCAACTGATTTACATTTTTTTATTGCTCGATAATTTCCTGTTACCAAAGAAACGGTGCAAAGTTATTCATTATTTTTACTAAACTATTATGTATTTTTAAATATATTTTATAACATTTATGTAGCTATGTATCACCTGATTAACATTTTTTGTAATTCAATAATTTACCTGTTACCAAAGGAATAGTGCAAATTATCTATTATTTATTATCAAACTATTATGTTTTTTTTAAATTATATTTATGTAGCTGTGTATCAACTGATTTACATTTTTATTTTGCAATAATTTACCTGTTACCAAGAGAATTGTGCTTGACGGTTATTTATTGTATTTATTGAACTGCTTTAGAAAAAAAATCATATTTGCATATTTACAAATTTAAGGAATATTTAGAGAATATTTTAAGGTTTTTTCGAAACATATCAGCATCATATTTTAATGTTTTAAGAACCTAACAATCCGCTCTTTAGTAATAATAATTTAATATATGATACGGCTCAAGGGGGTTGTCATATCTACCAAACACCCCCCTTGTATACGCCACTGGCTGAACGTCTTAATCGAGGCGGCCGCCGAAAACCTTTAAAACGATGCTCGGACCGGTCGACTCGAACGACGGCAAAGAATTTCGTACCCGGAATCGACTTGACGTCACGGCGTAAAATTTACCGAGCTTTCTGTCGTAGGGGAAGGCGGGGCAGAACCGTACTACTAACTTCTAGGCACTGTAAAACTTACAACATTTGAAAAATTTGAAACTGGATTGCGTTAATATATCACAAATATTGTTAGCTTCATTAATATTGAAGCATTTTCAAAAAATCTGAACTTAAACTCAAAAAAAAATCCAAATTTTGAAAGTACTAAAAAATACGATTTTGCCCCATAGGTGGGGTAAAACCGTATTAGTCTTGGGGCAAAACCGTATGGATGGTTTTATGATCTAAAATAGTAGAAATATAATAAGCACTCTTTGCAATACATATTAATATCCTCCCTCCCCAATTAAAAATCCTGAGTAAAGTATTTTGCATTTTTACAATAGAATAAAAAAAAAAAAAAAAAACTAATTAAACAACTATTACTTTCACTTTATTATGAACAAAATTTTGTAGGGTAGTTCTTTACGATCTGTAACCTTACATAACAAACTTTTTAAATAACATTTAAACCAACATGTTTAAATATTCATGTAAGTAACAAAATAATGAAAATATAATAAACATTAAACTTAATACTTATATTATAAAATAAGATAAATAGGTAGGTCCCTACCTACCAATATTTAAAACGAAACAAAATAATTATATAAAGCAATATTTTAATTTCTTTATGAAGTAATATAGGTTCATAATTACGTACATAATTACGAACCATCTTTAATAAAAATATAAAGTTATCAAGTAAATTATCACACGTAATAATATAGCCACGTATAAAACGCTGGGGCAATTCCGTATAACATACGCTTTTGCCCCAACGGTTTTGCCCCACAGTAGGTGTATTCAAATTAACAGCAATTAACTAAAAAGTATAAGCAACATTCCTCCATATTATATCATTAAATAATCTGTACTTAATTTTGCGTAATTTGATGCAGTTTTTTTTCACATCAAACAATTATAAGTATAAAAGTTTTTAATGACAATATATGAAAAAAAAACAGTGATTACACATATTTTGTGATAACAAGAATTTGAGCGGTAATTTGTTAAAAATGAGGTTAATAGTTATCGATAACAATAAAAATAACGGTCATGGACAAATAAACATCAATAATTTTTTTTCTATCTTGACTTATTGTTCAAAAAACCTTATCACACGGTTTTGCCTCTCGTACGGACTAACCCCGCCTTCCCCTACGTACGTTTTTTTTTTTTTTTTTCATTTTCCGCCATTTATCAGCGCGTAGAGCTCGCGTCGTCGTCGCGTTCGACCGTTCTCGCCACGACGACGACGACGTTCACTCGGCGCTGAAATATTTTCCGTCCGATTCGTTGCCCGCGACGACGTCGTACAATGTGCGCGCGGCGTCACGCGTTATTAATATAACGACGGACGATCGCGCTCGTGCACCGCGACGTATAAATCACAATCAGCGCGCGCTTCGTGTCCGTCGAGCGCGGCGGCGGCGGGTGGGTTTTATGTGCGCCCCGCGTTTAATATATCGCCGCGAAACCACCCCGGTTCTGCGGGGCGTCTGCGAACAAAAACAGCGCGACCGCGTCCCCCGGGACCCGCGTGATGTATGGTGTCGCTTTCGCGGCGGTCCGGCGCGGCGGGGTCGTTTTCCGCCGCAGAACAATACCGTCCGGCCGACTGAACAACAACGACTGGATCGCGCGACAGATCGTCGTCGTGATATCGAGTCGTGTACTCACATTATATCACGGTCTACGTGAGAACTCGGAACGTGGAAATCGGGACGGTCGGAATTCGAAACGTACGAATCCGGACGGTACAGAAATGGAATTTTCAATTTCTAAGTCGGTTAATATTATTTGGACGGTACAAGACTGGACGATGAAAATCTGGACAGTGCGAATCCGGACGGTTAAAATCTGGACATTATATATTCCTTGATTTTTTTGTAGATATCTGGGCAGTACAAATTTAGAATCGCGTATAAATGTACGTATTTTTTGTCGCGTTGTTGGCAGCTTGACGCTTGACTTTGTGAATAATATATTTTTATTGACGAACGATTTTAATCTACGCGAAAGCAAAACGATAAAGTCGATGTAAAATTGTAACTGGCAAGTTTGGTCAAACATTTAAAATCAGCTTTTCAACTTGATCTCATTCATTGATTAATGTCTAGCCTTGTCAGTAAGCAGCAGTTCGTGTCACCTGTTTACTGAGATGTTGTTTTAGATTCTGAGTGAAGCGAAGGATCTTATGGTTTTACAATGTTGTTTTTTTTTTTTTTTTTTTTCTGTGAACACTTTTTCGTATAGAAATCCTCGTCCAAAAGTTTTGTCCAGCAACTTTTTAGATTCGAAATTGATCTGAGATGTTACTTTAGCCAGGTCATTTTTCCAAAATCTCCATAGTTTTTCCAGTAATCAAGAATAACGATCGAAAAACTGAGTAAAAACGGTAAAATCGGTAAAAATCCGCCGTAAACGAGATTTTCACTGTTCAGATTTTAGGTATTTAGTCATAAATCGAAAAGTATTGAAGCTAGAAACTTGAAAATTTTATCCAATATCAAATACATACTTTTTTATATTGGAAAATATTTTCAGAACAATTATAGCACTTTTGACTTAAATATAGAACTTTTAATTTACCAAATTGTTTGAAAGTTTTTATGCAATATAATTTTAAATATTTGACAAAAAGTTCTGAAAATTTAATATGACCTTACTCATATACCTACCTAATTATCTTAAAAAAAATTCAAAAATCGTAAGTCAGGATTTTTTTTTTATACACACTTAAATAAATTATTATACGATTTTTTACGATATTGTCTGATTTCTTTTAAGTTTATTTCTAATGAAATATTAAGTATTTGTTTGAAAGTTCTGAAATTTTAATATAAGTTTACTCTTATACTAAACTATCAATACCGAAAAAATATCAATAATCGTGACTCAAGATAATAATGTATACGATTGAAATTATATTACACTGAAGCTTTGTTCAGAATCGTTTTATACTGAAGAAATGAGTCATCATTTCTTTAAAACTTAATACATTCATCACCAATATCTTGTCCGAGGACCGAAGGGACGAAGGACGAACTTGTACCACCATCATCTCACTTTCCAGCTTTTTGTTCTTGTAATTTTAATATTTTTAAATTCAATTTGATTTAACTTAATTTTTTCATATTTTTTTTTCTGTAAACACCTTTTATATTTCGATTTCCGACGCATATTAATTTGTGTGATCGGTCCTAAATACATATACTAGCCTATGCAATAACAACGTAGCATAATATTTGTCGCGTGCGGTATACCGACGTTTATAACACCAAACACATTCCACCGAATCGACAGTAAAATATTCATACAGTAACACGGTGAACAATATTGTTCTTAAATCGATCTGACGACGAGTCGACGATATTTGATCGGTTGGGGGGATTGGACACTGTGAATCGATTTAGGCACATGTTTGACGACCGTTTCAGTGCGAGAAACGACCCGATTGATAATTATATTACGTGTATGATAATACAAAACTGTAATCGAATAATTAGACGGATTACAACCGAGACGGAGGGTTAAATCACATCACGGTGTGAGGTAAGCATTCGTGAGTGCCCGCGTCACGCTATCTGTGATCTAAAGTCGTATTTTATATTCGTTTTTTGTCCTTTTTTTTTTTTTTTTTTTTTTTTTTTGTCTTACATTTACCTATTAGAAACAACCTTCTTTTTGAAATTCAAACAACGACCAACCCGCTTGAATCGAAAACCGTCCGGTGAGTTAAGATGGTTTTTTATTCGTTTACGACGTGTGTTTTGGTGCGTCCGAAACGAGTTACGTCAAAGCGTTCCTTTACGACCTCGCGTGCACGACGTCCGCGTGGTCATATTGTTATTACGTTGTAGCGGAAAAACATTCTCATTCGGTAAACGCGTTCCTATTACCCACTAATTTATCGTCGAACCGTTGCCGGTGGACAAAATTTCTAGTCGTTATACCGTCTCCGACTGTTAATGACAAATGGCGTACGTGTCGTTATTACATGCCATTAGACGCTTACGGTAATATATTATTATACGCGATGCCTTATACGTGTACGCGTCCGCCGCGACTTTCGTTGCCGCGATCACACCGATAAATTATTTGTTGGTTTTTACGTACATTTTCTAGAAATATTCTCATTTGTTGACCTACACTCTCAGAACACGACACAACTGTCGTGCCGCACTTTTTAATACACGTACACACACGCACACGCACACACACACACACACACACACACACACACACACACACACACACACACACACACACACACACACACACACACATCTGCAGAGGATCATAAATAATTTTCATTGAAATTTCGATTTTAAGTGCATATACTAAAAAAAATTCTGTTTTATAAATTTTCTTTTTTTTTTTTTTTTTATCTATGTTACCAAACCATATCACTGAGACAGTTTTACATTTTCACGACTCGAGGTCGGAAATCTTAAATTTAATTAGACAAATAGTCCCAAACGAAATATTTGTCATGTTTTTTATCTTGTTCTTTATCTTTATTTATCTTCCGTTAACCGTATTATTTCTATGTAAATATATACCTTGTTATGGCGTGTAATATGTCGACACATTGCAAGATTAAATAAATAAATGAAAAAAAACGTTCTATATATCGATGGTTGCACGACAAAAGGGGATAAGCGACATTAGGGTCTAAGCGACAATTGTGTTATTATCGAATAAAGGAGACTTAGATGTATCATAATGTATCACTGGTACATCAGTGTGACCATTTTATAATGAGTTATCGAATTTTTAAATTTAGGATACAAACGACCGTTATGATACGTGAATTCTAAAATACGGGTCTAAGCGACATTTTTGGGGTCCAAACGCCAATAGCAAAAAATATATAGGGACCAAGTGACGTTATGAAATTAATATCACTTATTATTATAATGCAAAATACAAGTGACAATTGCTCCAAAATTGCTGATTACAATGTCTTATGATCAAAAAATCTCTTATCATTCTTCAAAATGAATATTGAATTTGCTTTTTTTGTAATTACCTACATTAGATGTGTCAGCTAATTAATATTTAATTATACAGTTTGTAGTTTGTACGATTATAATATTATAGAAGATTATAAGGTATGTACCTACATCTACAAAATATGAACTTATATTACAGCCGGAAGTATTCTATGTTTAATCTAACTATACTATCTATGAATCTGGCTCACAGAACGCAATATAAATTAACAATTTACTTATTATTATAGTAATTTAATATTTTATCAAACTTTAAATATATTTTATTACCATCCATTGATTGTTATCAATATATTATTATGTAGGTATAAGTTTAAATTTTTAAAATACATCGGTTTTTTAACACATTTATAATATTTTACAAACCTACTTGTTTTATTACTTTTCTACCTACAGGAAATGTACCTAATACAGTTGCATTTATTTTTTCAAATTATGTAATGTATACGAATAAAATTAGAAGGGGCTAAGTGACAAAAATATTTATCAACAATAAATAATTGGGGTACAAGCGACAAATATTTAAATTATTTTATAAAAATTGTTCCTCATACTTAAATAATTAATATAACTAATTGAAAATTACACGACCGTATAAAAAACAAAAATATTATTAAATATGTGCTTATAAAAAAATCTGAAAACTCAATGAAAAAAAAGTTATTAGAGCTTAAAATTAAAAACAACATAAAAATCGTTTTTTTGCTCTCCTGAAAACCTTGATATATGTCGCTTATCCCCTTTTGTCGTGCAACCATCGATATTACGCCCAAAAGTGGTTGAATTGTTTTGCCATATTTGTCAAGTTGTTTCCGTTCAAGCGTCGTCAGTGCACGAAAATCGTTACGTATAGTTACAATCGTTGTGTAGATAACGTTTATTTTAATTTTAATAGTATCGAACGGTTTTGAACTAGTGATTTCAACGTCATTATTGTGTCGTGGGTCAACAAAAAAAAAAAAAATGTATTCTTAGATTTACTCGGAGCTAAAAAAAAATTCGGGGGGTTTTGGCCCCTAAATCCCATTCCTGCTATCAAGCAGGGGCTTACCTTTTTGGATCGCGTTTCCAAATTATTCATAAACCGTTTTGGCATCGCAAATCACTTTAACTCTTTACACGTCATATCCGCTTCGTAAAAACACGGCACAAGCTCACATCGTCCCGGGGCGATATCGTTCCGATCGCTTCGTCATCAATACGATTATGATACCGGCCCGAGCCATTGTTTACGTGACGAATTATTGCGTTCGCCGATTCGGTATATTGTAGGCGTAGCACTATCCAGTTCAAGACTGCAACAACTCAAAAAACAACTTTTTTCAGGAGGACGATTTGAAAAATCAATGAATGTGTGGTCAATTGTAATATATAAAATATAATAGCTAGGAATATAATTTTTGGTATACACATAGGTCTTTAATTAATGTTTACATTGTTACTAATATCATATAAATATATCGATTAATTTAATGAGTTGTGATCACATATAATTGATGTGATTATAAAACGAAATAAGAGCTCTCTAGCGGTCAATAATTAAACTAAATAAATTTATACTGATAATTAAACTGAATTGAAAATACTATAGAAAACTAAAAAAAATGGCGTATTTAACTCATTTTTCAATTTTTTTGAGTTGTTGCAGTCTTGAACTGGATAGTCGATATAATATTCGAACACGATTAATTTTTATTATACGCCGCATAACGTGTGCTGAACAACACCCGATCGTGTGTGATATTACGAACCGACATTTTTTCATTTCGATCGTAGGAAACAGATTCGGATAAATCGTTTGTTGCGTTTCTCCTTAGATCCATAAATAACGCGACGAGCGACGGCGTCGTGCAGCCCAGAAAACCGATGCGTACCTCTACCCTCCTCTATCTTTCCAAGGCCGTTTTCACTCGTACCAAAGGGCGTCCGCAGGGAGGGGCAAGTAGGGGAATATTCCCCCTCCTTGGATGTTTTATGTGTCTGTTATGATCATTATGTAGTATAAAATATCACGAAATAAATATTTTTTAAATTTAAAACATTTTTTGAAACGTTGTGTGCCGCGGTTGACAAATGTTTTGTGGATCTTTATGGGTGTATTAAGTCATCGGTTTTCGATACACTGTTTCGACTTTTATACGTGAATATTTAGTAGAATCTCGTGATTTCATTAGTATCATTGATTATAAATACTAAAATACTATAAAATATAAAATTGTCAAATCAATGATTACATTTTATTTATATAAAAAAATGCATTTGATGATTTAAAGTTGCACATTAATTAATTAACATTAATACTGTAAGATTAAGTCGTAACGTTCTAACTATACACCTAATTAAAGAGCAGATTTTAAGGTTCTTATAACCTTAAAATATTCTCTAAATATTCCTTGAATTTATAAATATGCGAATATGATATTTTTTCTAAAAATAGTTCAATAAATACAATAAATTACTGTTAACCGCCATTCTCTTGGTAACAGTTAAACTATTGAATAATACAAAATGTAAATCAGTTGATACATAGATATGTAAAATGTAATAAAATACAATTAAAAAAAAACATAATAGTTTAATAAAAAATAATAGATAACTTTGCACCATTCCTTAGGAACATAACCAATTCGATTACAGACAAGTAGATAATTGATTGATTTTGAATTTTTATCATTCTTTAATCAAATAATATTTTTTTCCTGGGAAAAATCACATTTCGAGAAATTAACAAAGTATACGAATTTTTATGAATAATTATAGAATATATTCAACAATATAAAAAAATAGGTGACATAATATTCTCTATTGCCCAAAATTGGCAAAATTATTTTTTTTCTCCGAACTCTGTGATAGATAAATCGTCCACGTTTTTACCCTAGTAAAGTTGCATAAAATCAATAAAAATATGTAATAATCTATAAAGATCCGCTCTTTACACATAATTAATATTTAATTTTTACGTTCCCTACCTATATGATAAAAAACACGTCAAAAACAATAAGGTACTTTATCACTAATCAGATAATGAAACAAAAATTAAAATACCTTCCCCACCCTTGATAAATTCCTACTCGTACCCCCACTTTGAAGACTTCCGTTCGGCGTACGAACACTACACTGCAATCGGTGCGATTTACATATTGTTTTTATTATTATTATTATTATTATTATTATTGTTGTGGTCGTTGCTGTTACAAGATCCGAAAAAGTACTTGTTCAGCCTTCAGTCGCACACGTCACGACATTTCGAGCATCTTTCGTGTGTATATTTTTATTCTCCGCGGGGCATTAGGTCGAGAAGAGCGCACGTTCGCGGGAGCAGCGTAAAATACACGCACGTAGCGAGTATATACGCGCTGAACTTTGTAGTGCGTCGTCGTCGTTATTCGTACGTCCGGTAATATCTGTTTGACGGCGGCTCCTCCTGCTCGTCGACGATTTTCCGTTTAGCGTTTTACGAGACGCGCGGTCGACGAGAGGACGAACGCTAGGATCAATAGTAATCTCTGTCGCGGCGTTCGCGTGTAATCACTTCTGTCGATACTCATTGGATCGGATAGGTAGATTTTTCCGGGGAATCGTCATTAGAACTGTCAAAACCTTTCACGAGTCCATTTACGGCCTGACGCGGGTAAGGGGTTTCGACGTGACTTACCGAGTCGGAGCATAATACGTTCGTACAGATATGGCGCGTTTATAAGAGTAAATCTATATAATATATATATATATGTGTGTGTGTGTGTGTGTGTGTGTGTGTGTGTGTGTGTGTGTGTGTGAGTGATTGAAACTGCGCTCCGTTTGCAATGAAGGTTGACATTTCTGTGTTTTTAGACGAACGCAGTCGACGCGGGGAAATCGACTTAATGTCTTCGATAAATATTAATCCGACACGAATCGATCGTCAGCTTATGTTTCAGAAGTTTTTAAGGCTAAGAGTAAAGAGTTCGGTATTGAAATGAAAACGACAATATTATAATAATTTTAAGAAAAAAGTTATTTTAAAATCGGCCGTTTCATTTATTATAAAAAAGAGCCCTTTTGCGATTAAAATAGATCATGTTGTTCGCTTTCGATTTCTAAGCGTTTTCTAGTAGGTATTGGTAACATGGCAAGTGTCAATACAGTCAAAGGTAGGCGGTTTCAAACCTTCAAATGTCGCAGAGTCCCCTCGTCACAAATAAGTCAGCAGTTTCGCCATTTTTAAGATAAAATAAGATTAAATAAATATTGGTTTACTTTGATTTTCCGAATTAAAAATTTTGCAACAAAGCGTAAATATTTATATTTATTTTTCATAAATATAATTCCGATTAGTACGTCAGTGAAAAATCAAAAACGATTAAAATTACAAAATTTCAAATAAATCTTCAAGTAGAAAAATCTTTTAATCATTTTTTATATTAAACTATTTTTGTGGCGAAATTGTTCTTTTATTTAATTCTTTTAATTAAACGATTAATTCACAGTTTATACGAATGAAACAATAGTAATAAAATAAAGCAAATAATGCTATGTACGAGCGTTTATAAAATTTGTATAAAGGTGAAAACTTCTAGTAAACGTTGCTGATAACAGTCGAGAAAACAGAAAGATAGTGTTGACAGAACTAAATTACTTGTATAATATACAACTTTATTATTTATTATATTTGGCTCTGGATTTCAGATTCACTGATGATTATATGAATACTGTTTACAGGCCACGGCATAGAGTGATATAGAGTAAAAGTTATTACTCCATGGACCGTAGGTAAGACAAATATGACACGCTGTATCATTATCACTTCTACGTAGAAACGTCGATGAAAAAATTCCCGATAAATAATATGTTATGAAAACCATGAGATATAGGTAATATATTATAATTTTTTACCAATAGGCAAATATTACCAGTAAAAATTCCAAGGGAGGGGCCAGGGACGCCCGCAGCAATGTAGCTCAGGGGGGGGGGGCAAAAAATTGCAAGTACCTAAATACTTATGGGAAGATTTACCACTACACTTTCATCTACTCATACTTAATTGTATCGTTTATAATTTTTTTTAAATCAAAACTAATTTAAGTAAATATAAAATTACACTATTATTTCTAATATTTCTAAGAAAAAGCGTAATAAAATTTAAACAAAAAACCACTTTATTTGATTTGAATTTACATATTACATCATTACATGTTACATATTACATCATATTTATACATCATAATATTGCATTTTATTCAAAAAGTAATGACAATCTCCTTTTATTAGAAGCAAATAAATTAATTGAATTATCAATTTGTTGATTAAAAAAACCCATGATAGCTGAACACATTACCCAGAATACGATAAATGAAATAATAATTATGTCTGTGAAAAGGTTTCTATTTCCGTCGACGACAGGCTGCTTATATATGACTTTTTAGATACAAGGATTGTCGCATAGTCGCTAAATACCTAAGACCAGCTTTATGTAAAAAAACTTCTAATTTTGTAACTGATACAAAAAATCTCAGTGGGGGCAATGGCCCCCACTGGCCCCCCTTCCGGGCGTCCCTCCGAGGGGCTATCCACCAATCACCCCTCTTATATATGTAACTGACATATAAATAGTGTATTATAATATTATACTACAGGGTTTTATACGGTCTGTGACAAGTGTCGTCGAGAGCTTTACGTTTCAATTCGTTGTTAACTTTTTGTCGATTTAAATGATTTTCATCGTCTTTGTCACGATCATGATTTAAGGAGCTAAAATTTTTCCATAGTTTTCGTCCGATTTAAAATACGATTTACATAAACGTTTTCAACACAACCACCTCTAAACGTTACCATTTAAAAATTTCTGAAAAGAAAATTTGTATTCAATTCATCAATACAATATAATAATTGTTTATTTATTATTCAAACACGTATTACATTTTTTTACATGCATTCGCTAAAAATTTGCATTATTTCAAGATTTTCCATGATGTGTATAAAAACTACTGTATACGAATATTAGGTACACTCTGTGGTCATACCAACTATAAAAATCCTGCAAAGGAGGGTCGATGCACCCGTCCCCCCTTTATTCATATCAACGTGAAATTAGCACTCTTCGGTGCAACATTACCATCAGTTAAAACACTTGTTACATATGAATTGAATCTTCGTAAAAATGTTCGATTCAGAGAGAGAGAAAGAGAGATAAGAAAGTCAACAGATTATTTATGCGCACATACGATGATCGTTAGAAACTACCGATATGATATTCATTGGTGAGTACACCACACTTATACGGTTGTACATGTTATCAGGGCCACTAATAATAATATGTGAAAAACCGTTTGTAGTGCCGTCCGCTTTACCAGGAATAGGCTTGGACTTTCGATATTGTGTAAATTATTGATTGTATATTTCGCAGACCGTTTTATTGACACCTACAATCTTTTGTTAGTAGGTGTCAACAAAATCAAACTATTGAACCACTCAAACCGTAATTGAAAAATAAATCCGGTTCGACGGTCGTCGACGAGCACTTATTGCAAGCGAATAGCGAGTGTCATCGCAACTCCCACAATCACATATCGACGGCGACAATCCAAAAGGGCGTAAGCGCCCAAATCCATATTATACTCAGCTCTCAACTGATATAAATTTTTAATCGAAAATGTGGTTGAACGATCGTTTAAAATACATTACAACTCAAAATTGAGCTTTAAAAAACGTTTTTTTTTTTTAAGTTGAAAATATTAAGTCGTTGGTGAAAAATTGTTTTTTTAGCTCTCCTAAATAATTTCGAAAATGTCGCTTATGTTTTTTTTTGAATCGTCACCGTCGATATTACTTCGAAATAATACTGTTTGTCGTCGAAACGAAGTGATGGAAATCGTGTGTATTTGATTATCATATTGATTCATCATCTCGTAGTCGTCGGTTCCGACATCGTGGATTAAAACGTTTAACGTACACACGAGTGAAAAATAAAAACGCCAGGGCAAGAGCTCACGCGTGGTGGTGATGATTTTTTATTTTTTATTTTTCCACATAATGCCCCGCACGAAAGTTGACGTGAATTAATGTACCGTAATGGTCAATTATCACTGCGGACCCGTCGCGCTTATGGCTATGAACGAGTTATGACACTCGAACACAATTTCGCCATGATTTGTTTCTCGCTGTGTTCTCAAGTTATTTAATCACATAATATGACCTGTGTATACAAGATTAATACTCGTAATGATAATAATAGGTTTCCGACGAGGCAAAGTGGTTTTCAATTTATAATAATATTAACGATAATTATGGTTTTTTTTTTTTTTTTTTTTAATCGGTTATCTCGACACGTTGTTGGACGGCCGTCGTCGTCGACAAACCTTCATAACTTAATACCGAGCTGCAAATGGGCGTTGTCCGTTGTGGAAATCGTCGAAAAAACGAAATCGTATTAAAATAATAATTAGAGTCGATCGTTTTATGCAGGACGACGATAAAATATAATAATTACAGTAATTCAAAAACAGAAACATAAATATACACACACACACACACACACACATCTAATTAAAGTTTGATAATCTCATACTATGCGTGGACACACACACACACACACACACACATCGAAATGGGTTGAATGAGTTGTAAATAGAGTGGTGGCACTAAAACTCACATTATTCGCCCCGAAATTCGATCGAGAGAATGGAAACGGATTTCCAATGATGGATTTGACGATTTTAAAAAATCGTAAAATAATAAAGAATCTGTCACACGCGAGAGTAATATTCTCTGATATTTCTGATATTCGATGAACATTTTTTAAAATTGATTAAATTTAATCAATGCTTTAAAAATAACGTTGATAAAAGTTTGATGAGGTATCAAAAATAGTGTGTAAACAATCTTGATCATTTTTAAATAAATTATAAAATAATAAATAAATATTTGGGTCCCTTTTGAGCTGAATTGAAAAGTCAAAACTATTTTCGGTTCGACATAGGTATATTTTATATGTACCTAATAATTTACAATATCCCAATAATTAACAATGAAGTACATCGCCATGCTGTTTAATATCTACAGCGAAGCAATATTTGAAGAAACCTTCCAAAATGAACACATAGAAATAAAAATAAATGCGAAATTCATTAAAAACTTAAGATACGTGGACGACACTGTTATTCTCTCTGGCACTATGCATCACCAACAAATAATTATGGATAAGCATTCTCTGACATGTCATAAGTATGGGTTGAAAATGAATGCGGATAAAACTAAATTTATGATAATAACTAAAGATCAGACAGATGATAGTAAATAAGACCCAACATGATGATAGTAAAAAACTGACCTTCAAAAATACAGCTGTAGAAAGAGTGTATTCTTAAAAATACGTAGGAACATGGATAAACGGTGATGGTGACGCTTCTAAAGAAATAAGGTGCAGGTTAATTGCCAGAACAGGATTCTTCAAAATGAGGAAGATGTTCTCAAATCGTGACCTATCGTTAAAAATTAGAATGCGGATGTTAAAATGCTATGTGCTTTCCATATTACTACATGAAGTGGAGGCTTGGACTCTAAAAGAAGCAAGTAAAAAAGACACAAAAAAAAAAAATTGAATTGAGCTTTGCCTTTACTCGAACGTTGCAAGTCAGTTGAGAGAAGAGTGGTGATGACGTACATCATCCGCTCATGGATACTATATATACGACGGTTTTCTCACGGAATTGAATACTTCATTTTTGGCTTAACCCTTGACAGAAAAGGCTATTATCTTTATGAAATATACAAGGCTGGTCACGGGTGACCAAAGTGCTTTTATTCGTTTTTAAAATTATTTGATGCACTTTTTACATATTAATATTGATTGTTTCATGAATATATACATATTCAAACGTGTTTTTAAGGAGAAAAACTAGACGAAAAAGTTTCATTTATGTATTCAAAACAATTGTTTTTCATCATTCAGTCCAGTGGTATATGATGGAAATGTTATGGAGGCGGAGGACCCGTTATACTGATACTATTTTCTGATGTGAAGTACTTTTAAACTCTTTCCGGTCACGGATGACTGGTCTTGCCTGTCAAAGGTTAAGATAACAATTATGAATATAATGAAAAGTTAGTGTAATTGTTAATCCTACGAGTGACTTCGAACGTAAACAAAAACATGTCATAAAATATCATGATATATAAACAAGGCTGTGTCATTTAATTTGTAACGAATAATAATGCGATAACTCAATATACTACTTACGAGAAAATCGCCCACGATATGACGACCTACGTCTCATCATCTAAACCAAGACGATTTATATCGAGGGAACGTAGAAAAAAAAATCGAAGGGTCGGCGAGAAAATCTTGCGTTTCGGGGTCGCCGCCTCGCATTTAAAACGTTGAAAATCATTGCGTCGACACACGGGATTCACGCGATCGACACTCGTACAGTGAATGCCGCGCACGTTGTTGCCATGATAGAGTAATGATCAGTGGCGCCCACGTAGGGTACCAAGTGGTGCGATTGCACTGGTTTCTCGTGGGTCCCGGGGCCTACGTAAATTTGAGGGCCCCGCTCTGGTATCTAGATCAGACTCAGACACTATAAATGTGTAACTTTAGATCTTTAGATCGTTGAATAAAGCGTAAAGAGTTGGCAGTGCCAAATGTGCAAACAAATATAAATATATAATAACTAATGTGGATAAGTTGATAAGTATAAATAGTATAATATATCTATATAAGTGACTTGATCATGTTTGTAGTTTGTGTCAGGACGCAAAAAGCCGCTCCAAGGGCATGTATGTGCTATTGTGTTATGTACTACTGACTGACCTTTGTGCCTGTGTATTTACTATTAATTAGTCCTCAGTTCAATACATACTATTATTTAGTTGTCTATTTTAGACTGTATAAATAATAAAATATAATGTTAATAATATTATTATCATTTATTATTATAGTAAGTTGTGTGAGCCAGTAAATAGGTAGGTATATAGGTACACTAATCACTGAAAACTGAAATCTGTATATTTATTATTCAAAAACCATAATAATAATTAATAACTGTTATCGGTGTTAATTATTTCAATTAAATGAATATGGGCGTAGACCAAAATAAATTTGGGGGGGGGCCCTATAATTATAACTGCACTGGTACATGAAAAACCTGTGGGCGCCACTGGTAATGATAATGTATGCTTACCCGAACACGAGCACGCGCAGGTTCTTTTGGACGACTTTACCAGACCATAGCTTAGAAGATCCAGACTCCAGCTCCTCCCTCCCTTTCGAATTTTTTCAGCTCAGGCCTAAGTGTGAGGCAACACTCGGTGAAATTAATGCTCACCCAAAATCATAGATATGGTTCAATCACGGAATATAATATAAGACATAGGGAATTCTAACCTACTGCCTGATAATAATTATTATTGTTTTGAAAATAACATGTCGGTTTTATTGTATCTAATTAGTTTTTTTCTTTTACTATAATTTATAATAGAATTGCAAACAATAAAATAAAAGGTGTTTTTTTTTTTTTTTGCACTCATAACAACTAATTAATTGATAAAACGAAAAATACACTTGAAACATTTTACGCCGTGTTGCCAGATGAGTCGTATCAAAATCTCACAAAATATGCACGGAAAATGTTTTCAATATTTAGCTCTATTTACCTGTGTGAGTAAACTTTTTCAAAAATAAAATACGTCAAATCTAAGTATAGAACTAATTTACGTGACGAATATTTTCAAGTGACGCTACGAACAATATCAATCATGTTTTATATAAATTACAAGGAATTTCAAAAGAAAAGCGATTTCAAACTTTTCATTAACTTATATTTCACAATAGAGCAAAATTAAAAAAATAAATTCTTATCTATATTCAACTTAATTACTTCGATATTGATCTCTAAAAAATGATGGTCCTCGCTGTATATCTATATCTACACACACACATATATATATATATATATATATATATATATATATATACACACGTATATAATAGTTTTACTACGACGATATTTCGATAAGTAATTAATGCGATATAGTTTTATGATTTACCAATTGTTGTGATATTACATAATGAAAGTACAAAACAATTGTTGAAAATCAGTTTAATTTTTAAAATTCATTTTAAAAACAATTGAATAAAATCTCGGGGGATCAGAATCAGCCGCCTTCCTAGCAGACTCCGTGAGCACGCGTATACGAGCGTCGTCGTGTACAGTTTATTGGTTTGATTTCGCGCGGCAACGCGTATATAGACACAGCATTTTAGATTCTGAGTGAAGCGAAGGATCTTATGGTTTTACAATGATGTTTATTATTATTTTTTTTTTTTCTGTTAACACTTTTTCGTATAGAAACCTTGTCCAAAAGTTTCGTCCAGCAACTTTTTAGATTCGAAATTGAACTGAGATGGTACTTTAGAGAGGTCATTTTTCCAAAATCTCCATAGTTTTTCCAGTAATCAAGAATAACGATCGAAAAACTGAGTAAAAACGGTAAAATCGGTAAAAATCCGCCGTAAACGAGATTTTCACTGTTCAGATTTTAGGTATTTAGTCATAAATTGAAAAGTATTGAAGCTAGAAACTTGAAAATTTTATCCAGTATCAAATACATACTTTTTTATATTGGACAAAATTTTCAGAACAATTATAGCACTTTTGAGTTAAATATAGAACTTTTAATTTACCAAATTGTTTGAAAGTTTTTATGCAATATAATTTTAAACATTTGACAAAAAGTTCTGAAAATGTAATATGACCTTACTCATATACCTACGTAATTATCCTAACAAAAATTCAAAAATCGTGACTCGGGATTTTTTTTATACACACTTTAATTATTATACGATTTTTTTACGATATCGTCTGATTTCTTTTAAGTTTATTTCTAATGAAATATTGAGTATTTGTTATAAAGTTCTGAAATTTTAATACAAGTTTACTCTTATACTAAACTATTAATACCGAAAAAATATCAATAATCGTGACTCAAGATTTTTTTCCCAAGCATTTAGGTAAATTATTATCACGATTTTTACAGAATAAACTGTTTTTATATTAATTTTCAACTTTAAATATTTATATATGAAAATTGGTTCATCCTATTATAATGCAATTTTGGATTCAGATATAAAAACATGTTTAAATCTATGGTTAAAAAAAAATCTTCTGTTTCAAAAAAACTCACCAAAAATTATACAAATAACCGTAAAATACGTAAACAGTATTTAAACAATAATATATTATATTACACTGAAGCTTTGCTCCGAATCGCTTTATACTAAAAGAAAGAGTCATCATTGCTCTAAAACTTAATACATTCATCACCAATAACTTGTCCGATGACCGGAGGGACGAAGGACGAACTTGTACCACCATCATCTCACTTACCAGCTTTTTATGATTAGGTATCATTGTAACAATTGCGTCCGGGTTGCGGGTAAAGGGAATTCGGCGGTGGCGGCGGCAACGCGAGCATCGAAATTAAGTAGGTAGGTAATAGGTATAAATAATAATAATAATAACAAAAAACAACAATCGTGAAATAAAAACGTAAACGCTTGGCGTGTTTACCGACTATACAAGCCGCCACCGCCGCCGTCGTTGCATAGTGTTGGCCTTGTTAATTAGACCCACTTCCAATTAGACTCAAGTGCCTCGGACGTCAAATCATACAGCTCGTCGCGTCTGTCGTCGAGTCCATTAACGTCCGAGCCCATTACGCAGACCCGAAATAAGTCGTTACGCGAGTTGATACGATATAAATTTCGCGCCGCCGCCGCCGCAACGGGGCCCGCCGGGGCTGCGCCCACTCGCGTTTAATAAGATAAATTTCGAACGACACGTCGTCGGCACGGGGAGAGAATGAAAAGACAGAAAAAAAAAAAACAAGAAAAAAAAAACGCCGGTAAAAATAAAAACTCACGCGACGTAAAAAGCGCCGAGAAAGTCGTTTGAAATTATTGTCCGCGGGGTAGTATTTAGTAAACATTTAGTTGTTGTGCCGCCGTTTCTACCGTCCAGTCAAATCAATTACGTCAAAAGTTTGCGAGAGTTTACCGTTCGGGCGGCAAAGTCGGCGTTTTAAAAACAGCGAAATCCTTCAATTTTTCTCCACTCTTCCACACACGCGTTCCGAATCGTGCAATATTAACTGCTTTATTATTATTATTATTATTATTATTATTATTATTGTCTTTGTGTTTATGCGCGTGCAGTCCGACGTCAAAGCGATAATTGTTTGAAATCGCGACGAGGACGTGATGAAAATCAACGTGCCAACAATAACTCGGGACACGTGTTGAGTGCGTGTGTGTGTGTTTTGTGACAGTGCTCGATCGCTGCGATATCGACGTAACCGACGACGTCGCGAGGAAAACCGACGGAACGTTCCGGGTGTAGTTGACGCGTAGCAAAAACGATAAATCAAACACGCGTTTACACTGTTACTGGTTTCGATGCGTTCGTGGTCGTCGTAATGAAACACAAATAAACCTGTCGTCAGTCGTGTCGATACAACACGATAGTGTGCTATAACGACGACGGCCACAAATCGAAAAGCTGCTCTCTGTGTACACGACAGCGGTGTTCTACACGTTACGCAGCGGCGTATTCGAAAGTTCGTCTTTGGCAAGGGCGTGCCCAGGATTTTGTTTTGGGGGTGGTTCAATTTTTTGACGTAAGTATTAAATTTACATTTATATCATTAAAATAATTGGGTATAAAATAAATGTTTAAAAGTGTATACATCAAAACCAGTAATCTTCTTATACTATTGTCAAATATTAAAAATGCAATATAAGAGTTAACCTCATAATCTTATAATTTATGACTGTAAATAATAAAATTGGCATGTATGTATAAATTGTAAATAATTATTATCGTAATAATCATAATAATGAAACAGTTTTAGAAATCAAAATTTTTACATAATGTTCTTCATTGTGAATACTAGGCAGTATGATGAATTATGAAAAAAAAAAATAAATACAATTTTAATAATATTCACCGTGACTGTAATGTAATATAATAATATTATACAAGTTTTACCACGAAAAATATTTAAAAAGTCAATTTGGGGGTGGTTTGAACCCCCAAAACCACCCCCTAGGCACGCCCCTGGTCTTTGGACGAGAATAGGCTCGATAAAACGCAGTACTAAGGTAAAACCAAACAACGTTTTTCGTGCGAAAAATAAAGCTTTTGATTAACAATTTTCGAGATTTATTTTTCGAATGGACACTAACATTCACGTAATATTGGTATGGTGTTATCAAATTAGCGAGTTCTAATATTTAGAATTTAAAACTAGGGACAAAAACCCTCGACAAATATTTCCAAAGTTTTGCATCTATTAAAATAGTGATAAAACGCTGATAAAACATTGTATTTTCTGTATATCCCTAAATGTTTTTTATATTCGGTAAAACTTTAAGTTTCTAGCACCATTATTTTCGGAGTTTACGACTAAATAACTTAAATCAGTTTTATCAACCTTTCGTTTACGGCAATGTCTACGGTAGGTTTCCCAAACATTTTGGAAAACTTTCGAAAATAGAGAAAAATTACCCGTTTTAAGTGACGAGAAGAGGAAATTACTTAAAAAATAAAAATACCCCAACCCCATCAACCCTTTCATCATCAAATACGCTTCTGACGTGACGTCGGGCAGACGGCCAACGGGGTTAGGTTGCTGACAGCTATCCGCTGTTTTTTGCGACCGTCGGGTTCACCAAAAACGCGTTTAGTCTTCTCGTTCAATCGCGGTAACGATGTGGAAGCCGTCGTCCATTATTAACGCTATCGCGACACCGATGACGCACGTCTAAACTCGGGATCGGACTGCCAATGCTTAATCCTTTACGATGGTCGTGGAATTTGGAACACGGACTCCGGTCATGTATTTTCTTTCACGAAGATCTGACATGTTGAATAACTTTTGTTCTATTCAATATTTTAAACTTTTTTTTCTTTTAAATGAATACCATAGCCTAGCGCTACAATAAAATTACATTACAATTTTTATTTTATTTTTAAACCTCAAATTTCAAAATTCAAAATTTAATTTTAGAGTTTGGAAAGAAAATCAAAATAGCCATTTTGTAAACATGATTTTCAGAAAAATTTTGCTGTTTGAAATTCTTATAAAGATTGATCCGTTAATTTGTATCGTTTATCAGTCATCAGATAATATCACTAGTAAGATAGGTAATGAACTATTAAGCAATTTAATTCGATTTTTCGTAAACTTTAAAAAATCATATAAAATTAACGGATCAACCTTTATAAGAATTTCAAACACCAAAATTTTTCTAAAAATCATGTTTACAAAATGGCTTTTTTGATTTTTTTTCACTCAAAAATAAAATTTTAAATTTTGAAATTTGAGTTTAATTAATTTTTACAATTTGAATTTAATTAAATTTTAATGTAATTTTATTGTAGTGGTAGGCTATAGTATTCATTCGAAAAAAAGAAAAAAAAGTTAAAAATATTGAATAGAACAAAAGTTATTCAACATGTTAGATCGTGAAACACTCTGTGTCTATATATATAGGGCTAGAATTTATATGCAATAAAAAAAGATTGAAATATGCATTTATTTTATTAAAAATATGCTTAAATATACCACATAAATATGAACACTTATTAATACAAACATTTTTAAAAATAAATTAAAAAAAAAATTCTATCATCTATAAACCTATCTGTTATCTATATATATATATATATATATATATATATATATATATATATATATATATATATATATATATATATATATATATATATATATGTATAAGTTTATTATCAGAGGAAATGTTATCAACGCATTTTATCGTAATCGTGTCTGTCTACGGGTATTAATATTTTAGGTGTGTCAGAAATGGAAATAATGTAATTATCATGTTTTCAACGGTGACACATTTCATTATAACGTCCTGTGATCTATTTAATTATATGGCTAAACTCGCGTATCAAAGGCGCCATTAAAATATTTCATCACCCAAATTACGTCGTTCAGAAATGTATTTATAAAATAATCTCTGGTTTGTATTTCAGGCTTCAAGGTCGGCTTCTGTATAAGGTAGGGTGGCCAGACGTCCCGGATTTTCTGGCACGCCACCGATTTTCCACACCGTGTTCCAGCGTCCCCCAAAAGTATATCGGCTCAGTGAAATGCCCTGTATTTTAAATGTTAGCGGTCGAAATACTGATTATCGATTTGATAAAAGAAATACTGTCACGAATTATTATTGGTGATTCATTAATTCTTCGTAAAATGTTGACTATATTACATAAAAATAATATATTATATGTATTTAATTATATCCAGATAGTTTTCTTTAATTTTGAATTTTCTACTAGTATAGATCACTCGAATAGAACATTCATATTTTATAATTTATTATATCGACGGCGACAATCCAAAAGGTCATAAGCGCCAAAATCCATATTATACTCAGCTTTCAATTGATACGAATTATTAATCAAACATATATTAACTGAATGATCATCTAAAATAGATTAAAATCACACTTTGTGCTTTAGTGGCATATTTTTTTTTTAAGTTAAAAATATTCAATGATAAGTTAAGTCATTGGTAAAAAATCGTTTTTTAGCTCTCCTGAATAATTTCGAAAACGTCGGTCTTGTCCTTTTAGATTGCCGTCATCGATTTGTAGTTTATATTGACAACTTAAACGTAAAAAGCCATTCGACATTCAAATATAATATGTCCCGGATTAGTGATTTCAAAATCAGGTCACCCTAGTGTAAGGAGACTGTATTTCAGCACAAAAAAATACGAAACGACACTATCAGAGTTAGGGCCGATGGGACGTTGAGTACCGTTGTAACTTCCCGATTTTTCAGACTGAACGGTTGATTTTCATTTTGAAAAAACACTTTTTAACAAATCGCATAAAAAATAACAATTTTTAATTCTTAATGAATTCAATCTAAAATAACGTTTCTTACTCTGGGTATAATTGTGGAACAAAACAATATTTAACAACCTAAGGAAAATCGATATCGGTTGATTATTTTTACTTTCAGATCACTGTTATTCGAGAGATGAATTTTCTGTGGTCATTGTATGATTTCTAGACATAATTCTACTGCAACCAGTGATTTAAATACTCATTTTGAATATTTCGAATTATTATACACCGATAATTATGAAACGATAATGTTTTATGTTTTACCAGGATACGAGTGTCATAAAATGAGATGTTTTACAACTACTATACGAAGACATCGGGCAGAGCCCAACTTAGGAATTATGGGGCCCCAAAAATTTTCTAATTTTCTAATTTTCTAATGGGACCCCAAAATTAATTATTATCTAAATTTTAAATTATCTACTTAAATCATGAATGTAGTCTTTATGCTATATAGATTTGTTATATCTTATATTCAATTTATTTTATAAGATTATAAATCAATTATACCATAATAAGGCTATAAGTAATTATTTAATGCCAATTAATATAAATAAAACGATGAAATACAAAATATAAATATAAATAAAGAAGTGTTGGTACAGTTTTTAATTCAAACAAATGTTTACTGATGTACATCATATACATTGTGTACAAAGTCAAAGTGGCAATGCATTTTTCAACACAGTCAATGTCAATAATAAAAAAATAAAAAAATAATAATTAAAGAAATAATTTGTTAAATAATTTAAGACAACGGGTTTTTTCTAGATTTTAGTTCAATAATTTTTTGAATTAGATCTGAAAAATCAAGTGTATTAGTTATATCTCTTTCAGCAGATAGACGAACGAGTGAGTTTAATTTGTTTTGGTGAAGGGACGTTCTTCTGGCGTTTTCAATTAGCTCTAACTCACGAACTAGACTAAAAACTAATTTAATATCATGACAGTCGACGGAATACTAGTGACTAGTGCACCGATTGTACTAATAATGCGAAACTGACCATCAAAATGTACCTATGTTAAGATAAATTGTAATCATAATGATATAAAGTGCTTTTGACCAACTTTATCTTAAAACTTAATAGCTTATTTTATCGATTAGAGAATAATCATAAATTCGGAAATTCCATTACGATACGTGACTAACAAAACTACGTAACCAGTAATATCATACAATTATTTCAAAATGCCACTTTAATAATTAAATATCAACAGAGGCCCGGGGCCCCAAATAATATCGGGGCTCGGGGCTGCAGCCCCCCCCCTAAGTTGGGATCTGACACTGGGTAGACATTGTCGTGAATCACAAGACGTTCACGAATACTGCGGGACGTATCAACACCGTTCCTTCTTCCGTGCGTATATTACTCGGGTAACAACGCGAATCGTTCGACCCTGGAATCGAGTGCGAACCCAAAGATTATTCGTCTAATGTTAATCCTGTGCAGACAATAAAATGATAAATTGACTAATTGTCTAACCTCCTTGTTATTGTTGTGTGTTTTTAAGTACATGTCGAGTGTTATACTGACGAAAAAACAAACTTACGCCGTTCGTTTGCTTGTGCATTTGGAATCGACGTGACGATATGGTTACATTTTAATTTTCATATGACAAACAACACTATCAATAATATACTATTGCGTGCACTTATTTGTCGTACATTTGGTTATTCTAAATGCGAGGAGTGGCCGTGCGCTGTTATTACTCGTGCACTACTTTTTTTTTTCCCCCGATAACGTGTCCTGGCTTGAAACACCATCGAAAGTATAAAATATACCGACGAAACGTTCTTTTTTTGCAACGATTAATCCGAAATCAGTGCACAGGACAAGTTCTGACACATCCTGTTTCGTTTGCGTGACGACAAAATCGACTAAAATAATTGTCAGTGTTTGACGTAGTTGCTACGCTGATATAGTAATCAAAACTTTAGATAATATAAGCTTACGGCAATGCTACTGACCACATAGTTGAGACTACGCAAAGTTATTTTACATTCGGTTCGAAATAAGACTGAAAGCGTCACCATGATATTAATCATTCTAATCAACAATTTATAACCTGTGTGTTTTCTGTGCACAAGCAAATAGACACAATTAAGAATCCATGAAAAATATATGATATTGTTTGATACGATTGATTTGACGAGACTTTGCACATCAGAAACGTCTCCTGTACTAAAAAATATATCCTGCGTTGATGGAGGTAATCAAACTCTGTTTTTTTTTCTTTCATACGGACCAAGGTTAAAGATTACAATTGCAATTAATTTTAGTATTTTTTTTTTTTTTTTTACGAATTAGCTTTTTGTAAAAATATGACAGCTCAACAGTTATTTATATACAATGTATATATTTATATACAATTAAACAATACAAATTTAAGAAGGAACAATACGAAGATTTTTAAAACAATTTTTAACTTAGAAATTAAATTATAAAACCAATTTTAGTGTACTTGAAAATATTTTAGAAAACAATTAAAACATTTTTTTTTTTTTTTGAAATAAAATATTAAAATAGTTATTTTATTGGATTTATTTTCTAAAAATGTTGACTGTTTAACTCATGTGCAAACTCATTTTTCGAAAATTCGAAAAACTTTTTTTTTAACGAAAGTAAATAAATTAATTAAAAATGAATTATTTTCGATCCTTGACTCTGTAAGTCTTCTATAAATAAAAATAAAACTGAACTCGGCTATTTAAAGAAATATCGCGATTCGCAAATCCTCGTCGGACACCCTGCACGAGTACAGCTAATGCACACGACATTTGGTATGAGTTCAAAACGTCGGTTGATTTCGAACTTCATGAGTGACGTTTTATTCCAGTCACGATGACGTGGCTGCTTACGAGTAAATGCAAATTATGAGTGTACAACGCGCCGTGATTTTATAGCCACTTTTCGGACTCGAGTCGTAACGTGACACCGAAATTCGATGTCGAAATAAAAACGGATTAGAGCATTATTGTACGACTCTCAGCTCAATCGTTTTTCAATTTATGTTATATACGACTTGTTTTCGATCTATATTATTCATGGCCAAACCGTTGTGATCTCCATACGTCACGTGCCGTGACTGGCTCGTCTTTGGTCTCACAAACGTTACGTCTCGTCGTCCGAAAAGTACTTTCAACACTGAATTTGGACTTGACGTGACCATGGTATATTGTCTTGTGACGTTCATTCGTTTTAGGTCTGCGTTTTCCTTTCCAAAACGGCCCTAGCTTCCGTTTGTCTACTTTCGCTATTGGCTACATTACTTTGTGTGTGTGTTTCGCTATAAGGATTTCAGTCTCAAAAATCAAACTGAATTCATATGACCGAGTAAAGATCGTTGTTATGCGTTCGATTGACCACGATGAAAGAACGACCAGTCGGGTTTGAGTTTACAAAAGCATTAATAATGCTCACGGTGTACTCGAATGAGTTTTGATGATTATTGTTTTCTAAATTATACCTACTACGAATTTTACGAGTCTCAGGCGTACGAGTATCTCTATATACGCACTAAATCGACAAAATTCAAGCCGTCGCGAGACGCGTGGCAGATGTGAAACATCGAAATTGTTTCGTGTAGAAAATATGCACGAAAAGACGACGAATAAAGGTAATGAAAATGGAAAAATCAATAAATAAGGCATAAATGCAAAACGAAATATTATTTGAATTATTTTACTCAAACCATCAATTATGTATCAATTTTAACTTATCGAAATCGACAGCATAATTGATTCAAACCTTGTACTGATGTAATCAAATGTAAAAAGTAATAATACATTATACATATTGTGTAGTTTTTAAATATACAAAAATTATATTCATTCGTTTTGCCACAGAATACTATAGTTTGTTGATGATAAAGATATAGCGATAATTCGCCATAGTTACTCCAGCATAATATTATATTATCCATATGCATGTGATGTAATTCGCAAACCTAGATCAAAACATTAAAATTACATAGATCAATGAAACAGGTTTATCTTTATATATTTTATTATCCTCCGACAAATGGTAGTGTAAGTATATTATGTTGAATGAATGTTAACAGGGTCCCACCAACAAAACGGTTGTTATTTAATTTACTATGTGGACATCAAGCGGAGTTCACGTACGTTAGTTTCGCAAAAGTGTTTTATTCCGAATTATAACAATCTTGTTGAAAAAATTTGTACAGTTTTCAAGTTTTATTTTAAGTTGATACGAAAATATTTCGTGCAAAATGTTGCAGCTCAAAAATTGAATACAAATCGGCTCGGTTGAAACATTTCATGTTTTAATTGTCAAACTGACATTAATGTGCGTCGCCTAATTACGAAAAAATCATTTACTTAAATTACATTATAAAACTGACACGACAAACACTTTTTTGACATTCCTGAAAAAAGTGTTTTTTGAGTTGTTACGGTTTTGATACGGGTGTGCGACGTGTTTATTAACACATCGATCACTCTTATACGGCCAGCCTGTATGCCAATAATAATTGCAATAAAAAAAAAAAATCGCGGTGAGAAAGAGGGGGATTACCGTGCCGACTGCCGAGTTCGTGGCGACGCGTTTAACCCGATAGTCGGTCTAACCCGCCGCATCAGATGTTTCACATAAATATTATAAATCACACGTTTCGTCAGAACTTTTCAAAACGCTCGAATAGTCCAACTATATTATGCTTGGGTTCGAATTTTTCACGTAGGCACAGAGAAACCAATCGGTTGTCTACTCGGTTCGTTTGAGGATAAGGGTCTGCGTTTCCTTTCTATTTTTTTTTTTTACGAAAAAAAACCTTTGAACTTACTCCACGATGCTGCACCGACGACGGCTGTTGTACTTACAGGTGCAGTGCCGGACAATGTGTGTTTTCGGACGTCGTTATTGTGCGACCGTCCGGGAGCCGCTTCGTTAAAACGTACAAGCCACACACCCGAAACGAAGATAATGATTTGTGTACGAATCGACACAAAACACGTCAAAACGTTAGACCATGAAAGGAAACCGCATCGCACTCCCACCCCGTGTTCCCCTCGAGCCACCTCGTTTGTGCACGTAATGTGTGTATGTGTGTGTGTGTTTTCACACGTGTGTGTCACGTCCGCGTGTGCGTGTTTTGTTATGCACGTCGAACACGGGCACCGACGTGTGAGGTCTCCGTGTTTTGCCGGCGAGTCCGCCTTATCGTTTGATTTATACAAACAGCCAGTCGTCGTCGTCGTCGTCGCTCTAAATATCGCGGTCCCCGAGGTTCAACAAGGTGTACCCACACGCACACGCGGAACGTATTACACACCGTGTAGTTACGTGTCACAGACGAAGAAAAAGATTACGTAGACCGTGACCGCGGTCGCAGTCGCAATCGTACGCGGGATAATGTGGTCCGTTTTGCACGACCGCGGACAAATCGATTTTGGAACAGTGACCGCTATCATTAATCGTTTGGCACGCGAGCACGTGGGCCGGGTTTTCGTCGCTGTGCGATGACAATAACAACGTAATAATTATTGTGTATCGGAAATCGGCAAACGTTCACAAGTCTCCTCGACCGGTGCGCGTTCACTGCTTTTTAGTCATTAGTGTTCGCGGGCTTTAGCGTCAGAACGAATTTCGATATTTATTGGACGTTAAACCATTATAGACTATTAATTATTTATCTCTATAGACTTAATAATATTCGATGACAATAATTTGTGTGTCTAATAAAATATCAACTGATAAGTTTGGTTCGATGACTGCAATAATTTCGGGTTTCGTCTACGACGTGGAGTGTAAAAATAATTGTTTTATACACAAATAATATTATCGCATCGCTTAAATACCATAATATATTATATGGGGTCGGATGTAAGTTGTTCCATCCCTGGTCCCGTCGTAGTAGTGTTGTACATATTCTACTCTGTAGATTGTAGACATCGAATTTCGCGATTTCGACACTAAAAATATATTATATACCGTGGCCTTAAATACTTTGTCCCCTGACACGTTTCGTGTACCATTAAAATTAAAGTGTGTTCCCTGAACCACGAATGCGGGTCCCAAGTTTTATAACATGTTTTTGGTTTTGAGTGTAGAAACATCAAGAATTTTGGAATTTCAACTCAATTTTATTATAATTTTTGATCTCGGTATAAAACGAGTACTTGTGTATTTCATTTTGAGTTGTTTCATATTACGATTACTAAAATATTTTGAGCTTTAACTCATATTCATTTTGTAATTCGAAACGCCATAAGTTTCATATACATGTGTAAGGCAAGTGGTTTTAAAGGGGGGAAGGATTTTGGACACTACCATCTCCACAGGTTTTTTTTCCTATGGAAATTTGTCAAAGGTAACAATAGACTTAAAAAGCGTGACCTCTAAAATCAAATGTATTTGTGGCCCTGCAGTATATTGCACATGTCTCAGAGGTGGCCAACGTGAATGTCGTGTTCCCGAGGCATACAGATAAATACAATGATATTTCCAGAGCTAAAATGTAACAATCATTATTACGAATTACATCGAAGTAATAAAGATAACCGACAGCCGATAAACGTGTCGAATCATTAGTTCAATATTGATTTGTTATGATTATCTTGCTGATTATCTGACAGATTCCCGTGTATTATGTCTCTGTTGAAAAGGTTTTTGTTGAAAAGTTGAACTAAACAAAAAACGAAAAGATTCTTTAAATTGAAAGATAAATAAGACGAGAGCAGCAAGTCGGCCACCCTTTATATAATATAAGAGTATGTGTTGTAAACTCCATACGATTGTCTCTCTCTCTCTCTCTCTCTCTCTCTCTCTCTCTCTCTCTCTCTCTCTCTCTCTCTCTCTTTCTCTCTCTGTTCTTTTGGCCATACGATTGTACGAGTTATAAATTATTTTAAGGAACGACCAAAGTGGTTCCGAGTCGTTTCGTATACGTACAGACGAAAACGAACTGGCGCGGCGGGCCGCCCACTGAGACGGACGGTGACTTTCGCACCACGGACTCACGTGTCAATCGATCGCGCCAAAAAGCGCCGCAGCACGCGAATCTTTTGCCGCGTTCCCCTACTGTACGCGTATACGAACGTATAAGATTCTACTAGGGATTTAGTATGATTGGAAGGACATATGATTAACACGCGGAAGACTATGCCGATTCCGCTGACCCGACGCCGCCGTCGTGGCTGATTACGAACTAACACGTTACGTCGAATTCGTGAAATTACCAGGGTATTTACCCACGTTATTTTTTCCTTCGAAAAATTGGGTATTTTTTTTGCTTAATATGGCTATACTGTTTTATCTTAAATCGTGGTTGTAACCAAGGTAGATATATCTCCACTTCGGTTGTAACATAAATATTTTAGTATGTTAAAATATCACATGACTACAATAAACACACGGTAGAAATGTAGAATATAGATATACGGTTACGCTTATGGCATTAAGAATGCGTCAGTAACTAGGGCCGTATTAACCATTAGGCACTGTAGGCACTGTGCCTAGGGCCTACGACGTACGGAGGGCCTACGAAAGACGGTTAAATTAAAAAAAAAAAATAATAAACATTATAAAAACAAGATCTTTTGCGTCACTCAAAATCTAAAAACAGTCTAAAATATATAATCAAATTGTTTACATGAGCGCAATACCTATATTGTTTAGACGACGATAGCTTTGTGATGGCCATGCGATACGGAAATTATTATAAGAGTATATTATTACATTATTACAGTATATCACACCTGAATTTGAAACAAATGTACGCGATAAATTTGAAATACAAACAGTTTTTGTTATGATAGATTCCTTAATTGTGGATATTAAAAAACGAAAAGAAGCATACACAAAATTAAATGAAAGGTTTAGTTGTTTAACTGATGACAAATTAACCAAAAGTGAAATCGAAATAAAAGCGACTAATTTAGTTCAGGTATATCCATTAGATCGGGAAAATGATTTTGTAGCAAAATTCTAATTTTGTGTAAATTTTTGTGAACCAGGCATGGCTGTAAGTGACATGCTTCAAAAACAAATTGAAAAAAATTAATGAAAAGTTTTCCAAATTTCAATATTGCTTTTATAATTTATTTAGCAATAGTTGGATCTTCTTACGGAGGTGAACGGTCATTTTCTGTGTTAAAAAGAATTAAAAATTGACAAAGATCTATACTATCAGTCAAGGAAAATTATCATCTCTAGCACTGTTGTCAAAAGAGTCAGAACTATTGAGAGAAATTAGAAAAGATGATATCATTGACGAATTCGCCAACGCAAAATGCCGAAAAAAAATGTAATCTAGATATGTTGGAGCTCATTGATTTTATTTATTTGATAAAATTAAATATTTGATAATTCCATTGTAAACTCATAACGCTGTATTAATTTAAAATAATATAAAATAATAATATTCAAAAGTGGCCGTTATGAAATTCAATTTTTTCAATGCCTAGGGCCTACGGATGGCTTCATCCGGCCCTGTTGGTAACCAGTGGCGTCATTGGGGTGAGGCAATTACCCCACCCTTGATTTCTTATGGGCTGGTCAAATTTTCGGTATCATGGAGCAAAGGGCCGATGGAATTGCTACATTTCGTCACCGCTCATACCGCTCATATCAAAAGATCGTATCGCCGCGGTCGACAGCCGACGTAGGCGGGTCCGGGTACGAGAGAAACGGCGACACGATATTTATCGCGAAATAATGACGTTGTTATCGTCTACGTGAACATTGTCACCGTGATATTATTGTCGTCGTCGTGCGTTTATCGGCGGACGGCGGGCGTTCCGATCGGAAGACAGATTGATCGTGATGCGTTATCGTACGCGATATTGCACTTTAAACGTAATAACGGGGCGCGTACACGGTAACGCCATTGTTGTTTTCTCGGAACGCGAAATTCGGTCTGCATAATAATAATAATAATAATAATACGTGTATTGTCGGCCGTTAACGTCACGTCCGCCGAAACGGTCGGCACCGCGGTGTTTCGCGGACGTCATAATCGTTTTAAACGTTTACCGGACGGACGACGACCCGCAACAACGAACGGCCGCGGAAATATTCCGGACGGAAATCTCGTTTTTATAGAACGTTTTGAAGGATCGAACACGGACGTCGACCGAGACATCGAGTACGAAAATCGAGGCGTTGGAAATGTGCAGCTGTACCGCCGCCGTATGTTAAATATCTCATGGACACGTCGAGTATCCACAGGGCCGGATTTAGGGGGGGCAAGGGGCCCCGGGCCGCCACTCAATGGAATTTTTTTGCATCCTAACAGGGGTGGACAGGCCCGGGGTGCTGTACACCAAGTAGCACCCCGGGCCCCGATTCGTATTTATGACCGGGCCCCCGATTATCACAGTCGGGGCCCTTTTTAATTTAACTTTTATTGTAATATTTTATAATATAAAGATAAATTATAAAAAAAGATCTACTGTTGTTAATATATTTATAATGTTACATCGTGTCATCGTATCAGTCATGTCTACGTAGTTAAAACAAATCCAAAAAATAACTTTTCTTATTTTTTTTTTTTTTTTTTTTTTTATGTATTTATTCACTTTTCTAGACTCTTTCCTAATTTAGGTAGGTTTGAAAAGAAATGCGGGCCCCTAATAAATTTTGCACCCCTGGCCAAAAATAGCCAGTCCGCCCCTGCATCCTAATATAAAACACAATATAATATTTTCAAAATAAATTTAAATCACAAATTGAAGAAAATTGTTCAATCGTTTATGTAATAAAATTATTTAAGTAATTTAAAATCGATTATTGTGTCTTGTAGAGTACGATAAGCGATAAGCCCAACTGAATAATGTTGGTAATTTAGCGAAAACGCGAGTTGGGTCCCGAGATATTTGATCCCTTAAAAAAAACACGAGTTGGGTCCGCGGTATTATTTTATAATACTCGAATTGGGTCCGTGGTAATATTATATATTATTATTATATTATTAAGGTTAGAAGTGTCCATCTAACTAAGATTTTTGTTTTAATAGAAATGTTACTTGGGATTCATCTTTGTATCACTTCGGAGCTCAGCCACACAATAAAAAAAAAACCGTAAAAAAAGAAAAATGTTTAAGAGAAAAGATGCTTTATTTTACTAGTGGACAATTGACGCGGTTAAATGTTGTAAAAGAAGTGTCATTTAAATTTATTCCCTAGCTTATATTTATTTTAGTACAAATATTTATTACTTATTTTTTATTTTAATACAAATATTTATAACTAAATAATATATAATATTTTTATTTTCTAAAATTAATCATTCTAGCCAACCTCCACGTGGTGTCTCCTGGGTAACGCAAATAGGCTAGTCCCAACTCATGTACTCCATAAAATATACCGGGACCCAACTCATGCTGTTTTTGAAATCTGGGACCCAACTAGAGTTTGTCCGGAATTTAGTATAGTTTTAAATTTTGAGAAAACAATTATTATAAATAAACCTATAATTAAACACATATAACTTGTATAGCAAGCCTCCTGGCCGCTGTTGTAGAAAAAAGTACGTGCCGAATAAATAATTTAAATAAAAACATGCAATAACGTAGATAAAGATTTTATTTGTAAACATTTGAATGAAAAAAAATTAATAAGAGTGTTTAACGTTGATGCAATAGACATGCAAACTGAGTATCCTCTTTCTTCATTTTCATCCATACACGATTACTATTTTTATCGTGATAGTTATTCAGGTTAGTTCAATGTATTAGTTATTTTCGTTAAATTTCGTATTCCGACGATATTAGTTATTTTTATTTAATTCTTGTTTTGAAAATAATAATCCTACCGTATTGAAACATTCATCGAATACTTATACGAGTGTAAGCATTTTGTAGATTTATTGTTTTATTATTATTTTGGTATTTTAATATAAATATTTTCAAACCGTAATTTCTATCAACATATTGATTTGCAGTAAATGCTAATATATTATCAAATTCAATTCACTTATTATAACACATTAAACTATACGTCATGTTATCGAATAATAATATTTACGTCTAAGGTGGGCCCAGTGCCCCCACATTCCTAAATCCGGCCCTGAGTATCCAACGTGTTCGCAACAACGAAGAACGCAATAGGAAAAAGAATTACTTACTGAAAATGATAAAAAAAAAAAAGGAAATTAGAATACCTGGGTCACATAATGAGGAATAACCATAGATATGGATCGCGCTGCAACTTATACTTCAAGGAAAAATACAAGGCAAGAGAAGTGCTGGTGGACGAACGATATCTTGGCAAAAAAAATCTCCGAGACTGGTTTAGTATAACATCGATTATTGAACTATTTCGTTCGTCACTAGGAAGAGAAGAAATATTCAATATGATCTCCAACATCCAAGGCGGATCGGAAGTTCAAGAAGAAAAAGAAAGAATCAAAAAAAAAAACAAAAACAAAATAAAACTTACAGTAATTCGATTTATGTTTTCACGAATTTGATTTTTCCCGGTAAAAAGTCCTCAGTAAAAATACGGCTCACAGTGTGTACAAAGGTATCGGACGTGGCCCAGGGTTTAAAGGAGATCGGAGGCAAGCCTGTTCTCTCTGCGTAACGAATCGGATAAACGAGAAGGTTTGTTGATTCTTAACATGGACGCCGAGTGGACGAAACAAATGTCGTATGGACAATAGAATAAGCGACGCGAGAAGAAATATTGTAGGGATTCGTATCGTCATCACGGCTGATAATACGATTATCGGTTTCCGATATTTTTTTTATTTATTTATATATTTCATGTTTTTTTTTTTTTTTTTTTTTTGAAAAAGTTCTCTTGAAGTGTTCACTTCATAGTTTATACAAATAAAATAAAAGCTCGTAGATAGTATTTCCTTTAGATTATAATTTGTGTTTCATTCGTGTAAACTGTGAATAAATTGTTTAAACTTAAATTGTGAAATAAAGATTTATTATTATTATCATAGATAGATTTGGCAACGAAAAAAAATAATTAAGCTATAGAAATGTTTTGCTGTTAAAATGTATAAAACCGTTGTTTTACTTGAATATTTATTTGTAATTTTTTTTTTTTTTACTTTGGTAAATTTCTATTTTTTATTGATTTACTAATCAGAATCACAATTGTGAAAAATAAATACAAATATTTATAATTTTTTATAAGATGTTAAATTCGGAAAGTTTAAGTGAGCCAATATTAATTTTAGTTCACATCTATTTCGTCATGAAAACGTTCAACCCGTTGGCTTATTTGTCACGAGCGAACTTTGCGACGTTTTGAGGTTAGAAACCGCCCCGGCCCCCTTTGACTGAGCTCCAGCTACGCCACTGCATGCAGTATAGTGATGTGATATAAATCCGGATTCTCCGAAAATCCGAAAAATCCGGATTTCGGATTTTCGGATATCAAAATCCGAATATTCGCGTTTTTTATTCACTTTTTGCTCAACTTGAATTTGTCCAAAAGTTTTATCCAGCAACTCTATACACCGGAAATATAACATAGTAGACGGTACTTTGAGAGTTTATTAAGTTCCCATCTCGATAGTTTTCCCGGACGAGAGAAAACACGTTAAAATGGAGTAAAAACGGTGAAATTATTATTATTATTATAATTAATTAAATGTTTCAAAATCTAAAATTCGGATTTTGCTCCGCGTCCGAATTTCGGATTTCGAATCACAAAAATCCGGATTTTCGAACTTGGGTAAATCCGGATTTTTCCCACCACTGATACAGTGGTACGTACACGTGGTGCGCGCGGCGGCGATTGACGAGTTACGTACATCTCGATACGCGCACACAGTGTATAATATAATAATGCGTGACGGCCGGGCGTTTGAGTTGTACGCAATAATATTTACGAAAGACGAGAGCGAACGGCGAACAGTGACGACGAAACTCGCGCGGTGTGTATAATATTGTAAGCACGATTGTATACACATACGTCGAGCGTATCGTTTTACTCCGGTTTGTATGCCGTGATCGAACGACCGGATGAATGACGAAAATCGCGTGTACTTTGTTAAAATTTGTACACACACACACACACACACACACACACACACACACACACATACACACACACATCGGTCCCGTGAAACCACGACGTATTCGTACCGTGCTCGGTAACGTAATCATCACGGTGGTTTAAAAATAAAATAAAAACATTTTTTTATTGAACGAATGTTTTAGATCAACGTACATGATAACACAAAACGATGCGTTTGTTTGTTTGTGTGTGTGTGTGTGTGTGTGTGTGTGTGTGTGTGTGTGTGTGTGTGTGTGTGTGTGTGTGTGTGTGTGTGTGTGTGTGTGTGTGTGTGCGCGCGCATTACGCTTTTAGCCGGTCGTCAAACTCGTCGTAAACCGTCACAGACCGATCGTTTCATCGCACTTATACGAATATTAAATCCGGTGCACGTGCGGCGTGGTGAATGCCCGAGTAGCCGGTAACACGCTGAATATACGGACGAAATTCGGTCCATAATGATGCGTCTTGTCATATTGCACACGCCGCGACGTGTCTTTGTTTCAACGTTCGTTTCTGACGTTACGGTGAAAAAAGTTATTACGACATCATCAGATCACGCGCACGAAACGTTAAACTAGACAAAATTAGCCGGTATTACAGAGGCGGACGCTGCAGGACAACGTTGAAGGGACGGAGGGCTGAAAAAACGAAAACCAATGCTATTTGAATTCGCTTTGTACGATTATATATTACTGTGCACTTGAACACGACTGATCCTATAATTTATATATAAAAATATATATAAAAAAAATCTTACACTAAAAAATAGTGTGTAAATTAAAAAAAAATGTTGTTTATTTTTTCACGCGGTGAAATAAGGTGGAATTTAACCGCTAAACTGGTAAAAATTTGGCTTCTCTAATAGAGCCAGAACATACAAAACCATACTACTACCATGAATTACTTTAATTAAGCAAAAAGCACTCCTCCCTCGCATAGGTATTGTGCAATGCCCATATTACTAATGAACGAGCGATACTAAACACTATAAAAAAAAGTGTAAATTTATTGAACAGCAAATGACGATTAATTAACAAAAAAAAAAAAAGATAAAAACCAACAACTATTATATTATGCCGTCGTCGTCACAGTTTTTTGACGGAATGATAGGGATAGGGCTCCTGGTAGTCCTGGTCTCTCGGCGTACGGGTGAAGCGCTTGAAAAACCCATCGCATCTCGAGTGCGTGCCGAAAAACATTTCCATAAGTAGGGCGCGGATTTTAATGCCCTAAAAAACACCTAAAAATGCCTTAGAAAAAATGCAATTATGACCTAAAAAATTCAATTAATGACGTAAAAAAATGTACTAAAAATGTGAAAAATGACGTAAAAATTGCACAAATTTTTTTTATTTTATTAAAATTTAATTATAATGACATAAAAAAATGTACTAAAAATATGGAAAAAATTATAAAAAATGCTCTAAAATTGTTTTATTTGATTTGATCAATGCTGTTTCTTGATTCTATGTTTCTTGTATTTTAATGGTCACGTTAAACTGAAAATGATTAGGTATAAACAGTCAAAATTTAAAAAAAAACTGCTTTTTTATAATATTTAAGTATTTTACCTTGAGATAGTATGTGATGGTTGCACTGCACAACAATATACTGTTTAATGTGTTCAAATGTCAATGTTCTCCGATTATCAGCTAATATTTGTTTATAAATTGAAAAACTTCTTTCGACATCTACAGAGGTGATTGGTGCAAATTTCATGTAGGTCATATCATCAAACGTGAAGTCTTCAGGAACGGTATCCTCATCTCGTGAAACAGTTTTTCCCTCCAAAATGTTCTTAATGTTTTTAATAGCTTTAAATCCGTTATTCTTTTTCAATACAGCTTCAAGTTTTTTTTGTATTTCTTTACCTTGACCATTGTTGTTTCGATTAATAAAAACTTCAGCTTCATCAACTATACTTATTGCGTCAATTAAAGAAAGCCCAGATTTTTCAAGACGTGTAATGCAAGTGGGTAAACTACCGTAGTTGGTTTTCACGAATGCCAAACTTGCCTCCAGTTCTTGCTTAGCCAATAGCTCTCGTGACTTTTTAATAGTTGTAGAGTCGTTTTTGTTGAGTTCATTTACAACTGCCTTAATCACATGGAAATGTTCACAATAGTAATTTGCTGCTGACAGCCAAGTACCCCAGCGAGTTAAAATAGGTTCTGGCGGCATCGAAATTTGGGGTGCAATACTCTTAAAAAGAAGTACACGAGACGGAGCTTTGAGGAAAATTGTTTTAACATTTGATATGAGAGCATTAATTTCGAGAAAATTATTTCGAATTTCCTCAGCAATTCTATGCAATCCGTGAGCTATGCAAGTGACGTGGATCATTTTCGAATATAATGCACTGAAACTTTTTGCAGCCTTAACCATGTATGGCGCTGCATCACTTAAAAATAATAAAACACTATCATGTTTAATACCAGTAGGCCACAAAATACTCATAGAATTTGTCAAATAGTTTTGATATTGTACTAAAGTTTGCTTTTTCCGAAACTGCAGAGTCTAATAAAAATGTTTTACCAGGGCAATATTTTCCAATGTTCCAACAATAACGTTAGCGACATATCGGCCTTCGACGTCTGTCGTTTCATCTATGCTCACCCAAATCTTTTTGTTTTCTACGTATGCTCTAATAGAAGCAAGAGTTTCATCATAACAGGTATTTACGTAGTTTTTTCGGATAGTAGACTCTTCAGGAATTTGTCGATTCATATATTTTTCCGAAAAATTCCGAAAATTTGATTGTTTTAGTTTGGCTAGTGGAATATTTGATGACAGCATGGCAAAACATAAATCTTTATTGAACGAATTAGTTAACGTGTCGGTAAAAAACGCTTGAGTTTTATATTTTGTATTTTTCGCTTTATTCATTTCCAAACCTTCAACATGGTTATCTCTTGATAAATGTTGGGTAATCGTAAATTTTTTTTCCGACGCAACTTTTACACTACATATTTTGCAAAACAAAATTTTTCCGTCAGTCGAAAAAACGTCCTCACCAAATTCCTTTATATACGCACGTAAACGAAGTGATGATGATGGCTTAACTTTAGGCATAATGTTAAAAAGATGAAAAAGACTTAATTGTATCTACCAAAATAAATAAAATTGTTATTTACAAACGTCAAACGCACGGAGTACAACACACGACAGTAACTCGGTAAAACACGACTGTTTTCGTTTGAATACTAGAAATAACAATAATAGAAATAGCTGATTAGAACGATATGTATATCGTACTGTATTTCGTTGAAAAACGGAAATTCTGTCCACTGACGGGACTATTAATAGTGTGGCTAGGCCCACTATGTAAGCTATACACACGTAGTCCGTTTTATTTTTATAGTCATCGAGTATTGTCATTTACCATAATTCATATAATGACACAGACGATAAAGTGTAGTTTTCAATAATTTAGTAAAAGAAAAATATTGAATACTTGAAATTTTTTATTTCTCTCCAAAAATGCTACATTTTTCAAAAATATGAAAATAATAACGTTAAAAGTAGCGAAAATGACCAAAAATGCATTAAAGAAGTTAAAACGACAAAAAATGCAAAAAAATGCAAAATAAAAATTGAATTACATGAATCTACAGCACTTAAAACGCATTTTTGCGAAACTGAGCATTGCGTAAGGATTTAGGAAAAAAAATGCATTTTGCATTGAAATCCGCGCCGTATCCATAAGTATTCATGTGTTGCAACTTGAGTGGCAACGAGCAGTAGCGGACTATGAAAACGATGGCCCGGGAAGACTTTATTTTACCGGCCCCAAAACTGTTTACTCCTTGAATAAAAATAAATATAAATATTTATTTATTTATTTATAGATATATTATTGTAATCAGAGATTATCACTTTTCACACAAAAAGGTACAATACCCAATAATTTTTGAATATGTGCGACTATGGGAGTACTGACATATTGACACAATGACGCATTAGGTTAGGTCAGTGAAAAACATCAGCTTTATGGTAATGAATGATATTGCACGAAATATTTTTTAGTCGAAAAATATATATTTTTATTATCTGAATGAATAGTCCGTGGAACCCCAAGTAACGGTCGTGACCCACCGTGAAAAGTCACGCATAGTCCACCATTGGTAACGGGCAAGCACGTATCCAGGATCAATTTTCGGGGGGGGGTTTAAAATATTTTTAATACATGAATTAAAAATACATAACTAATAATTGTACAATTCACATTTAAACATTAAGACGTGTGTAGTTAGTTTTTGTTATATTATATTATATTATATTTCGGGGGGTGCGGCGGGGGGGGCGGGGGGGGCGGCGCCCCCCCCCCCCCCCCCCCCCCCCCCCCCCCCCCCCCCCCCCCCCCTGTATACTGGCCTGGTAACGGGTGATACTTTTTTCGGTTTCTCAACAGCTTCGATATCTGAAACAAATAACGAGTACGGAAGAATCGACATTTTGTTTTTGCTTTTTTGTTTTTCTATCAATTTCGATATTTTACTCATTATTTTGTGACAATTTATAAGTTTATCACTTATAATTTTTATGCGAGATACGCATAAACCACTGTCGACCGTTCCAAAATAAATGTTAACGTACCTTTACGATAAGTCTATCGTGAATGAAATGTGATTTTCTGTCTCCTTAGTTATTTTTTTCTTGATACCGAAACACATCATTTATATATTTAAACTTTTAAATGAAAATTCACTATGATTATACAAAAATAATAATTTATCACAACTAAAATATTTTATATTATAAAACTTTCTTAAAAAATGTGCTGAGTGTGGATAGTTAAGTACCTATAGAGAAAAATGAATGTTAATATCAAAAATTTTGGTATCGCCCATAACAAATTGCAATATTTACTTTAATTACTTTCTGAATGTTTCTTATTGCTATATTCGAAAATATTTTATATTTTTTATCAAGCGTATGATGTAAAATTCACAAGGACTTCTTATTGCAGTCTCTTTACATTTTATGTAAATAAAGTTTTTTCTTTCAGTTACTATACAATTTCAATCAGTGACGGCACAGCCGAGATTTTTCGGGACAAAAATGTTCCACACAAATATTTGGTGGGTGGGTAGGTGGTTGGGTACTAGATACTGCCATCGAACAATAATACAGAGTAGTGGTTAACTGTCAGTGTCACAGAATGACTTTTAGTTGGGTAAATTGTGTTACGGATGGTAGGTGGGTTTAAAAAATTTACTGTCTATGAATAAAAATGTTTGAACCACCACTGTTTTCAATCTTGATTATAGTACTCATGCATCTAGCTCTGCGTTAATAAGTTTAACCCTAGTGTAGATCAAAGATGGTCATTTTTTTTTATTTCTTTTTTATTTATATATGCATTCTACATTGTGTACCTTAATATTTACTAGGAAAATAAATAAATAATTATTATAATTACAGTGAAAACTGTCTAAAGCGGACCCTGAATAAAACGGAAAACTATCCAATACGGAATTTTTCTATGGTCCCGGCACGTACCTATAGTTTTACGTAGACGCTCAACCTCAATAAAACGGAACCTTCAAAACGCGGAAACGGAACGATTTTGTAAGTCCCATGCAAGTAAAAACCTTGCATAAACCGGAAAAATGACACGCGCGTGTCAAACCTAAACCAAAAATAAGGTATAAAATATAGATATGCCGATATGCGTATTGCGTATGTACAATGTACATCGTTAAATAGTGATAGATAAAGAAGATAAAATTGTTCATATGTACATTATATGTACATACAATGCATATTATCGCATCTTAAACGATATGAAATGTCTTCTTTGTAACTGTGAAACAGTCTTACACCAACAGTCGTACGTACACTTTTAATTTTATTTTATCTTCCGTTCATCGTATTAAATATTAAAATGCCAAAATATAAGTGTCTTTCATTAAATGAAAAATATCAACTGATCGATATGAGTACAAAAGGACATTCAGTAAGACAATTACAAAATATATTTAATTGTGGAAAAACTCAGGTTTACGATACTCTTAAAAATCAAAATAGAATTATATTATGTATTTAAAACAATAAATTGAAAACTATTCTTTGGTATTTATTTCTTATTTATTTGAATTGAATAATCCGGAATTTTTCCGTTTTATTGAATAAAGCGGAAAACTGCTTAAAGCGGAATTTTTTGTTGGTCCCATGCGATTCCGCTTTAGACAGTTTTCACTGTACCAGGTATGAGTTTGGTAAATTCCCGTTTTGACGAAATACCGTATGAATCACGACGTATAAACAAATCGTTGAATTGACGAACATTTCACTATTGTGTATATCAGAGTGGGTTTTATTTTTCAATTTTTCATCAAGAGCATTCCGCACCGGATCGAGGATAAGAAATTTCGACAGTCGTGTTTTACACACAAAACCTTAAATTATAATAATTCGTAGGATACGTCTTTGAAAGTCACTCATGCATAAGTAAAAATTATTTTTTAATCCGATTTTTTTCAAGACATTACAATATTATATCTGACACGGTTAGGGGTTGATTTTAATACAAACCTCAAAAATATACTTTAAGAACACTATTTTATAACATAGTATAATCAGGGCCATATTTACCATTAGGCAGGATAGGCAATTGCCTATGGCCTCTGATTTTGATTTTAACTATTTTAAGGATATTTTTATCAATTCCTTGTACCAATTGTAGTAGTGAAAGGTCTTTTTCTGTACTGAAGAGGATTAAAACAAGATTAAGATCAACACTTACTCAAGAAAGACTTGACAGCTTAGGTTTACTATCAATAGAAAGTGATCTTACATCTTCTTTAAACTTTGATGACACAATAAATGACTTTGCTTTAAAAAAAGCAAGAAAAGTAATTTTATAAAACAGCTTATTTAAATTATAAGTATAAAAATATAGTTTTTATCTAGTTGATATAACAAAAAAAAAAAGTTTAATTTCGTACATAATAGGTAGGTACAAGAAATCTATAGTCTGTAGAAATAAAAAATGTATAACATAACTATGTTTGTTAAAATATATAAATAAATTATAATTATATATTTGTTTTGTTTACTTATTTGTGAAGGGGGCTATATATGCTACTCAAGGGGCCTCAATTTTTATTTTGCTTAAGACCACAAAAAGCCTAAATCAGGCCCTGAGTATAATACATAAAGATACTTTATATGATTGACTTTGATGTACGAAAAGTACACGCCGAGTATCCAAATTCCAAAAACGTCTCTCAACTCATTTCGATTCAATTCAACTCTACAATGACGAGGCATTTACTGAATACTGATACGAAAGCATACAAACCACGACTATTAGTGTTTAATCAAAACAGCGTAAGACGTCATTATCACAGAACCAGGCGACAGAGCGTTATTATATAGAACTCCAAATCAAATACGATTCACTTTATTGGGATTCATAAAGACAAAAAAGAGGCAAAAAAACCGGTAAAAATTAGGTTTAAAAAAAAAACTCCATATTCGTATGATACCTAAAGTGATACGCAAAACAGACAACTCTAGAAAAACCAAACATAAAAAGCTGGTAAGTGATATGATGATGGTACAAATTCGTCCTTCGTCCCTTCGGGCCTCGGACAAGATATTGGTGATGAGTGTATTAAGTTTTAAAGAAATGATAACTCATTTCTTTAGTATAACGTAATAGATATATAAAATCTTTAGTATGTAATAAAACCCTCATAAAATGTTCAATTAGATATAACTCATTTAAACTTCAATTGTTATAATAATTATAACTCATTAGAAATTTTCTGTCACCAAAAGATTCGAAAAATGTTTTTATATCTATGTTCCAAGTTTTATTGTGATAAGATACACCAAAAAAGTTTTAAACAGATTTTAGGCAGAAAATTAACGTAAAAACAGCCAATATTTTCGTATACGAATTTATATTAACTTATTAAAACATGTATTAAAAGAAATTCTGACTAACGATATTCAACTTTTTTTTTAGAATATTTAAGAAAGTATAGTTATTTAAGTAAAGTCATTTTAATATTTCAGAGCTTTTTAACAAATATTGATAATGTTCTATGATACAAATTTTCAATCGAACAATCAAAATAAATTTAAAAAATTTCAGAACTTTCTAACAAATACTCAATATTTCATTAGAAATAAACTTAAAAGAAATCAGACAATATCGTGAAAAATCGTATAATAATTTATTAAAGTGTGTATAAAAAAAAATCCTGACTCACGATTTTTGAATTTTTGTTAGGACAATTAGGTAGGTATATGAGTAAGGTCATATTAAATTTTCAGAATTTTTTGTCAAATATTTATAATTATATTACATAAAAACTTTCAAACAATTTGGTAAATTAAAAGTTCTATATTTAAGTCAAAAGTGCTATAATTGTTCTGAAAATGTTGTCCAATAAAAAAAAGTTTGTATTTGATATTGGATAAAATTTTCAAGTTTCTAGCTTCAATAATTTTCGGTTTATGACTAAATACCTAAAATCTGAACAGTGAAAATCTCGTTTACGGCGGATTTTTACCGATTTTACCGTTTTTACTCAGTTTTTCGATCGTTATTCTTGATTACTAGAAAAACTATGGAGATTTTGGAAAAATGACCTCTCTAAAGTACCATCTCAGTTCAATTTCGAATCTAAAAAGTTGCTGGACGAAATTTTTGGACAAGGATTTCTATACGAAAAAGTGTTTACAGAAAAAAAAAAAAAAAAAAAAAAAATAAACATCATTGTAAAACCATAAGATCCTTCGCTTCACTCAGAATCTAAAATCCGGTCACTGCCAGCCAAAGTGACCTTAGGTTACTTTTGTCGCCGTTCAATCAACTCAAAAACTACTAAAACCGATTTCAGTGCACAAGTACCTACGAGTATTTCAGTGCCATACGAAATAAATCAAGTGCACAAGTTGAAAAAAAGACATCCACTCTTCGAAGTCCTTTAAACAAGCCCAAAAGCCCAGTGACCACAGTACCTACTATCGACCGCCTATCTGCTCTAATAATTTGGTAAAAATATGCCTTTTTTTACAACACTGTTACACTTATATGGTTACATTCAAATGTGTTTGCAAACACGTGAAAACGAGTGGTTTAAATTATTTGCGCGCATACATAATTCATTTTGAACGAGTATTTAAAAACGTGTTTTCGACGTACTCTTCGGAATAATCGTCTGGCCGTTCGTGTTCGGATGCTTTTAAATGAACGAGTGTCTTTTTCGTGCGTACACGAGACCGCTGCAGGCGTTTCGTTCTCGCGCAGACACGAAAAAAAACGATAAATCGAACGCTCCCGGACCGCCGCCGCCGCCGCCTCGCCAAACCACTTTCACGCGGACGGTATTTTTCCCCTCGTTTCGTTCATCCCTGCCGTACGGGTCCGAAAACGATTTCGAAATTCCGACACGATCGCGTCGTCGTACCGTGTGGAAAAACGGCCGGGAGGCTTTCCGGGGGCGCGACTGCTACTATTGCTACTGGACGAGTGAGTAGGCGCGACCCCGTACTATACACACGGGCCGCCAGTGTTGGGAATAGATAACTAATAATTTATCTAGATAAAGCTAAAGATGATTATACACATTTTTATCTAGATACAGATAAAGATAATTATAATACATTTTATCTAGATAAAGATAAAAATTAGTACATTTTTATCTAGATAAATTTGAGATAATTTCATGTTTAATTTTGAAAATATTCAGGATCTACATCCTACAGGTATAAGGTAAAAAAATTAAAATACATAATTTAAAACGTTCAAAAATACATGTACTTTTTCAAATAAACTTCATAAAAGATGACAAATCATTCTCTGACTTAAAATTAAAATAATAATACGTTTCTGCATTTTTTAACCAATTGTTGCGTATGGCTACTTCACTTTCATGATAGTACATATTATAATCTCCTTTCCTGGGCCTTCACACGAGTTTTTCTCAGTAATATTTTCGATTAATTTAAAAAAAAAAAAAAAAAAAAATTAATAAAATAATATATTTTAAATTTCCTTTTTTTTTTCAGGCCATTTAAATAAATTACCTATCTAGATAGGTACTCATAGATAACTAAAATTTTATCTAGATAAAGATAGAGATAACTGAAGATAAATGTATCTAGATAAGATAAAAGATAAATAATTGTTATCTAGATAAATTTATCTAGATATTTCCCAACACTGCGGGCTGCGTACATACGCGCGTGTAGATTGATCGCGCGAAAAACTAGGTCGCAGAAGAGCGAGAAAGGGAGAGCGTGAGAAAAACAAATTAATAGGCGACGTCGGACAGCGACGACAACTTTGCCGCGCGCGCGGCACGTCGTCGTAAAACTAAAGGAAATCCACCTCGCATAAATCGTAATATAACCAAAAGAAGCGACGACGACGGCCATAAATCACGTAAATCGTAATTTACAGTCTGTGATTCTCGTTCGTGTTTGTGTCCTTTGCGCGTTTGCGCGTTTGTGTGTGTGTGTGTGTGTGTGTGTGTGTGTGTGTGTGTGTGTGTGTGTGTGTGTGTGTGTGTGTTCTATGAGTGTGTTGATGTCGTCGTTCGAACGTCGGAACATTGATAAATGCAGCGGCAGCGGTGCAAGCGTATTTTCGTAATATCGCACGTTTTCGGCGATTCGCGGGAACACGTCGACCGAATTACGTCTCGAGAACGCGGCTGGGAAATTGTTCACGATTCAGACCCGTTTTGTCAACACGCGCGCGTAACGCGTCAAGTAAACACAACGTCGCCGCCGCTCAATATATTACACCTACTTACACTGGCTTACGGCGAGATACGTAGTCTTACGAGCGCGGGCAAAAGCGAAGTGAAATTAAAAAAAAAAAAAAAAAAAAAAAAACTTTAAGAGACAGTTTATTTCCGTTCGTCGTCGGTCGGGATGATGCCCGTTTCCGCCGAAATAGTATCGTTCGTTTTTCCCCTAATTCGTTTCCGCCACGAGACGGTCTGCCAAAAAAATTTGGAGACTCTGGAGTATAAAACGATTGTATAATTTCATAGATAATATTTAACGACGATATAGAACTTAACCGGGAGGTAAAATTTCACTAGAGACAATTTATTGGGGGGGGGTACAATTTCCCTAGATATATTTTACTGGGGGTAAAAATTCACTATGGTTATAATAAATATTATTCAATCTATTTTAGTGCAGCCGAATAATCGGAGTCGTCATAATATTATGACGAATACGAATAATACTTTTTCACCCCTTATGAACATAATTGAACAGTTATATAATACATTTTAGTCGGCATAAAAAAAAGTTCAGTCGGCTTATCAGTAAATGGTCGCCCTAGTCTAGAAAAAAACTGAAATGACGCCACTGTAATATACGTGTTGTGTTTACTGGGGTGCCGGTATGTTGTTAATTTACGTATAAGATTAAACTTAAATAAATGTACATGGAAAAATGATTTATTTGGGGAGGGCTTTGTTCCACTAAGCATCAACCAAATCATCACTTTTGTTTTATATGGAGGTAATAGTAATTTAATACATTTTTATTGTTGGTAAATATTTTTCTGGTTCGGCCTGTTAATATAATAAAATGGAAACTTACTTTATTATCAACGAGTTATCAAACGAACACGTGTAGGTACTCCAATATCAATCTTATAAAACCAAAAATAAAAAAAATAACCATAGAGAATTTTTACCTCCTCGGTAAAATATGCATGGGGAAATTTCACCAGTAAAATTTTAACCCCCGGTAAAAATTCACTAGTGAAATTTTACCCCCGGCAAAAATTCACTAGTGAAATTTTACCCCCGGCAAAAATTCACTAGTGGAATTTTACCCAAGTGTATTAATAAACCCCGGTAAAATTTCACTAGCGAATACTTACCGGGAGGTATAATTTCACTAGGCAATATTTACCGGGAGGTAAAATGTCACGCGGTAAATAATCCCGGCCACACCGGTGTAAAAAAAGGGAACATTTGAGGGAAACCGCGGCTGCACGCCTCTTCGCGTAGCGTCGCGAAAACGTACCTAGTGACGGCGAATCACGAAAATTCATCGCATTACCCGCGCTGCCGGTCGGCCGTCTCGTTTTGCTTCGCGAATACGACAGTAGCTCTTAATTCACGGCGCACACGTAACACGACGCAAAAGAGTTACGCGCATTTCCATACGAAGTCGTTTGCACGAGCGATTGTCGTAAAAATTATGCGCGAGCCCGTGACTGTATATTTTATCATAATGTCGAGAGCGCGGATGGAAATAAAACCGATGACAGATCGTATTCGTAGATAACGCCCGCACTACGGCGTTTTCGCGCGCGGTAATGTTGTTATTTAAATTTGACGGGATCAACAGACGAGTGCGCGCGTATATTATATTATTATAGACACGTGTCTGCATTGTGCCCGAATGTCACACGTAGCTAACCCCCGCGACACGGTCGGTATGGCGTGAACGAACGCGTATAATACGTATGTAAGTCGTCGTAGGGATCGACGTTTTATTTTCAAAGACGTTTTTCGAATAACGTTTAATGGGAAAATACCAAAATCAAAAGTGTATCGTGAAAAATGATGTATGTTTCGTTCAAATATATATATATATATATATTAAGGTGACCAGACGTCCCGTTAAAAACGGGATTGTCCCTTTTTTGATCTTCATGTCCCGTCGTCCCGACAAAGTTCAAACGGGACGCTTTTTATCCCGTTTTTATAAGATGGTCCCGTTTTAATCCCGTTATTATATTAGTTTTATGAAAAAAATATTGATGTACGAAAAAAATATCCTAAATATTCCTAAATTAAAAACTAAATTCCTTTTTTTTAAGAGAAGCCGATCAAATTCTGTGTACGGAGTGTAAATCTATTTTCTCATTCAAATATGGCGGGATATCAGATATCAAATACCACCTACAAAAACGAAAACATGTATTAGCCGTGTCTAGAAGTTCTAATAAATTAACATCATTATTGATCAATAAAAGAAAATCGTATTACGACCGAAGAAGGCGTGTTTGCTTTTCAAACTACTCGTAGCAAGCATATTCATTCGTTTCGATCTATAGGTTGTAAATTGATGATAAAAAATTTTCTTGCGCTCGAACAAACGTGAATTGATTAAAAAAGTCATTGTCGCTTTTGCAATGGTGCAAGTTTTAGAAGCGTCAAAAAATACTAAATTTGCAGCCCTTATGGAAGGTACATCAAATTACAAAAATCTAAAACTTGATTTTTTCAAGGGGGGTGGGGGAATAACAACTGTCCCGTTTTTTTTATTTTTGTAATATGGTCACCTTAATATATATATATATATATATATATATATATATAACTAGCTGACCCTGCGAACTTCGTACCGCGTAACAGTCGATTCTTTAATTTTTTATTTTTTTTTAATACTTCTTCTGCTATTCGGGACACCAAATTTTTCCAAACTACATTTGCTGTCCCAAATGAAGCCATTTGAAAGTAATTGTTATATTGTTGGTTAGGTTGTCAAAAAATTTATGGAATCTGTTCCTTTTTCTGAAACTACTGAGTACAATGACTGTGTTGGTGGATCCAACGGTATCGATTTCACTTTGCCATTTGCGCAACACAATCCATTGGCTTCATTTTTGTATTTCAGTGCCTTACAATGTGAGCGAACCACGTCCGTAGATCCAATAGCAACACTTTGGTAGTAACTGTAGTCAATTGACACATCGTAACTGGGAGCAGCTCGATTAAAACTTGAGCGATTATTATGTAGCTGAATGTCGCGCTCGCGCTCCACGCGTTTGTGATATCCGAATTATTTCATGTTCATTTTGGTCGTCACGTTCTTGCGCAGTATGATTCGATCGGCAATTAGTTTGGTTTGTAGCACTTCGGGTTCTTCTACCTAAATTGCATCGTCTTATAGGAGGTATATCGAATATAAATTAATATTAAGCAAAAGTAATCGTCAACTATTCGTATTGTAATTTGCACTTTCTTATTCATAATATTTATTTTATATTCATTATTTTATATTCACTATTTTCTTTATTTATTATAATTTATTTTCTCTCTGTTTACTTTCCTTTTATTACCATTTTAGGTTTTGATTTATATACAATAAATAATAAATAAATTGATAAGACTCCAATTTCACCAATTCGAGGTTTTTCCTCAGTGGTGAATTGGGCCAACTACCTGTAACACAATCTATATTTTTATTTTTATTCTAGTAATTATGTATTAATTTGAAGACATTTTTACTGTTTAAATTTAAACCATGTTTTAAACTGTTTGTGGCCAAATAAATTATTATTATTTATTATATAAATTTATATAAATTATGTATTTGTTATTTAATATAATTATGTATAAAATAATGTATTATTTAATGTAATATTTATAATTTTGTAATATTTAATGATATAATAATATGTATTAATATAAAAAATTACCGTTGGAAAATGAATCGTACATACCACTCGAAACACATCGTAAATAAATCGTATATATCTCTATGAATATTATAACACTTTCTCGGAGTTAAAAACAAAAATATACGTCTTTATGAATCGGTAAATAAGTATAATATGCATACACGAATAATGAATAAAAAATGTAATGGCATTGTAAATTGTTCATCTACCAAATCATTAAAATTTCAATCGTTCATTAACAGAGAGCTCACAAATATTCGACCGCCATAGATGATGTTCTTGACCAGTGATTAAATTGCCATAGAGACGATCAATAACATATTATCCACATTAAAGTAAGGGCTGTTTTTAAAAAGAAAAGGGTTGTTTTTAGGGTTTTCCCAGCAATTACTCGGATTTTTCTCGCCGTAAAAACCATCCTTGGACTTCAGCGAACATTTAAAAAAAAGAATTGGCCAAATTGGTCCAGGCGTTGTTGAGTTATGCGCTTACCAACACATTTTGCGATTCATTTTTATATTATAGATATACATATTTTACACGTTATTTTGACACACACACACACGGTGGCGTATTTGGAATTTTGACGCCCCGGGGAAATTTTTATTTGGCGCCCTCGGCCTTACACGACCACACTCGCACAAAAAATAAACAGTTTCAATAATACACCGTCTTAGATTTAACTGTAGTTTGTGTTTATATAACAATGTGTTTTAATAACTTTAAAATATTAAATACTTACATTTTTTGGTTCTTGTTTTCTTTGAAGCGAATTCATTAATTATTTCATCGTAATTTAGGTTTTTAATTAATTATCTTTCGATGTTTAGGATAGAATGATCGTTTAAATTGTCTTCTATTATTTTGGATCTTTAATAAGGTTTGATCCTTTTCAACGCAGAAAATGACCTTTCCGCAGAACAATCACTACATCGCATAAATAAATACACATTTATAGCAATCACAATGTATTGAAAGAGTTTTGAATTCATATAATTCTAATATTGGGATAGTTTCAGTTTTAATTTTTTTTAAATATAACGTTTAAAATGAAGACATTCATTTGAAAATGTAATGATAGGTAGATCGTCTTTGTATATTTTGTCTTGTAAACGATTATCACAATAGGAAATTTCTATTAATACACGTTTTTTATAATATTTTTTATTTTATATAATCAATTCGAAATTCTGACTGATAACAGTGTATAATATGTTAATATTATTACTATCAGTTATAATGAAAGACATGTTCCAAAGACATTCGACATGTTTCAAAAAATAACAAGGTAACATAATTTTAATACCTTTGGAATTTGGCAGCGCATTTAGTTGTTTGTAAAAAAAAAAAAAAAACATTCTTAACAGTCCATCGCGATCGTGCCCCAAAATCCTAGCTTCCTGAAGCAGTTACCCTGGATTGTCTCGTGTATCAGAGGCGACGATGTCGAAAAATGCATTTATGACATTGCGATTCGCTAATAAACCACCCACCCAATTTCAAACTTTCTTTTCATTTTACCTACTTTTTTCTTTAATTAATTTATAATTATGATTTGTAATTTGGTACTGTTGCTATGGGCGATTTACCAAATGACTTGGGTAGTTGTGTTTTATTAACTTTATTGTTGTTCATTAATATTATTAGCGTTTTAGTATTTATATTATTCAAAACATAATACATTTAAAAGTGTTGAACACAAGTGTTCAACAAGTTAACTATTGAAATCATTATACCTTGGACACAACCCACCTATTTCATCTATGACATTAGTCATTACAAAAGTATAAATTCGGTGCCTCCGTCGTGTATAACACGCCATTGCACATATGTTATAGTGGTAACGTACGAATTGGATTGAGTACGACTACTACACTTATAGTCTACACGCCATACTCGTAGTTAAATACTTAAGGCATTAGATGTTACATTCGCCGATCTCTGGTAAATCATTGAGCCTTATTTTCATTTTTATTTTTATTTTTATGGAGCAAAATCCGGATTTTGGATTTTGAAACATTAAATTGGTATTGTTTTATCTATAACTCATTATGACGATAATTAAGTTGATTTAATGAAAATTTCGTTTACGGGGAATATTTCACAGTTTTTGCTCCATTTTAGGGTGTTTTTCTTTCGCCTGGAAAAACTATTGAGATGAGAACTTAATAATCTCTCCAAGTATCGTCTACATAACATTTCTGATCTATAGAGCTGTTGAATAAAACTTTTGGACAAATTTAAGTTGAGCAAAAAGTGTCTCATCCAGATGAAAAAAAAAATTAAAAAAATTAAATTATATTAAACATCGTTGTAAAACCATTTCACTCAGAATCGAAAATTTGATTTTCTGATTAAGAACACCGAAATCCACAATGTGAAACGCGAATATTCGGATTTGAATCTGGAAATTCGAAATTTGGATTCGAAAATCCGAAATCCGGGTCTTATAACATAAAATCCGAAATCCGAAATCCGGATTTTTCGGATTTCCGGAGAATCCGGATTTACATCACATCACTAAAAAGTAGCGATGCGCAATGCGATTGAATGTGTCTAAATTTTGTACCGGAAACATTTTAATCACCCCCTCCCATTTGGATAATTTCTGGACCCGCAACTGGGGGTCGGTCGCGTGCATTGTTGAAAACCACAGTAGCAGTCACGCGTTGTGTAACACACACGTCCAACACACATCGCTCGCACACGCACTCACATCACGTTATTATTTTATGCTATTTCGTGCCGTGCGCGGACGTGAACGTTTATTGTAATCTGACGCGCGCGTCGCGTCCGAACCCAGACGTACACGTACCTACTATTATTAATATTATGTCCCCGACGACAGCGGTGAAATTTATTCGCATTTCAAACGAAGTATACAACATTAACATTCAGATCGCGAAACGCGTCGTCAACGATAATATCGTCGTGATTCAACTACTGTACGTTGTGATATTCGATCGACGAAACGTGTGAGATTTAACGATGTAAAGATAAGAACGAAACAAAAAAACGAAGGAGAACGTGGACGTCGGACTGACCGAAACGGCGAGCGCGATTTTAAAATATTCCGTTCCGACGGCCGAGTCCAAGAGCACAATATCGTTGCGTTGTACAACGTGCATGATAATGATACCGACATCGCCGTGTTTACACGTGTCGTCGGCCGCGATGAAATGGTAATCGATTCGATTGTGTACGCGCCACAAACTTGCAACAATCAAGACGTGCAGCTGTGGTACAGTATCGTTCGATACGCGTGCTTTATAATATAATAAGTTATTAATCGAAACAACAATGGTCAAGGTAAAGAAATACAAAAAAAAATTGAAGTTGTATTGAAAAAGAATAACGGATTTAAAGCTATTAAAAACATTAAGAACATTTTGGAGGGAAAAACTGTTTCACGAGATGAGGATACCGTTCCTGAAGACTTCACGTTTGATGATATGACCTACATGAAATTCGCACCAATCACCTCTGTAGATGTCGAAAGAAGTTTTTCAATTTATAAACAAATATTAGCTGATAATCGGAGAACATTGACATTTGAACGCATTAAACAGTATATTGTTGTGCAGTGCAACCATCACATACTATCTCAAGGTAAAATACTTAAATAATATAAAAAAGCAATTTTTTTTTTTTTAATTTTGACTGTTTATACCTAATAATTTTCAGTTTAACGTGACCATTAAAATACAAGAAACATAGAATCAAGAAACAGCATTGATCAAATCAAATAAAACAATTTTAGAGCATTTTTTATAATTTTTTTCATATTTTTATGTCAGGTGGGGTAAGAGCCTAACGGGGCTAGTGCCTAATTCGGTTATAAAAAATATAATATTTCAATTTTAAAGTTTATTTCATGAAAACTACGGAGTTCAGAAATAATCGAATGTTGTGTTATGTTGGCTACATTGTAAGATATCAAACACAGCAGTTATCACTATCCGAAGATGTAGTCAGTTATTTACTCGTATTTTTTTTAATCGACGATAATTCAGCGGACCAGTTACACCACCAAAACTGCGCTGAATTATTTAAAATTAAGTAAGCAAATGTTATTTTATGTTTGTAACATTATTTCATTCACAAATTATGCTAATCATTTGATAAAAATGAGTATTAGCCGATTATGCACTTCCCACGTACAAAACTTCACACGGGGAATGTGCGACATGATTTATGGGGAAAATGCGACATGCGACATGCGCATATTGTCGCACTTCACTCGTTCATATTTATTTTGAATTTTATGTGTTTTTTTAATTATTTAGGTTTAAAATGAAAAAATGGTTCGAAACTACGTACGATTAAGTGATAGAGGAGCTAGTTAAGAATTACACTTTTAATACGTGTTATTATAACAATCAACACTAAAAAAAAAACTAATGGTCTGTCAAATCTTGATAAATTAAAATAATTAAATTCTTTCAACGGAATTTGTTTACAGATTTTCATTAGCTTATGGCACTTGTCCCGGCTAAGAAATAGCTAGTACACAATTGTATAAAAATTACCGATTTTGCTCTTACCCCGGTAGCAGGGAAAGTGCAACATTTTTTTTTTCATTCAATAATTATTTTTCAACCAAAAAAATTATCAAAGCACTTTTTTGAATACAAATTTGAATTCCTAATATGTTCATTAATATATGAAAAAAAGACAATGTTCCTAGTAAGAATACAGTAAGATATATGTTCAATTAAACTGAGATTTTGCAAAACGGCGTTGCTGTTTCCCCACCTGACCCTACATTTTTTATGTCATTATAATTAAATTTTAATAAAATAAAAAAAATTTGTGCAATTTTTACGTCATTTTTCACATTTTTAGTACATTTTTTTACGTCATTAATTGAATTTTTTAGGTCATAATTGCATTTTTTCTAAGGCATTTTTAGGTTTTTTTAGGGCATTAAAATCCGCGCCCTACTTATGGAAATGTTTTTCGGCACGCACTCGAGATGCGATGGGTTTTTCAAGCGCTTCACCCGTACGCCGAGAGACCAGGATTACCAGGAGCCCTATCCCGAAATATTTGAACATTTGTTTGAGTTTACATATAGCCTATAAGTTGTAAAGTGAATCATAGAATTTCAGTGTTATTGTTCAAAGGGTTATTAGTTTCAAGTTTTTCACGTATGTGTAATGTGTGTCCGACGACTGTGGACCGTAACGATTAAACCGTGTATGCTCGTAACCTAACCTTGAATAGTTGAACGTTACCGATGGTTAATAACTTCTTTCCGTCAAAAAACTGTGACGACGACGACGGCATAATATAATAGTTGTTGGTTTTTATCTTTTTTTTTTTTTTTGTTAATTAATCGTCATTTGCTGTTCAATAAATTTAGACTTTTTTTTATAGTGTTTAGTATCGCTCGTTCATTAGTAATATGGGCATTGCACAATACCTATGCGAGCGAGGAGTGCTTTTTGCTGAATTAAAGTAATTCATCGTAGTAGTATGGTTTTGTATGTTCTGGCTCCATTAGAGAAGCCAAATTTTTACCAGTTTAGCGGTTAAATTCCACCTTACTTCACCGCGTAAAAAAATAAACAACATTTTTTTTTAATTTACACACTATTTTTTAGTGTATGATTTTTTTTTTCAAAAACTTACATGTATGTTCTGGCTCCATTTGAGAAGCCAAATTTTTACCAGTTTAATGGTTAAATTCCACCTTATTTCACCGCGTAAAAAAATAAACAAATTTTTTATTTAATTTTCACACTATTGTCTAACCGAATATTAGTGAACACATTTTAGAATCTACAATCTTGTAACACTGATTTGTTTCCATTTTTTTATACAGTATTTATTTTTTTTTTATAATGTGACTCGTTCATTTTATACATTTAGTTTGATCAGTTGTGTTTTCATGTTTCATGAGCTAGAACATACAAAACCATACTACTCGTGGTCATGATGAAAAGAGCTCAACGATCGTTGTTGCATTTCCATCCATACTGCACGTGGAGTTATATTGAGATAAAATAATGACGAAATTATGACGAAAAAATTAGCCGTGAACGGCATCAACGAAAAATTTTGATTTGAAATATTGATTTCTTAAAATTATTATGATGATTATATTTTGTTCTATTCGACCTTTAAGGACTTTGTAAAAACAGTAGTTGAAAAGACTGTATTATAGTGTACAAATTACCGTTTCGTAGTTAATTTTAAATTTTCGATTTCAAATCGGTGAACGACCTGGGGGAATCCACTCTGAGTTAATGTCACAGTCGCCTCCCCCCCCAAAAAAGCATTTAAATAAACGCTCGCAGGAGCACTGTCCGTCGTCTGTCACCGCCGTCGTACCGGGCGTGAACCGACGCGGCGGCGGGACGGGGCCCGGCCGGCGTAGGACGTATTTCACACAGACTTTATCGAGTGCAGACTCACGGCGGTGGTCGAGTAGTAGCCGCTCGTCCGACGTTAATCCGTCGGATCGCGAGACCAGCCGAGACGCGAGACGACGCGTGTGGTCCGATCGGGACCTAACCGCGTTGATTTACGAGCCGCCTTTTGTCTCGTTCGGAAGTGCTCCCGCCGCCGCAGCCACGGTGTACGTACAACGTCGTTCGGTCACGACAATGGGCACGACACGACCGCTCGTATACCTGTGTGTGCGTGTGTGTGTGTGTACACGTCGTAATAACATACACTATATTATGCCGTCGCGTACAACATGTATGATATTATCGTGTATGTTGAGATATCCCTTCTGTAGTTTTGTGCGTGTGTGTGTGTGTGTGTGTGTGCGTGTGCGTGTGTGTGTGTGTGTGTGTGTGTGTGTGTGTGTGTGTGTGTGTGTGTGTGTATATGTGTGTGTGTGTGTGCATGTGTGTGCGCGCAGGGGACAGACGCGTCCGTGACGTCATATTGTATTTCGTGAGCCCAAAAGCTATATAATAATATACCTACATAATGTCATTGTATTATTATACGTATATTATTGTCATGCGACGGTCGTGTTGTGCGCACTTATGATTTTATAATATCGTAACGAGTGTATAATACGCGGCGATACGTTTTTCGGTTCAAAGGTGCCGCCCGGAGGAAGGGTCTGAAGTCGTGTGTGTGTGTGTGTGTGTGTGTGTGTGTTGAGCTCGCGAATAGGTGTAAGTCATGGCCAGCCGTCTCGTGTAAGAGCGTAAGAATATTTTACTTTTGTCGGCTCGGCCACCACGACGCGGTCGAGTGTACTGCGTCATTCCGTTTTGTTTCCTTTATTCTCTTGCGACGAGCACGTCACAACAACACACGGCGCGGCGCGTCGAAACGGCCGGGCGGCGCACAGTGGTCGGAAATACAAATTTAAGCGGACAAAATTATTTTATTTACAAAATGTATTCCTTATGTTATTTACATTTCAATTTTAATTATTGCAAAATTTCAAATACGATGCAAACGTACTTAAATGAAAGAAAGTTTATTTTTATTTTTACAAAACGGACCCTATTATAATATTAGTTTTAAAATATTGTTGTTGTTTCATTCGGAATCGTCGTCATTGACACTGTCTCTGTCACTGTCACTGTTACTATCAGAGTCACTATTTGTGTCTATACCTCAACAATTATTAGTGCCCTAATATCTTCATCTAGTGATTTTAAATTAATTTTAGATGTCAATTATTGAATTGAAACTGATGAATTATTGGACACAAGTTAGAATGTACTTATTGAATTATTAATACTACGGGAAAATAACTAATGTTCCTAGTTTTTATTACCTACATTTACAATATGATATACACATTTTATTTATTATTTGCTGATTATTTATTTTTTTTTTTAAGTTTTGTATTTGATATTCATGAAAAACTAAAAAAATTGTAGTATAATCGAACGGCTGATTAGAAAAAGGTTAATATTCCAAAAATACGTAAAATAAACCGATATAGCCATATTTTTGTAGCCAAGTGGTAGACTCATATTATGAGCGTATAATGGATAATACTTCAATAAAATTTTATTTAAAAATTTAACCTTGAAATTTAAGTCGAGTCGAAGAAAGATGATATTCCTGGAATGTTAATCTTCTTCCACTCACTCGATCTATCATAATTGTTATATTCAAGCAAACTCGAATTATTGTTTACATAGCATTCACCAAAAAATGAAGTAAAGTCTGTGAGAAATGAAGACGTACTAAATTTTCATAAATGGTGGCCACAGTATTTAACAAAAACAACAAAAGTTATCCAAAAAAGGGTGAAAAATTAAGCATAAGCCAATATAGGCATTTGGTGTACTGAAGTGAGCTAGAGGTGAGCTAAAAGGTTATGTATTATTTCATACTACATTGACGGTCTTCAAAACGTAACTTTTAAACTTAATAAAGGGAAAGAATACGTGCTATTTCCAGCAAATAAGGCATATAATGGTAATGTTGCAGTCAACCCCAAAACAATTTTGGACATATCAAAAGCGAAACAATATATTCCACAATAATACCAGGGTTTCTATGAACAAATCTTAGACCTACGTATTTCAAACGATGCAAATAGTGACAATTACGAATAAAATTGAACTTCTAATTTTCTTTAAATTTTTTTATAATACTTAATGAAATTTAGTGTCAAACATTTTAATGAGCAAACTTAATTTAAAAAAAAATCTTTATAATACTCTTAATAAATTAAAAACTAATACGTACTGAAATTGAATGTTAAATATGATTTAAAACATTTTTTTAGTCTAGTATACCTGTAAATATTTAAGTCGGAAGAAGGAAGGTAAAATTCCAGATCATTCAATATTTTTTATTAAAAAATCTATTAACTATTAAGATCTATTAATTATTAATATTTTTGGAGGTTAAAGCTTAGGTTCTAAGTTACGTATTTTATACAGAAAAGTTTTCGATTCAAGTAACATTTAAGGAAATAAACGGTTTTTTTTTCCAATCTGCCGTTCAATTATGATTTTCACAATAGCAGCAGGTTCCCCGAAACCGCCTGATTTATAGGTGCCGGCGTCACGTACAGCGGTGCGACTTCATTGGCCCGGGGACGTTGTTCTGAAGTGACCTCGGCAGTGGGTGTCACTTCTATGGACGTCGTGGTCTCGAGCTCTACGGTGGCCACGGAATCTGTGGTCACGTTCCATTCTGCGGTCTGCGCAAAAAAAAAAACACACACACACACACACATACACGCGTAAACAAGGAGTGAAAATCATCGAGAGATCGTTGTTTTATTGTACGGTGACGTGACTCGGATTCAGGGTTAAGGGCGACCCGGGGTCGTGCGTTTTCGAGGGACAGCGTTTTCGGGCGTGTTAAGACTTTTATTCATTAGTAGTATGTATTTGTATGTTCTGAGTCCATTTGAGAAGCCAAATTTTTCCGGTTTGGCCGGCGATTTCTACCTATTTTAGATTCTGAGTGAAGCGAAGGATCTTATGGTTTTACAATGATGTTTACTTATTTATTTTTTTTTTCTATAAACACTTTTTCGTATAGAAATCCTTGTCCAAAAGTTTCGTCCAGCAACATTTAAGATTCGAAATTGAACTGAGATGGTACTTTAGAGAGGTCATTTTTCCAAAATCTCCATAGTTTTTCCAGTAACCAAGAATAACGATCGAAAAACTGAGTGAAAACGGTAAAATCGGTAAAAATCCGCCGTAAACGAGATTTTCACTGTTCAGATTTTAGGTATTTAGTCTTAAATCGAAAAGTATTGAAGCCAGAAACTTGAAAATTTTATCCAATATCAAATACATACTTTTTTATATTGGACAACAATTTCAGAACAATAATAGCACTTTTGACTTAAATATAGAACTTTTAATTTACCAAATTGTTTGAAAGTTTTTATGTAATATAATTTTAAATATTTGACAAAAAGTTCTGAAAATTTAATATGTCCTTACTCATATACCTACCTAATTATCCTAACAAAAATACAAAAATCGTTACTCAGGATTTTTTTTTATACACACTTTAATATATTATTATACGATTTTTTACGATATTGTCTGATTTCTTTTAAGTTTATTTCTAATGAAATATTGAGTATACAATACTTATACACTGAAAATTTGCTCAAAATCGTTTTATACTAAAGAAATGAGTCATAATTTCTTTAAAACTTAATACATTCATCACCAATATCTTGTCCGAGGACCGAAGGGACGAAGGACGAACTTGTACCACCATCATCTCACTTACCAGATTTTAATTTACCAAATTGTTTGAAAGTTTTTATGTAATATAATTTTAAATATTTGACAAAAAGTTCTGAAAATTTAATGTGACCTTACTCATATGCCTACCTAATTATCCTAACAAAAATTCAAAAATCGTGAGTCAGGATTTTTTTTTATACACACTTTAATAAATTATTATACGATTTTTTACGATATTGTCTGATTTCTTTTAAGTTTATTTCTAATGAAATATTGAGTATTTGTGAGAAAGTTCTGAAAATGTAATACAAGTTTACTCTTATACTAAACTATGAATACCGAAAAAATATCAATAATCGAGACTCAAGATTTTTTTTTCCAAGCATTTAAAAAATTATACAAATAACCGTAAAATACGTAAACAGTATTTAAATAATAATATATTATATTACACTGAAGCTTTGCTCAGAATCGTTTTATACTAAAGAAATGAGTTATCATTTCTTTAAAACTTAATACATTCATCACCAATATCTTGTCCGAGGACCGAAGGGACGAAGGACGAACTTGTACCACCATCATCTCACTTACCAGCTTTTTTTAATGTGTGATTGTTTTGGTCAAAAAACGCATGTATGTTCTGAGTCTATTTGAGAAGCCAAATTTTTAACAGTTTAGTGGTTGAATTCCACCTTATTTCACCGTGTAAAAAATAAACAACTTTTTTTTTTTTTAATTTACACACTATTTTTTTAGTGTATGTTCATTTTTACACGGTGAAATAAGGTGGAATTTAACCGATAAATTGGTAAGAATTTGGCTTCTCAAACGGACTCGGAATATGCATGTAAGTTTTTGAAAATAAAAATCATACACTAAAAAAATAGTGTGTAAATTAAAAAAAAAAAAAATGTTGTTTATTTTTTACACGGTGAAATAAGGTGGAATTTAACAGCTAAACTGGTAACAATTTGGCTTCTCAAATGGACTCAGAACATACGTCATGTGTTTTTTTGACCAAAATAATCACACACTAAAAAATAGGTAGAAATCGCCGGCTAAACCGGAAAAATTTGGCTTCTCAAATGGACTCGGAACATACAAATACATACTACTACTTTCATTTATTTTTGTTTTTGTTTCCAGTCGAGTTCGGAAACACTGTGAAAATTTAGTTTCATCTCGATAGACTCCCAATGACAATATAGTTATTACTATATAGTCGCACAGCACGTTTGTTGCCGAAGTACGCGAGAACGCCGATCGTCACGACCGTTCGACTTCGACGTTATTGCATGGACGTTTTAGTGACCGAGTGTAAAATTTTTGCGTCACGCCGCCGCCGGACTAATATGATATTTTAATGTTACGCTTACCTCCTTTTCCTTAGCGATGATGCACGTCTTATGAAAAAAGGCTTTGCAGTCTAAAAAACGAATACGTATAGTATATTATTTTCATTGCATTGATATTCATCACTGAGACGAGGATAAAAAATAAATAATTCCTCTTGTTTTCGGCTAACGTGATTTCTTACCAACACACTTCCGGGTCTTCCAAAATTTGAACACTCGCGTGTGGCAGAGAGCACAAACTCTGCCAATCGTCCTCGCCTTTTTAACGTTTACGTGCGTACAGCTGAAATCAACGTTAATCGTACATTATTCCGGTATGGTTTTCAAACACACGAAAACGAATCAACGTATTTCAGTATATTATACGTACTTGGCTGGTCCGGATGAACACGTTTGTAATGCGTTATCGGCTGTCACCTGTAAAATCAAATTGTTTCATCAGAGCAATACAAATATACAACATTTTAAGTCGATTTTCTTTTGAGATCCTAGCTGTGAGGGAAAATTATCAAGTCAACTTTGAATTTTTCGTGAACGTTTCACAAGTGCAAAACCATATGCACTTCAACGTTGCATTTAAGTAGATCTCGATGTTTCACATTACTTCATTCACTACGGAGCCGTTCATCGTTGATTATATTTGCTGGCCAATAGTCGAACTGTTGACAGTAGATTATAATAAGTGTCAAGTTATGAAAGAGTATAAAAATAATCTTTATATGTATTTTTATTAATTATTATTCGAACAACAAACAGTATTTGAATTACAAAATTCGTATTTCTATTAAGGTTACTTCAGGACTGATTATGTTTCTTATAGATGTTTAAATGTTCAATAACTATTGTAACACGAATGTGTCTCCATGGTTATAATTTACGGTTAAAATGTAAGGCCAGGTTGTTATTAAATAAATATAAATACGTTTTTAGCCAACAAATAAAGACGAATCTTTTTTGAAAATCGTAGAATTTAAATTGGTATTATTGGACAAATTCAGGTTTAAAAGACACATTCATTTTTAGTTTGGGGAAACCGATTCGTGTGGTGGTATATTTTCGTTGTGGCCGATTTTTCCCACCCTCTAAACCCTATACTTATAAAGTTTAAACGTTTATATCTGTAAAACCATTGGCTCAATATTAAGTTGTTAAACTTAAAAACGTTAAAAAATGTAATATAGTATTGTTCATTTATAATTTGACTTCTTAACTAGGAGTGGCCGTCCAAACAAACCGATCAATTCGGAAATCACGTCTATTAAAAATAGATGGAAAATCATTTGTTTCATAAATTCGAAATGTTGAATTATGTTTTTGTTTTTCATTTTTTATTTTAAGTTAAGTACGAGAAAACTAATTCAAATCTATAACAACAGCACACAGAGTCGAACCATAATGGGCGAATTCTCGTGAGAATGTATCGTGTATCGTTACAACCGCATGCGACGTTATGACGGACAAAATATTATCGGCCATGTCTTACCCGTGACTCGTATCGCTGGGCGTGGATGTACATATCCTCGGTCGGCAAAAACGATTTTAATTATATCATAATATTGTGTTTTGGTTCATTTTTCCCCGTTTTTTTTTGTCTCGTACTCGTATCTACTATTGACGTGACGCGAAAGCACACCTGTCCGTGTCGTCGATTCCATATCTTCCCTCCCGTCGGCTCGTCTAATATCAAAACCACAGTGTTTCGATTGTGAACAATCCTTACAACTGCATGGACAACCGTACAAATAATTTTTTCGAGCGTAGTGATGAGTGAATTTTAAAATATTAGTACGTATAATGATTTATAGACATCTAATGAAAGTTATACTGAAAGATAAGTCTTTAAATTTTGAAGTTGCTTAACATTTTTTTTTTTTTTTTTTTTTTTTTTTTTTGTCCCCATTTTAATATTATTAGTTATTATTAATACAAAAAATATATTTATCGATTCTCGAGTCATTACATATTTAAACAAGTCTTCATATAAATTAATATTATTTTATAATTTCACTTTGATAATACTAATTACCAGTTTTGACTTTATACTCTTTATACATTTCACAATCACGAATCGTTCGTGTTTTGCTCGTTGTCACACATTTCGAGTTCATCACTTATTATTTATTTTTTTTTTTTTTGCAACTTATAAATAACACTGAAAATATTATTTTATTAAAATTATAGTTTATGATGAGATAATGTTTATCTCTTTACAACTGAAAACTAACTTGATTTTTAATTTTATGTTTTAACCAAAAATCAGTAAATAATATTAGTATTACCTGCTGTTTTAAAAAATATATATATATATACAATGTTATTTTGTTATACCTATGTAAAAAGCCGATTGGCGTAAGTTTATAAAAAAAAAAAAAAATAAATAAAAAAAACAAGAGTCCGTAAGCTTACGAGCTGTCAAAAAAAAAAAAAAAAATTAATAATAATAATAGATAAAAAACGTGTTATTTGTATTTAAAAAGTACATAAATTTAACGCGCGTTATCAAACTCGCTTCAGAATGTATTAACCGCGTTAAACTTAATGTTTTAACCCGATGATTATGACATGCTAAATATTAAGCGCATTAGACTTACTGTAATAGAGGTCTGTTCATGCGTGTCGAACATTTTTTTTCTACGTATGCTTTTCTGACAATAAATCTCTGCAGTTGCTTTTCCCTTTACACAAAATGGTCTTGACGACTCATTTTCACTGGTAAGGACGCGTGAGATTACTGGATTATTACGGTTTTACCGAACCCGCGCTCGAGTGCTTTACATAACCACGAGAGACGTTTTCGTCACTGTCGTGCAGTTATAGCACCGCATGAAATCCGAATCTTTTCAATAAATTGATTCGAATCGTCTGCGCTTTACTCGTTATTCGAACCTTGTGCTCGTACAATAAGAAAAATATGGATTGAAGTCATACATAGGTACGTGATATACAAAGCATATTTGAAACGAAATCTTTCGGCACGTAAATTGTTACTATTAAAATGAAATTTTCAAATCGAATTTTTTTGAAAATAACTTGGATTCAAAAAAAAAAAAAAAAATTAAACTATTAAACTGTCGTAATTCGTGCAAATCACTAAATTATCAAAAACGGACTGAAATCATCGGTGCATTTTTCATCTTTTTCAAAAATTGAAAGACGGCGTGTAAATAATTTACAAGGCACGTCATTCACACGATGCACAGCGTATTTTTAGCTTTCGTAGTGTTAGGGATTGTTAACTGATACTACTTTTAAAAGGATATAACAATATTGTCGGATTGAACGATTGCCCACGAACAAATCTATCAGTTGATAATAAAACACTAAACAAATCGTTAGAACGCAATCGTCCGTACAAACGAATATAATACGTGTGGAACGCCTGTGCAATTCACTTAGATTTCATCGTTCGAGCGATGTCCGTGACAGCGTTTTCCACCTTGTGCTGATCGGCTCGACGAATCGGAAAAATTCGCACATAGAATTCGTATCGTTATTCGTCCGAACAGCCGTTGGTCGACATCACCCTGTATATTGTAATGATGAGCGAAACGTGACACGAAATTGTCACATCGCACCATCATATTCAATATGTACTTAAGACTTTTTAATCAGAACTAATATATATATATATATATAAAAACACAATAACAGCTAAAAAAATTATCTAAATATATTATATAGCATAGTATTTATTCACACGCCAAAATTTAAATGAAACGCAGTTTGTTGCACATTCATCCCTCTAATCTAAGAAAAGCATATTATTGTCAAAATATATTACACAAGAAGTCATAATAAAGGAAAGAGGGACTTTTGCACAACAACAATTCCAATAGCTTAAATACGAGCTAAAAATTAATAACAAATCAGTCGATGTCTTCTTGCCCACACCACTAAGTGCTATTTATTTTAAAGCCACGTCGAATGATCTTGACCGCTTAAAATCAAATAGCGTTTGGTAGTGGCTTGTGGACATTCGGCTCAAACAGTTTCTCAAAAAATTAAAAGTGCAAAATTCGTCTATTACAATCAAGTAAAAGTGTTATGTTAAATTAAATTAAAATAAATTAAATCCTAAATCCACATTCAAACGACCTGCTCTGAGGTATTTCATCAGGACAACTAGAAGTGGAGGAACGGGACTGGAACTGCAGCCAGGTAGGTATTTAAAATAAATCATACTACTATGCAAAAAGCATTTTTGAATTAATATGAATTAAAAAGGAATAGAGATAATAAAAGAGAAAGGATAAAAAAAGAGAAAAGGAAAAACATAGAGAAAAGAAATATATATATTAAACGATATATAAAATTATATAAATAAATAACATCATTTCCCTTCCGTGAGGAAAAAGGTAGTGACCAGATAATAGGATCTTTAGACAGGGATTCAAGTAGAGAGGTTTTGACGATAGTCGACAGTTGTCATTTCAAAATCTAACGTTTTCCCATCTAAATAAAAAGGACTAATTAACCAGCTTATTTTTGGTTCATTACAATATTACATTTGAATGTGTGCGAAAACGAACGCCGTCCGCGAGCCCGACGCGTTGTTAGAGCGGCCACCGCATTATACCACTGCGCTTTGGAAAATTCAACACCCCTACCGGGACATCATCTCCGAACACCACGCTCGATCGTGATAATAACGAGTAGGCACACCCCGCGTGACGCCACGACGGTCTTTCACGCCGTATACGACATAAATAAAACACACTTCATTAAACAGCCGACGCGTAAATCACAACGCGCACGCGGGGAGAAAGAGACTACAATGGGTCTGTCGTCCGCCAGCAGACCTCGTTGAAAAACTGCAAAACTGCCGCGTTTAGAACACCGAAGCGAATTGAAAAAAAAAATTGAAAAAACCGTTCACGTAAAACACGTATGACGACACGACGACGATGATAACGCCATGCGTGAATATTTCACCCTGCGGACTTTGCGTCCAAGGGTCAAAATGGAAACGTTGTCGCAGGCTCTCGCCTCATCAAATCGGCCTCGATCCGTTATCGCCGTGACAGTATGCCCAGATGTGTCGTTTTGGTGTATTAATTATTGGTGCCATTGTTTTTTTCACCTGCCATTTCAAAGTCATTAGCATATCACAAATTGATAATTAAAATTATTTAATAATTAAAATGATAATTAATTAACTCGAAACATCTTCCTTAGTCCTTTTTCATTAGTTATTTTGATTCTATTTTTTTTTTTTTTTTATTGTATTTTGACTGTATCAAATTACTATATTTCATACTTATTCACGAAAACAAAAAATAAATAAATAAATAAACGATTAAACACGTCGGAACAAAAAAATATTTATCAGTACATTATTTCTACGAGTGAATATAATAATATATTATTCTATTACTTCGACTATTAAATTCACAGTGAAACGCATTTCCAACTGGACATCGGTGTTCTTTTTTTTAAGTTTTTGAAAAAACAAACACGGTACCAGATCACCTAGACGGTATATTTTTTTTTTTTGAATTTTGGCCGAGGAAAGCGTTTTACGAAAAAATCCTCGCCATCGCACATTTTGTTAACCTTCCCCTGCCGTCCGAAAATGACGTTTCTCGGTACCCCGGGTACCGCCGAACAGTCGTCGACGGCCGGGCGCCAGAAAAAAAAAAAAAAAAAAAAACATCGTCTCGTCCTGTCGTCGATGGAAGTTGTTTTTCGGCCGGAACACCGAGCGTGACGAACAACATAATATCGTATACGCGACCAAGACCGCGGTGCGCAGACCCATCGCCGCCGTCTCGTGTTCTCCGTTTCGATACGAAAACCCATAACCGACGACGAGCACGAGTGACGATAATAATACTTATTAATATTCACGATCGGATCAACGCTATACGTGTGTACGACCACACGTGTGACTGGTAAATATCAACGTACCTATATTGACGTCGCGTTACGATACGATCTGACCGCGCGATCATCCCCACGAAACCAACGTGTACGTGCGCAGCACAGGAAGTATAACGGCGGGATTTCAGTGCTGGCGGAGGCAGTTACATTTTAGTGAGCGATCATGCGAACACATTGTGTATACAGTGTATATCGTCGTCATATCATATTATTGGGGTATTATACTGTGTGTGTGTGTGTGTGTGTGTGTGTGTGTGTGTGTGTGTGTATATCTGAACGTTATGCAGAAGAAAGCCAGAAATCAGGAATCATTATTATTATTTATCAAAAGGGAATTGTCTCGAAACGCTTGTCTGCGCCACGCGTGAATGAAGACGAATTTCGTTTACGCCGCGGCGTAACATCGTAAAGACCACCCCGATGTGAGTAATTCGAAGCGTCCACCGCCGTCGCTGCCACTCGGGCATATCTCGAATCCCCGAAAACCTCTCGTCAAAATCCTTGACATTTCATACAAAACCATTCAAAACGAGTGTTAACAATTTATTGAAAATCGAGTAGGTAGTTTAATAGTGCGTAGTTTTTCGAAATTCAGAACGCGTCGATTTTTTTATTATTTTTTTTTTTTTTGATTTTTACGGTAAGTGTGTCATCGTGGAAATACGTTTTTTATTTGCATTAATTTTTTATAGATAAAAATGAGTAAACTCTTAAAATCGACTATGGGTCGACATACTATATTTGATTTTGTTAATTGATTGTAATGAACTGAAAATTAAATTTAGGTTTAATGACTTTCAATCGTAGGCGAAACTACGGTTCAGGCCAGATAGGCCGTGGCCTGACCTAATGCAGACAAGACCCTGGAAATGATACAGATGAGGGACATATTTGAAAAAAAAAATTACGTTTAAAAGAAAACCAAAATACAGATAAGACAATTAAAATTAATGATAATTCTAGTTTATAACGCAAAATATTGATTTTGTTTATAATAATAATAATAATAATAATAATAGTTTATTCAGAGGAATAAAACGGGCCGAGGCCCAATAGTACAGATGTATAAATTAGAAACAGAATTATAAATTAGATTTTGTTCAAATTTGTGTTGGTTTCACAATAATTTGTGAGTGTGTGTTTTTTAAACATTATTCTATTCGTATAGGTAGTTTTCTAACAATACTGATAAAATCTCAAAAACTGCTAAGATTTTTTCACACTTTTTTTGAATTTTTTAAAAATATTTTTTTGAATTTTAAGGTGAATTATTATTTTCACAGTAGGTACATAACGATTTTTTCAATCAAATTGTTATTAAATTTTAAATAATTTATTCGTCCAGTAAAAAATGTTCATTTTCAGATTTTTGACTAGGCGAATTTTTTTATCTATGGTCTAAGTTTTATAAAGCTCAATTTGATAAATTATTTTTTACAATAGTTAAAAGTTGAAAAATTACGACTCAATTGTTTTTGTGAAACAAGTATTTATATCATGAGTTTTCTTTGTCCGTATACCTAAGTTCCGATACATTGTGATATTGTGACTATTTTTATTAAAGACGTGTAGATATATTAAATATTTATATAAAAAAAACACAGTCATGAGCATCAAAATTTGAATTGTCGATTTTTTTTTTTTTTTTTTTGAAACGGAGAGGGGGACATTTTTAAGTAATTTGGCCTGACCTTACACAAATGTCTAGTTTCGCCCATGCTTTCAATACAGAATTTACAACCGTATTTTCATCATGGAATATTTAGAACTTTGGCTAATGTGAAATGAGTAAATTTCACATTCATTCCTATGAACATTGATCGTGCTTTAGTTTAGGTTTTGGTAAAGCTACCGATTATTTATTTCCACCTCAGCAGGGTTTATTTCCGCATAAACGCTCATCGGCACAAAGATTGTTTTGTTGGTGGCTAATAAATAAACTTGTTCATAACATACGGCAGCGTGTATTAGCAAATGAAAATATTTATTTTATTTTCAAACGTCATTATTATTAACAGTGGTATTTATGTTTTGTAATGCTCGAGAGTCTATACTAAGGTGCACGACATCGGTGTCTGCCAAAACGGCTGGGTACGAGATACGGAACACGACACCGACCGTAAATGTACAGAGTCTACGTAACGTGTATACATAACTTAATAAAATCATGAATTTTTTCTCATATGCGTGTTGTATTAGTGTAGCAATAATTATAACAGACAGTTATTTCATTATGGTTAACATTAATTCTTATTCTCGCATACCTGCTAATAATTGATTAATGAGTGATGAATCAAGTGGTTCGAGTAAATGTGGTCGTCGCGTAAACGCGTATGAGTCTTACTCCTTTGTACGGTTTGTACAAAAATAAACTTGGAACGTGAAACGCCGTCGTCTCGTTCGAATGTTTTGCGAATCGTGAAAATCCGCTTCTGTTATGATTCTGCACGAGTACAATACGACCTGCACGGCGAGTGTACACAGGGAGGACCGGTTTCAAATATAGACTAGGAGAAGAACAATACGTGTCGTGCTGAAAATGGCTTCGGACCGCGGCCAAAAGCGGCGGACTTCTACTGCCGACGGCAGAATTGTCGATGGCCGGGCTGAACCGACCTGGTTTCAAAGCCACCGTGGGCCATACCCTCTCCTTCTGTGGTATTGGCATTTTTAGGAGGTGAAAAGGAGCTTTAGCTTTAGCAATTGGTGACATAATTGTTCAAGTTCATTATTTTAACACTTATTTTTAAAAATACTTTGTGTTATACTCGTAAAATGATCTGATCATGACGATATCATTAATAACAATAACGATGTTAAATATTATCGATATCCAATGATTAGAGAATATAAATCGGTGTTCAAATATTGCTATAATATAATTTTATTAAGTTCTACGATATGCGAACGCAGTTTTTCAAGTTTATGAAAAATAAAATATTACCTGAGGACATAAAACAAGGTGTGTAAACACAACGGTTTACTGATTAATAATTTTATCAAAACATCGGACCAAATATTACAAATAATTTAAAAATACAGTCGGTTTTAGACTAGTAGGTATAGTTTAAAAACAAGAAAAAATGTTATGAAATAATACTCAGTATTAGTAGGTACATGATATTATGTGCTTTGATTTGTCGTTTTTGGATTTAACGCGTTTTGAGGGAATTGAGACGATAGTGTATATTATAATTTATATAAACATGTATCATCGTAAAATAATATATTGATGACAAACTTTTTTTGTATCCAGAAAAAAAATGTGTTATCTTTGCAACCCTTGATAAAAATTGTTTTCATTGTTGGACCTGGAGATATAACAGGTTAATGACCCCTGGTGTATAAGACATAGACTATAGTAAAGTGGATCGCGGCGGCCCAATATGTTCGTCTCACCGAACACAAAAAATATTTCACTGAATAGTGTTTCTTTCATATTTTATATTGATCGTGTTCATTGTATATCAATGGATTTGATTAGCAATAATGGGTAGATCAATTGATGAAGACATACGTGGTCCAAGTACAAAGGAATACAATGTACAAAGAAAAAAATCGATACATTTGTTTTGCTAATTTCTTGATATTATGTCAACAAAGAATATTGACAATAAACGTTTGATAAGATGTATTAATTTTTTTTATTTGGCTCGACTGTCCGAATGTAAATTTTAATTGTATATATCCACAGCACAATCGTGGTGTTAAGTGAAAAATAAATGTAAAAGGTGAACATTGTAAAGCCATCGTGTTCTTTAATGAGAATTATGTACATACAAATATAATATAAATGTAATATTTGAAAAGTACCCGTCAGATAATGATAGTGTTAGTACGTCCTTTGCCCCTTCGATCTTAAGACAAGATGATTGCCGTAAAAAGTTTGTCTATCACGCCTTCGGTCCTCGGTTAAGATATTCGCGATGGGTGTATTGAATTTTAATGAAACAATAAATCATTTCTTCGGTCAAACGGTTCTGGGAAAAACTACAGTGTAATATATACGGTTTATCAACATGTTTTGCCGCTTTAAGTCTTGACATTATGACATCTTGATAAACGATCTGAAACATTTTTTTTCGGTATCATTAGATCAGTTTGTAAGTTCGTATTGAATTTCCAAGTTTCAATATCAAAAATCAAAAAAAAAAAAAAAGTGTTCAGAGTAGGGTTAAAACAATTCTTGTACTACACTTATGATCTCAACTCGCAAGTAAATTGAGTTAGTAAAACGTATTTTAATAGTGTCCTGGAAAAATATCTCTTTGATTATCGAAAGAGATTTTGAAATCCCGATTGATCAATTACGTAAATTGCAGAGTTTCAAAACCTGACACTGTAGCAAGTAACTCTGTATCATCGGACATTATGTTTTAATAACTTTTGGTCGTCATTTTTCAATTTCTTAAATATTCAAATTGTAAAACGTGTGTCAGTACCATAGTTCTGGTAAAAATACAATATTTATAAAAACGACGTCTGGCGCAGTAGGTCATTGCCGGGTACGAATGCGGTTTTTCTATGACGCGTTGATATATTTTATCAAACTGACGTACCATCGCCAACAGATCGAAAGACAGACGACAATAAAAGACCATACAGTCGAATCCGCTTATTACGATGCCGTATATAACGATAATTCGGATATAACGATACTATTTTGAAATGAAAATTGGTTTTTTTATTTGCCTATAACGATATAATGGATTTCGACGAGTTAAGTGACGAACCAGAGTTCTTCCCAGAAGAAAATTTTCTACATTTCGTCGAGGCTGATGATGCTCTATGGACCAATGCAGAACCGAATGAAGAAGAAATCAATTCTATTTTGAACGCAAGTGCAGAGGATGAAAACGAAAACGATGACGAGGTGGAAGACATTTTGTAAATAAGGCACCGTCTATTTCGGAAGTGTATTTTTCAATTAATAAAGTACGTACTTTTGTTTCTTTAAACAGCGATATAAATACACCAGAAATATCTATGGCATTAAAAAATGTTGATAATTATGAGATAAGAAATCGTATTGTTCCGGTTATAGACAAAGTACTATTACAGATTTTTTTTTAAATATTGAAAATTATGTATGTTCAAAAATCGTATCGTTCCAGTTATAGACAATACACTAATTTTTTTTTTTTTTTAATTAATATTATACATACATATACATACGTATATTAATTATACATACATATTATATTTGTTAAATAAATAAATTTTTCAAACAATAATCAATTTTTTTTTTTTGTCTTCTGGATGCAACGAAGTTCGGATATAACGATCTGATTCTCTAGGTCCCTTGAAGATCGTTATAAGCGGATTTCACTGTATTATTTTAATTTTCGTTACCACGGGTCACCGGTTGTCCGGCGTCGCGGTGGCTGCCGTGAAGGACGGAATACCGCGACGCGCAAACGGTTGTACCTACTGCCCACACACCTCGGAGCCGTTTGACGTTTTCGCACGTATATATAAATATTGTTATACAATTTATGACGCACGAGAAGGTATTTTCTTCGCTGTTATATTATTATTATTATTATTTACGACATCTCACGTACACGCGTGTCGATACACACACACACACACACACACACACGCACACACGCGCTGTCATCTTGTCGCGGAAACGAGCGTTCGTGTGCATCCACAATAACATAAACCAGTGTTTATCACACGTCGCACGGCGAGCTGGGTCAATTTGTCATTCGCGTCCGGCTGCTGCGGCCCGATGAATGCGCCCATAGAGGGCAATCGATTTGTTTCGGCGGCGAGGCCACATGCGAAGAAAAGGTTTGTTTGTCGTTTTTGTCGTGGACGCCGGCGGGTGTGCAGTGTGTGTGTGTGTGTGTGTGTGTGTACGAGTGCAGCTGCAAGTCATTTTTTATCGTCCGAAAAATATGTGCAGAGTTCATCGCGCGGCGCGGAAGAGGTGTAAACGACGGGGATGGCGGTGAGGGTGGAATTTTATTATGTCCACCGTCGTTGCGAGTCATACCCTCTGGTGCTGTTGTCGTAATTTATTACCGTGACAGCAGCACCGTCGCGTGTGTGTACGCGTCGCAGAATCGACGGACAACAATGCGTTTGTACGAGTATTTGTATGAGTATTTGTGTGTGTGTGTGTGTGTGTGTGTGTGTGTGTGTGTGTGTGTGTGTACCTATCGGTGTAAAACCGGTAGCTTTGTAAGATAGAATAACGTGTGGCCGACGGGAGATACGGAATCCTGGTGGACAAATGTACGTGTTAAATATTTCTTTTTGTCCAACAAGCCGGAAAACCGTCCCGAAAATATTAACCAAGTCGAAGATTTCCACATCGAATTCCGACAAATGTGTACACTGAATAATTGGTTCGTCTAAACTTTATGAAATTTGTAATATAAATGGAAAAAACATGTGTGTGTGGTGAATATTTAAATTAAAAATAAAAAAAGATAAAAAAAGCTGGTAAGTGAGATGATTGTGGTACAAGTCCGTCCTTCATCCCTTCGGTCCTCGGACAAGATATTGACGATGAATGTATTAAGTTTTAAAGAAATGATGACTCATTTTTTTAGTATAAAACGATTCTGAGCAATGCTTCAGTGTAATATAATATATTACTATTTAAATACTGTTTACGTATTTTACGGTTATTTGTATAATTTTTGGTGAGTTATAATAATTTATTAAAGTGTGTATAAAAAAAAATCCTGACTCACGATTTTTGAATTTTTGTTAGGATAATTAGGTAGGTATATGAGTAAGGTCATATTAAATTTTCAGAACTTTTTGTCAAATATTTAAAATTATATTACATAAAAACTTTCAAACAATTTGGTAAATTAAAAGTTCTATATTTAAGTCAAAAGTGCTATAATTGTTCTGAAAATGTTGTCCAATATAAAAAAAGTTTGTATTTGATAATCGGATAAAATTTTCAAGTTTCTAGCTTCAATACTTTTCGGTTTATGACTAAATACCTAAAATCTGAACAGTGAAAATCTCGTTTACGGCGGATTTTTACCGATTTTACCGTTTTTACTCAGTTTTTCGATCGTTATTCTTGATTACTGGAAAAACTATGGAGATTTTGTAAAAATGACCTCTCTAAAGTACCATCTCAGTTCAATTTTGAATCTTAAAAGTTGCTGGACGAAACTTTTCGACAAGGATTTCTATACGAAAAAGTGTTTACAGGAAAAAAATAAAAAAATGAAAATAAAATAAATAAACATCACTGTAAAACCATAAGATCCTTCGCTTCACTTAGAATCTAAAACAATCAACAGTTCGATCTAAATGGTGAAATACGTCGTATCTTTTTATCGGTGGGATTAATTAATCGTTTCTTGAAAATTCAATGCATCCGCCTATGATCGATATCTCACCTGTGGATCAGAGTGACGAAAGTCGAACTCTTATTAACTACCGTTGTCATGGTGAATAACATTAATTACTAAACTACCGAGTACGTGAAGGCGAGCATGACCCCTTAGGTCCCCACTGCAGGCGCATCGGCTAGGTTAACCTAACCTTAGCGAGTCAAGCTATGTGAAATGTTCATTCGACCGTACGCGAACCCGAGTCACGTGACTCGGGTTCAAAAATAAAAATAACGAAAACAAATTTAACATAACAAGTAATTTCCACGGTCACCGGCGAAGATTTTCACCGATACGCACACCTTCGTCAAAAAGGTTTTGATGAAAAAAATAATAAATCACTGCCCTCGATACGACCGAAATGGTGAAATATTTTTTTTGAATCCGACGTGCATCCGCTTATGGCCGATAATTTGGCCGAGGAGCGGATCATTGGCCGAAAGTCGAATATTACGTAATGCTAATATCAAAGGATTTGCAAAAATTATTTTATGTCCGTTTTCGAATTAGAATCGTTTCCTATGTTCAAAATAGAAAAATTCGTAAGTTTCGTATTAAATACGTTTTTGTTTTATAACAAATAATTTAATTTTGTTCATTTAGAATACGTACGTAAATCTACAATGTAAACCCGAAAATTCTAATTTCGGATTTCAAAATCCAAACTTCGTTAGGTTAGAGGCTTGAAATTCGAAATCCGAAAACAGGATTTCTGCGGCGACGGCACTATACCATCGTTTATAGGTGTGACGACGTGCGCGCGCCTCGGCGCGAGATTACCGCGATCGGACGGCAAACATCGGCCGCCGGGCGTTCGGCGCGATCGTCGGCCAAACGATTCGAAAAGCGTATCGTCGTCGTCGTCGTCACAGTGTGTTATTAGCAGTGTTGGGAAATACCTAGATAAATTTATCTAGATAAGTTATCTAGATAACAATTATTTATCTTTTATCTTATCTAGATACATTTATTTTCAGTTATCTTTATCTTTATCTAGATAAAATTTTAGTTATCTATGAGTACCTATCTAGATAGATAATTTATTTAAATGGCCTGAAAAAAAGGATATTTAAAATATATTATTTTATTAATTTTTTTTTTTTTTAAATTAATCGAAAAGATTACTGAGAAAAACTCGTGTGGGGGCCCAGTAAAGGAGATTATAATAATATGTACTGTCATGAAAGTGAAGTAGCCATACGCAACAAAATGTTAAAAAATGCAGAAAATATGTATTATTATTTTGATTTTAAGTCAATTTAAGAATGATTTGTCATCTTTTATGAAGTTTATTTAAAAAAGTACATGTATTTTTAAATGTTTTAAATTATGTATTTTTATTTTTTTACCTTATACCTGTAGGATGTTGATCCTAAATATTTTCAAAATTAAACATGAAATTATCTCAAATTTATCTTGATAAAAATGTACTAATTTTTATCTTTATCTAGATAAAATTAATTATAATTATCTTTATCTGTATCTAGATAAAAATGTTTATAATCATCTTTATCTTTATCTAGATAAATTATTAGTTATCTATTCCCAACACTGGTTATTAGCGAGCAGTTGTCGCGTGCACAGTAAATGACGGTTACGACGAGACGGGCGGACGAGGCGAGCGATTATCTGAAACGAACAAATTGTTACCGGACGCGCGTATAAACACGACGGATAACGATTTAAACCAGTGTTTCCCAAAGGGTGTGCCGCGGCACACCAGTCTGTGTGCCGTGGAATTTGAATGGTGTGCCGCGACAACTTGAACTTTTTTTTTATAAAGAAACAAAATTATTTTTTTCAAAATATTAAAATATATAATACAAGTAAAAATAATTAATGCGAAAATTAACTTTAAAATTACAAAAAAAAAGGTATAATTATAAATTTTAGTGTGAAACGTGTGCTTGATGTCGTTTGCATAACAGTTCAATTCTAGGAGGGATCGACGAATGACAGTAAACACACTCGCATTTCTTGTTCAACTGATAAAAGTCGTTCGCGTTTCTTATTTTTAATATTTGTTAGTGCGTAAAACCCAAGTTCACTTTTTGTAGAAAATGGTAATAATATATTTATTGCAATTTTTGTAATTATCGGATACCCTGTTTTAATAAAACTCCAAAACTGGAACAGTTAAATTTTAATTTCAATGAACGATCAGATTGAAGTTCTAAAAGTTGATCTTGTTCAACTAATCCTAGATGTGATATTACATTTTCATGTTTTCTAAAAATTTATTATAAAAAGTACGTCGCAAAAATGCAATAAAATTTGGGCTTGTTGTGGTGTGGTTTGGACGTAAATTTTTCATACGACCGAACGAATTGTAATTTAATATTGAAAAGACAAAAATGTATGATACAAAGAACAGTATACAAATACAGCTATTAAGAAATAATAATACCTTCTAACGATAATAATACCTGACATCATTACGAATTATTCGATCTGTAGATAATATTTATCCAAAGTGTGCCGTGACTAATGATAACTTATAATAATGTGCCGCGATGGGGAAAAGTTTGGGAACCGCTGATTTAAACCCTGCAGACAACGGCGCCCCGTGTCGACCGTGGTCGTAGGAGAAGGAGAAGGAGGATAAGGAGGAGGAGCAGGAGGAGCAGGAACGAGTCGGGGTCGAAACGGGTGACGACGACGGAGTAAAAAAGGCAGATTAATATACGCACAAAGTGTCAAACGGTCGTCGTCGTCGGATTAAATATGAATTATTCAAAGACACTGTATACACACTCGGAAAGGGGTAACGGATGATGACGAAGACGGGCCCCGCGACAACAATAATAATAATTATTATAACGGTCGTCGGCGTTGCTCGATTTGTCATCGGACGCCGGCGGATCCTGCCGGCCCAGCCGTTCCCCGCCACGACGACGAAACGCGCCCGACGATGACGTCGACGGACGGTCGGCTGCGCGTGTACCTTAGGGTGGTCCCTATCTTATAGACGAAGAAAATTTTTTTTCAATTTTTGATTGGGCTACCATTGAAAATTGTTCAAAACTCCGAAAAAATGTATTTCGTAAAGTTTCGTCGTAATTGCTCAACCCTAAGGTGTGCCTCAAGAGGGTTAAAGTTCAAAGAAGGGTGGATTTTCCGATTTTTGTGATTTTAGCCTTAAATATTTAAGATAGGCCAAAAAGTATAAGAGTAAATTTTTTTAAAATTAAATATACTATAATAAATGATACTTGTACTTTTTTCATATAACCAATCATTCGCCCTCAAAATAATAAAAACTCATTTTTAGCATATTTTATATGTTCAGTTTGTATATAACTATATACTTTATAGTTTATACTAAGAAAATTAACAACAAAACTACATAAGCAATTTTTTAGTAGGTATGAAATTCTCCACTGTTGACATTGTTAAAACGCACATTGCAAATTACACACAAATGCAAAGCAGTGCATATATAGTTATATAGCAGCGATTCTCAAACTTTTTTGTTCGCGGAGCCCTTATTTTCATAAAAAAAAAAATACGTAGCCCAAAAAATCAAAAATCTCTATTCGATACGACAATAATTCATAAAAAACGATGTCAATTGTAAATGATTTGCTTTTTATTAATTTTTTTTTGTACCTTGTAGAATGTAGATTGTGAATAAGTAAACAAAATTATATCCTATACGTCAAATTTGAACGAAATTTCCGAATTTTATCTCGTCTCATTTTGACTATGTGACACAAAACATTTGGATCTATAAACAGTTTAAAGTTTTAATGTTTTAAACATTTTAAATAATACTTATTGATACGATCCAAATGATATTGAATATAAATATAAAAATGTAACTAAGAAATACAATAATTTAATAACTTGAATTTAATAAATACAGATATGCCCAGGGAGCCACGGAGCCCCTAGACTACTCTCGTGGAGCCCTCGCGCCACGTCGTTGTTTATTGTTATCAACCGATAACAGTGACAATCGTATTCGTTATAAAATGTACGGGCGGCGTAATTTCTATACCCATTTAGAGTTGTGAACACAACTTCCCTGATTGGTCCAAAATTGCCGCGCAAATTTTGAAATATTTAAATATTTACGGTAATCCGCCGGTTATTAACGTTATTGACCAAATCCACAGGTAGCGTAATTGCAATACTTATTAGATATAATATTAGATAATATATTATACCTATTTGACTTACCTATTTATAATTGTAAAAGAAAATCGTATATAAGAATATTATATATAAGAAAATTATATATTTTGTCAGACATTATCAGAAAATCATAACGTAAAATCATAACGATAATGATTGTTGTTACAAAAGTCTTTTAAAAGAGAAATGAATAGACATGGCCACATAGGCAACAGAGATCGCCAGGTACATACCATAATGATGTAAATATACAATAACGGTGACAATTTATAGTAAAATAATTTATATTTTCATTTGATAAAAATTATATATTTGTATATAATTATACATCTGAATTATATTAAAAATTATAATAAGAATTATATTTATTACATATTTATATAAAAATAATGTATGTAGGTATAAACTTATAAAAACGTGTCACGTTCAATATGTCTAAGCTTATATGAATATAATCAACAATTTTTAAGTATTAGTAGTAGTAGTATTTTTAAGTATTTTCTGTAATTTATTATTTTCAATTATTCTAGTAATTCTATGTTGTCATAAGCCTATAATAGGTATCATAGGCGGCACTTGGCGGTAATATAAGGGGGGTATTAAGAATATTTCAAAATTTGCGCGGCAATTGTGGACCAATCAGTGAAGTTGTGTTCACAACTCCAATAGGTATAGAAATTATTACGCGTCCGGTCGACCTGTCGTTCGAAACGATCACAAGACGGATCGATTCGCGTTTAGTCGCCGCGTGAAACGTTACGAAACGCGTGCGCAAAAGACGCAGAGCAGCTTTGGTTCGTAATTTAATTAATTAAAAAAAACATTACTATTTATGTACGATCCGGACGGTCGTCCTGTGATCTGCCGCGTATGCCGATAGCCAGAAACGATTCACGTCGTCGTAAAACACGCGGTAGTGACTGCGGTAGGCAATGACTTCGGTGGCGGGAGCGAGACGAAGTTTCGGAAGTGTTTTACACAAGCACATACTAACGTGTTGTGCTTGAATCGTCGAAAAGATTGAGTAGGACGTCGAAAAACGGGTGGGTAGCCAGTAAACGCAAAATATGACTCAAACCGAAAGCGTGACATATGTGCCCATAAGTGCAACAGAAAAAAAAAATCGTTAAAAATCTCAAATTTCGCCAATGTGTATTGTTATAAATTCCTCAAAATAAAAATAAAAATAAATTAATTGAAAGCGCACAAAGTTTATCACGAAAATGAGAATAAACGGTAAAACAATCGTCTGGTACGTCATATACATTTACGTATATGCAAATACACTATACAGCACATTTCCCCACTAGGATTTTAGAAAGGGCCAAAAAATAACTTTGAAAATTACCTGCGGGCCGCATACATTTTTAATGGTGATGATTAAAAAGTATGAAAATGTATAAATTATATATAAACTAATTATTACTTAATGTTTTATAGTTAAAATTTCACAAATAACGCATAGTTTATAAAATGTAGATATTAAAATAGTGTAAGTACATAAAAAAAAAAAATAATAAAAATTATATTGGTTTTTTGTTTTGTTTGAAATTTCTTCGATGTTGATGGACATTGGACGGTACCTCACGTTTTCTTTTATTATTTTATTAATGTCCACCGGTAATATTGATGTTGACAACCGCAGTAAGTCGTCCAAATATGAATCAGTCAAGCGATTTCTATATTTGTTTTTAATAAATGTTAGTTTGCTATGAGTAGCTTCACACAAATAAGTTTTCCCAAAAAAATGTTAAAATTGCTTTATATTTGGTAAAAGGGTTACTGAAGTTCTCTTCAAGTGTATTCCAATATCCTATGACATTGTTTTCACCATTAAACATTTATTTTAGTTGTATGTCCTGCTGTAAGTCTATTAATTCGCTTTTCAATAAACTGACATGGCAATTAAAAATATTGATTTCAAATATATCTTTCGTAGTTACAGCCCATGGATTTTTAATGAATCGAAATGCATTTCGAAAATGTTTCATATCATTGAAACTACTTACTGTTTCATTTCGTTTTGTAACGTTCTCAATAGTTCGAGAAATTGTGGTTTTTAAGTATTTACATTATTTTGTCTCGTGATTAAATCAAATTCGAGAAAACTTGAAAAATTTCGTAGTATACAGCCCCCTGTACAAAGAAAGCATATGCACCTACCGTCTGTTCGAGATCCCGCGGTGGCTAAACGTCATCGGAAAAGCTGCAGATGTTACATTTTCGCAGCGAACCGTTCGACAGTAGAGCTCACAAACTTTCCGCAGCCAGACGCATTAATGATTCAGTTGAAAACTGAACTGAAAACAATATTTAAAATTCAAATCCACCCCCCTTGGTCCGTCGTAAATCCCGCACTATGGCGTGCGTATAGTTGACAAAGTGGTGGCCGCGTTGTCAGCATCCTCCCTCGATCGCAAAGCAGTTTTACGAATGAGCCGTTCACCAAACGCGATTCTACGATTGTATTCAATGCTGTTTCAGTACGTTTATCGATCGATATAAATTATTTATTCATGCCGTACGTTTGTATGTTGTACGCCGCCGTAACGGTTGTCACTAAAGCTTTTAGAACTCAAAAAGGCAAATAACGCGTTTAAGCAATTTTTACATTTATATTTTACCCATATATTCTAACGGCAGTAATAAAATAAAACACGTAAAAGTGTAGTTATGTGCGCTTAAAATGTGTTTGAATCGTAAAAAATCAAACCAGGTCGCTGCGTCGTATCGTGCTAAACGTCGACATGGGTGTATACTAGTGGTCTTATTTTTTTACGTGAATACAAACATACGTGTACACGGATATCGTGAACACGTGAATGTAACAAAATAAAACACGTATAGTTAATATACGTGAATTAATAAATGCTAAAACACGTGAACACGTATCGGAGTAATAATCACGTGAATACGTGAATTTGTTAATCACGTGAATAATTTTAACTGGTATGAAAATTTATATTATTTGTTATTTCTATCATAATAAATAAACATAAATTTTAGAAAAAGAAATAATTGTCAACTAATGATTTCTAGAAAGTTGTCACATTATATTACATTACAAAACCTGTTTGTAAACACTGATTATCTTCATTTTGTCGTATTTTTTTTAGAGATTTATTTATAATTTAGCTATTAACTTTATTATCTTCAAATGACATTTTATCAGACTTTATTATGTTATACCACAGTATTTTTGGCGAAATATTAGATATTATGTGTAGAGTTTCAATTCCATAGTTTATGTTAGTTACAACAGTCAACCGTTGGCTTTGCGTGCAGCCATATTAAGCGAACTCAAGTATATAAGTTTTTCCAAAAAATGGATAAAAGAAAAAGTTGGGTATGGGACTATGCTAAGCGAGAAAAAGATCGTGCCTATTGTGATTTATGTGATGACGATCAAAATGAATTCTCCTGTGTCGGTGGAACTACTGGGCCTCTAAATAAGACATTTACAAAATGTACATCAAATTAGTGTACCAAAAGAATCAGTGGCAAAGAGGTAGGTTATAAATTACGTATTTTTATTCAAGCCATTAAAATCAAAATATTGTTAGGTTACTAAAGTACATAGATGTCATAGTAATGAAATCGTCAATTTTATTTGAAATATTTTACAAATTAATAAACATGTTTTGTAATATTGTAGAGTTCTCGCGTTTATTTTAAAATTTCGAAATGTGCCATAATACAATGAGGTGTGACAACTGTGTACACCTTTTGAATCAATCGACAAGGATTCAATATTTTATTTCTAAGTACAAATTTATGTTTATCAGTAGAATATACGCATTTGTCTTCCGATCACATTATTTCCATGCCAAATTGTATACGTAATATTTTTTTATGTAACTTTAAATAAAAAACTAATATTTATTTAAATATTTTTTTACTTTAATACTAAAATAAAATTTGTTCTCAAATAATAAGCATCCCTAATATTGAAATATTGTAATTTCTAAAGCATTGTATAAACTAATAATATTAAAGTAATATAATATTAATATAACACTGTACTACTGATGGATTCGTCTATCACGTAAAATCCAAACACTGTATACGTACACCGGTCTGGTATCTGGCGTCCGCGGAGGCGCGTGCGTTATGCAAACATGTGATATTATTTTATCTGTGTCATCGTGTACGCGTAAATATCATCGTGTGTGTGTGTGTGTGTGTGTGTGTGTGTGTGTGTGTTTGTGCTTTTTTTTTTTGTGTTTGAGGTGTCTCAGCCAAAGATGTGGGGACGATACCCGTCTGCACGAATACGTCAACGACAATAACGCGGTCGTCGACGTAACGCGGTTGCAGCCGTCACGCGCGTGTACGAACGCGGCCAAATCGCCGTCGCTATTTTTTTATCGTAAAACATTTTCACAGTTTCGACGTAGAGCCAACTGATCGTTAAAGAAATTAGACTCGATCTATCCGACTTGGTGTGTTATTACAGTTATTAATTAAAGCGTATGTATGCGTATCGTGCATAATATGCAGTATGCGATTGTATACGCCGGAGTCGGTAAATTGCGTCCCTATAAGTACGGTCATGGTCATATACTATGCGAATTGCGGCCCGCGTACTTTTAAAACACACGTAAATTGCGGCCCGAGTATTTTTAAAACGTACGTAAATTGCGTCCCGGGATATTCCAATTTTCGGTCGCCTGTGCAATTTAAAGAAAACGACAAGTATTAATGTTATCTTAAATATTGATGGATCTAGATCAGCGGTCCTCACTACGCGGCCCGCGGGCCACATGCGGCCCTTTAGTAACTTTAGTGCGGCCCACACTAAAATTAAATTGTTCATTCTAAAATCCACAATTCTATAAACAGTGAATAAAACGAACGTCGCTTATTATCTTGTCATTTTTATTTATTTTATTTTTCTATTTTAAACTTGTATTGAATTACCACTTGGACAGATAAGTAGGCACCTACGGGCTACGATTATGAGTTTGTTTATTTCCACCGTAGTAGTCCACCACGTAGTCTTGTATGAACAGTTTATCCGTTATTGCTTATTGTCCGTTTGTATTTTATCCCGTATTGTCGTTACAATATGTAATTCTGTGCTTCTAGCATCGTGTGTTCTAGTTTCTGTGAGTAAGCTGTTAATTTTAATTCTATATCTTGGCAAAACGTAAAATCGAAGATGAATACAGAATATTTCAAGACAGTTGGGAGATTGAATTTTTCTGTATTTCTGGTAAGAAACACGATGCTTTATGTTTAATTTATCGTAAAACCATAAATATTCCAAATAATATTAATAATATTAATCGTCATTACACAACTCACCATACTGAATTTTCTAAAAATTATCCACACCCATTTAAATAAGAGAAGAAAAACTAATTGAATTAAAAAAAGGAATTTTTTCTGAAAAACAATCAATTTTACGGTTCACTAATAAAAATGAACTTGCAACAAAAGCATCGTTAGTAACGCATATGTTAGCCAAACGCATGAAACCATTCTCGGATGCTGAACTAATAAAAAAATGTATGGAAACAGTTGTAAATACTCTGTTTTGTAATTTTTCCAATTTTAAAGAAATACGTGATCAATTATTGTATAAAAGAAAACTATGAATTGAAATTTAAAATTTTAACTATAAATCCAAACATTTATGTCATTCACGTACTTTTTCCTACAATACCCTTTCCTAACAATATATATATATATATATATATAATATATATAATTTACAGAGACCCGTATACGCATACGGTGATTATAATGCACCGACATCGATAATTATTGGTGAAAGCGAATAATCGGTTAATCATTGTAAACGGTTCCCCCTCAAAATATCCCGGGCGTCAAAATATCCCGCCTTCAAAATATCCCATCGTCAAAATATCCCCATTCAAAATATCCCATCGTCAATATATCCCGCGTTCAAAATATCCCATTTACGAAAAATTAATTAATCCCATTTTCAAATATAATATTTTAAATAATATTATTAAATAATAAATTAGTAACGAAACAGTATAATTTGTATTATTGTAAATAAACATACAATAGGTACATTTAATCAAGTGTATATATATATATATATGTATATATATTACTAATTTATATTATTACATATATATTGTTATAATATAAATCCCACCGTATTTTGTTAATCATAACAAATAATATTATTTCTTAACCTTATTTATAGCCGATACTCGATAACTCTTTTTCAATAATATGTTTACGATAATAGGTTGTATTGTTGGAGAATTGAGATTATCTTATATACTGCGAGCATACTGATTCCATAATTAAAATAGGTACGATTTTTGATAAAATTTAATAATAATATTGGCCAACCCAGCTATAAAGCTTTATGGCATGTATTCACTTGTGCGTTGTGCGTTGTGCGTTGTGTCTATTATTTTACTAAACAATAATTGTAAGAGAAATGGCAAATTTAGTTTTCACTGTTAGCCAAAAAGGAAAAAAGCTTCTTGCTTTGGATGGATACTTACATAGTTTACATAGATCTAGTGAAAATAAATGTATTTGGCGATGTGTTGATTTTAAAAATTATAAATGTAAAGGTCGTTGTCACACAACTAATGATGAAGAATCAGGTACGTGAAATTATTTACAATTATTTAACTTGAAGAAAAGAATTTAATACAAGATTATTTATAGTAATTTTTGTTTTAATAAAAATATTATTTTTATAGGAGAAATTATACAAAAGCCCATACATACTCATCCTCCGAACTCTGATAAAATTGATGTAAAAGTAGTGATGAACAAAATAAAAAATGAAGCAATGACATGTGCACCAACCAGAAATGTTGTCAGTGAAATTATTTCAGAAGTGCCCAAAAGTACCGTTAGCCAATTACCATCAATTGAAATGATATCCCAGACAGTACGCAGAAAAAGAAATAGAGAGAATAATTTTCCTACGAATCCAATGAATGTAGCAGATTTAATACTACCCGAACAATATAAGGTAACTAAAACAGGGAATCAATTTTTATTACATGACATTAACGATGAAGGAAAACGATGTTTAATATTTAGTACGGAAAATAACTTAGATTTGTTAAGTGAATCAGATGTTTGGATGGCAGATGGCACTTTTAAATCTGTTCCGCCTCTGTTTTCCCAATTGTATACAATACACGCTTGTAAAGGAAATGCTACCTATCCTTTAATTTATATTTTAATGACTGACAAGACCAAAGAATCATATTCAAAAATTTTAAAATTTTTAAAAACTAAAAAACCAAACTTAAACCCATCAATATTAATAATTGATTTTGAAAATGCTTTTTATTCAACTTTCAAAGAAGAATTTCCCAGATCTGAAATTAGAGGTTGCTTTTTTCATTTTACACAATGTGTCTGGAGAAAAATACAAACTAATGGACTTCAGACAAAATATGCACAGGATTCTAATTTTGCATTACAAGTTCGACTGCTTTGTTCTTTGGCATTTATACCCCCAAATAAAGTCATAGAAGCTTTTGATGAACTTATTGAAACAGAATATTTTATTCAAAATGAAGAACTACTTGAACCTATAATTTCGTACTTCGAGGATACATGGATTGGACGCTTGGGACGCAGAGGACGAAGAGGAGCATATTTTAACGTTGACTTGTGGAATTGTTATCAATCCGTTAAGGACGATCAGCCACGCTCAAATAATGCTGTTGAAGGTTGGCATCACGCATTTAATGGATCCTTAGGAGCTCATCATGTATCGATATGGAAATTTATTAAGTTTCTTCAATTAGAACAAGGTAAATAAAAAATTTAAAAATTGAATACATTTAAAATTATTATTCTTATTATTATTTTTTATTATTATTATGTAAGGCCTTCAAGAAGCAAAAATTGAAAAACAAATTGCTGGTGAATTTCCCGTCAAAAAAAAAAAAGTATATGAGATGTTAAATAGACGATTAAAAGAAGTGGTCAATTCCTATCAAAATACGACTACTCTCAATTACTTGAAAGGTATAGCCTATAATTTTTCATTTTAACTGACATTTTTTGTATCATTTTTTTATAATATATACCTACATTTTAATTTGTCTGACCAAACTTTATTACTATATTAATTTTAATCTACATTGTTTGTATCATTTTTTTATAATAATATTTTTGTATAATATATACTTTTTTATTTGTCTGACCAAACTATATTAAGCTTAATTTTAAATTCATATTTAACGATATTTTGGGATATTTTGACGATGGGATATTTTGAATGGGGATATATTGACGATGGGATATTTTGAATGGGGATATATTGACGATGGGATATTTTGAAGGCGGGATATTTTGACGCACGGGATATTTTGAGGGTGCACCATTGTAAACTTGTAATTACTAGTGATCGACGTCGATCAAAGCCTAATACAAATCATTTGGTGATCGTGAGTTATCACACAAATCGTTATTATATTTCATACTCGTGATATACCGTTAAAATTAAATAATTTTATAGTAATTTACGTGCACGTACACATAATGTTTTATTCTTTTATATGAGCCAATTGTAATTTCGTATAATCGTGAATATTTATCGACAAATAAAATCAGATGTTTGATTTCCGTTTCTGCGATAATGTTAAGTTTAATTTACACGTTTTATATCGTATGACTTCCTCTTGATATAACGTTAAAACCGGCATCAATATTATCAATCATCAATTTATGTTTGAATTCCTCCGCTAACTTTTCCAGCTTATTGGTTTTAGAGACATCTTATAGTCTTTATATGTCAATGCGTGGTTCTCTGTTTTACTGCGAAAAACAACTGGGTGTTTACCAGTTGCCCCCACGGCTATTATCGCAATTTTAAAAATATACCAGTTGCCCCCAATCAAATGTACCAGTTGCCCCCAATTGAATGTACCAGTTGCCCTCACATGTTAATATATTATACACAAATACAATATATAGCTCGTAAAATAGGGAAGGTAAATATACAAATCATAAATAAAATATAAAATTCAAAATTATAATAATTTGTCAATAAAAAATAGTACAAAATCAAAATATAATATTTGTCAATATAAAATAGTACTAAATATAATAATTTATCAACATATAAATAGTACATAAATTATTATATTTTGATTTTGTACTATTTTTTATTGACAAATTATTATAATTATGAATTTTATATTTTATTTATGATTTGTATATTTACCTTCCCTATTTTACGAGCTATATATTGTATTTGTGTATATATTAACATGCGAGGGCAACTGGTACTTTTTCCTCTAGGTAGTTTGGGAAGATTTGGTGTAAAAAAAAGGTACTTTTGGGGGCAACTGGTACATGCCCAAACAACTGATTGTCAGTCGAAAAACATAAAAAAGCCTAATGGCATGTATACATTTGCTTAATGTCGAGTATGAAAATACCAACTCAAAACGTAATTTTCTTTTTTAATTCTTATTTATTTATTTTAAATATATGAATTAAGTCCTTAACAAATATTTTGCGCGTATACGCGGTAAGAATGATACAACGGTGTCGTAGGAATGACAAATTACAAACTGAGATACATCGTACAAATATTATGTCTATGCGTGGTTCTATGTTTTGCTGCAAAAACCACTGATTGCCACTCGTATGACATAAAAAAAGTCTAACGGAATATTTGTAGCCACTTAATTTCGAGTATGAAAATACCAGTGTTCGGAACGTTTACTTAAAAATTGAACTCGTTCACGTTCACGTTCTTCGAAAAAATGAACGCGTACATTTGGCAGTTCACTTAAACTTTTTTTATTTTATATTTATGAATTATCTACCTGAATTCTGTATGAATGTGACCTTTACAAAATTAATTTTCAGTGATGAAATTCAGTACATATTAGGCACACGACAAAAAGTTATCCTCCTGTTTTTGAGTTTAAAAAAAAATGTTCTCCAGAATACTTGATTTGTTAACCAACTCATAGGCGAGTAGATAATATTTAATGTATTCGAAATGTATTACTGTGGTTTTTTGTGCAGATGGCCTATTTAAATTATAAAAGTTAAAATAGAAAATATTATCATTGACTATAAATTTAGAATCGATGATGTTTTAGTATAATGATTATTATGTATACAAAATATTTTTATAAGTCGATTTATAAATTTAAACGCCCCAAAAATAGTTTAAATTCATTAAAAATATAAACGTCGTTCGCGTTCAATTTGAAAAACGTGAGTAACGTTCGCGTGTCGTTCACAAAATATGAGCGACATTATTTACAAACACTGGAAAATACCAACTCGTAATTTTCTTTCGAAATCCTCATCGTATTATAACGTTGTAATATATTTCGTGTGCGTACAAATGCGATTCGATGTAATTTATGACTTTTCGACTAAAAAATGTAAAACATAATATTATGAGGTCGTTTGAAAAGGAACAGCATCGTTTTGAATAACACCGCGTGTTGTTATACGGCGTGTGTGTGTGTGTGTGTGTGTGTGTGTGTGTGTGTGTGTTTACTTTTCGTCTCTCGGCCGTGTCGTGTACCTACGCGATCGTGTAATTTATTCGTTTCGCGCCGCATGAGCCGATCGCGTCGACCGCGGACAATAAAGCGCGGTGCCCGCGTCGTCGTGCGTCCCTAACACGCGGCCGTGTTTGTCGTGTCGGTCCGGCGGTCGCGAGGAGGTCGCACGGGAATTCTCGAACGATACGATAGGTCGTACGGAGAGGAAAAAAAAACCACCACCTCCACGCCGCCTCCGCGACGGTCCGACATCTCTCGGGTGGAAAATAAAATCGTGTTTGTCATTGAAATTACCATGTTCCGTTGTCCGGGATCGTTTGTGTTATTTCTCACGGCCTCGCGTCGTCCCGACCGCAACGTGCGCGCGTGTCTCGACGGCCGGCGCGCGGCCAACAATCGACGAAATATTTGTAAGAAGAAGGGTGCGTCGCGTCGTCCCGGCTGCAGAGCTCTGCACGGTCCGTTTTTTTCTAGACCGGACTGGACCGATAAATTTTAACAAAGACCAGGACCGGACCGGACCGATAAAATAAAATAAAAGCTGGTAAGTGAGATGATGGTGGTACAAGTTCGTCCTTCGTCCCTTCGGTCCTCGGACAAGATATTGGTGATGAAAGTATTGAGTTTTAAAGAAATGATGACTCATTTTTTTAGTATAAAACGATTCTGAGCAAAGCTTCAGTGTAATATAATATATTAATTATTATTTAAATACTGTTTACGTATTTTACGGTTATTTGTATAATTTTTTAAATGCTTGGAAAAATAATCTTGAGTCACGATTATTGATATTTTTTCGGTATCGATAGTTTAGTATAAGAGTAAACTTGTATTACAATTTCAGAACTTTCAAACAAATACTCAATATTTCATTAGAAATAAACTTAAAAGAATTCAGACAATATCGTAAAAAATCGTATAATAATTTATTAAAGTGTGTATAAAAAAAAATCCTGACTCACGATTTTTGAATTTTTGTTAGGATAATTAGTTAGGTATATGAGTAAGGTCATATTAAATTTTCAGAACTTTTTGTCAAATATTTTAAAATTATAGTACATAAAAACTTTCAAACAATTTGGTAAATTAAAGTTCTACATTTAAGTCAAAAGTGCTATAATTGTTCTGAAAATGTCCAATATAAAAAAGTGAGTGTGCTTATGACGAAACTTCTTTCGCTCTATCTATATGTATATATATGAATGTGTGTGTGTGCAATATATACATGTATGCACATATACATATATTAATTTCCTACAAATATTTAAATTTATTTTATGTTTTCATTAATAAATTAATATTTTTGCATAGATCTTTTATTTTTTTTCATTGTTTTATTCATTATTTTCATTATTGGGTACATCAGTAATTACTGTGGTTGATTGTAAAACCGAGACAATAGGCTTATGATACGAGAAATACGATACATATATTTTAGAATTAAAATTAGACAGAAATCTAGAAAAAACTGCATCGATTGTTGTTCCAAGAAATGTGCGCGCGCACTGCTGACGCTTGCCTATATCCCGCACCAATTACCATTCGCCTCGCCTGATCACACTTTTCGTAACGCGTTCGTCAGCTTACTCCCCAAGCCAAGCGCGCGTAAAGAAGTTTCACTTCAAAAAAGTATGTATTTGATATTGGATAAAATTTTCAAGTTTCTAGCTTCAATACTTTTCGATTTATGACTAAATACCTAAAATCTGAACAGTGAAAATCTCGTTTACGGCGGATTTTTACCGATTTTGCCGTTTTCACTCAGTTTTTCGATCGTTATTCTTGATTACTGGAAAAACTATGGAGATTTTGTAAAAATGACCTCTCTAAAGTACCATCTCAGTTCAATTTCGAATCTAAAAAGTTGCTGGACGAAAATTTTGGACAAGGATTTCTATACGAAAAAGTGTTTACAGGAAAAAAATTAAAAAATAAAATAAAATAAATAAACATCACTGTAAAACCATAAGATCCTTCACTTCACTCAGAATCTAAAATCCAGACCGGACTGGACCGATAAATTTTAACCAAGACCAGGACCGGACCGGGCCGGACCAATAAAATAAAATTGAAACTCGGGGTCTCCCTTCCGGTTGCGCCACTGGCTATTATTCATTACTAATTTTATATCACGTACGACGTACGTATCATATATATAAATATGAGTAGATAAACGAGTCAGAAGTAAGTCTCGCGTCAGCGGAATGTGCGTTTCGTGATATTTTCAATAAAGAACGAAATTAAATATACTGTCTTTAACCATTAAAGTATCGTATAAAATAATATTTTAATCACTAATCATAATGTATATATTTTGAAATAATACAATACTGAACACAATGCGGGTTATTTCATTATTTCGGGTCCTCGCATCACAGTTGTGGATCTACGAGTATAACGGGTAAATATTATGTCGACAACAAGACTAAATTATAAATACGTGACGAGCTATTTTTGTGTCCCAAAACGTTATCATTAAAATAAAAATAATATGATGATATTATGAAGTTATTTATTTCACCACGTCATATAAATTTAGAAATTATATGGAATTAAGATCACGAGACCGGACCGAACGAGACCGGATTTGAACCGATTCGACGGATCTAACCAAACCGATTTTTCGTTTTAGACGAAGGGACTGAGCCGAACCGAACCACATTAGATTACAATGCACAAAGACCGAAAAGACCGGACCGTGCAGAGCTCTACCCGGCGAACGAAATTATCGTTTGACGAAAACGAGCAGTTTAATATCGTATCGTTTGTGACCGCGCAAACGCGCGCTCAGTGCTCATGTCGTCGATATGATGACGTGTTGTTGAATTATTGTGGCGACAATGAACGCGCGGTGTCGTAGTGTCAGGCGCAAGTGGTAAACTGAGTCCCAAATAATTGGGTGGATATTGGGGCTAGGTAAATTGAGTCCGAAATATTTTAACGTGCTAGGTAAATTGAGTCCGGAAAAAATAATTTTTAGATTACGTTTTTGAAACATATATTGATCCTTCTGGTTTATTTCCTCCCAATGTTTGGGCTGAGTTTAAAGCAACAACAAATAGAAAAACAAATGTTTGCGAATCATTTCATTCAAGACTAAATGGAATATTTAATTGTTCTCATCCAAACATTTATAATTTCATTGATAACTTAAAGACATTCAAATTGACACATACATAAAAAATACGCAGTAAAGAAGTAATTAAAAAGAGAAAAATAACAATCGAAAAAGATATTTTTTTAAGCCAAGAAATGTTAAAATACGAAAATCATAGTATTTCAAGATTTGAATTCGTCAAAAGCATATCAAATAAATTTTTACCGTGTACATAATACCAAAAAAAATAAAATTGACTTGAATTATTTGTATATTATATGTATATAATTAATTGTGATTTTTATGACAATTATATTAGATAGGTGCCTATTAAAAACAAAAAAAGTACATTTTCAACCACGCCAGTTATGTTAACATAACAGACAGTCCTAAGCCTGTAAAAGTGAGAAGGAAAATGTACTTTTTTGGAAAGTTATTATAACCAGGGACTCAATTTACCTTATACCTTTTCAAATTCGGGACTCAGTTTACCTATACCCTATTCAGACCCGGGACTCAGTTTACCACAAAAACGGTATTTCGGACTCAATTTACCTAGACCCGTGTCAGGATATCGATTGTACACTACGCGGCGCCTGTGTGCGGCCGTTGTTCAAATATCGTGGGGAACGCATGGCTGGACGTGACGACATCATGCTTCGACGAGAGGGAAACAGCGTAGCCGGGATTATGCGATTTACGGGAGTGATCAAAATATATAAATTAAACTACAATTTTGCGCTGGGTTTGTCGTGTGCAACGGTCATACTCTTGATCGACGAAGGGAAAAATTGTAAATTGCGCCCGGTATTTTTTAGGTATACATTTCTATAATTTTATTTAAGGCTTCCTGAACAGACTGAGTTGTATTTGGTCATGGAGGTAGTAAATTTCTTCTCGCATTATACATATTTCTTTTAATATATTTAACATCGCTAACCTTGATTAAAGTCATATCTCGAACGGTTTGCACTAGCGGACACAACTTGTCGTTGCAATTTTTGAAAATCAGTATTTGATGTTTATGATTTTTCATTTTTTTTTTCTGTTATATTTTTATTTTCTGTCATCTTTTTCAAAAATGTTATACAGGTTTTCACTGTAAATCGCCACTTTGTTTCACCCAAAGACAATTCACGTTTTAATTTTGAAAACGTATTTTTTTCGTATATTGTGATTTTATTTTCTTTCGTGGTCACTTAGATTAGATACTATGGGCGCATTTTACTACAAAAAAATGTATACCTGAAAAATACCGGGCGCGATTTACTATACTATTTTCTTTACTTGCTCACTATGGGCGAAATTTACAATCGCCCATAACGATGGTCCGAATATCAATGACCAGCGTCTTTTTTTTTTAAAAACAATAGACGATGCGTTCGAAGCTTAAAATATTTCCAATAATATATGAATTTGTATTGTCGATTATAATTTTGATTTTTTTTTTCGTAGTTTTTAATTTTCAATTCATTTTTGTTGCTTTTCAAGTATTATGTATATGCCAATAGGTATTTTTTTCACAAACTGCGAGATACGTTTGTAATTTTTTACTATAAAATATATTGTAATGAAAATAAAAATACTTTTATCAAAATGTCAAAAACATTTTCTGAATTAAATCGATTTTTAAAATTCTAACTGAAATTCTCGTGTGTATGTTTATACATTTCAATTGTTTATTTAAAAATCGAAAAATTATTTTAAGAAATTAACAATTTTTTAGCGTGTTTTAAGTATTTAGATGTTAAATACCTATGTATTTAACGACGTCGTTTCGGAAACAGTCGTCATGCCGCATGTGCGACATTATATACGTATACGCGAGTATCGGGGGTGGCCAACACATGACATATTCGCGAGCCACTTCGGGTCGATGCGAATAAATGCGGACGAATAGAGCCGAAATATTGCAATCGTTGTTACAGATCTGACTGAAATCGTAATAAAGATAACTAACTGCAGCCGACAAACATGATATATCGAATAACGATTAATTCACAATCGTTTTGTTTCGATTAGAATCAAAATCATCCAACGAATTTCCGCACGTCATCGCGTTTTGTTTCAGTACAGTAAAACCTCTCGAAAACATCACTTGGAACCAGCCCGTTTTTCCGTTACGGACAGTGTTGCGCAAAGATAACTAACAATTTATCTAGATAAAGATAAAAGATAATTGGATACTATTTATCTAGATAAAGATAGAAGATAGTTAAAATCTAAATTACCTAGATAAAGATAAAAGATAAAACACTATTTATCTGGATAAAAAAAAAAGATAAAATTATTTCAATATACCTGCCCCTCCAAAAAAAAAAAAATTATATTAATTATTATTATCCCCAATAATAAATTATGGACTTTGGATTATGGTGTACACGGCGGCGGTCGACGAGTCGACGACACAACGTTGCAACATATTCGGCCGTAGCCCGTATAATTGTATAAATCGGGATAATTAGAATTTAGAATTAACATAAAAGTGGCATGAAAAATTATTACCTATTACTTTGTTATTGTTCTGTATTTGTGCAAGGATGATTTATTAATTTAATAGGAATTTAATAGGTTAAAACTTTCAAGTTCAATTTTTCGAATTTTTTGAATAAATATGTTTATTTATCTAGATGAATTTATCTAGATAACTCAATAATTTATCTAAGATAATTCATCAGATAACTAATTTTGTTTATTATCTAGATAAGATAAAAGATAATTAATTATTTATCTAGATAAATTATTTAGATAATTTATCTAGATAATGCTCAACACTGGTTACGGAGTGGATGAAAACTTACTGGATATTTGAAACACGACTATTGGTGTTTTTCGTTTTAAGAGGAATCCCGTCTTACCTGCAGTGGTCTGCCATAGAGAGGTTTTACTGTAGTTTTTGTTAAACTATTCTGTTGTACAAAGATAATTCTGGGAATCAATAGGTATTTTTGGTGTTTTTGAAAAATATTAAGATGACTATGACGATAGCCACGCGCCGAACGCACGTTGGCCACTCCTGGTATACACATAGACGTTCGCAGAGGTTACTTACACGTACTTACTCGTGAAGCGTACGTATGTGTGTGTGTGTGTGTGTGTGTGTGTGTGCGTGTGTAATGGTAGTAGTAGTGTGACAATAACTTGTTGCTACGGGGCGGACAATGGACTGGGGCGCGTGAGGCGAGACGACGGTCGGACGGCCGCCGCCGGTGTATAGAAGACTCGTGTCTTGTCGTTATGCGATATATTATTGTATCGTGCGAATGCCCCGCGGGACGTAACTCGAGTAGCTCCGTGACGAATCGGGCTGGCGGACGGACGGACGCCCACGCGCCGCCCGCAGAGTGAAAAATACGACCCGTACGCGTCCGGCGCGACGTTCAGAGGGCTTCCGAGCTACGCCCCGGCCGCGCGACGGGGGTGCGGGTCATCCGGACCGTCCGTTTGACGGTCGAAATTCCGATATCGAGAACAAACGGGGGGGCGAAGTGAAGTGAAGTGAAGTGAAGAAAAGACGGGCGAAAAAAAAAATCGAAAAGAAAATAAACACTCCGAGAACGAGGGCCCGGCCGAACAATCGAAAGGCGACGGTGACGTTTGAACGTGATGTAATCCCCGACACTTGGGTGGTTGTGGCACGTATGACAATATAATAATACGCACGTAATGTATAGAGCATCGAAAAATGAAAGAAAAAACTAAAAATTACGTACACACACACACACGAGAATAAAACGCGTCATAATTTATTATATAAATCGTACACGGCTATGCGGACGAGACCCGTCTCGTATATAGTCGTCCTGCGAGGCCAACGCGAATTCGTCATGCCCCCGAGCGCTGCGTGTAATAATGATGATAATAATAATAATATATATTATTATACACTATATACTAGGTGCAGCGTGTATACAAGAAACAGTGTCGGTGGTGTGTCGTACACACACACACACACACACACACACACACACACACACACACACACACACACACACACACACACACACACACACACACACGATCGTTATTGATGACGGTCGTTTTAGCGGGGACGATCGTTAAACCGGGACCGTAAGCGCGCAAAACACGTGTGGCGGTTTGCAATTTCGTGTAACGTCCGGCGGCGCGGTCCAACTCGGAAATTCGTTTCGCCGTCGGCGGTTTCTGCAAAGTATACGTGTACCTACGCTATAAAATCCCGGTGCTACCGCGCTACCCGAAAACACCACGTGTGCGGTGACGCGTCTGAGAATCGTTTTTGAGTAACGAACGAAATTTGAAAATCCGTGCCGTGTACTTTTTCTGTGATTTATTGTATTATTTTCCGTCGTAAAATACTACGCGATGCCTGGCGATCGAAATGGGACTCGGTCCCACCGAACCCATTGCGACACGGCACCGGAAGATTGTTTCCACAATCCCTTCACATCCATGGTTCAAAGACCTAGACCTCAGGGTAGGTACCTAGGCGCCTGATCGTGAGCTTCACGCGTTTTCGCATAGGGCACAACCTACTCCCCCATCACTCCTATAAACTCAATCATAATCACTCTCCCCTTTGCACCCTACACCGAGTACAAAACATTTGCGACTTTGAACACATTGTCTTTAGCTGCCCCACTCTTTCGTCGGGTACATGTCAATTGCGCCAGAAATTACAGGTAAGGAAAAAAAAATTATGGGATACAAAAAGGTTATACATCAACTGCGCCAGACGATATTTAGGTCCAAAAAAGATAATACATTAATTGCGCCGGCAATATATTGTCAGTATACTGAAGTTGAAAAATAAGCTGATTACACACTAGGCAATTTGAACGTACTCGTCTGCGTTTATATTACACACGGACGATTGAAAATCGCGACGTATTAAACTGTACATACTATACGTTATCTATCTACATGCGATAAATTGGTCAAATCGGAATATCCGCTAATAAAAATGAGATAACGTAATAATATTATGTTATGGAAGAAATAACTAACAAGTTATTTTTCTTTTTTCCAAATGATCAGTATCGTGTCGTCGTTCGTATAAATTCGTTTACGTGAAATAGTCTATAGCAATAGAAATTTCGTATAATAATATTACTATAATAATGGAAGTAATTTTGAGTGAACGTGGGAAAGAACTAATTGTTTATAAAAATTATAAATTTTCATGTAAAAATCTTACTAAAAATGGACGTAAGTGGCGGTGTACAGAAATAACTTGTAACGCTAAATTGTATGTTGACGAGGTTAAAACTACAATATTAAAAGAAGAAACTGAACACAATCATCTCCCTCCTGAAAACGTTCAACGACAAATTATATCAAATCAAGTCAAAATAAAAGCTATGGATGATTTAATAGAAAAGCCGTAGATATATATTATGTATACCAAATTAATTTGTGATACATTTATTGGCGCAAAAGACGTATACCTTTTTCGTTTGGGATAAATCCACCGGCGCAAAAGATGCATAAATTTCAGGTAGTCTAGAAAAATCGGCGCAATTGACAAACACCGCTTTCGTCTAACAGGTTGATCCTTTTTTCACTCCTTTATTCTCTAGGCTACATTACACCCGATTCCAACCTCCTTCTTGATTCTCGTTCAATGCCTATTATCCTTCTCAAAATCAATTTCATCTTTACTGCTCGTTTCCTAATTAAAAAAAAAAAAAAAAAAAATGTAAATATCTATACTATATGACTGTATTCGTTATTCTATTGCTGTAATATTTTAAATAAAGGCAAATTAAAAAATATATATATAATATCTGACGAAATTGGTCAGGTAGCATTGACACGGGAGGCCACGGGTCTAAAAACGTGACTGAAGAGTGAAATAATCGGTTGGAAATCGTTAGGGAGTAAATCGAGTAAATGAAGACGAAACAATCGTTGTGAGCGAAACTTAATCGGTTTATGCTGTAAATTGTTCGGGTAGTAGATAATGAGCTATAGACCGTGTCGTTGAAATCCTCTTTTCGAAATACAGTATCAATGAAAACACGAGTGTAAAAAATCGGTGTATCATATTATATTTAACACCCGCCCGAGTGTAATAAAATAAGATAAAGGTGATGATTTTTTTGTAATTTTCTTATAGCGGTGCTCGTTAACGCCGAAAATTGCCCACCAGCAGTGTTACCCCCAGAGTGTACCCATGTCACGCGTCTTCGTGTTTTTCTTCAGATATTCTGTTGGCGAGTCTGGTGTACCAAAGCACTGTTGTCGGAGTGGCATTGGACTTGAACGCGGCGTGGCGTCTTGGAATGCGTCCGATTTCTATGACCTATTAAGCAATTAATCCGTCGACCTATACCGATATCGACTATCGTACGCACACACACAGTATTTACAGAAGAATCGATATTATCGTGTATGTAAATCGGTTATAAAGACATTGGCCCGATCGATTTAATTTGGTCGTTTTAACCGATATAGCAGCGCTGACCAGTAAAGGCGTAAAACTATATTAGAGCCTGGACCGTTAGGGGGGAGGGGGAAATTGCCCCCTGGTGGAACTTTTGGGGTGGTAATTTTTTATGCTTTTTTATGTTATTAGCCAACTAAAGCAAACTTTAAATTTTGTAAAAATGTTTTTTCTTGTGTTGGTACGGTACACTTTTTCGTCGTGGGGCACCGTTGCATTACCGTAATAATTGTGATTTGATTTATATTAAAGCAGACTACCGAGTCGATTGATCGAAACATACGCGATACGCATCTCCATCACCGCGCGAGCTAAATATAAGCAAAAAAAATTGTAATTATATCACTAAGTTTTGTTATTACTATTTTAAATAAATAAAAAGTATATTAATACAATTATTAATACAATAATACTTATGTTATACTATTATTTCAATTAAATTAAATTACGAATAAATAATAAATGTGTGTTATTGCTATTGTTTATTTTAGTATCTATTCTTATTTTATTATTCTAAAATTTGTATATAATACATATATAAATTATACAATTATACATTTATATTATTTTGTAGATACAATTTATAATTTCCATTTAAAGTAGTGTAAAAGTAACCACATGTTTGAATGATATGATATTATAATATATACATACATGCAGACCTGTGCTCAGAATTTATTCAAGGGGGGGGATCCCGAAAAATATATTTTACATATAAAAATGGTAATGTATAAGACATGTTTTATACATATAATATATGTAATAATATAACGGTATATTATACCGTTATATTATTACATAAAATACAAGTAAGGTTTTTATAATTTTTATTTCAAACCAGACTCTCCCCTTCCCACCACCCAAAAAATGGGGCGGAATTTGATATGTGCCCCGGGGCGCCAAAATTATAAATACGGCGCTGACTAGAGCGTCACATTCAAGCCGAACCAGAGGAATCGTAAACAGTGTGTCGTATGAGCCCAAAGTCGTTACGACCTGATTCTGCTGAGTGTTTTGGTGTACACTATGAAACGTATCGTCTACGCGGATCGAATACACAATAACATTCTGGAAGAACGCACGTTCCGGACATCTATTTTGTCACAGAAACGCAATAGTGCCAACACTGTCGACTGGAATCCGTTCAAACGACATCGTTCATAACGATGGCAGTGGCACGCCTCGGAGTTCCCGAAAAACAAAATTCTATATTCGCACCGAATTCACTCGCAGAAATCGGTAAAAACGTGGAAAAAAAGTCGAACTCATTGATCGTCCACACTAATGGACGTTCTTCACACCAACGCGTTCGATCGATAGGCCGCGCTAAAATCAGTCGACGAGTATTGATAAAACCATCGACACCGCGTCGCTGTCCTAGACGAACGAAAGCTGAAGCTAATTATTATCTGACGAAACGAAGAGTAGGTAAGAAACGTCCAAATCAAAAACTTTGCCTACATATGCCAGAAGAGGTCTCGTGCGGAAAATATATCAGAACACGCGTTGCCGATAAGCGGAGAAGCTGCGACGAAGTTCGACAGCGTTAAAAAACGTTTTCCGATACGCACAAATCGAATCCTGTTGCGACGACGAGGTTACAATAATATCATATCGTACTAATTTGTATTTTTTTTTTTTTTTTTTTTATTTAGTAATTTCTATCTTATCACGATCTATACGTATATACATAAGTTACGATAAAGAGTCCAATAGTTTTAATATACATAATACATGTACAATGCTTGTTTACTTACCGTCAATTTGTTTGATATATTTTCATTTTGTCGAATATAATATTGTTTTTTCAATAAAACGCGTGATATGTATTATCTAACTCCAATTTGACTTGTAAGAAATTCAACGGTTTACCCCTTTCTTCGACCGTGGGATATTCGAATCGTGTCCGAGAGATTTCGCTCAGATCACCGTTTCCGGACCTTTTTTTTATTCGCGTAACCTTTGATCTGTTATCAGTACTTATCCTAGCTTTTTGTTTGGCTCCTAAATACTTAAACTATTAACGTGCTGATCCCTGATATGTCATACCATGGATGTATCCTCTACCACGGCATTTTTTTCTTTGGCGTACCCCCAGAGATCGTTTTCTTCAGTAGGTACCTTGAAGATCACACGTAGCCCGGGCTGAGAAATCAGTGCGTTTAGATAGTAAGATGTTTGAAGAGTTAGAAAGTGACTGAAAAAAGTCTATTTGCCGGCGGTTTAATATTTTATTATAATATTATTCCATGTGATGCGTTTCCGAGTCGATCGACATAGACGACACCGTCGTATGCGCACACAGTGTGATGTAATTCATCATTATCGTTCGCCGGCTGACGTCGTGGCGCGTGTAACCCGTCGCACCAGCGTTCGATCGGTCGTTCGTTACGAAAAACGAAAACAACCGAACTGTGTCGGCACCCGGTCGGTTATCGCTGACACGCGCGAATAAAAATAAAAATAAAAAATTAAACAATAACTCAACGCACCACTCTGCTTCCGTCGTCGAATCGCTTTTGAACGTTCAATTTCGGTCCCGAACGCGCGCAATATTTCCTAAAAATATATCTTACCGACGTCCCATTTAGATTTAATGGCAACAATAAATTTACCGACTCGTACGACCGGGAATATATTTCAGCTGGCAACTGTACATATAAATGAGATTTTTTTTTTTTTTTAGCATATTTGGAGTATGGAATTTATTTCCCCGAGTGGACGTAAAGATTTGCTCACACACACACACACACACACACACACACACACACACACACACACACACACACACACACACACACACACACTTATACACAAAACGTACGTACCTATATTTTATGCTTACGACGTTGTGTACATAGTATAAGTTCTCGCCCGTCGCCGGCGAAATAATATTTAACGAGACGTCTGCCACCGAAATTGGATAAAGTCCATCATCATAAACACTCTACACGAGCTAACAAACGCTACGAGTTTGTTGTATATTACTACTATAAGTTTTTTTTTTCATTTATTTGTCACACACACACGCACACACACACACACACACACACACACACACACACACACACACACACACACACACACACACACACACACGGCGCGTGATTTCGAAATAAAAATATAATATAAATGTATCATTCGTGTCAGAGGCGTACTTTTCGGGGCGGTTATGGGGTCTAGACCGGCTTACCTTTATTGCTTTAACAGAACTAAAAATCATTTTAATTCAAATATTTTTTTGTTAACAACAGTCGATATTTCAATATACGTATGATAGTAATCGATAACATTTTCAAACATTCGTGTAAACGGCGCAAAGCATTATAAACAGCTGATAAAATTGTTTTAATCGAAACGATTCGTTCAACTGCATATAATGTAACAAAAAAATAAAGACAGCATATCGACGAAAATGTTCCAATCATTTTCATGAATTGAGAAGAAAAGCCTATTAAACGTTTAATGGCGGTACTCAGACCTAAAGAACTTACATTAACGACAGAGAAACCGTTTACACGATTTCTACCGATGAGTTAGAATACAAAATCTGTTGACTCTTTATACCGTTTTTAAGTGAACCCGTTGATCAAATGCATACTCGTTTGAACGAACACGTTGGTTTTTTTAAAAGAACACAATTTTTTATTTTAAACGCCAACAACATTTTTAACCATGCCTACGGAGAATTATTTCTCACCGTAGCCAGTCCTCAGCCTGTAAATGGGAAGGGAAATGTTGTTGATCGGGAGCCGATACGTCCATACCGCTGGCATCGGGTCGGAGCCGATACGGCCACCTTCAAACGAAAGGTGGGACCCGAAACGGACGAACGGGAGCCGATGCGAATACTTCCGTCACATCATGTACCGTATTCAATTCTAGCGTTTAATTTGTTCGAATAGTTGTTGACCAGTTAACCGACGTCTCGACGAGATTCTACAAGGTACACCGCTGAAAAGTGTGATATATAGACAGCAGTATGATATTATCGTCGCGTGTTTGTAGTAATAATATGATGTGCAGTAGGTACACGGCGGCGCACCGACGACTGTACGAGACTGATGATTGATAACATGACGTGTACCGTGCAGTAGTATGGTTAAAAGTGTTTATGATGTCTCTAAATCGAGTTTTTTTTAATTTTTTTTTTTATCTCATACAATAACTGTTTCGGAGTCGTATTGATCGTCGTACGATTATTATGTCTCATCGTGTCAAGAGACGACACGACTACCTGCAACAGTCGTGTCGCGTATGTATGTGTATACTTATTATGTCACGGGCAAAGTATACGATTCCAGCGTTTTCTACAATGCCTGGACATTTTGTGCAATTTCCGGGCATTATATGTAATGGCTCCTCGTATATCGGGCAGGTTATACAATGATAATAATATTTCCGTAAAATCGGAGTCGGTGAATTGCGTCCCTATAAGTACGGTCATGGTCATATACTATGTGAATTGCGGCCCGCGTACTTTAAAAACATACGTAAATTGCGTCCCGGGATATTCCAATTTTCGGTCGGCTGTGCAATTTAAAGATAATGATAAGTATTAATGTTATCTTTAATATTGATGGATCTAGATAATACGTTCACTTACAAAATATTACTAGCAGCCCTGTAATAGCAGATTTGTATCCTCGGCGATGCGTACAACAAATAATAATTTCATAAAAAATAAAATAGTTCATTTAATTCGTCACACCCAAACATATTTAAGTTCGTTGATATTTTTAAAAAACGTGCAATGTGATACGTATATCACATTGAGAAGTAAGGGGACTAAAAGTAAAAAATAACCGATAAAGAAACATTTATACAGGACAAAATGTCCTGTTAATAAAAATATTAATAAGAAATAGTTAGATAGGCACATGTACAAAAATATACCCGGGCCACAATTTACGTATATATAAAATATACCCGGGCCGCAATTTACGTATGTATAAAATATACCCGGGCCGCAATTTACATAAAAAATTTGAAATGGGACGCAATTTATAGAGACCCCGTAAAATACAGTCGAAATACCAGCGATATTACGGATAATCTGTACACGTTTTATACTTTATATTTTGTTTTTTTTTTCTCATCGGCTAGGCAGTCCACATTATATACCTAATGTTATTATTAGGGCCCGGATTTTAATGCAAATGCATATTCTTCTACATTTGACTTATATCGATTCTGATTAAATATCTTGACGTGTTTCGTGATACGCAGATTTTGCTATTAATTTATTTTATTGCATATTTTTGCATATTTGCATCAAAATGCATAAAAGTTGCGTGTTTTTGGATAATTACATAAAATGTGCCTATTTTATAAACACTAAATAAAATATTTTAAATTTTACTCGAAAGTTTGGTATACATGCCGATTGCCGACATTTTTCAAAGTTCTCAAATGTTGATTTGCTGATATCTAATACAAAACAAGTTTTTTTGAAAGCACCTACTCGGGTAGGTACTTTTAAAGAAAAATGTCCAAACTTAAGTTCACCACCACAACCTATTATTACCCGATGGGGAACGTGGCTAGATGCCGCCTTTTATTACGGTAAGAATTTCGATTAAGCCAAAGAAATGGTTGACACATTTAACCCAAATGATGCTAAGTCTATCCAAAATGTACAATAATTATTTAATGATGACTTTCGGTAAACATTTTGATGAACTTTCGGTAATTTTATCAAATTTCTAATGTATAACAGACACTATCACGTGTCTAGAAAAATCGGATGTTAATCTTGGAAAAAGTCTAAAATTGGTTCAAAATGTTTAAAATAAATTGAGTGAAGGAGGACGTGGTATTGAATTTGCTAAAGTGAAACTGTCGGAAGTATTATCAAAAAATCCCGGATTATCACAAATAAAAATAAATTCTGGAATTATAAGCGTAGAAATAAGAAACGACGATAAAGACCTTGCAGAGTTGTCACCAGAAGATAATATTTCTTGTTTAAAATACGCACCCATTGTGTCAGCAGACGTAGAAAGAAGTTTTTTGAAATACAAGGCGATGTTACGTGAAAATCGTAGAAGTTGCCAATTTGATAATGTAAAAGCACATTTTGTTACGTCATTTAGGTACTCATTCAATAATTAATATACATTTTATGCTAGGCCTAAACACATTTTAAATACTTGTAATTAAATTGTATTTTTTTTCACTTTATACAATATTTTTTTATTTTTTTTTTAAATGTTTAGTTTTTTAATACACAATACATTTTTTTTTTGCATATTTTTTGCATATTTTTTAATTTTTGAGTGCATAAATATGAGCATATTTAACAATAGTTTTTGCATAAAAATCCGGGTCCTAGTTATTATAATATGTGGTACATGTATTATATGGTTGGAGTGTTTGCCATTATCGATAAGACATTCTGCTGTTTGTACTGCTTGTACGATTCGTTACCGTTTATTAACCGCGAATCTTTTGTATAAGTGCAGTTAAATTGTGTGCTATTCTACTTGTAAGTTATAATTCAAAAATGGAAAAGTTTAACGCAGATTTAAATGATTTGTTAAAAAAAAAAAAGGCTTTGAATTCTTCGTCTTCTACGATGTTGAAATATAATGATTTAATTTCGCGTGTGATGTATATTCGCATAATAATTAATTCAAACAAAAATGAACCAAATGATATGAATAATATAAATCTTATAGTATTCATTATGCGTTACATTTTGACTACATTTTTCGGATATATTATTATTATATAACCTGCCCGATATACGAGGGCATTTTATACGATGCTCGGGAATCGTAGAAAACGCCCAAATAATTGTATACTTTGCCTGTAACGTCATATACATGAATATTAAATATACGTATACTCGTCAGAACCAATACTATACCTACTACATCAATACTAACGAGACGTTATTATTATTGCAAAAAAAAGAAGCGATTATTGCTGACTTTTCAATAGTCTACGTTGCGACGAAACTGACGTTTTATATCGTTTCGATTATGTTTATTCGATAATAATAATAATTACCAGCGTAGTAAGATTTTATAACCGAGCACAGTGAGTTTAATTGTGTGTCACGACGTATGATTATACGACCGTGTGATGACGTTCGTTTGAAATATTATTATAACGACATCAAACGTTTCTAATTTACACAGTACATCAAACGCATTACTACCGTTTGTCCGGCAAAACTTTTATTCCAAAACGTATTGGTTTCGATGGCATTTTTATCCGAACATCGCCATTTAAAAAAAAAAAAGGAAAAAAAAAAAAAAAAAGAAACATTTTATCCAAATAATAGGTTTGCCAAAAACATTAAATTTGTTCTGAATAAAAATTCTTCCGAAAACATTTGTATTTTATAAGAAAAAAATCATATTTGTCTGGGACGCCACTGCATACTTAAATGGCTACGAAATGAGCTACATACGGTCACGTAGTGAAGTGAACGTAATTTAAATAGATAACTACAATCGATTTGCTGTGCAACGAAAAACCCTCGGAAGGGTAAATATTTAATTTATATTTGTTCCGAAGGGTTTTTCTTCCAAATCATTCTTCGTCCATCAACATGTTTTGTTTCGCGAAATATCTGTCCCAGTGACTTTGTGTTCCGGAAAACAGCTGTTCCGAGTTTGGCACGATTTTATCACGGGATAAAAATCCATCGGAGCAAATGTTTTGTGGAAAAAATATAAGGTCCCACGGCGAACGAGTACAATAACTAGAGACCGGATTCTCGTGCAATCGCAACTTTTTTTCCTTTGCTTTAAAACATATAAAAACAAATTATGAATCCGAATCATGAGAAGTAGATTAACTTGACAAAGTTTTATTTGGCACGAAATTGCACGTTTTGCACTTTTTATTCTAAATTGCACGATTTTGATTAACATCAATTTATTAGTGTTTCGTGGTAAAAATAAATGACAGCAACCACTAGTTCGATAATAATTTTGAATACCCGGCCATTAGCACTTTAGTATTCTGTCAGACTTTGTGTTTGATTGAGTGTTTCTTGAATCAGTTAGTGTCGTGATAGTTTCATTACGAATAATTTACGTAAAGAAGTATAAACAAATTTTTAAAATGCCAAAAATTGGGTCTAGTCTGTCGTCAAAATTTAAAACCTGGATATCAAATTACCCAGAGTTGAAATTTGATGGGAAATTAAATAGATCAACTCTGTTGGTATGTTTTTTTTTTATACATGTATATATTTTTATCAATCTTTTAATTATTAATTACTCATTAGTTTTTCGCTAATCATGTAGTATTGTAAAAAACTGGATAAATAAAGTACAATTTAAGGGTTTAAATCAATGTACTTTGAATGTGTACAGCATTTTGGTAAGTATTAAGCGATTTAAGGCAAAATATACATTTTTGCACGATTTAGGCACTTAACTGCACGTTTTTGCAATTTTTTAAGTTATTAACTGCTCATTTTTTTGATTTTTACTGCATGAAAATCCGGTCTCTAACAATAACAATTATAGAACGCGCTCCTCGGACACGCTGAGCTGCAATGGAACGTTGCGGCAGTCCGGTTAATATAACCGCTGATCATGTCCGACAACGGACGCGTTAACCGTACGAGTATGTTATACTAACATGTTGTTACAGGACCTTTAACGAGACGGTATGATTAAATAATGTCACGTGAAACCAGAGTAACATCGCTCGCGAGTCACACTCGTGTAAACGGATTACTAATATTAACGATGCGGTACAATGCGGTTCTAATTCAATGGCGAATCATTAAAACAAAAGTCAAAGACGGCGGAACGAACTGAATCTGTACACCACAATCATCCAGTCTTGGGTAAAATACTTTAAAACAGTATTTGAAATAAATACTCGAATACTCTTGAAAAATAGTATTCCGAATATGTATTCGAATACATAATAAAAATAGTATTCTGAATTAAGTATTAAGAATACTATAAAACTATTCTAAATACTTTTAAAATATTTTTTGTTTTAGATGTCAATAAAATAATTGCTTTTGTAAAATAATATCCAATATTTAAATATATTGTTTGTAAATTAAAATTAAAATTATAATACACCTAACTATGACAATTGATGATTTACAATGTTATATAATAGCAATCATCCGCTATAATTATCTTTTATGAATAAAATTAATTACCAAATTATATTATCAAAACCTATAATTTTTGAATTTCTCATTAGGATAGGCACAATTAAAAACAAAACATACTATAAATTAGGAATGTAAAAAGTATTTATTTAAATAAAATTGAAAATACTTTCAAATTACATTTGAAACATTTTGTTACATTTAAGCATCAATGCATGCTCGAAGTTATCATCCGTCATTTTTCCTCTTTTTTTAGCCAATACGGCGCTACCAACACTAAAGACACGCTATACAGCTGCACTGCTTGGCAGTGGTGTATTGAACTTTACAAACACTATTTTACTGTTGGAGTTTCAATTATAGAATCTAAACTTTTAGTTGGACTTTTGGTTAAAAAATTTGATATTTCTGGTTCTAAAGGTAGATTTATTTTATTAGTACTATTACATTAGTACTATTAAAGTATTCCGAATATAGTATTGAGAATACTTCCAAATGTATTCTGAATACTAGCTAAAAATACTGTTAGGAAAAATATTTTAAAAGTACATATTCTGAATACCTAAATAATATTCCGAATACAGTATTCGGAATACATTATTCGGAATACTTACCCAAGACTGCAATCATCACGCCTGTTTCGTTTCAACGGTTTTGCGCCTCGACAAGGACCGTTCTGTGTAATCGTTTTCCTCTAAAACAAACACCGAAATTAATTAAATCGGTCATAAACTTCAGAGAAAAAAAAAAAAAAAAAAAATTATCATATTACAATATCGTACATTACGTCTGATACACTAAATGTATTTATTTACGAGTAAATAACCATTAAGAGCGTGTGCAAACAAAAAATGCGCCGTAATTATTATTTTCACGCTTATCCTCTTGTCGAGACGACGTTTTAATAGGTTTAATAGGTTAATTATGCAATTTTACATTATTTTACGTTTTTCCCCGTACGCCTAACACCTGTCAATAAAACGCGATAAAATGTTTAATGGACATTAATCGAAACCAATACAAAAACGTCGTCGGTGTTCGTGTCGTAACACACACTCGATGCGGGTGTCTTCACGACCGTACGAATTTTATTGATTTATACTCCGTCATAAAGAACAAAAAAAAAATTTAATTAAACTACGAGGTCCTATAATGTGTTATAACTAAAGAGCGGATTTTTATATTCTTAAAACCTTCAAATATGATGTTGATATGCTTCAAAAAAATCTTAAAATATTCTCTGAATATTATTTAAATTTGTAAACATGCAAATATGATATTTTTCTAAAATAGTTCAATAAAAACAATAACTGTAAAGCGTCATTCTCTTGGTAACAGGTAAATAAACAATTGAATAATTAAAAATGTTAATCAGTTGATACGTATCTATATAAAAATAATTAAATATAATTAAAAAAAAAATAAGAGTTTAATAAAAAATAATAAATAACTTTGCGCCATTCCCTTAGGAACATAACCAATCCGATTACAGACAAGTAGATGATTGAGAATGATTTTGAATTTTTATCACTCTTTAATCAAATTATTTTTTTTTCCTAGAAAAAATTATTGCTGGAAAAAAATCGCATTTCGAGAAATTAACAAAATATACGAATTTTCACGAACAATAATAGATTATATTCTAAAATATGAAAAATTGGCGTAATATTCTCTTATGTTTAAAACATGCTTTAATATGCTTAATTATTTTTTTTTTCTATAAACTCTGTGATGGATAAATCGTCCACATTTATCACCCTCGTAAAGTTGCGTAAAATCAATAAAAATATGTAAAAACCTAAAGATCCGCTCTTTAGTTATAATACACGCGTTTCGTCGGATTAAACCGGGATTTGGAGACTTTTCGATAAATCGCGTTTGTAGTGAATATCACACAACGGATGTTGTACATCGGTGCAGTTTATCTTCGATGAAATCGCTTTGGAACGAACGAAAACACAGTTCGGTGTTACCCTGCACACCATCCGTGATGACTCGTTCAGCGCGGCCGCGGTCGCAGTGTTGGTTTAGTCCTTTGATAACAACGTTGCGAACACGGCTGCGGTTCGAAATGAAGAGGACGCGTTGATTTCATATTAACAGCTATTGTGTTTTCATATGTTTTGTTTAGTGTGAACTGGGCGTGTGAATCTAGCCAACTAGATTATTTGACATGGTGTTTTCGTCACGTCACATAGCTTAACAGCGCCTACACGGCTATATTATTATATTATATTATTATAATCAGCTGCATGCAGATTGGAAAAACAGAGCGGCGGAAACGCCGAATGATGCGGTACGCACGATTCCTCTAACCGATGACTGTAATGAAGTTCACTGATGCAGTGCGCAGTGGCGTATTTATGGGGGGGGGGTGATTCAGCCCCCCTGAAATCCAAAAATTGTTTATGAAGCCTGCTTATTATGTCCTATCAGATGTACGAGTAAATCGTAAAGATTCAATACAATTTTATAAAGAATTACCAGTAACAACCTAACAAGTTATTCATGTAATGTGTCTGACGATTTTGATCGTAACGATTATACCTTTGAGTTCGGTTTAATAGGCCGAATTGGGGAATTTCAGTTGGAGAAAATACCCTCCCCCCAAAAAAAAAAAAAATTAAATACGCTCTTGCCGTTGCACGTATTGGTGACGTGACTGAAGGCCACCGTCGACTCCGGTGACATTTCTTCTAACCGATCAATTTATATCGTTTAACGATTTAAGGGATCTTGTGAACGATTTCGTATAGTATAAAGTTTAGGTTTTAGACGAGTGAACAGTGAAAGATCTATACAACACGCATCGTTAATCAACGATAATTCTCGTTCACTGTTCAAAGAAGAAATCGCTTCGAGAAGATTGGAACGTGCACGACGTGTTGATGCTTTGTTGCAGACTGGATAAACGATTGCCCGTCGTAGAGAAGAATCCGAAATCGAGAGGCGTCTTTGAGAAAAGCGTGGATTTTGTGGTGACGAATTTCTGTGAAGTAGCTAACCACATCAGGTCAAAAGCTCTAATGCGTATTCGCATGCACACGGAAAACCGATTTTCCGAACAGTGCAGTTTTATGTTGTGAAAAAACATCCAAAAACCAGCGGCCTCGCGTATTCGGTTATGGAAGTGGGCCATAAGCCGCGTGAAGTATCATAACGCGCGCACGCGACGAGAAAACCGCGGCCGTCGACCCAAGCGAAACCATGTCGGAGAGTTCTCGTCTAACATGATGTATATACATCATCTTGCTTAAAAGTCACAGAACTCATTTTCCGTCATGTTTCGTATCACACACTTTTAAGTACAACTGCAACTGCACACACGTCTTCGCCTCCTCTAACACGCCTGCACAAACCTCCGAATAACTCGGATTACTTTTTTTTTTCCCCATGCCTGACTTTAAAAAATATTTCTAGTAAAGTGTAACGCTATGAAAATTAATTCGAAGAACTATTGAAAATAAAATTATGTTATGTTAATTTCGTTTCGATAAAAAGACCATAGATCGTATATACAATGGTTATGAAAAATGTAGTTATTTTTTTAATTTTCTTAGTAAAAAGTATATTATTATATATAAACCGAACATATAAAATATTTTAAAATGAGTCTTTATTGTTTTGAGGGTGAATGAGTTCTTACATGAAAAAAGTACAAATAACATTTATTATAGTATATTTAATTTTAAAAAAATTTGATTCTTGTACTTTTTGGCCTATCTTAAATATTTGAGACGAGAATCAAAAAAATCGGAAAATCACCCTTCATTGAACTTCAACCCTTTTGAGGCACGCCTTAGGGTTGAACAATTACCACGAAACTTTACACAATTCACTTTTTTACAGTTTTAAACAAATTCCATGGGTAGCCCGATCAAAATTAAAAAAAAAAAAATAAGGACCACCCTAATATACATATTATTATCTGATCTTGTATTTGAATAATCGTTTCATGACTTTGATACCTAGTCGAATGAAAGTTTTTTTTTTCAACTCACGTTTGTTTACGATACTTATCAACGATTAAACGAAACATTAATCAAAATTATAAATAGCATAATATTAAAACAAATAACTTTATGATTTTAAACGTATAATTATTGATAGTTGTCTTGTGTAATGAAATCGATAAATTAACTGTACGGTTGAAGATAAATCTATATAACCGTGGTCAACGCATATCGATATAGGGGGACAAAACAAATTCAAAAGTGGTCGTTTGTAAATTTGTATTCATTAAAATATCATCTCGAATGGTACACGGTTGATCATTTCGGACTACGCGTAATGGATTTCGTAAAACAAACACAGTGTGTGTGTGTGTGTGGCGTATTTCACACAGATAACCGTATAGCTCTGGTGGTTGGTGCGAGTGCCCGCATCGGTACACACGAGTCCGTGTCGTTGACGGATCGACGCGGCGGCGGCGTCAGTTATGGAAAAAAACAAAAAACAAAATCGACGCGTCTATCGCGTCTGACTTTGATCGAGTTGCCGCCGCGGGGAAAACAATATTATACGTTAAAGGCGGCGAACAATGATAATCATAATACACACACGTATATAATACTAACACGCAGGTACTACGCGCGTAATAATAATAATAATATATTCGGTGAGATCGCGCTGCCGCCAGCCGATCGTATGTACATGGCGTATAATATTATATATTATGTAGGTATATACTATATTTATGTATACGTACGCGGGAACACATCATAATAATATTCGCCGCCGCCGCCGGGGTAATAATTTTCATATAAATCGCGTAGGACCGACGGCGGCGGCGGAGGAGCGCGAACAAGATGGATGGTAAAAACCGCCGTCCGCGGGTGGTGGTGTTGTGTGCACGCGCACTCGCGCATCATCATGATGGATTGATATCACTGGCAACCAAATTGATCTTAAAAGACAATGATTTATTAAGCGGAATGGCGCCTATAATATGTTATGGACGACAGGCGACCGTCTCCGTCCGCGCCGAGCCACGGGAGGGTTGCGTTTCGGAAGAGTGGAAGAAAGTTACGGAGAGGGTAGGAGCGAAGAAGCGAGAAAAAAAAGAAAAAAAAAAAACTCTCGATGCCATACCCTCTGGGTTTACCCCCTGACCTCCGACGACGCCGCCGCCGTCGTCCGAGACCGATCGTTTATCATCGACTTCCCGACCACCGCCACGTCACGCACGCACTTACACACCGGCTTCGTACCCCCGGCGAACGTGTGGTGCGACGAGTGTGTGTGTGTATGTGTGTGTGTGTGTGTGTGTGTGTGTGTGTGTGTGTGTGTGTGTGTGTGTGTGTGTGTGTGTGTGTGTGTGTGTGTGTGTGTGTGTGTGTGTGTGTGTGTGTGTGTATGTGTGTGTGTGTTTTGAAAACACTCTGACGTCGAGATTTGCACGGTTTTCGACAAGGCCCCTTATTCGATTTCTCTTCGTCCGATCGTCGTCGTTACCTGTGCATGGTTGTCGTATTATTATTGTCGTCGTCGTTGTCATTGTTGTTGTTGTTGTTGTTGTTGTGATATTATTGATACCACGATCCTACATATGTGTGTGTGTGTGCCCATTATGTACGCACCCGGTCCCGAGGATCAATATAAATCGTCGATTAGACCGTGTCCTGCGTATACACCATTTGTATAATATAGTGTATACGCGTACATATACAGGATGTTTCACGAAGATCTGACATGTTGAATAACTTTTGTTCTATTCAATATTTTTGAATTTTTTTTTTTAAATTTTTTAAACTCAAATTTCAAAATTTTAAATTAAAATTTGAGTTTGAAAAAAAAAATCAAAATAGCCATTTTGTAAACATGATTTTTAGAAAAATTTTGGTGTTTGAAATTCTTATAAAGGTTCATCCGTTAATGCTCTATGATTTTTTTAAGTTTACGAAAAATCGAAAAATTTGCTAATTATTACTAGTGATATTATCTGATGACTGATAAACGATACATATTATTACCTTTTTCGTAAACTTTAAAAAATCATAGAAAATGAACGGATCAACCTTTATAAGAATTTCAAACACCAAAATTTTTCTAAAAATCATGTTTACAAAATGGCTATTTTGATTTTTTTTTCAAACTCTAAAATAAAATTTTAAATTTTGAAATTTTAGTTTAAAAAAAAAAAAAAAAAAATTAATGTAACTTTATTGTAGCGCTAGGCTGTAGTATTTATTTTTAAAAAAAAAGTCAAAAATATTGAATAGAACAAAAGTTATTCAACATGTCAGATCTTTGTGAAACACCCTGTATGTTATGTGTGTATGTGTGTGTGTGTGATATTTTATCGTACGAAACTATTATAATATGATAAATTATGATGATTGCGCGTTCTCGTCTCCCTGCGCATTCAGAAATCCATAATAGAGTGTACACATATCGCCACGGCGGTATGCACGCACACTGGAACCTCCTCGGTACTCACTGCACTAATGGACGCATTCTTTCCATGCAGGGGACGCCTCGGAACTGCGCTGCGAGTCCCGCCGAATGAAACGCGTCTTTCGACACAATAAATACAGTCGTCGTCGTCACAAGAGTATAGTGTGTCTATAATCGGTATAGTGCGTCGTCCTGGTGCGCTGACCATCGTCGACACTGATTCGATAAATTGTCTCCAATTGACGAACTCGTTAAATTGATATTTACCGTGCGCCGAAAGTGCCGTGACACGATAAAAGCGAATCCGTACAATGCGATGAAAGAAAAATATTCCGAAAGCCGGTGGTCGATACACGAAAACTATTTGAAATGATCACAAGCCACGGATTGTTTTTTTTTTTTTTTTTTTTTTTATACAAATTTTTATATACAAATCGGTTGTTTAATATTATTTCAACGTAATTTTATTTTATACCTACCAGATTTTTCTATTGTGATATCAATCCGAATTTCATCCTTGTAAATTGTGTTTTTATATTTTGCAAGCGCAAAATCGTAAATAACTGGTTTTTATTTTTTTTTTTTTTATTTTGAATCACTTCAATAAATTTCTATTCTTCTTCGGCAGAAAAAGTTTATTTTGCCGTATTGTCGCAGGTGAAGGTCGCGATACACTGCTTTCCGACCGGTGCTGTCGGTGGTCGCGCCGACAAATACATCACCGTGGTTTCCAATGTGCGATCGACGTGTGCGAGTCAATAATAGTCGTCGCGTTTAACGATCGTACTGCTCTGGAAGCAGTGCATTGCGTGCGTCGTCGCATTGCGATTTTATTCTGAACAAATTTATTTTATCAATTTTTATAAACAATTTTTATTTAATCGAAAAATGTCGAAAACGACGAAAACTCTATTCACTACAACCGACAATGACCTGTAAGTTGAGAACGCGAGTAAAAACCATGTGTGTTGTATGACAGTTTGCATGAAAACATAAAGATCATAAACTGATCACAATTTAGCCGAGAAATCCGGGAAATTTATTTTTATTTTCTTATAAGTGACTATTTTATTGAACATATAAATAAGCCTTATTTTACTCTTGTTTTAATGTTTCTTATCGGCTTCCAATATATTGTACTCGAAGTATGCACTATATCTTATTCTTCTTCCTCTTCTAGTAAATGTATGCATTTTTTTAAATTACTATTTATAAGTATTTGCTCCATTTTTAGTGATGTTTAACGACAAATTAAAAAAAAAGTCGGGAGTGCGCATTGAAATATCGAGCTTAACTAAACTAAACTGAAAATAAATGCCAGCCGCAGCCTTCGATCGTCCTGTAGAAAACCAATGCGCACGCAACGATTAGTCGTTGCGTAAAATCGTTGCGGCTATTCGCAGCTTGGAAACCGTACCTTAAGTAGACGCGCGCGATCAAGTGTCGGAGGCGGACGAATGAACACGGTCGTGTATCGGATTCTATAGCGTCCGTAAACGTCGCGTCACTTATTGGAAAACGATTTTGAGTAAAACTTAGTGGACCTAAATAAATAGCTCCTATACGTCTTGAAAAGTTTTTTTTTCGTCGAATTTCGACAGCGACTCGTTCGTCAAAGTTTAACGGCGGGACTGTTTACTAAACGGATTTGAAAATAAAAAAATAATCGACGCTTTAGAAAATACGCCATTATCAGTCGTCGCTATTGGGTGTTCACAACTCTTAAACACAATACATGCACGTGTGTGACTATCGTTCGAAAGAATACAAAAATTAAAACATTAAAATTAATTCGAAACGTTATCAACTATAAATGCCACGATATTATATGAAATAAGCATTCACGAAAACGGAAAACGCCGTGAGCGTAGTGACCAAAAAATAACTAACAATTAATTAACTCTACGCTACTTTCTACATGTGCAGCGTATAATTTATTGCGTGGCCGCGGGCCGGTTTAATCGGCCGTTTTTTCATAACGCCGTAAAATCAGAAGAAAAAAATACGATATCAGGCGTGAGTGCGAAACGCAGTAGTTGGACAAAGTTCAATTCGTACGTGTACACTGTACACGTCGCGCGGTTCGAGCAAACGAAATATTATTACGTAAACGACAAAACGTTAAAATTCGATTTCAAAACGTCTCGTATCCCAATATTGTAGCGCAGGACAAACACCGGGCACCGGGTCTTCACTCCGTGTTGACCGACTGTATACAGTGATTTTTAAAACATGCTCTCCTCATCACTAATCCTGTACAATTGTCGAATTCCAGTGCGTTTCATACGTCAAATGTAGAACACTTTTCTACGGCTACGTTTCTACGGAAAACAAATTTATTTATTTATTTATTTTTTTCGCCTGAATATTTTGAATTTTTGTAAAATGTAACCAGGGTTCCCGCAAAAAGGTTTTACCGTTACTTTACCGCCATTAACTTCAAATAAAACTAAAAAACTGAACAAATACCACCGCGCAGAAAAAAAAGTAACAAAACAGTTAGAGTGTTCTATATTTTATATTTTACGCGAAAAACAAAATCAAATTTACATAATAATATGCATAACGCAGGGTCATTAATGAGATGTGCATGCTCGAAATATCCCCTTGTACTTTTGCATTCATCTGCAGTTATCGAGAAATAAACTTTAACTGCGATAACCGAAATTTAGTCGATGTTATTTTACACACACGCACACAATTATTATTACCCGTTTCACGTTCGCCTCGAACGTTGTAATCGACTGGGTCTTAAACAAATAATTATATAAATATGTATAAGTACGCGCGCTGATTTGAAAATAAATGTCGCTGGCACATTACGTTGTATTTATTACTCGTATATTATAATCGCCGAGCCGTGTGCGCCATATACCTACTTACAAATTAAAAAACGTGTTTTTCGTGTTTATTTATTTTTTATTTTTTACGACATTATGATTTTTCCTGCCGGTTGTACAACGACAATAATGATGATTTTGAGTGATTGTGTGTGTGTGTGTGTGTGTGTGTGTGTGTGTGTGTGTGTGTGTGTGTGTGTGTGTGTGTTATACTTATACAAAAACCACAAAAAAATAATAATGTACCAATTAAGGCTGTTGAAGCATGCTGTATTTTGTATGCCTTTAGACCAGTGGTCGGCAACCTTTTCGAACTGTCAGGCCATATTTACGAATTAAAATGAGTTCGCGGGCCAGATAAAAATGAAAATATTTTATTCTTAAATCATGTATTATGCAAAAAATACAGTCTATTACTTAAAATAATAAAATGTATAAAATAAAAATTACAGTTTTTAGTATTATTATAATATGAATGCAATGTACTGGTCAAATGCTTAATGTGATTTTTGTTGTTGGATATTGTTGATTTATTTTTCAATTTCTACATTAAAATTTGTTATGCCCGCTCTAAGAACATGGTGGAGATGTTATCTTATCGGTAATTGTCAAGGTATACCTAACATTATAAAATGTGACTGATATAAAATACTCGTACCAAAAACTCGACGTTCAATTACATTTATGCAATATGATTAGGGTTCTACAATTTCATGAAATTTATTTTCTTGAAATATTTCGTGAAATAAATTCATGAAAGTTTCATGAAATATTTCATTTACACGAAAAATAAAAATTTTCCCAAAATAAATTAAAAAAAAGGGTGGTTTTTCAATTAATACATATTAGAGCTATTCAGCTATATTATGTAATAAAGATGAGAAAACACGTTTTAATTAGGTAGTATATCTATTCTATTCTATGAAAACATTGAAAACATAAATAATTTTTAAGCACAAAGTGCCCACTGCCTGTGTTTTTTTATGTTACTTTTAGTTCTATAGTGTTTAATTTTTTACTAAATTTATAATGTATAAATAAAGGTGATACCTAAATATAGCCTGAACCAAATTATTTACACTTGTACAGCTATACTTATACATAAAACATACTTACTATTTATTTTTAACCCTTGCATTTGTGAATGTTATCTATATGCTAAATGTTCCAAGAATTTACTCTTTACTACTTAACAAATGTCATGTCAATAAGACAATAAGTAATCGTTACGAAATAACGAACTATTATCAAGTAAATACAATTCTTCTAGCTCCAAAAATCATTAATAGTTACTACCACGGTCTTAGAAGATATCTTGTAAGACAGTGGTTACAACATAAAATTTATAAAACTCAATATGTTTTATTATTTTGTATCTGGTATAAAACATGGAGCTTTCATAATACGCCGTGTCGCACAGATTTTTATAAATTCAGTGCGTAGGTAACAAAATAATTATTAGTTTATATTATGGTCAAACTGTAAGTCTATAATCAAGGAATGATAGAATCTGATTGATAACATTTCACTAATACATATCATATTATTATTTACCAACATCATGTCATGTATTTAAAAAAAAAATTATATTGCAAGATGAGTGAAATTTTCAATTTTGAAATATTTCAAATTAAGAACCCTAAATATGATGTTCAATTAAATTTCGTCGTTCTTCAATTTAAAGCGGGCCGTATTCAATAGCCACGAGCGCCGAATGCGGCCCGCGGGCTGCCGGTCGCCGACCACTGCTTTAGGCCAATCAGAGAAAGATTAGTTTTAGTGCTTCCCGATGCACAATTTCAATTTTGAATATATGTACGAATTCATCATCTCTTTTTCTAAGTTACGTAGGAAAAACATAAAAATTTGTTTTTCAATAAGGTTTAAAAAATACTGTTAACTTCATAAAAACCATAAACTATTTTTATGTTATTTACATTTAAACAGTTCTAAAATCTCAATTATTTTTCCTACATAACTTAGCAAAAAGGTAAACTAATACAGATCTATGTTTTTCAAAATTTAAATCGGGTCACTGGAAGTAACTAAATAAATCTTTCTCTTTTAACGCTCCAACAATATAGTATGATAATTGAAAATATTTATCAATATTCTATTGATAAAATTAGGTGTTTTGGATGTTAGTTTATTACTATGGATAGCGGTGGGGGCTTGTGTCCCCTTTGCCCTCCTTGGATCCACCACTGTGAGTTGTAAACGAAAAAAATGTATAGCTCGACTAGTAGGAGGAGTGTAATTTTTTTAAATGCACGATCCGAATAAAATATATATGTTTAGACTTATAATATTTTTTTTCCATGTTACTGAATACGATAGTACAATGCTTTTTTATTTTTATTTTTTCTAAATATAGCTGACTTCAAAGTATTTTAAGGCGTTAAAAATTTAAATACAATATATTATTCAAGAGTATCAGCGTATCCTAAAATAAATTAGTTAGTTACTTATACTGATAAATGTTTTCAAATAATAGAAATTTAACGGGTATTGTAACTTTGACCGGTGTAGGTGGCGAATATATTTAAACGAACTTTCGGGGACCTGAAACGAAAATCCAAACAAAAACGAATACTGCGTGTAATGTTATATTACATACCGTGGGCGCGCAATTTATGTTTTTATAAATATTTGATTATTGAACAATAGTATATACGGCGGCAGAAATAATATACTGACCGATACGTAATACTAATGAAAGAGCTAGGTGTTTATATCGATTGAATGCGTTGTTTATTTCATACGATAACATAAATCATTGTTGTGTTTGTTTAAATTTAATGAATAGTTATTTTCGCGATGATTTTTTTATTTTTCACTGTCGTCAGTTATTAAAGTTATTAAATAAAGTTTAACTTGTTTTTTTTAAAGTAACCTTTTAAATTCGTGAGAAGTGTATGTTCGCGAGAAGATTTGGTGGAATAACTTCAAGACGATTCAAATCGAGTCTGCAGATCGCGGTGATCGTATATACCCATATATTTATTATATTTGATTTAATTTTGTCCATTGGTACGAGTTCGTCGTAAGTAGTTATTAACAGCTGATGTTAGTGTTATGCGTTCGGGTTTATTTGGTATAATAGTGGTTGGACGTCGTCGGTACAACTATGGCTCACTTGGTCGACGCTACTAGTCCGTACCGACACTAGTTATTTCACGCTTGAAAGTGATGTTTTGAGTTTTTAGTGGAATTATCGTCAATTTTTCGAGATTAGATCGCAATCGCATGTTTTGAAGCATTTCCAACAAGGTTATGTGCGGTGGGATAACCGAAAAGGAAATACACAGAGTTACGGCGACCGCCAGGTTAGACAACATTAATTTTAGTTAATAGCCGTTGTAGAGCCAATGACGATGAGATTAACGCGGGCGAAGAACGAGTGTTACAGTAAAATAAGAACGACTTCAGTGACAAGAGACCGTGTCAAAAGAGGCATCGAAAAGAGAACCCTGATTTATGACGAAGAATAACCGTAGAAATGGATATGAATAGGACGGAATTCGCTAGAAGAATGAGGTAGAAAATAGGGTAAAATACAGAAGTATGTAACTAACAAAAAAAAAGAGTATAAATAATTCACTTTTTTTTGGGGGGGGGGAGTAATGAGACGTGGATTAGGCCTGACGAGCAAAGCCCAACCCTCTACCTCGTATGTTGTAAAAGGTATTTCATTACCTACACTATAATATATTAATATGTCATGTGATATGCGAACTCGCGATGGCTTGTAAATGAATATTTTTCCAATATTATTTTATTTTATTTTATTTTTTGCCTATCAACCCCCCCCCAAAAAAAAAAAAAAAAATTGAACATATTTTGACGTACTAACGTATTACAATGGCATTGTTCGTCGGGGATACCACTATAAAAAAACGCGCCGAAAGCAATACCTCATGCTTTAAATATAACACACCACGCGTTGTAATCTATAAACGATTCGATGCAACGCTCGGTTTTTGTTATTGGACAAGCTAAGGTGGTGAGGAAACTTGCAAAATTATACTATTTCTAGATACCGGAGGTCGATGAATTTCGCATGCTTTTTGAAATATCAAAAACGATACTTTCTCAGCTCAAAATGTGTTTCAGTTTCATAAAAAGTTACATAACTGATTTTCAATTAGAATTTTGTGTTTTTTTTTTTTTTACATTTCAATGTAATTTTTACGTGGCTTCTTAGGACATTTTTTAAGTTATTGAGCATTTGTTTTTTTACTATTTTTCATCAACCAAGAGAAAAATAACAAATTTATTATTCCGACTAAAACAAATAATAATCAAAATGCTTAAAATAATATTTTTAAATTGTCTTCTAGATAATTTAGATTATATCTGTTTAAAAATGCATACTTTAATCAAATACGTATATGTATATTTAATATTATAATAACTAATTATTTAAAAATCAACTAATAATTTTAGCGATTTTAAAAATGGCACTTTTTAATTACGTTCAGATCATGAACATACATTTTCTAAGGGGTTTTTCGTTTGATTTTTCTATATTATTTTATCTTATCGTAGTATCGGAGAAATTTCATCCGTCTTTTTTTTTTTTCGATAACTAGCAATGATTGAACTCTGTTGTGTTCAAAACTAAAATGTAGTTCGAAATTTAAAAACCACGGAACAATATTGTTTCTGTTCGATTTTGAATTTTCGCAAAAGTAAAGGCGTATTAAACGATAAACTTACGACGCAGGGCGACCAAGAGGATCATCGTTTCTCTAACACGCGACACAGAGACGAACTGGATTTATTCCATCCTGACGTTCAGATTGTTTTTCCACGATTCAGAGATACCGTGTCTCTTTGGTCGATCGATTCGCTCCCGAGTTCACGAGTTGTGTTTTGATTTCGAATAACCGACCGTAACACCAGTGTATAAACGTGTCGATACACGCAAAATACAACGCACTCGACGACGAATCGAATAATTCAGATTAAAACGCGAAATCAAACGTCGAAATCCGCTAAAATTATCACTATTAATATTAGGAACTGTGAAGTTAACGGAAAAAGAATAATAAATATACAGTTTTTAATTACGTCTATTCAAGCTATTCACCATAAAGATTTTTATTGTTATTTTCGTGATTTACATTTAGTGAACGAAATAAGGAAGGGCTTTATTAGTAAATTTGTTTTGAAATTTAACTATTGTGGACTTACTGAAAATGTATTTAATGAAGATCTAAAAACAAAAAAATTTAAATATTAATATGGCAACGATGACATGTTGGTCAAATTTTTTCTCAAACGGAAGAAATTTGCGCTGCCCTTAATATGCCAAATATGTGTAATCGTACATATCAAAATGTACATAATGATGTTTATCGACATATGTACGACTTAGCTTGGAATGAGATGGAAGCTGCTGGTGAGGAAGAGGTAAAGTTGGCTATCGAAAAAGGAAAGGTGGATTTATATGGACGTCCTAAAATAGCCGTGATTACAGACAGTGCTTGGAGTAAGAGGTCTTATAAAAGAAATTACAACGCGTCGTCGGGAGAGGTAAGTATGTTATAGCTATATCATTTTATTGTTAATGATTAAAAAACACAAATTCAGATCGGTTTTCGAAATTAGAACTAGAAAGTTAAGATCATTTCTGCTTTAAAAATTGGAATGCACCTTCAACTGCAATGGAAGCAGACATTATAGTGAATGGTTTTAAAAACAGTTTCGAAATGCATGGATGCCAATTCCACGGAGCCCCAATTAACATCATTCTATATAAATAATTTGATTACAGAGCAATTCGACTCGGGATATGACCGTGGATTGTCTATTAGAAATAGCTTATAATTCCAAAGTGCGTAAAATGTTTTTTAATTATTTAAATTAAATAAATTACGCAAGAATTATTAATTATTTGTGCATTAGTTTGTATTTGTTCAACTACGATGTACATTAATTACTACTCACACAATCACTCAGTTCAAACGTACTAGTCATATAAAATGCCTAAAACTCCTTAAAATATGTTATGCTCCAACAGCCTTAACACAGCAGAACTGGTTAAAAACATAAAAACACGCGAAACATCATTTTCAGTTCAATATATTTTAATTTATAATCATTTGAGTTATGATATTATAGTCTGTACATGACTTGTATGAATTTACCCACTCGCACACACACGCACAAAGCGCGTATACGCTCAATGGTTTTATAAACGCAATCGAACCAATTTAAAACGCAGTAAATTTCAATCTAATCTAGTTGAAAGCCTTAAGTCACCATGACAGTGACTCGCTATAAAATACATATAATTATTATTATTATTATTGTCACCGCGTGCGTATACTCTAATATCGCCGCCCCCCCCGTATCGCGTGTACACTTTGACTACCCGCTCGCCTCTTATTCCGCCTTCGGTTAGGAGCCACTCGAATGAAATCACAATACAATACAGTTGAGTCAGCAGACCGAATAGTCGAAAAAAATTAATAAAATATGTCCGATGATCACAAGTTTTATAGATGGCTAATATTTATTCTGTTTTTTTTTTGTTTTTATTTATTCGATTTGTATTGTTTCGGTACATCGCGTGTTTTCGAATTGTGACTAATTCTACAAATATTCAATAAAAGTTGTTAACATAAACACTGATAGGCACAGCTACACGTATAATACTTAGGACGTCGATATCGTTTTTTAAAATTATACAGATAAATATTTGTTTTTTTTTTAATTTTTTTTATTTATTCTTTACAAAATGTTTCAGCACGCCTGTTGCTGTGGCGTGTGTATTTATGTTTTACAATATTTGTTTGTAATATAATCATACTCGATTCAGGGCATGGGTTAATAACGATAATGGTAATAATTATGCGATAACAGTGATGTTATAATATTGAGTATGGGATTTTTAAGGGCCTTTTCTTTTGATCTTTTGATGACGAATCGTCGTCGCCTGATAATAGAATGGGCAGGGGAAATATACGAATTTTCTGATTGAAAAAATATCGCGATATTCATGAGTGAATACATTCAAATGCGTATTTTACTGTAACGTGTTTCGCGGCACTTTACCGGCCGGCACATAGTGTTGTATCGCAAACACTTAGTACAAACCTAGTTTATACACGAATAATATTTAGGCCAGTCATGAGTCGAGTTGACATTGTGTTATATCAGAGGTATTCAAACTTTTTCATCCCAGGACTCCTTTGAGTTTTCACAAAATTTCGGCGGATCCCAAATCATTGATGACAAAAAAAAAAATCCTCGCATACTTGTACGTATATGTGAATTTATTTATTTATCGTACGAATTACACGAATAAACGTATAATTTTTTTGTTTTTTTTTTTTTTTATTTTAGAATTATACAATCTGTAAATATATTTTTACAATGAGTACAAGTGGGATTGTAAATTTGAAATATTTCAATGAAATTATGAAAAATATTTTATTTAAAAACGAAATTTAATTATCAATAAATGTGAGCTCCTAAGTGTAATAATACAAGACTATTAGAAATAATTTACAGACCGGAGGTGAAATTGACCATGACTCCAGCTGCGACGGCGTCTAAAAAACGGCGTGGAAGTGAAGACCATGACGATGACTAATGTAGTGGCTGATATACCATGATGTTATCAACGGGTTCCAGGTAAGCTGTTATTGTGGCGAATAAAGACCAAACACTCAAACAAAATGATCTCTTTGACTTTTGCACACTAATTAAATGGTTTCCGCTGGTCTTCGTTTGTGAGAACGCACATATGCGTCGTGAATCTGAATAATAGAATGTTGGATACGTCGTGCCCATATAATTTCCGAAACACGCTGGGCCACAACCTACTGTACTAACTGCACGTTTATAGAGCTCGGTTCAGTCTGATCTCTGATTCAAACCGATTCGGTAAGCACCACACTGAACCACGGTTCTACCATTTTTTTTTTTTTTTTTTTTTTTTTTTTTTTTTGTATTATTATTTGAAATTGTCTGGATTTCAATTCATATATTCTTATATAAGTCTTAGTCACACGTCTTAGTCATGATCTCACTTTTAACGTCAATTTAATAAAACAATTTTTCACTCGTCTTTCGTGGTTAAATTGATAACAAAATAATATGTTTTTCGAACTCTTTGTTTGAAACTTTGAACCATCAATGATTATCCACGCACACCATCTCCACGGTTTCTGGAATGGGTTGTGCGTTGCATATCGATGTTCCTTGGTTTTTCTCTCGTCCGCCGCTCACCTACGTCCATAATAACAGCGAGCCACTACCGAGTCCCTGACATGTAACTCCCCCCCTCACGTTCTAGTATGGCTAATGCGTTCCGCCTATGGTCATCTTCACGTCAACGTTATCGTTTTCACGCAAGACATCTAGTGTGCCACCATTATTTCGCCTGTGCGCCGCGCCGTCATCATACCGTGTGCTGCCATGATTTCTTTTATTCCCCGTCGTATCCAAGGTAAACACAAATTAATAAAAAAAATTAAAATGCACCCTAGTTTTTATCAAGTTTAAAAAGGTTACGTATAAGCTACTCCCCGTTCGTTATCATTCGGATAAATGTACAAGTTGAAACTTTGACATCCCTACTATACTTGGGGTTGTAAATTTGAAATATTTCACTTGAAATATTTCGATTAAATTATGAAAAATATTTTTTTCTTTTAAACATGTTTATAGACGATTAGAAATAATATATTGATAAAACACAGAAAACATTGATTATGAATAACTTATCAGTTAGGTATAATTTATCAACCAAGGTATACGAATTAAAAACCCTACCTAAATACTGTTAATGGTCAATGGTTATAAATTATAAATTGATAATTACATATTTATATGGTATTTGTATATTGGTATTAATTTTATTATATTTTTGTAACCACTTATCATTTATCACGTATCAATTGAATCCCCTATTGGCTACTAAACTATTTTTACCACTTATTACTTTATTACTAATAACAAATATAAATAATTAAATTATTACTTATTACTTATCACTCAGTAATGGTTTTTGGAGCCAAGTTATGGCGACATGTCTTTGTTAATTATTATTTTGTTTATTAATTGTTTTGTTCATATTATTAATTCTTGGACAGTAAGTTGGACTTTACCAAGCTAGTGGTAACTTATTCAAAGTTACAGTTGAAGCCTATACTTAATTTGTAAGTTATAAATTATAATTATTAATTATTAGCAATTAGCATATTACCTATATGGCCATAAACTATAAATAAATTCTAATATATTATTACTTATTGAATAATATGGGGAAAAAAACAAGATATTCACAAATGTTTACGTGATGAACTTGGAAATAAAAAAACATATTTTTCATGAAATATTTCAAGAAAATAAATTTCATGAAATTTTACAACCCTAAGTACAAGTGATGCATGGAGTTTACAATATTTACATAATCGAGACAGCAGGCTTGAGGGATGATGCCAACCATTGTTGGGACTTCGGGGTGAGATTTGGTGATAGTTAGTCAACCAGTAGGTCTCGGCACCACGTTCTCTTTTAGACGCCTGCTGGGGTCTCCGGAGATGGTAAGGATGGAGAGTTCAGCTATTGGAGGAGTTCTGTGATCTTGTGCACTGGAGTGGAAACGTTTATAGAATGATTTGGCAGTGTTTAAAACTGTTTTGATGGATAGGTCTTTGTGTAGTGTGTAGTTGGAAACATAGGATGGAGCTTTTGTTATTTGCCGGAGGAATTTGGATTGGAACGTTTGTATCTTTTTGATATCAGAGGGCTTAGCAGCCCCCAGACTTGTAGGCCATATGTCCATATAGGTTTGAGGAGCATTTTGTATATGAGTAGTTTATTTTTTAGATTTAGACGATTTGATGTAAGGAGGTAGTGTAATTGGCGTGATCGATTGTTTAGGGTGAGGCGCTTGAGGCGGGTGTGGGTTTCCCAAGTTAGACGGCGATCTAGGTGCAGACTCAGATATCGGACTATCGGAGCAGTTGGTAGGGGGGTGTTATTGAGGTATATGTGGGGACAGTCTGTTCGTTTGAGTGTGAATGTGCACTGTATGGATTTAGATTCGTTTATTTTGAAACCCCATTCTTCATACCGGATCGGAAGTAGGTTCAGATGGTTTTGGACGAGGTTAGAGGCCGTTTCGGGGTCAGAGTGAACTGCTAGAAGAGCTGTATAGCCGGCAAAGTCGGCAGAGGTGGTGTGGGGTGTGGTGGGTTGGTCAGTTGTGAAGAGATTGAATATGAAAGGAGCTCCTTGGGGTACGCCGGCACTGATTGATGATATTTCGTGCATTAACGTATAAATAAATAGATAAAATTGAAAAAATCGAAATCAAATATTTCCATAATCATTCACAAAGAAATCATTATTGCAAATTCGCACGCATACGTAGATCATTTTACATAAATCGTTTTTATGGTTCTTTGACGCGGCTCTTCTCTCTATAACTTTTGAATACAGTTTGAATACCTCTGTTTTATAGGTAAAGTATTATATTTACGATCGGAATACATTTAACTATTGGTTTTATAAACTTTGATTGGGTGTGTTCTTAATTATTTTAGACTACATTATTATACTTACTTATATCGGTGCAATAGTCCTCGAATATTATAATACCATTAGCATAGGCGAAACTACGGGTCAGGCCAGTCAGGCCGTGGCCTGACCTAATGCAGACAATACCCTGGGAATGATACAGATGAAAGACATATTTGAAAAAACAATTACATTTAAAAGAAAACTAAAATACAGATAAGACAATTAAAATTAATGATAATTCTAGTTTATAACGCAAAATATTGATTTTGTTTCTTATAAATTAGATTTTGTTTAAATTTGTGTTGGTTTCACAATAATTTGTGAGTGTGTGTTTTTTAAACATTATCCTATTCGTATAGGTAGTTTTCTAACAATGCTGATAAAATCTCAAAAACTGCTAAGATTTTTCATACTTTTTTTGAATTTTTTAAAAATATTTTTTTTAATTTTAACGTGAATTATTATTTTCACAGTAGGTACATAGCGATTTTTTCAATCAAATTGTTATTAAATTTTAAATAATTTATTCATCCAGTAAAAAATATCCATTTTCAGATGTTTGACTAGGTGAATTTTCTTATCTATGTTCTAAGTTTTATAATGCTCAATTTGATAAATTATTTTTTTACAAGAGTTAAAAGTTGAAAAATCACGACTCAATTGTTTGTGTGAAACAAATATTTATATCATGAGTTTTCTTTGCCCGTATACCTAAGTTCCAATACATTGTGATATTGGAACTATTTTTATTAAAGGCATGTAGATATATTAAATATTTATATAAAAAACACAGCCGTGAGCATCAAAATTTGAATTGTCGATTTTTTTTTGAAATGGAGAGGGGGACATTTTTAATTATTTTGGCCTGACCTTACACAAATGTCTAGTTTCACCTATGACCATTAGGACATATGGATTCAGATCTCGGACCGTTGATACTGTATATTTTCAGTCACATAATATTAATGTTTTGTGCATATCTGAACATTTTTTAGTACACATTCGTGTGTATATTTAAGCATTTTTCGAGCGTTTTCTTTCCGGTTTTCGAAGCATACTAATTCACGTTTCAATATCAACTTATTCGACGAGACACGGTTCTAACGTGAGGTCAGAATCCACCCACGGCGCAAGGATTAAGATCTATACGCGGGCGCGCGCACTCGCGCACACACACACACACACACACACACACACACACACACACACACACACACACACACACACACACACACACACACACACACACACACACACGCACGCACGCTCAACGGTGGGTTACGCCACGCGGGTAAGCAATACGTCTTATTCGGTAGTACTCAAAACCGGCTCGTGTGTAACACTCTTCCGGGCAGAAGTGAAAAGTAAAAACATTAGGATTACGGTTTCGTGCAGCGGTACAGCATACGGTGTCGGTCGAGACGCGCGCCGGGCCACGATGGGCGCGAAGTCGAAATTTACGACCGTCTCCGGCGCCTTCGGGTCACCGTGGCACATACCTGCGTACGTTATATTTTAATTTATAAGCAATATCCACGTTGTCCGCGCGTGCCCGTAATCGCGCGTATATACGTCACGTGATGTAAATCCCGGATCAACGTGTACGTGTGTTCCTGTTATGCGCGCGTTCGACGAGCGCGTGCGTGCGTGCTCCGCGGGTGTGAAACCGTTTCGTCGTGGACAGGGTTGTAAATTTGAAATATTTCACTTGAAATTGTATTTCAAAATTGAAAATTTCACTCTTCTGGAAATATTTCAATGAAATTGTGAAAAACATATTTTTTTTTTCTTTTAAACGTGTTTATAGATGATTAGAAATAATACAGGGTGCGGCATAATGGACTCCCACGTTTCCGAGGTGAATTAAAAAAAAAAAAAACTATACAAGATATGGATTTTTTTTTTATTTATTAAAACTACATTAAATAAGGTTTTTTTTAAAGTTATTTTTCTAAAATAATATCGTCTAAATGATTGCCTTGACGAGCAACGCACATATAGAGCCGTTCTCGAAAGTTTTCCATCACTCTCGCCAGCATATCGAGTGGAATCGCGGAGATTTTTTGACGGATGGCCTCTTTTAGTTCTTCCGTGGTTCTAGGTCGATGTTTGAAAACTTCGTATTTTAGGTATTCCCATAAGAAATAGTCACATGGACTCAAATCAGGGAGGCGAGGAGGCCATGTAATGTTTTGTCACACATTCGGCGTTTTTGAAAAACGCCTCGATGACGAAACCACGTTGTTCACCTGACCACAACATTGTGACGACTAAAAATCGTATTAATTACCTAACCCAGTGAAACAAACCGCTTTTATCTGATCAGTTTAATTACGTGCTAATGATGTTTTGAAATATTGTAGTCCATTACGGATTATTTTCTAGAACGGCTCCAAATGTGCGTCAATTGAAATGGCAATCATTTGGACAATATTATTTTAAAACAAACAACTTTAAAAAAAATCCTTATTTAATGTAGTTTTAATAAATAATAAAAAAAAATGACCATATCTGGTATAGTTTTTTTTTAATTCACCTCGGAAATGTGGGAGTCCATTACGCCACACCCTGTATATTGATAAAACATAGAAAACATTGATTATGAATAACTTATCAGTTAGGTATCATTTATCAACCAAGGTATACGAATTAAGAACCCTACCTAAATACTATTAATGGTCAATGGTAATAAATTATAAATTAATAATTATATATTTATATGACATAATAATGTAATATTATATTGTATTACAAATATATACAATATACATATTTGATATTATCAATCATGCAATTTTTCCTTGTTGGCATATGGTTGACTTCAATATTGTCTTATAGTCGGTTATCTAGTTTTTTATATGTCTATGTTTGTGTATTATTATGTACGTAGTATGTAACTATGTGACATATTTTCTTTGTTTCATACAATAAACTAACTTTTAATAGTGGTCACTTGGAAATAAAAAAATATATTTTTCATGGAAATGAAATATTTCATGAATCTTTCATGAAATATTTCAAGAAAATAAATTTCATGAAATTTTACAACCCGTCGTGGACAGACCGCGTCTGGTTCGGAGGCTCCGGGGAGGCGTGCTCGTACACATCGTTCTTGCATTACGCCGAAGGTGGGCAAGTCAGTGAAAATAATTAACTGTGACAAGTCGAGTTAATTCCGTCAAAATGCCTACAGTTAAAAGTTAAAAGTTAACAAAGAAAAAATTTAACTTGATGAGTTTAAAGTCAAGAAGGTAAATAAGATTAACTTTAGTCAGTGAGAAAAAAGTTAAAAAAAAAAATTTCAAGCTACGCAATATCATTGGTTATAGATATAGTATTTATAATCAATAATTATTCCCATATCATTTTCTAATCTCATTGTATACCTTTACCATTTTCGTATTTATAACGAAGTACGAATAGGCAATAGGTATATACGTTGTAATTTAATTGAATTTAACTTATATTATGCATGTACTTTAATCATAGAATATATAATTTGTAATATTCCAAAAGGGTCCTAATCCGTTTATTATTATAAAATAAAAATATAACTATACATAGGTATTATTAATATCTCGAACGACTAAAAAGTACTTTGTCCACTAGAATTGTATTTGCCGTATATTATCGATATCCATTCATAGGACATAGACTGATATTTCTCATCACCCGGATATAATACTTTGGTGATTCCTACCCGGTCATCGATTCAAACAAGAAAAACAATAGACCACGATATTTATTTGTATACCTACCTACTTAGTTAATCTAAATTTTTGAGAATTCAACGAAAAAAAAACAAAATTAACTTAATCGCATGATATTGATATTTAGCTATAAAGATAAATAAAAATAATACAAATTTTAACTAAGTGAGTTAATAAGTTAAAAACAAAAATAATTAACTAGTTAAGTTAAAAACAAAAAAAAAAATTAACTTTTTAACTTAACTTTAACTAATCTTTACAATAACCTTCGCATTGTGCGCGAGAGTACGCGGGATCGAGACGCTTTAACGACTGGCGCGAAAATTCACTGCACGCGTGGATCCTCAACGATAATCAAGATAACTGTATACGATGTCACGGATTGACAGAGATGCGCTGCACGTATCGTACGAGTGCGTTGGTCGTACAGGGACAAATGGACGGGGCCGTATGGGCGCGAGGATAGAGACACGTTTTTGAACCAAACATCAGTTCCAATATTTCGAAAACGGTAAAATTTAATTTTGCGCTTTTACTGTGTCCCGTTCAAAGGCACGTTTAAAGTGAAAATCGATTTCGCGAGAAGAACATCAGGCGATTGGGTTTTTAGGATTTCATCGCGTAACGTAGCGTGATCTCCGTAGAGACAGAGCTTTGTTTCCGTTCCGTTAAACGTCACACAGTCGATTGTAGTATATCCGCCGCCGCGTAGTACGAAAAGTCGGCACAGACGTTTTTAAGCAATGACCGCGCGTACACTTACACGATTATCGGTCCTTTTTTTTTCCGAGTGACACGGCACGGATTGCTGTTTTACGGTTTTTCGAGTTTTGTCCGTATCATAACTGTTTATCGCCAAATAGAAAGTTCTATTCGAAACGCACGCGCGTACGTACGCTTCACACAATCGTCCGACGGATCGGCCGTAAACATTTTATTTTATTATTTTTTTTTTTTAACCGTTTTATTATCCGTACAATTTATCGAAAATAATAAACGCGCGCGCGTGTATATAGCATACGTGTACGTGCAGTGTACAACACGCCTGCAAGTTATCATGATGATTTATGCGACGAAAATTATACGAGTCATACCGCGATAGCGTCTACGGGTGTATAAATAACACACATGTATAAATATATACTCGCAAAAATAATAATGATAATAATAATAATAATAATATGTAGGTTTCTGCACCTATATAGGTGCGATACGGGTACATACACACACACACACACACACACACACACACACTTACATGACGAACACGTATGTAGGTACATAAGTTATTATCAGGGCTCGTGAGTTCATGCTCTAAAAAATGCCTGAATAAGTATGCACTTATGCACTAAAAGCTGGAAAAATATGCATTGAAAAATGCCTTTAAAAGTTCAGAAATATGCATTTATATGCATTAAAAATCTAAAAATATGTAGATTAAAAAATGAAAATACCGTAAGTAAATTTTGAAATAACAAAAAATGTCCATTCATATCATTAAAAGTTTATTAAAAGTGATATTTTATTATATTAATGTACTCAATTTCAAAAAAATACGTTCGTATACGTACGCTTGTACTCGCTTTATCTGCTATATACGTTTTATTTTTAATAATTTGATGTTGCGAAAACTCAAATATATATTTTATAGTGTGTAAAAATATAAATTATTGCGTTTTGATCAAATTTTTGTAAAAATTTGCACAATAAAACAGTAAAACGCATAAATATGCCAGATAGTTAAAAAACCTCTAAATATGCAAAAATATGCAACATAAAATTTCACAAACTTAACCACAGTACCTTGAAATGGATTTCTATGTCACGTAGCATTAAATAGGTACGACTTAGCAAGATTGATATGCAAATACATAAACTCACGAGCCCTGGTTATTATAATGTTAAGAAAGGTTTTTTATTCGACATGTGGTTATTTACGTTTTAAATCCGTAATACAATACGCGCGTTATATTACGTACGCACGCGTAGTTGTTATTATGATGTGTATGAAAATTCTTCGTCGGAATCGTTTTTGAAAAATTACTTTCGGTCGCACCTACGTTATAAATTATAATATAATACGCGCGCGAGCTATTAAACACGGGCAGGCGATCGGTCCTCGGATCTATAGGATCGTCGCGTCCACCTTTATGTATTATTATTATTATCGTATGCGCGCGATGATATAATCTGTGCCGCGGCAAATTTATATATTATTTATGTGTGTGTGTTTATCTGGCGTAAATAAAATGTACAAATTATACAAACGCGCGCGCGCGCGCGCGCGCGTCGAATATAATACGAGTGAGTAAATATTATAATATAATACTTTCGTGTCTTGACAGGCAGAGTAAATTGAAAGCTGTTTATGGCGAAATAAAAACGTTATGATATTTATGTACGAGTTTTATTTTTTTATTTTTTTACGTGTGAAAAAATTTGCGATTTTCGAATTATTGACGACGTTTCACGACTCGTTTTTATCTCCGTCGGCCGGTCGCGAAACCGACGACGGTGTATTATTTACGGCCGTTTTTACAGGGAAAACACAATATTAAACACGCGTAGATGGCGGGTGAGTGAGAGAAAGGGAGCGAGTGAGAGCGAAAAATGCGTGAGTAGGAGAAACGTCCGAGAAGGACACGAGACGTATTTCTGCGATTTCATTCCGGTCCTATTGGCAAACACCCGTGTGTCTACGGCGGTGTAATAAACAGTGTATATAATTTGACGTTGATTTCGTCGTCGGTCGATCGTATCTGACGCAGCGCGTTCCAATGTACAATACGACGGACGTCTTCGTAATCATATATATTATGCGCTATACGTTCACGTGTGACGAACGTAATGTATGCTGAGGACCTGCCGACTTTGGATTTTTTTTATTTGATTTTCAACTATAATACAGTAGACGCCGCTTATAAGACTCACGGATATAAGGTCCAGTCGCTTATTAGACTCAAAATCGTCTGGAACGGTCCGGACGTATCCAAATACATTAAAAAAAAAAAATCGGTTATAAGACTCATCACTTCGGTTACAAGACTCAAATTTTGTGAAATAAATAGTAGAAAATAAACTTTTGATGGTTATGATTTAAAAATAAATTTATATTGAAAAATAAATCGCAACGTTTATCGTTATTATAGCGTGTACTGATTATCTGGCGGCTTTTGTCTGGTTATCGTAATTACGGGTACATAAATACACATTTTATTCTAAACTCCATTTCAAGAGCTGATATTTTTATTATTTTAAATTTTATACAAAATGCTGGATTCTTAATATGATCTTCATTTAGCTAACTCGACTAATGTATTTATTTATTTATTTTTGTTTTTTTTTTCTAGATCTATTTTATGTAAAAATTTATTTTCCTCCTGTTTTTTTTTCTCTTTGTTTATTTCTTGTTTCCCGATTTGCTATTGTTTCCCAAGGAATCGTAATTGTTGAGCTGTAGTAATTTTTATAATTAGAAGCTAATAAGAAAAAAAAATACATATACACGTGCACGTAGTTTTTTTTATCGGGATTATTAAATTTATTCAATAATAAATGTTTAATATTTAATATGTGTTAATGTATTAAAATCAAAACAATATAATATGTAGTAAAATAATACGTACATAATATTATGTAGTAAAATAAAATTTATAAATACGTAATACATTTTTTTTCCACTTCGCCTATAAGATTCATTCGGTTATAAGACTCACTTTGTGCTGGTCCCAAAGTGAGTCTTATAAGCGGCGTCTACTGTAATAATAATAAAAAAATATAAAACAAAACGTTATAATTACGTTACCAATGAAATAGTATTATACACGCCCGAGTAAGGCACGTGTAAGCGTACACATATACAATATACATAAGGTGACCATACGTCCCGTTTTGGACGGGACAGTCCCGTTTTTTGAATCTATGTCCCGTTGTCCCCTGGGAAATCTTCGGGACGATAAAATGTCTCGTTTTCAAAAAGTAGACAAAAAAAAATATGGAAAATAAATGTTTTTTGACGAAATATCGTTTTTAAAAAAATATACAAGTATTTCATTTTGTAATTATTACACAATAACATTTTGTACATAATAAGTTAATTACCTAGTAAGTGTAATAAGTTAATTTAATTTTTTTGTCCTTTAAAAACGTTATAAGTACCACAGAAATTTGCTAGTAATATTATTTAATTAAAAATATTTGTTTGTAACAAATAATTATGATTTTTTTTTTTTTTTTTGTCCCGTTTTGATAAAAAAAAACATATGGTCACTTTAAATATACATGGTATTATACTTGCGTGTGTTTCATACACTCGTGTTTATATCATCGGTAGTCATTAAACGTTCGGCGTTGTTGAATTAATAACGAATAATATATTTCTAAAGGAAAAAAAACCAATAGATACATCAGAATGTTAATGAGTGGAATATCGAGTTTTCGAGTAGCTTTTTGTACTATAATGTGTATTTTGTACCTGTATATATATATATATATATTTGTTTCTCTTTTATTTTTGTCGTTTACGTGACGATATTATTACGAAATTAAAATAACTCGACGAACGCGGGATCGATCGTATATTATTATTATCATTGATTTTTTTTTCTCTCGTTTCTGTTATTCAATTTTAGTGACTACGATCCGCACGAGCGGTAACAATGTTATTACTTATTACGAAGCCCTGGGGCAAAACGAAAAAACCCGAACCGGTAATTATCGACGCGCACATTGTCTTCGATATAATAATATATACGTGCTCATAAATATATAACGCGTTCGATCCCGATGATTATGCAAATTAGCGAACGTACGTGTATTTTAATAGAATGTAATATTGATGTGTGTATAAATCGTTCGTGTAATGTGCGTCTACCTGCACACGTATCAATGCGTGTACGAAGTGTACCACCACGCTCTATAATAAGGTGTTTACGTCGAACAATGGCCCCGCGTTTCGCGGCGAGGGGGGGGGGTTCGTGCAGACGACTTTCGTGACATAAATTACGTTGTTTTTGATGTTTTATCAATAAATACGTACAATTATTTACTTTCCTGTCACCGGCCATTTACAAATTGCGATTATATCGGACCATTTGTATCAGTGCACTGCGATGTGTAGTCAACATTAATTATACGCAGACCATCAGTTAGTGTCTGTCAACGCGTCCGATATTAATCGACGTAACTATTATTTTTTATTTTTTATTTTTTATTTTTTTATTTATTTATATTTTTTTTTACGTTTTTTTCTCGCATGTAGACTTTTGTGATAATTATTAATCGTATCCACTCACACACTCACGTATTCACACAAACACACACAGTTTTCAAAAATACCTATATATATATATATATATGTATGTATTATATATGTATATGTATATGTATTACATAACAATATATATAACAATATATATGTATAATTCTTAGTTTTTTACGGTTTTTAAATTTCGTTTATTTCGCCGGATAGAGTTCTGTGTACATAAAATAAATCGACTGGGCTGTGTTTAGATATGTGTAAGACGATTTTTATTTAAATATATGTAAAATATTATATTTTTCATCATGATCTAAAACGATGTTTCCTTACTTATGAAATGTTATGTAATGAACATAAAAAAATTTAAATAAAAACTAATTTTAATTTTTTTATGTAATTTTAAATATTTATTAGATACGTTCATTTTGTTTGATTCACTTAAGATACACATCGGAAACCTTAAATGAAAATGTTGGAATAAAGACTGTTATCTGAGTGTTTAGTAATACTTTTATTACAACTCGTGTAGTCATGTGAATAATACGAGTACATTAATACCTTCCATTAGGGACTAAATTATTATTATCTCAAACAAATAGGATTTATATATATCCTATATATAATATAATATAACATATTTACATTTCTATATTTTAAAATAAAATTACGCGTTTTAAAAATAAAGTATTTTTTTGGATCATATTTCAAAGGATTTTAAGTTTTTCCTCGTAAAATCTTAAATGGTTTATATTATAATGCGCTAACTACTTAAAAATAGATTATTTCATTAAGCACACACATAATTCAACCACCTGTGTGGATCACAATGCAATAAAATTATCGAATACAGTAGTACATCGAGTTGATATCTTGGTTAGGTAAATTTTTACTAGTATGTAATTGTATGCAAACAAGTTTGAAAACTGTGAATAAAACGATGACTAAATTATAGATTTTATAATTTTTTATTGAGTTGATGTTGTGTGTAATGTTTCGGGGCTTAATGTAAATTATGTTTTAACATTTTTATATATATCATTTTCCAAATGAACACTTATAGTAGTATTTTAATAACAAAATAGTCCTTAAAAACAAAAAGGGTCGAACAAAATAATAAAAATAATCATACTTGACACAATGACGAGCTGCAGTGTATAATATCGATGCGCGTTTGTACGCCTCGTAGTACGTGCGTATACAATTTAACAAACGCGTCGTCCGAAACGTCGAAACCGGTACTAACTGGCACGTGTTTATGCGCATCTACATTTTTAAAAATCTTTTATAATTTATTGATGATAAATGATAATAAGATCGCTTGTAAATTTATGATCACATACACATTTATATGACGTGTGGCTTATGGACGATAAATCAATAATAGCTGAAAAAGAAAAATACTCACAGAATACGTTAATTACCATAGGGGAAATCATGGATGATAACGCAAAAGTACTAGTAAGTATTACAAATACTAGAGTAGCACTACAAGTAGTGACGAAAGAAGATTATACGAAATAACTAAAATTGTATTATGTTAAAATATCATATAGCCAATAAGAGCGCTTTTTTTCAAAAAAGATCGGATCAATTCGTCTAAAAAAACCTACGTTCAGATTAAAATGCAATATATACATATATACATAGTATATATGTATTGTAGCGAGACATGGATAATCGTCAAAAGAGAGCCAAGAAAAATAAAAGTTTTCGAATGTGACGGCATGGAAGAATGATCGATGTGTACTAGATCTATATATATATGATCGTGAGTGGAAAAGTGGTGGACGAAAATTTAAATAAATATATCAGTTTGGAAAATGAATCGTTAAACGAAGAAATTAATGAACTGGCCGAGTTCGAAGGCATGTCAAATTTCTTGGATCAATTCTAGAAAGGCGTCTCAAACACTATAAGGGAAAAAAATTATACTACGACGTTTAGTATAAACATCCAACAAACACGTTAAAGGTCTAAAGAGACAATTAATATGAATTTCAATACAGTAGGGTCTCGTTAATCCGAACATGGGTTCATCCGAAATACGTGGTAATCCGAATGGGCTTGAGAGTTGAGAACGCATCGCATCGCTGTATTAATACATATTATGTACGTATCTAGCTAGGACGTTTGCGAGACAAGGCGTTTAATCAACATAATATGGAAACTACAGTTTAAAAAAATATGTAAATATTTTAAACGAAATTGTTCATAATACGTAATAAATTAACTGGCTGCCCACACGTCGTGTATAGTAATAATAATTCTTTACATTCATTGTCTTTTTAAATTACAAATTTTAACGAATTAATTAATACAAATATGTAATATAAAAGTATAATTAAAAAAAAAAAATTATGAAATGAAAATCAATTTCAAAATTTTAATTACGAGACAATCGATTTTTTGTGAAATCGTAGATAACCCGAAGAAATCGGTAATCCGAACAACCCCTTTTCCTAATCTCGTTCGGATTATCGAGACCTTACTGTAAAGGTGAATAAAAAACACGAATACTAATATCATTAAGATCGAATAAAACAGCTGATTGTAATAACATTGTGTTGTTCATGGTGATACTCGAACAACGAGTATGTGTCTTTGTGCGTAATCGTATGTTATTTTTGTCGGAGAATAGTGTATGACATAATATTATGTGCTACGGTTAATTGTGAAATTCACGTCATTTTATAATTATTCATCAACACATTTTTAAACACCGCCCGTTGTTATTGTTACGGCACCCACGTGTACATGTGTACACTGTACAGCCTGCAGAGGAGTCTCATGCAAGTCTTTTGATATGAACAAATGGCAAAATTCACCAGCACAAAAAACTTTCTACCGACGACCCCGCGTACAAGCGAAACAAGTACCAAAATAGAACCAGTCTGTTCGTCGAAATCACGATGACAGTATTTTCGCCACGAGCAAGTACATAACGCAGCGAGTCATAGGCGTGACTAGACTTCATCCGCAGTGGCAGCCTAGCTAATGCCCGGCGCCATCACACATTTTTTTTAGTGGTGAGAGGGGGGAGAGTAGTTTCTATACGAAATGTTGGTAAAATTTGAAAAAAAGTCTCATATACAGCTCTAGTTTACATCAACTATAGAAATACAATATTAATCTAGATATCATCATTTTAAATAATTAAAATGCCCTCAAAGTTTCAAAAACACAAAAAACATAGAATAACAATAATTACAGGGACTACGGTTTAACGTTAGCGTTATATTATGTCTGTCGTGTGAGTACCGTGTGTTGTGTCTGAGAATAAAATGTGAGATGTCAGCTGACAAAAAAATAATACAACAATATCTAATAATATAACCAATAATAGAGAGAGAAGGCCTTTATAGGACAGAATAGATGAAATTTCATCTATTCTGTGTTTATAGTATAGGGTTTTCCGAAGTCGGATAGGTTGATACCACCACTCCGTGCCATGTCTATGATAGACCTTAGACTGACTACAGAATAATAAATTAATGCTATCAATAGTTTTAAAAATAGTACCCGCACAAATAACAAACTATACCGGCAGAGACAGTTGAGTTGAGTTACCCACGCACATAATATTTTTATTTTTTTTTTTTGCGATAAGGATCATGACGTGTGGACATCATAATACTATAGTAGTATGGTATGTTTTTAGTTATTACTTATTATAATATATATGTCTTTCAACAAGTAACAGATTTCAAGTATCTAGGAACTAATATAAATAACCGTAACAATATGCACAACGGGATCAAATTGAGAATTGCATCAGGGAACAAGGGCTATTATGCACTTGTGAAATTGTTTAAATCGAAACTTTTGTCCAGGAAGTCTAAAGAATATTCAAGTTTTTTACGACCGGTCCTGACGTATGGTTGTGAAACCTGGTCGGTAACTAAGGGAGATGAAGAAAAATTAAGCATATTTGAAAGAAAAGTACTACGTCGAATCTATGGCCCTGTAATTGAGAATGGTGAATATAGAAGAAGAACTAACCAAGAATTGTACCAAATGTTCAATAATCCCAGTATATAAGTTCGTATCTAAAAAGTAAAAGGTTAGAATGGGCGGGCCATATTTGGAGATCGGCAGGTATTGCAAAAAATCTTTTCACTGGAAGACTAAGCGGTAAAAGACCTAGGGGTCGACCAAGACAAAGATGGGAGGACAGAGTGAAAACGGATCTCACGGAAATCTCAGAAGAATTAATAAGGATTGAAGATAGCGAAGACAGAGATAAGTGGAAAGATGTGGTTGAGGCAGCGATGGTCCTAAACGGACTGTAAAAGCTTAAAGAAAGAAAGAAAGAAAGCTATTACTTATTACTTATTAGTTATTACTTATTACTTATTAGTTATTACTAAAGACCGGATTTAATTGCATTAAAAACACTCAAAAATTGCATAATAAAATTGTATAATTGCACCAAAAATCACATAAAAATTGCAAAATAAATTGCACTATAAAAATGCAAGTTGTATTTATATATTTATAAATATTAATATTAAATTTTTGAATTAAAATTGATGATTAAATACATTTCTAAATTATTTTCATTAAAATTAAATCTACATTTCTATACTATTCGAGATTTGAGAAGTAATGAAAAGCTGTTTTCTTTCTTTATTCCTTTGTAATGCATTTATGTGTTGAACTAAAATAAATATACATGTATTTTTGAAATAAAATAATATAGAGTTACGTGTAATATTACGTGTAGTATGAGTATAAAATACAAAACTTACTTGTTTTGGAATGATGACCTAATAGATATTTTTTTTCAGTAGACACAGACTTTTCACATACGAGACAATATATAATCTTTCAATCTGTAGAAAATACTTCTTTATTTTCATTATAAGGAGCAATCCAATTCAAAATTTTACTTTTTAAATTTGATTTTATTTTAGGCATTTTGACGAATACGCTCACGGTCGGTTTGTGCGGTGTCAAGCTGATCAAAGAAATAGGTACTAAGGTATCAATAGGTAAACGCACACTAATCGTTGAACTATAAAATTACCACCATATATATATTTATATAGACGCTTTCATGCAATAATTTGATCTTTAAAATTCCAGACGAGCGATAAACGACATAGATAATACACCTTTATACTTCTAAGAAATATTGATTTGTACATTTGATTACGTGAAGTATACAAAATTGCAAAAAAATGCAAAAACATTAAAAATTGCATTAAATTGCAAAATAAAATTAAACAAAAATACAGTAATTAATACAAATCGTATGCATATTTGATCAGATTTGATTTATCTTAATTACAAAAAAAGTTGCAATATCAATTAAATCCGGTCTTTAGTTATTACTTATTACTTATGAGCAAATAAAGATACTTGATTTAAAATAAAATTTGGAACCCACCTGACTTAAAACTCGGCTGACCGGCGCCTTTAGAAAATTGCAGGGGCAGCCTAGGCACGCTAGGCTGCCACCGTAGACACGCCTATGCAGCGAGTTTAAAACGTCTCGTGTTTCGAGTTCAGGGTGTTAAAAACGCCTAACAAGCTCGACACGCGCCCGTGTGCGCCGTATCTCACTTTAATCGTACGAAACCAACACGGACCGACCACGATTTCTCATGACTATAATCTGTATATTATAATATTATGTTATTATATCGTATAAACCCGCACGATCGGGTTAACCCGTGTACGGTTTATACGCTCGCGCGCGCACAATGCTGATATCAACTGTAGTGGTGACGCACGCGTCATTCGTCGTCGTCGTTCGCAGTTCTATACGACACGACATCAGATCTAAATTTATCGGTCAAACAATAGCCATATACGAGCCATAAACGAGCGGATTTTTCATGGGGCCTAATCCGACGGATTAAATCCGCAGGTCGTCGATGAATCCAGTCCGTGGGCTAGATCCTCTGTATTACCAACTAACGTTAATATAAAAATCCTTTGATAAAAATGGATCGGATCCTTTAAAGGACTTTAGAACCCGTTCGTGTGTGGAGCTAATTCCGTCGCTTTCATAGGATTTGATCCGTAGGCCTAGATCCTCTGGTCTTTTAGCAATTCTTAAAAGACCACGGATTTGTAAGTGATTAAACGAACTTTTTTCTCAAACTATTTGTTTATATTGTTGTACATAATCACGAACCTATAACTTACGATGAGTAATAAAGTATGAAAGAAATGTGTGAGCAAAAAAAAAAATTGTAGCCACACCAGGTCTCTTCGCAATATATATACTTAACTTTATTTCAAAACGAAAAAATAGGAAAAAATGGGTGAAAAATTGGATTTCCAACAGAAATATACATATTTGGCCATATGACACTATTCCGTGAATCGAGTGCCAACGAACCTAATGATTTAAAAAATGATTTAAGAACGTCGTCATCAGAAATTAATCATTTATTAGGTAAGTGGTATTTACCGTAATTTTAAAAAAAATGCATTTAAAATATAATGATTCAAATCAGTCAATACTTTTACAGTGTACTATTAATTATGATTTATTTTTATTCAAGATTTACTCAGGCCTCATATTATATCTAAACAAGATACAGTTACGAGACAAACAATACCACCTGAAGAACGACTTATAGCAATATTTTGATATTTTTTATATGGGATCCGCGCCTTGTCAGTTATAGTGGCCGACAGAAGAATTGATCCGAAGGACTTATTCCGTCGGATTTGTTTAATACCTAAAAGATTTGATCACTTAATTACCACACAATAGCCCGCCATACACGAGCGGATTTTCGGGAGGATTTGGTCTTCGAAGGATCAAGTCCTCTGGTAAATCCGCTCATGTGTGGTTATCGTGGATGGAATCCTTTAGTTACAAAATATCCGACGGAATAAGTCCTACGGATCAAATCTTTTGTCGGTCACTAATTGATAAGGTCCGGATCCGACAAAATGTATTGTAGTGTTATTGATAATAATGAATTTCACGTTATCACTTATTTTTCTTATCATCTATTATCAAATATTTAAAAGTCGTTCGTTTGATCGTTTGAAATTGTGATTTGAGTTAGTGCTTGTTCATGCAACTAAGTATTTAGTATTTACTATAGGTTTATCACTACTGCAGTACTGCTGCTCGTTTAAGTAAAAGTGTAGTTATAACATAAGATATATATAATGGAGTGGAGTAGGTCTGTCTTAAGTGACTTCATCGATCATTACAGATCTAAAGAGTGTCTGTGGAAAATTAGCTCAGATGAGTACAAAAATAAGAACCTTAAAAATACAGCCTATATTGAGCTAGTCGATCAATTAAAATGTAATGGAATGAAAGATGCAAATTTGAAGATGGTGAAAGACAAAATACAAAATATTCGAAGAGCAGTCAGTTTCATGTCCTCATATGAACGTCCTGTGGCCAAAAATCTTAATGTTGCTATAAGTCGTTCTTCAGGTGGTATTGCTTGTCTCATTACTGTATCTTGTTTAGATATATGTGGCCGAAGTAAATCTTAAATAAAAATAAATCTTAATTAATAGTAATTTGTAAATCATTGATTGATTTGGATTATTATTTAAAACACATTTTTTTTTATAATTACAGTAAATATCACTTACCTAATAAATTATTGAAATCTGATGCTGACATTCTCAAATAATTTTTTAAATCGTTTGGTTCGTTGGCACTCAATTCACGGAGTAGTGTCATATGGCCAAATATATTTCTGTTGGCAATCCAATTTTTAACCCATTTTGTCCAATTTTTTCGTTTTGAAATATAGTTATATACAACAACGAGACTAACTGCGGCAAGAATTTTTTTTTTGTTCATACTTATCCTATTCATTTTTATTCTGTTATCCATTGTAGATTACAGGCACGTCAAAATTTCGGTTGAAAAAACTTCGTTTTAGTTAAATTATACAACTTAAAATCCGTGGTCTTTTAAGACTTACTAAAAGATCAGTGGATCTAGTCCTACGGATCAAATCCTATGAAAACTATCAAAAACTGACTCCACACATGAACGGACTTGGTCTTTTGAGAGGTCCGATCCGTTTTATTCAAAGGATCTTAATTTTATCGTTAGTGGGTGGTACAGAGGATCAAGTCCGCGGACCAAATTCATCGAAGACCTACGGATTTAATCCGTCAGACCTGGTCCTTCCAAAAATCCGTTCGTGTATGGCGGGCTATCAAATGCATCTACACAAAAACACACACACACACACACACACACACACACACACACACACACACACACACACACACACACACACACACACACACACACACACACACACACACACACACAAGCACGCGCGTGACTGAGTACATTGCGTCCGTTGTACATAATTGATCCACGGCGCACGGATGTCACACGCGAGTTATTATTATTATAACACCACGGAGCGTTTTCGAGATCGACGCGTGTCCCGAGGTGGACATTACGTTTTAATCGAAATACGTGCGGCCAGAGACATCGACGCACGGGTACGTTTCGATGAATACGACATCATACACGGACGTCGAAATCCGAGGACGAAGCGCGTCCGTGTTATTTTCGTTTTACTATAGTGCTATTATTTTTTTTCTCTTCGTCTTTTCCGCGCAAAACACGAGAGCAGAACGACACTATATAACTAATAACGGCGATAAATTCCGTCACTACTGCCTTGTGCACGTCTTGCACACGCAGTGGCGTAGCTGAGGGGGGCATGGGTGCATGTTCCCCCCTTGGCATTTTTATTGGTGGTTTTTTAATCACGGTTATATCCTGTATATAGGTAATCAAATAATATAGTCATACTTGCGATATTTATTATTTATTTCGTATTTTAAATTTTTATCAACGTTACCAAAGAGTAATATTGATGAGTGTTCCAATACGATTTACCCTGCAATATTAGTTCTTTGCTTCACATTCACATTCTTGCTTCTTTGCCAACAAGTGTAGCGACTGCCGAACGAAGCTTTTCCACTTTGCGCAGGTAAAATATTTAAGCTATTTATTCTTTGTTAAATTTCCCTAACATGTTTATTACTAGTAGACTTAAATATTCAGACTATAAACTACTGCTTCGATATTTTTCAGTTTAGACTATGTTATTTGCTAATATAGTTATTAAACATTTATTTACTAGTTAGCTATTCTTATTAATTATTATTATTCATAAAATATTCACTAATTATAATCAATAACTATATGCGTATTTATTGTATAATTATTTACATAATAATATGTTATAAATAAATAAATTGCTCACATTCGCTTTTGCTTTTACCTAGGCTTTTACGCTGTCCCATGATGCTTTGTTTTAGATTAAAAACTTGGTTAAGAGCAAAGATAGGCGAGGAACGACTAACTGGTTTGGCTTTATTAAATATCCATAGAGATATTGAAGTGGACGTTGAGTTAATCATAGATCAGTTTTCAAGAGTAAAAAATAGATCTATATTACTGTGAAAATTGTTTTAGATATATTTATTTTCTGATTTGTTGTACAATTTATATATTTATGTAGGTTAAAAAATATAATTAAAGGTGAATTTTGAATTCCTCTCGATATTTTGTGGTGTATTAAAATTTTTAAATAGCCCCCCCCCCTTGGTTGAGCTCTGTGCACACGTATCATACATTCAATATAATTACTAGGGCTCGGATTTATATTTATTTATGAAACCAAAATATGTATTTATGCTACCAAAATATTGTACATGAATATGTGCAAAAAACATGTATTTTACTAATATGATTTATTTTCATATATATATATATTATCTTGATTACAATTTATGATAACGTGCATTTTTAAAATTTCAAATTCAAAAGATCTTCGATTTGGTTATTGCCATATACCGACTAAATTATTTTTTGACTTCCACCGATGTTATTGGACAGTATTGCATTTTGACTATGTCTGAAGGAGTAAGTTCTACATCCAAAAAAACTTGAGAAGTATGACCATCGAGGTTCCCGGGTTTGCGGCTTTCGCCTACGATCACCCGGTCCACATGTTAGCGCTAGGCGCTATTCGCGGGCCGGGGACGTACGGGAGCGACGCCGGCAAGCCGGACGATCGGTCCCGGGTCGTCTATGGACCACCAGCACCGGCCGAAGCCGTACCTTTTCGAGGCCGGAGAGACCGAGGTCTCTTTGGGTCCGACCCCCCACTAGGTCCAGTGGTTTTGGTTTCCACTATCTTCACGCTGGTCCCACAGCCACCACGTTTCAGCCGAGGTAGGCTCCTCAACCTTGAGGGGCACTGCGTCCCGGACGGCAAGCCGGACGGGCGTACAGTGGGGCTCCCCTCTCCCGTGGTACCGACTGGGTTTTTAGTTGACGTCGGTGGGTCAACCCGGGGCGAACCCCTCCCACTATTTTGGCTTCCCGGGCCGGCTAGTGGTGGGCCTGAAAGTATGACCAGTAAGAATACTTTTGATAATTTTCATTTGTGCAAAACCAGAATTGTTTTGTAGAATATTTTTTACTTTGGTATTTATAATTTCACCAATTTTTCCTTGTACTTTTTTCAAGCTTTTTTGCTGTTTCCTCTACAATATTCAAACTTTCAATTAAAGTTAAGTAACGTGTTTATATGTATAAATCGGTATCTATCGTTTATCGAGGACATAAATATCGAAAATATATCGACCGTAGTATTATTTTGTTACTATTTTGTACTTTTGGAAACATGCAGGAAATTGTCTCCATTGAAAAATACATTCGTACATAATGAATGATTATTAATAAATCGTAAACGAACAAATTGTCGGAATATGTTGGAAAAATGGAATTATTGATAAATATGTAAAAACATGTACTTATGGCAAAATATGTAAAACTATGTAAAATAAAATACAGTTAATTTCACTAGAAATCCCTTGAAACAAAATATGTATCACTTACCTAAATTAATTTTTATCATGTCACAGTAAAAATATGTATTTACATATAAATCCGAACTTTGATAATTACACTCGTACGTATACAACAAGGTGGTTTTTACTCGTTTCGCGTGTCTGACGCTGACTACAATGACACCGCCGCAGCGGCGGCGACGGATACGCGCGTGATCGTAATAATAATAATAATATCGTCTAATCCAGCGGTTCTCAACCTTTTTTCATTCGCGTACCCCTTGACCTAACACCACTATTGCACGTACCTCAAATTTGGAATATACGTAATGGAAAGTAATAATAATAATAATAATAATAATAATTTCAGAGAAAAACTTGGAAATATTTATTTGTTTTAATATTAGCTTGCGCCATACAATTTGCATAAAAAATAATTATATCAACTTAACAGTTTAATTTTAATGTGAACCTTGAGCTTGTTTGCTTGAACTTAATTTTTTGAAATCTGGTTCCACACGTGACAAATAAACCCGTAAGTCTGAACTTACAGACAGTTTATTACGATACTTATTTTTTATGAACGTGTACGTATAAATAAGGCCGTTTCTACCAACACAGTGCTTGTGAACGGTAGCAGAACATTGAATGCTTTTCATGATAACTCAGGATATTCTTCTTTCACATCAGCCCAAAAGGCGATAATAGATTTCTCTTCAAATGCTGCCTCAAGTGAAGAATCCGTTTTTAGTTCTATTAGTTTTTCTTTTTTTTTTTTTTTTACTGATAAAACTGCAGACTTGAAATGGTTTTCACTAAAAGAGAATGCGATCCAGTGGTCTTCATTTTCACATTTAGGAAAGTATTTTTCATAAGCTGCTATGAGGCCATTCAAATGCTGAATAACTAGTTTTTTGATGTCTTGTGATAGGATCATATCAGTTTTATAAAGGAGAAATTGTCTAAAAATAATATACAAAAATTCATCTACTATTGAATTATCTACATTTTATAGTGTTTATATTATTATAACGATTAAACCATATCCCATTAATTACATATAATATCGCAGACTATTCGTACTGTAATAAGTATACAATTATTAAATTGTACTTCATTAATAGCAAACTATTTCAGCTACATTAAATTTCACTTTTTTCGCCATTACTCGATTTTTTTCGCGTACCCCTTAATATCATGTCACGTACCCTTAGGGGTACGCGTACCCCAGGTTGAGAACCGCTGGTCTAATCAAACGTGCTCGTGTATTATTCAATGCGATATACATGCGCGCAAAACTCGATTATTCCTCCACGATCGACCACCACCGAGAGTCCCGTCGAGTCCGCCGCGGCCATCGACAGACCGACTAACACGACGGACACGACTATGATATAATATTATAGTGTGCGACCGTAATAATAATAACGTCGCGTTACCACCGCATTCCTGCGCACACGGAGTCCGGAATCGAATCTTATGACGTCCGCGAAAATGGACTCTCGACGCCGCGCCGTGCAGACACACTCTGTTATTATTTCTATTATTATTATTATTATTATTATTATTATTATTGTACTCGTGCGAGCTGTACGGACCACACAACACAACGCGCGTGGTTAATTTTGGCGGACGACCCGAAATTCACCTGAATTACCGCATAAATTATTAGGCCGAGAAATCCAAATATCGTATGAGTGAATGTGTCACCAAGGAAATTCAAACGGAAACCATACTTAAAAAATTACGTAATATAACAAAAAAAAAAAAAAATAATAATAATACCTAATAATAAGTTTAAATTATACATTCGAAACACGGGCAAATAACGATCCGGAATATCAACAACAATCGAATACAAAAAAAAAAAAAAAAGAAGAAAAAGACTGGTACCTATGAAACGCTAAACTAATAAATTAACTTTAATAAATTCAAAAAAATAAATAATGTTCCTACTTATGAAAATGGATAGAACTAGACAACTACCATGTTACCGAACTGTTTATTAAATGTGTATTATTCTTATTCTTTATTCCTTTTACGCATATGCTTACTCTCGTACAGATAGAATAATTGACCTTTTTTATGTACTACGTTTTCGAAGGCACCATTGAATTTTTTTACATTTTTTTTTTTTCGTGAATTTTCTCCTAAATTATCATCCGAGTATCTCTGCAGCGTCCATTTTTCAAATTTCGATCCGGGCCGGGAAGGAGACCGCACACTGCATTTTGTTCCGTTTTTCTACTTTTCCGACGAAGCTTATAAACAACATCACAATATTTTGTCTATTCTGATTTATATTACGGGTTTTGAATACCTGCTCGAGTACCACAGCGTCACCCTTTGACCATTTTTGATCGGGTAAGGGAGGGGAGAATTTCAGTGGTGTTTATCAACGGCACGGATTTTCGGTGAGGCATTCGAATGATATCACGATTTTTTACACAAATCTATTGAAAACAACTAAACGTCACACAGACGCTCGCTTTTTTCCCAGGGCTGGACATAGTAAATCAGGAGTGGAGCGAGCACACGATTGCATTTCAATAATTTTTTTTTTTCAAAGAGTCATATTATAACAAAGACCACCCCCTCGATTTAACATTGTCGTGCCCTTTTACCCCACTTTTTGGCAGAGCCAGATAAGGCGGCACTCGACATACTGATCGGTCGTAATAATGTAATATTTACATAATTATTTATCGCTCGAGGGACGCTGGACTATTCGGCTGGCGATATGATACGAACTATTGTCGGACGTCCACTTAAACGTCACTCAAACGACGCTTCGTGAATTCGCCCGAACCACGACGTGTATAAAGGTTACGTGTTATAACGTAGACGCGTTGTTGTAATAATTGACCCAACAAATCCTCTCAGTTTGGCAAAATCAATGGAATTCAATACCAACATCTAATAAGCTCAAAACTATAAAAAAAAAAAATTAAAAAAAAAAGTGACACACTCCTACTTATTTCAACAGACGTCAAGACATCGCAATTACCCGCACCAGAATCGGACATTCGTCTCTCACACACTCGTGTTTAATTAGTAAATAGCCTCAACCAATTGATGCGACACATGCAACCAAGTACTAACCATCAAACATGTAGTGGAACTGCAGGGACTGGAACCGAGCCGAAAAGAACCGGTTCTGGAACCCAAAAATCCCTAAAATATTAAGAACCGGAACCGAATTTTTAAATTTTGAAAAAACTGGAATCGAACCGGAACCTATACTCAAGATGAAGAATATCGGGTTTCTTAAAACTATCCATTTCATTTATTCTTAAAATATTGAATTTAATTCTTACTTTTATGATATTATGTTATAAAATAAAAGTAGGGAATACCCATTGATAAGCATCGATCGATGTATGACTAGTGATGTGAGCTCGGTAAATTTACCCGGTAAAATTTACGGGTAAAAGTAAATTTACGTAAATTTTACCGAGCTTTTTTTTACCCGGTAATTTTTTTTTACCATCGAAAAAAATTGAGTGACCCCTTATTTTAAATGTTTTTACAAGTGGAATACGTTTATTTAGTAGGTATTTCTGTATTTTAGTTTATTATCTATTATTTATGGCTATATTTAGATTCATTGAAAAAGTAAACATTGACAGTGTTGTAGTTAGTACTAGCATTGATTATAAATACTAGTACTATAGTATTTATAATCAATGGTACTAGGTACCCCGTGTATTAATAACATGCGCGATTGCGCGAATAAGCGTGATAAATATTATCGTTGTTTATTTCTAAGTTTTAAAATTAGCTGACGGTTATCGGTGTTCAGTGGCGTAACTTGGGAGAAATTCTAGGGGGGGGGGATTATTTATTTTTAACCAAAATTTCAACTATATAGCGAAAAACTCCAAAGCCTACACTTACCAAATTTGAGAACTGTGTGCATCATATTTATTTTGAAGGGCTGGAAAAATTTAGCTTTTCTTTCTAATTTGTACTTCCACTTTTACATTTTAATGCTCAAATATTGTCAAATAGAACAAGAAATATATTGCAATTTTTCGAATCAATGTTCAGGTACTGTATAAACAATATAATAAACGTTATATATACCTAGTTTAGGTACACATAGATACAACTGTATGATATTTCATACAAAATGTAGAAAACATTATATGTTAAGATTTTTAATATTTAGAAATAAAGTATTTTATTAGTTTAATTACATTAAAATTTGAATTATAACTGATGGTAGAGAGGGAAAAATAATACCTTTGCCCCTCCAGTTAAACGCTCGGGGGTCAGTTGCCCCTCTTTGTCCACCCCAGATTACGCCTATGTCGGTGTTATTACTTATTTGCTATCATTTATTACTAACTATGATTATTATAATATTATTAATTACTATTTTATGTTCCTGATTACGATTATCATAAATGTACTAACGACGTAAATGTAAATTATATTATATTTTATGAAAATTATTTCAAAATAACTAATAAGTACCTACTTAAAAAATGAAAGTTCTATGAACGAGGAAGAATATTACAATACTGATGACATAGTAGTAGAGTCTGAAGGAGATCAGTTTGGTGAAACAGATTCAAGTGATGATGCATTTTTTAACTCTATTAAACCTACTCTTGCTTAAGTAAATATATGTTCCGAACTTAAATTAAATTTTTAATTATTATTATGTATTAGGTACTGTATAAGTCTGCAGACAGTTTTGTTATTGATTTAAGTTTTCTTGTTTTTTAAAGATGTGTTACTTATTTTGTTATTTGTTCTGTTGTTTATTATATTATACACTATTAATTTATTTGTTTTATTTTGATAAAAGTAATTATATAAAAAAAAACAAAAGTAATTGAACTATTGAAGTAATGTTTTTATGTTTAATACAAGTTTCATGATTTATTTTACATAATATAGTTTTCTGTTAATTCATAAAAATGATGAAAAAAGGTAAGAAATTTGATACATAAGCTTTATTTGAAAATTGTAGAAAAATTTCACTTAAAATTAGTTTTTTTTCAAAATTTACCAATTTACCGAATTTTACGTAAATTTACGTAAATTTTACCGGTAATTTTACCGAATTTTTTTTACCGGTAAATTCCACATCTCTATGTATGACCTATATACTGGTGGTGATATAATGCTTCATACGTGGTAAAACGGCTCTGAATCTAATATAATAGTATTTGTTTAATTCTGCCTCAGCTGATGTGTCTTTCTTGGCTTGCTTTTAACTGGAGCCATCATTGTTTGCGATATAACAGTAGAGTTAATGAATGTTATTTCGAATCACATGTATTTTCATACATATTATATGCTATATCTATTGCTCAAAGTCTAGGCCCTAGGGCATAAACAATAAAAATGATTGTTTGTATACATGAATGTATGTTTTATTTTTAGATAATTTTTTTTTTAATTTTAAATGAATTGGTATTTTTTTTATTACCTACTCTGTTTATTTGTATGGCATATTATAATATAATACCTTGACAATTTGAAGATTATTTACATAGACTTGTAAATGTATATATTTTGCTTACCTAATTCGTAGACAATAAACATGATGATAGAATTATCGATATTGCTGATTGGTAACACACGTACAACTATTTTATGTTAACCTATCAAAAAATTAAACATGTCATACTATATTTATTTATTTATTTTTTTTTTATAAACATTTGGAACCCTGTAAAACCGGAACCCTAACCCTAACCCTTATTTTGAATTTTAAAAAAACCGGAACCAGAACCTGAACCTTTAAATAAAAAAATTGAATACCGGAACCAGAACCGTAACCGAAAAACCAAAAGGTACCGGTGTAACCGGGATTATTTACCCCCGTGAAATTTTACCCCCCCGGCAAATTTTCACTAGTGAAATTTTACCTCCCGGTAAATATTCGCTAGTGAAATTTTACCCCCGGTAAATATCCACTAGTGATTTTTTACCGGGGGTAAAAATTCACTAGTGGAATTTTACCCCAATGTATTTATAAACCCCGGTAAAATTTCACTAGTGATTATTTACCGGGAGGTAAAATTTCACTAGCGAATATTTACCGGGAGGTAAAATTGCACTAGAGACAATTTATTGGGGGGGGGATAATTTCCCTAGATATATTTTACCGGGGGTAAAAATTCACTATTGTTATTTATTTATTTATTTTATGGTATAGGATATATATATATATATATATATATATATATATATATATATATATATATATATATATTTATATATATAGACATACACAACTAGTTCGTCGATAACGCACCAAGTAAGATTCAAGTATATTAACAAGGCCATCTAGAGGGGGGGGTACATGAGTATTTTCTCCGAGAGCTGGGCTTCCTCGAGGATCGTGATGAAAAACTTAATTTAATCTAGTAAAATTTTACCTACTGGTAAATTGTCTCTAGTGCAATTTTACCTCCCGGTAAATATTCGCTAGTGAAATTTTACCTCCCGGTAAATATTTACTAGTGAAATTTTACCTCCCGGTAAATAATCACTAGTGAAATTTTACCGGGGGTAAAAATTCACTAGTGGAATTTTACCCAAGTGTATTTATAAACCCCGGTAAAAAATCACTAGTGGATATTTACCGGGGGTAAAATTTCACTAGCGAATATTTACCGGGAGGTAAAATTTCACTAGTGAAAATTTATTGGGGGGGGGATAATTTCCCTAGATATATTTTACCGGGGGTAAAAATTCACCATTGTTATTTATTTATTTATTTTATGGTATAGGATATATATATATATATATATATATATATATATATATATATATATATATATATATATATATATATATATATATATATATTTATATATATTAAAATACACAACTAGTTCGTTGATAACTCATCAAGTAAGTTTCAAGTATATTAACAAGCCCAACTAAAAGGGGGGGTACATGAGTATTTTCTCCGAGACCTGGGCTTCCTCGAGGATCGTGATGAAAAACTTAATTTAATCTAGTAAAATTTTACCTACTGGTAAATTTTCACTAGTGAAATTTTACCTCCCGGTAAATATTCACTAGTGAAATTTTACCCCCGGTAAATATCCGCTAGTGATTTTTTACCCCCGGTAAATATCCACTAGTGATTTTTTACCGGGGGTAAAAATTCACTAGTGGAATTTTACCCAAGTGTATTTATAAACCCCGGTAAAATTTCACTAGCGAATACTTACCGGGAGGTATAATTTCACTAGCGAATATTTACCGGGAGGTAAAATTTCACTAGTGAAAATTTACCGGAGGGGGGTAAAATGTCATGCGGTAAATAATCCCGGCCACACCGGTCCCTGAGGGGAAGAATGCACACAGTACATCTCAATACGTAACGACTTAAACATGCCATCCAACTCAGCAGAAGCACTAGATTAAAAAACTGTAAATTAAAAAAAAAAAAAAAAAAAAAAAAAAATGTATGACTGTAAATATTTTCTCAATGTAATACCTAATTTCAAGATTTTAAATACCATGTAAAAATTTTTTGACAGGCTAATAACCTCCTCCGTTGTTGAAGCCTTAATTTTTTAAATAAAAAAAATAAAAAAATTGATCCATCACACACGTACGGTCGGCGCTCGCACAGCCTCGGACCATTGTTATTGCGACACGCGTCACGCGGCCGGGACGATTTTTTTTTTCACCGCGTGCGCTTTTTAATATCATAATTTCGTATACAATAATAACAGTGTTATAATAATCGAGTGCCCGTTGCGTTTTTGCGCGTTTCGCGGTCCGCTCGGCCGCACCCGACACGGCTGCTGCGGATACGATATTACACGTCGTATCGTGGTACAACATAATGTGTTATTAAACGTGCAAATAAAAATCGAATTATAGACGGACACGGCCACCGCCAACGCCGCCGTCGTAATTTATAATAATAATAATAATAATTGGTATGTAGTTTATTTTTACTGCACGCGGCGGTACGGTTTCGAAATTAATTACGTTTTTGTTTACGGTCGCGTTTATTAAGCGCACGGCTCGCACGTAAGCGACCCGTGAACAAAAAAAAAGTTAATTTTCCACGTTTGTTCGTGGTTTCGCGTCAGAAGCCGTTAAGAGCCGGTTTCGATTGTTGTTTTTACTATTGTTATTATTATTATTATAATTATTATCATAATCATCATCATCACGAGTGGGCACACACCGTGCAGCGCCGCGATTACATCTCGTAAAAACACGGAAAATTGTATTTACTGTTTTTTTTTGTCGTCTTAATAACAGTAACATTAATAATAATAGTAATCCGGCGTACGTAATCGCGCGTGGAAATCGTTCCGAGGGCGTCAAAGTGTTGCTGCCCCACAAGTCAGCGTTTTCCGAATAGTGGGTGGCGACTAGTGATGGGCTGTGGGTAAATACCCAACGGGTAAGAAATATATTTTGGGTAAATACCAGGGTATTTACCCGCGTCGTTTTTTCCTTTGAAAAATTGGGTATTTTTTTTTTTAATATGGCTATACTGTTTTATCTTAAACTGTGGTTGTAACCAAGGTGGATATAATATCTCCACCTTGGTTGTAACATAAATACTAAAGTATATTAAAATATCACATGACTACAATACACACACGGTAGAAATGTAGAATATAGATATACCTTTACGCTTACGGCATTGAGAATGCGTTGGTAACGCCGAACGCGGCATTAGTCTTGCTTTTGCCCTTTTTTTTCGTTTTTGCTTTGTTAATGAAATACAAATTATTTATTTTTATTGTTGCTTGAATTTGTGAACTATAAAATAAAATTATGGGAAGAAAAAAGGACAAAGTGCGTAAATACTTTGAACAATTCATATTATCTAACGATAAACGTCAGTCATGCTCGTTTTGTCAAAAAGAGTATAATATGAATGTGAATAAAATGAAAGCACATTTACTTAAGTCTTAAATGTTCAAATTGCCCACAGCAAATAAAACAAAAATTTTATTCAAATACAACTTCTAATGTAACTGGAGATCGAATACAAACAGTTGATGAATATGATGCTCATTTAGCTGTCAATTCGCACAAGCCTTTAACCATCAACACATTTTTTGATCACACGAATAAATCAGAGAATGTAAGTAAAATAATTAATTAAAAAAAAATTATAATAAATAGTAAGCTTATTTCGTTTATCATTTATTACCAATGTATTATTATTTAAATACAACATTTGCTTGTTTAACACTAAAAACTTGGTACCTACCTGTGTAGGTATAATGTTTAATTATATAAATTGACAAAACAATTTTTTTTTTAATTTTACATTATTACATATTATGTATTTAAAAGGTACACAAAATCAAAATGTTAAGGATTACCTATTTATGCAATATGAAAATTACAACTTATAATAAATTAAGTACCTACATAAATAATATTGTATTCATGGCTATTATAATTTATATGAATATATACAAATTATAATTTCTTATTTTAATACTGGTATTGTATCTTTCATAATATTTTATATTTATAAATTTACAAACAATCTATGCTTATTAATTTATATATATTTTTTTTACTTCTACTTATCATAATATTTTTTCATTAAGTAGATATTTAGGCGCGTCCATGTGAACCTAGCCTCTCTTCCAGTGACATAAACACTAAACTTTTATTAATAATTATAAAAGAGATGTTATTACAATTTAATAATGTGTTTTCTATACATTAATATTTTATAAATAGATTTTAATATCTATAATTTTAATACGTATATAATACCCAGTAGAATAATTATTTGTAAAATAGCTAAATTGGCAATAGAAAACCAACTGTGTAGGTATATTACGTCTTACTAAAATTTAGTCAACGCTATACTATAAATTTTCAACTATAATTTGATTTCTATTTCAACTAAAAGTGTTTTGCTCTTTTTGCTATAAATCAGCTATAATAACCATTATAGTTTAAACAACTATAAAATTATAGTAAATATTTTTTTCCGTGAATAGTAGATGACTGTGTGCATTGTCGACCGGTGAGTAATGGTAAATCATGGAGTTCAGCGCGATTTGTCGAACCTTACACGGGGTGGCACAGTGGTGAGGCTCGTTTCACTCTTATACGGTTTAGTTTCGGTTCGGTCACGTTTTCGGCAAGGGAAAATATTATTTCATTTTCATTTTCTCATTTTAAATTTTATAATTTACATTTGGCAAATGTAATTCATCAAATGATGTCGTAGACATCCTCAAGTAATTTGAAAATTTGTCTTCGTGCTCACTTAATTTCGGAAAAAGGGTATAAAATGCACCAAATTCCACCCGTTTGGTGAGGATAGGGTGTACCCGGTGCAATCGATTATTCCTTTTTCGTTTTTTGATTCTTCTATAGAGAAATGGCATGGCAGCAATTTGTCTTTTCTCCATAGTGAGCATTGTGTACTGTAAAAGTGAGTAAAAAATTCAGTGAGTATTGCGTATTCGATGATTCGGTCGTGAAATCAAACCTTATATACTAACCGAGTGTGTGTGAAGAGTTTTCATTCGTTTTAGGCGCTACCGAAAACGAATCGAGTACGCACCGAACCGAATCAAACCGTATAAGTGTGAAACGAGCCTGATCGGCCGGCCGACCGACCGTGCGCAGAGCCGGATTAAGGATCAATGCTGCCCTGGAGCAATATATTTTCGATGGAAATTTCTTATCTAGAAGTCGTTAAAACAATATAATATTATGTATTTCATGTAATATTGTATGAATGTGTTAAACAATTTAATAAAAATACATTTGGTACATTATATTATTTGCGCAAATAATTATACTACAAGTTGAAAACGTCAAATGTTATTTATTTTAATTTTTATGTATACATATTATAATAGGCGCGGGTATGTATATTTTAACTAAGAGAAGAAGATAAAAATCGTAGTCAACGACACAGGAAATCGATTAGACAAAACTAGAGAAGTCGTTTATTTATAACAGAATTTTACAAAATTGTATGTAAACTGTGATTAATGCCACTATAATCACGGTTATACTGTGCGCTAGTCCATCCTTATAATATTATTCGTTGCTATAGCTAATAATTTTATATTTTAAAAATAAGATAATATTATATTATTTTAATGAAAATACGTCATTTTTTAACAGCTAACCCTGTATTACTGGATTTAGTTTTGCATAAAATAAAATAGTTTAACACATGCACGATATGTATTATTTGTATTACAAAATTTATAATATGTCGCCCCCGAAAATTTGCCGCCCTGGAGCAAAAGCTCCTTTTGCACCTATGTTAATCCGGCTCTGACCGTACGCACATACGAGAGATTCCTCTTCTTTCTTCCTCGCGGCTGCAGTGGTCGATTAAATCACAAAGTCACACGCACGGCGCAACAAGACGAACGGCCGGCCTCGTCAGGCGACCGACGGAGAGATAATACACGGCCGTCGAGACGGGTATATCGGACACGTCATGTAAATGAGAGAAAACGTGTACGCCGTAATGTTATACTGTTATTAACGTCGTGGACCGAGCGGCGCACGCGCGTGTCTAACAAATGACCGCAGAGAGACGTGTATTTATAATACGTGTGCGCGCCAACGGTTTAATAATATTATTATAATATATTATTATGTGTGCTGTTGTACGTATGTTTACGGTGTGTGTACATTTAATATGTCGTGTACACACAGCGTACCGCGTAGTCGTCTGACATCTAGACACACACACACACACACACACCACCCGATATTCTTTTGACTACCGTCTGTATTTTGTGCCTTGTGAAACTAAAACGTCTTTACCGCGTCGCGCCGCCGTCACGACGTTCTGTCCGTGATCCATAGTCGATGTTATGATTTATCGTGATCGATCGGAATCATGTTTTCTGAGAGATGAAAGTGAATCGATATAATATCTTGTAATCGACTCGACGTCGAATGCGGTCGAAAACATTCACGCTTGCATTTCTCACTCGGACTGCAAGTGTCCATAAAGAAATCCGTGTGATTTGTTTTCCCCTGTGTAGTTTTACGGGACCTAATGTGATCAGGCACGATCTCAAAAAAAAAAAATCCCGGGGAGGGGAGGGGGGTAATCTTCAAAATTGCCGACATGAATTTCGAATTCAAAATTTTTTGATTTTTAAATTATTTTTAGTTACATACTATACATTTATAGTTTCTTTATTACATTACGTTTCAATTAAATTTGAAATTAAAACTTAAAAATATATAACTTATTACAACAACGTAGGAAGTCATTATAATTGAGTACTTATTATTTATTATAAAATGAATTACAGTACTTAAAAACTATTATTATTAGTGCCTTACTTCATTTTTTATACTCGCAATATATTTTTTTTCTTAACCTTTTTCATAATTAAACCCTGCGATGTTTCAGCGTTGCCCATTTGTGTACAAGATCATCGATATCCAAACTATCTGTTATGTCTTTTTCGCAACTTAACATAATCAACGAATTTAATCGTTGATCAATCACGTCATTATGTGATTTCATATTGGGAAAAAGTTCTTAAATGTTCTCGATATTTTTTTCAATGTTTTTTTCGACTCGTCAATATTGTTTTCGGACATTGACAAACATGTTTAATCATAAAAGCTGTGTGTACAGTAAACAAGCAAATATAATAATTTTAGATTGATATCCGCTAAAAGCAAATGTGCGTTTGATACGTGTATTATGTATGCATATTGTGTTTGTACGATTTCATCATAATATTATATCGTTATTTGTTTATGATTTATATATTTTCAGGTATTTATAACATTAGACATGACCACGGTATACGCTAGTGGTCTTGAACTCAAACTGACGAACCATAAACACGTTTAACGTTATTCATCAAAGTATGTAGACCAAATAGAGTGACATTCACTTTATTGGCCGATTATCGAGTCACGATCACGGAATTAATCGAGAAATAATTCATTATTCATTATACTCAAGGTCGGATTAAGAACTTATTGGGCCCCAGGTCTGTAGTTTCATGTGGGCCCTTTTAACAGAACGTATTAAGACACTTTACTAAGCCGCTAAGTGTCACTCGCAGACAAATATATTTTCTATCTATTTCATACATTTTATTTTGAAATAATAAAATAAATGAAGATTTACAATATTTTTCCTACAAACGTATTATACAAAACTACTAATCGTAGGAAAATACCATTCATGACTTGAGTAAAACATAAAAGTCAATAGTAACAAACAGTGTTTCGTTTACATTATTTAAAATACAATTTTTAATAACCAATAAAATCGTAAACTATAAATAAATAACATGAAACAATTACTATGTTCTCAATCTTCTTTTTCTTGCTTTATGAGAAGCTAACTCTCTAAGATTTTGATTTAAATCTAGAGATTTTAATAGATCATTTTCAGAATAAAGGACCATTTGTATGTCTAAGTTTTCTTGGCTTTGAGTAGTTCAATATTTGTTTTTTACTCTAGTCAATTTCGAAAAGGCTCTCTCAGCCGAACTATTAGCAACCGAGATCGTCAAATATAAATGTTCAAATATGTGAATTAACAAGAGAATACTCTATTCCTCAAGCGACTGATTTACAAAAAAAAAAAATCAAATAATGTATGTTGTTTGAATCAAAAAAAAAAAAAAAAAAGGTTGACAAAGCCTCATATTTATTCTAACGAAATTGTTATGTAATCACAAGTTTTTAGAGTCAGCTCAAAATGTCATGGAGCCCTTATTATTTTAGTAATAGAGAGGGGCCCCGGGGCTGCCACCCCTGATAGACCCCCCTTGATCAGGCCATGGTTATACTGATATACGACTTCTGCATCGGGCGCGTGTCAATAACGAATCATCAACCGTGCACTGCATGTTTCCGTAGGTACTTACGTTCACCTAACGACCGATGGGTATACGTATATCGTATTAGGACAAACATACACGAAAACGTCGAGTCAGCGGCGGCTGTTAAAGTCGCTTTGTGTTCTAGTGCAAATATCCCAATACTCGCATGTGTGTGTGTGTGTGCTTATCTAACGTATACAACACACACGCACACACACACACATATAATAATGTGTAATATTATATTTAAGTGTGCATAATGTGTATGTACATGTTATATTATATAAACGTACGTACGGACACACGTGTGTTTGCGTTACGATGTTTCAATGTTTGCCAATCAAATAGCGCCGGCTAATTGCTCGGTACACGGTCAACGTTCGGTCCTCGTCCCTCGCCCCGAATATACCTACACGATATTCGTGTAATATTACACACACACACACACACACACACACACACACACACACACACACACACACACACACACACACACACACACAGGGCCTTTTGTCGGTTTTCGGTTCTGTTTGTCGGGAACAAACACGTACAACACGACAACACACACACACACACACACACACACACACACACACACACACACACACACACACACACACACACACAAACACGCACGCGTCCTGCAGTCGGCTAATGTACGTAACACAAAGCGACTCCCAGACCGTGGACGTATATGTATATAATACATATTATACATATATATGCGGTTTTATGGCCACATAAACGAACATATACTATATAATAATATACTGTATATACTCATATGTACATGTATATATTTACACACGTGCGTATTTATATACACGTTTCGACGTACTCTCTGGCGCGCGCGCGCGCGCGCGTCCTGTTATCGTGCCCCTACGTCCTACACGCGCGGGAAGGAAGTCGGGACCCGTATACGAAACGGCGTCTTTCCGCCGTCCGTGGCGATATTGACCGTCTCCTCCGTGTTCGCCGGAAATCCGATATTTCCCGGTGCACCACAATAGTACGCGCGCGTCAGTGTTATACTTGACCCGCGCATTTGCCCGGCTGTCGGATTTTCCCACCCACGACTTTTATCGACAGACGGTGGCCTTTGACTGACCGTTTTCGAAGCCGGATTGTTTTCACGAAAAACGTTTGCGTCGAAATATCCAGATTTTCAATCCCTCCGAAACTCGTCGGCAGCTACTATCGTGGATCCGACTTTTTTTATTTTTATTTGCTGCAATGATTTCAAAAACGGGTGAGAAAATCGAGTGTTCACTTCACGTTCATTGCATGCGTTTTCTTCGCTCGTTTGGTGCTGCAGCCACTGTCGCTCGATCGTTTCCGGAGTTCGTTTCGGAAAACTTCCAATCCAAAATACGACTGTAGATTTGTGGTAAAAACGACGTAGTTAAAAAAAACAAAAAAAACTACAAGCCTCGGAGACTAAACTCTGGCATGTTTTTCGGTAAATAACAAATTCGTTCAAACGCTTCGAGTTTAGAACTCTGATTACGACGACAGCAATGCCGCGTGAGAACAAAATTTACGTCAGATGGATGATCCGTGTAGGTATTATCAGTGGCGTATTTTTCAAATTTTTCACTGGGAGGAGGTCCAAAAAAATATTTTTATATTCTGAGTAACCCTCTGCACCATTATCGCTGAATTACAAATCATAACATAATATAATATCAATACTATGTATAAATACATTATAATATAGGTAGTAAATGAATACTATCTTCCTAAATTCTCACGCCATAAGTCATTTATGACTTTTAAATGCAAATTTATAATATATTTTGTATTTGAGTCTGGAATCTTGTAAATATAATTATTGTTATTATAATATTATGTTATTATATAGTACATTTCATTTCAGACGTAAATTTAATTTTGTTTTCTTCTGGGGGGGTCGAAACCAGGGGACCCCCCCGTAAATATGCCACTGGGCATAATAGATGTTGTGCTATGGTGATTTATCAGAAACGAAAATCAAATATTTTGACGAAAAAAACGATAGTTGGCGAAAACGAGTGAGTTCAAAAGCGTCAGACCCCCCTCTACGACTCGGCGCACAGCCGCAGCAATAATACGTCATAATCATTGATTATAAAATAGACGGATCGACTGTGCAGTGTTAATAGTTGGCGACCAAAAATATGATGCAGTCACTTTGGAGCGCTAGCGTAGAATTATATGACACGGTCACCTAAAGCGATATAGCGTAGTTTTGATTCAAACATGGGCATGGAGGTACCCTCACATAAGGTAGGTAAGCGCGGTGGAGTGTTTTATGCGGTGGCACCTCTACCGTAGATTGATGTGATGGCTGGGAGATGGATAGAATTGAAGGGGTCAGTAGATAAAGGTGATAACTGACATTAAAAAAAATAAAATAAATGCTTTTTATTTCACGGTTATTGCTGTTATTATATTAAACATGTGGTTGAAAAAATGTTTGAACTTTTTTAAATCATATTACATAGGATCAGGGCTGGGCAGTATCTTAGATACTAGTATTTAAGATACGTATCTTAGATACAATTGTATCTTGTATCTTGTATCGAGATACATAATTTGAATGTATCTTGTATCGGGTATTTAAATACTTTATTGACTTGTATCTAGTATCTTTTTATGATTAAGATACTAGATACATTCAAAAAATATGTTTCATATTATTTAGTTTGTCTATTATTAGTATTTTTATTTTAAGCGTATCTAATGTTATTTGAAATTATATTGTTAATGATCAATGCATACCGTATTATTATACATTTATAAGCTGTAACACTATATAATTTATATAATATGATAAAATTGTATCCAAGGTAAATTAAGAAATTAATAAAAATAAACAAATATATTAAGTATCTTATATCTTATAGGTATCTCAGATACATGTATCTTGTATCTAGTATCTTTAAAAATATTATAGTATCTTGTATCTTGTATTTAGATACTATTTATAAATGTATCTTGTATCATGTATTTAGATACTTTTTTTGAGGTATCTTGCCCAGCCCTGCATAGGATCAACTAGTTAGTTTGTTAATTAAACGCTATTATTATTATTATTATTATTATTGCATATTATGACATTAAATCTCGCCGTGGATTACATTTAGTATACAGTATACAGGAACAAATTAGATGATTAATTGTGACACGAGTAGGTTACATAAACAAAAATAAACAAAAATAAACAAATAAATGCATAATATATAAACAATACGTAGTTAGTGAATAAAAAAAAATAGGACAAAATAAAATTAAAACAGTATAAGTAACATGAGCCGAGTATCTAGGAATACGGTTTAATGGCTGTTTTTAAAACTGATCTTCTAGATTTTTCATCCGTTGGATCGCTTCCATTGGGGGAGATGATGCTCTGCCATCCCGAGGTCTCGCCTGTGAGTAGTGTGTCCTTAGTATAAACTTCATAGTCATATTACAGCGAATTCCATTACGGACACACGAATCGAAATAGCATCAAACCGACAGCCAAACGTCATTAGGCCTCCTGGATTTTTCGGTAAAAAAAGCCCTTATAAGGGCTACTTGACAAGCGAAAACAACTCGCGACAAAATGCACGTGAAAATAAAAAAACATAAAACACTATAAAATGTACTATTAAATACGTTTTATAAACAAAACACAATATTTAAGATTTGTTAGTTATCACTAGAGTCCGGATTTGTGTGCATTTACATATGTGTAATGAGTGAATGCAGTTCGATGACAGTAAGAAATGTGGACGATTTGTGTAACAGATAATGCAAAGAAAAAAAAATTATTTTACATATAAATTAATAATTCAGGGGCGACGGCATAATTTAAAAGTTTGCATATTCAAGCGTATTTGGTACCTATTAAAGTATTAAAGTTTATAAAACCGTGTTTTTTTTTAATTTCTTTATTTTGTATTTTTATTCAAAAATATTAATCAAAGAAATGATATAAGAGGATTTAATATGATTTTATTTATTATTTTTTACTTTTTCTAACATTAAAATATTTGTTTTATTTGTTGAATACATTTTTAAATATTTACTATTCCTCAACCAATATTGTAAGTTGATGTCTGCAATCAAAAAATTAAGCTACCTATCGAATTCAGTTGAATTATTATTTATGAAAGAAATCAAAAAAATAACAAAAAAATAATTAAGTGCATAAAAAATTACGCAAGTAAATGCAAATATTTTGGGAAAGAGTATATTTTTGCTTAAAATTTAAAAAAATAAGAGCATATCAAGTGCATATTTAAAAGTTTTTAGATGAACAAATTCATAATATTTTAGGCTTTTTGAGTGCATGCAAATCCGGGCTCTAGACTTATCACCTTTATCCACTGACTCCTTCAACTATAATTATTATAGCCCGTGATTAGAAATAGATCTATTCTATGGTGGATCTGCAGTTCTATAAATCGACGGTATTATCACGGTTATGCTGACGGAGCTTTTTTTTTTTTTATCGACGCGCGAAACGCGAACAAACGGACGGGCGTCGAGTAAAATACGAAATTTGGGCAACACGTGTCCGGACGTGGCAGTAAGCGGTCGTATCGAACGGTAAGGCCAGGCGCAAATTGAGACGTAGGCGACGCAGCGCAGCGCAGCACAAGTCAGCGTTATAGGACCGAACTGCGTGACCCGTGTGAGCGAATATTATTACACAGTATTTCAACGCAGTTTCGTGTAGTCATTCGATGAAAACATTTGAGATCGACATGATGGCTCACGAATTATTCGAGTTAGATTTAAGTTCGGGATCTGATTCTAATGAGGAATTGGATGAACTGGTTTTATATTCTTTAATTAAACGAAAAAAGTCGCGAAATAGTGGTTTTATGAAAAAAAAGAAAGAGTCACGGAGACTTTGTTTTGACAAAGGAATCATACCTAATCTATGACAATAAAATACATATTTAATCTAATAAATTATTCTTACCGTTTTTAAATTTCAATTCGTCAGCAATATTTTCCCATAATATATTGTTTTTCAATTTTGCCTTCATGTAGTCAAGACACTGTTTTGTTGAACTGCTTCAATCAGTTTTTCTTCCATAATAATATTATATTATATCTTAACAAAAAACATTTGAATTCAAATTTTTCAAAGTCGAAGTTGAAAAACCGCGCTACACATTCGCAGGAAACTGTGTCATAAACACTGTGCGACGTAGGAGCTGCGATACTGCGCTGCCCTATCATGCTACTTAATTTACGCCCGTCTGTTCAAACCAGTAGATCACTGCAATAACTGTGCTGCGCTGCGCTGCGTCGCCGGCCGTAACAGGTTTGGGTACAGTAGACCCTAAAAGCAACACGTTTGGGTAAAAATGAATACACCGTTTGGGTACACCATATATCTAGAAAAATAACACGTTTGGGTACATAGAGCCGTAGCCATTTTCCTCAAAAAAAAATGAAAAAATGAAAATAATTTTTGACCATTTTCCTCCAATAAATAAAATTATAAAATTCATCATGATTATGTTCACCATTTATTGAAATAACTGTTTTTAAATTTGTAGTTAATTTAGCAGTAACAGTGCATTTACGATTCGTGCAACGAAAAATTTTAGTTGTATCTTTGTTTTCTCTAAACTCACTAAATTTATAACTATTAATCGCAACACACTTTTTCCCACGTCGGGTTTCAAAAACGTCGGAAATGTTCACGTCCATAATTATAAAGAATATAATAATCTTACCGATTGAAAATCCAAATTGGAACTGAACATTGAAACGTTGAAACATTTAGTTATTTTCATAAACCATATCTTATAAAGATTGTTAAACTTTTTTTTCGCTATAACCTATATTGGCAATTAGTGTATGTACCCAAACGTGCTATGTGTTTATGTACCCAAACGTGTTCTACATTTACAGGTAAAAATAATGTTATGTACCCAAACGTGCTTCGCCCGCGTCGCCTACGTCTCAATTTGCGCCCGGCCTAACGATTGCCGTTTCGAGCACGGGCACTCCGACGTGGACGTGATAAAGACGTGTAACTCGGCCCCAATCGGTCGAATCAATCGGACGGCGAGAAGAGAAGAGAAGTGAAAAAAAAAGAAACATTAACGTTTTTAATAACGACGTGCGACGGCCTGCATATCATTATTATCATTATTATTATTATTATTAGGTATTATGAATATATTATAGCGGCCGAAACGCTCCGTTATCTGGTCGACGGATCTGAAACGCTATATTATTACCGTCGTGGCCGCGGCGACTCGTTTCTCCCGTCGTCGTCGTCGTCGTCGTCGGACCGGGTGCTCCGGGGGTCCGCGTTATCGCGCGCATACACACGGCCCCGCCGATAGATAATATGTAGTATTACGTTACGCGCACGACCGGCGGTATGTAAATAAAATTGATTTTTAATTCGTTCGCGAAATTGATTTATTACAACGCGGCGAGTCGTAATCGTGCGCCGGCGGGGAAAAAAAAAAACAAATAAAAAAAAAAATAATAGAAAACGGAAAAAACAAAAGCCTATTTTTCTTCCGAGCGGATATCATAATATTTTTCTGCACGATAATAACGTGACGCGACGATAGTCGCTCGCGCGCGCGCACACGTACATTAAGTATATTAACCGTATTATACGATTAGTCGCTGTACCTATATGTGCGCGCATTAAAATAACCGACGCATTTATTCAACGCGCGCGCGAGTGTCTGTGAGTGTATGCGTTCTTCTGTGTGTGTGTGTGTGTGTGTGTGTGTGTGTGTGTGTGTGTCATTGGCGTAGCATGACCTAATAAACAGGGGGGACTTGACCCTTAACTGGTATCCTTATTTGTATTCACGTAACTGGTATTGTCGGGTCAAAAATGACCCGAAATTTGAATAACTATGTTATTCAGTATCTTTTTTTTTTATTTATTTATTTTTTTTCATTATATTCTATGAATTGGAATGCATATTTTTTTATCTAATTACAGTTTTTTTTTCATAAAATATAAGTGTTTTATACAAATTTATTTTAATCTTGCAAATTTACATGATTATTAATACATTTTTGAATAAATTAATTTAAAAAATATATTTACATTCAAACTTGAATTACCCATTGGTTTTTAGTTAAGTTTAGATACAATAACAACAAAATAAAATACAATTTAGAACTTAAAACATTTATTTATATAAAATTACAAACACTTATTGTACCTCTCAGGACGTTTTTTTATGTAACCAACTACAAACAAATTTTAAAGTTTAGGTATTAGTTTATTATTTAAGACTTGACTAATTTGTATGAAATATATTTTAAATGTTAGTTAATTAATGAAATTCAAATAAAAAAAAAAAAATATATATATATATATATATATTTGGAAAGTTCCTTACATTATAAAATAAAATTAATAAAAATGTTTTCTTACTCTATATACATACAATTAACACATTTCAATACTTGAACGCCGTGTGTTTTACAAACCGTTTTTTTGCATATAAAACAAATATTTGAATATTTCGTATCTTTAGAACTTGGACACATGTTAAATACCAACGCGTAATAGAGTCCGAAAATATTCGTCTCAAAATAACTATTATTTTCGTGATGGCAAATCATAAGAAAAAACCTACGTAACTGGTATCATCGGGTCTATTATGACCCGAAACCTTTATAAATAGCTTTTTTGAACGAAATACGTAATAATTGTTGATAACGAAAGACGTAATACGTTGTTTGAAGTATTGTGATAAAATACAATGCATTCTACAACAAAAAAAAGCGCGATTTATTGTAGAAAAGTTAAATACAAAATGTCATGGGTCTTTTTTGACCCGACGATACCAGTTAAGGGTTAAGTCTCGGATAATTTTTACCAAACTACATATATAAATTTCAGTATAGATAATAATTATATTTATTGGCTAGTTACTCTGGTAGATAATACATTTTATAGGTACACAGATTCCAGGAACTAACATATAAGAATTTGAGTTACTAAATAATAATGTAGTTATAGTTTTAATGTTTAATATTAATATTTTATTAGATATGGTTTTTAGAAGTCGCTAAATATTTTCAACTTCAATCTTTAATGTTAAATCTAGTCTACGTTTATTTATTTTTATTGAAAATATTCAAAACATTTTCTTCATTTATTTTGTAAGACAGGTCTCTTTCTATATGTAGTATAGAAAGGTTTGAAAACCGATCATTCGTCATTGCGCTTCTGATCCATGATTTTATACGTTTCATCGCTGAAAAAGAACGTTCACAAGACGCTGAACTAACTGGTATTGTTAATGCAGCTTGCAATAACTTATAGACATTTGGGAACATATTATTGTCTATAATTGGCAAAATGTCATCAACTCCATAATTTTCTTTGCTAATACAATTCCTGGCAACCGTCATTTCTGATTTTAAGTTAGTTTTGTTGATGTTCAATACTTTCTGAAAAAATAGTAATTTTAGTGAGAATATTAATTTTTGTTTCATTAAAAAGTAAATAATTCAAAAAAAAAGTAAGTTAATACATTTTTTTTTTTAAATAATTCACACTAAAAATAAATTTACCTCATATTTTTCAATAAACACCAAACTGTCTCCTAAATTTCCTAGAAAACAAATGTAAATATTTATGAATAAATAAACAATATGGGTAATATTTAATTAACCGAAAAATAAATTGGTACCTTGGTTTAATGATTCTTTTTTTTCATCATGACCTCTGAATGCAATACCCTGTCTTGACAAGTATAAAATCAAATCAATGAGTTGTGTGGCATATTTTCGATTACTAATTATCTCTTCTCTGTGTTGAGTTGATATTTACGCTATAACACTACCTGTGGATTTACTATTGCAGAATCCTTTCCAATTTTGCACACATTGTAAGTGCATTTTTGAATTAGCATGCTGAAGCAATTTGGAATTATTTGTACCAAGCTATAAACAATTTTTATTGAGAATATAAAAGAAATTATAATAATGTAATACAGTTATGGAATTTATTGTGAGGATATAAAATTATTACTAGAAGAAATCTAGTTTAAAGTAACATTTAATTTAGCTAGTTTTAATGTACATAAACTTAACTTTATAAACCAAATATTAATAAGTACAACTACCATTATAGTAAAAACTTACTTTTTTCCAATTTCGAAAGCCTGTTTTTACAAAAGTTATATCACTGTCAATTTTACTGAAGATTCGACAGCAAAAACAAAATATGGCATCTAATTTTATACTATACTCAATCCAAAAATAATTTTGTAGTGTATTATTTTTTATAGACATAATTTAAGCTGGTAAATATTATGTTGAACCCATGATAATTTCATGTACAAATTTCTATTTTTAAAATAAAATGAATAATGCAATATTGGAAATCATCAGTGTTGCCGTTAGACATGACGGAAAATGTTTGATATGACTGTCACCGTCAGAGGACAATACTTTATTTAAAATTTCCAAAAAAATAATATTTTATTATATATACGGGGGGACTACAGTCATATTTGAGGGGACTTTAGTCCCCAAAGTCCCCCCCATGCTACGCCAATGGTGTGTGTGTGTGTGTGTGTGTGTGTGTGTGTGTGTGTGTGTGTGTGTGTGTGTGTGTTTGTGTGTGTGTGTGCGTGTACGCGTTCTTTTGTGTGTGTGTGCGCGCGTGGTTTCATAAATCATTTTGGCGAGTAAAAAGTAAACCCTGGGCGTTCATAGATAACGCGTCAGATCTCGGGAGTCGCCGAGCACGCGGCATCGTCGTCGTCCATTAATTACTATCGCGTGTCGCGTGAGCCGGCAGGCCGTAAAACGACAATAACCAATGATAAATGTCGGATCGCGATCGCGTGTTGAATTGTCCGTAAACGATTTTTACCTACGACCCGAACTCGGAGCACGGAGATTCGGGCGACTCGTGAGTCGTGATGAAATAAACTACGTTTTTTTTTCTTCTTTATATACATACCGTGTTGGAAGAGAACCTTTTAGAAAAGGACCTCAGACGAGCCGCTTTTACGATTGACGGACGTTAGTTTCACGCGTAAATTACCCAGTTAAATGCCTGTTGTTTTTATTATATTCGTTTTTTTTTTTATGCTTATCGAAATTCGTGTATTCGTGTTTTCATTCAACGTTCGATTGCATCGATTAATTATTAATTTAATAGTTTATAGTCTTCTAAGGAAATCAAATTTGGAGTGCAGAGAGAAGCAATTTTTCTTTTCCGTTTATTTCGTTTATTTAGAGTTTTATTGAGACCACGATTGAGTGATATGAATACGTACGGGCTAGAGCAGTGGTGCCCAACCCGCGGCCCGCGGGCCACATTTGGCCCCCGAAGTTATTCTATGTGGCCCGTTAAACATTTTTAAAGTAAAACGAAATATTCAAATAAAAGTAAAATGATTACAAAACACAATTCTTTCTATTAATTTTTGAATCCCGTCGTCTTTTCAATAATCAATAAAAGATAGGAAAACAAGTCCTACACGTGCACTGTATACCTACTATGTGTAACAAAACTATATATTATTAGATTGACATTGAGATTATTCGGACTTTTTTAATTGGTGGCCCGCTCGAAGATATTGTTTACCAAAGTGGCTCCCCGAAGAAAAATGGTTGGGCATCACTGGGCTAGAGGCTCACCCGGAAAATTCCGATTTCTCGATAGGCCTATTCGTCACTGATCCTGGATTAACTCGCGGATAAAATTTAGGCGCTACGTGAGTTTACACCTCTACCGATTGTTTTTATTTCTATCGGATGGTACAATCTAATTAACGCGATGTTTCAGATTTGTACGTGGTGCATATTTTAATGAATTGTGTTGAATATTGTTTACTAAATTATTAGATATGGTCGATACGATCGGACAAGTCGACAGACTGATTCTGCAGTCGGTGTCATAATCGTTGTATCAGTTAGAATTTTCACCGTTCGTGAACTACGGAGATAATTGCCATTTTTTAAATCCATCTTAAAATCTCTTTAACGGTTAAATCGATTATTATCTCTTTACACCACACTGTAGCCGATTCATCGCAACTCGTTTTGCTAATTACAACACGTGAGTTTTTTTCGGTGTCGCCTGCGGTATGAGATCAGGAGATGTGCGGAAATTCCCAACGTTTCGTCAGTAAATAATATAACGGACTGTATATTTTCATCACACCGTTGTATACAAATGAAAAGGTATCTTAAACACGTTTCACCCAACCTCTTGACAATCGGAATAACCGTTGAATTACCGGTTGAGCGCAAAATCAACGCGTTAGTTTTGTATTTCATACGGGGTGTTTCAAATAAATTCAACAAATGCAATAACATTTTTTCTGTCCGTAATATTTTGAACATTCTTTATAAACATATTTTTATGGTAGTGAGATATCTCTTTATGATTTTTATTATGTATTTTCTCCTTTTTTGTTCCCTCAAACGACCTCCTGTATTTACAACATAACATTATAAAATACATTTTTTTTTTTTTTTGGAAAATTTCTATATTTGTACAACAAATAGTGGCTGATAACTTTCTGGGTTTTTACACTCCAGATTTCTAACCTCTTAGTTTTTACACATAAACGTTAAATGGTTTAAATCTTTATGTAACTAATAACTTTAAATATCTTTAACTGTTTGTTCGGTAATACATATTTAAACATCGGAATTTCCGGAAAAATATATTGTTTTTTACTAAATGGATTATTTTAATTATATTCAGCTATCGATGACACTGAAAATTCGAGAAAAACTCCATAGATGAAATCGTTCAACATTTGTTTTTTTTTCAACCATACTATTATCGTGTTTATTAGAGAAAAACAAGTTTAAAATAACGAATAGGCAGAACAAAAGTTATTGCATTTGTCAAATAGATCTAAAACATCCTGTACAATATATCTGTGTTCTTGTATGTTGTACACACACACACACACACACACACACACACACACACACACACACACACACACACACACACACACACACAAACACACACACGCATACACAGCCGATTTATTTTACCACAGTATACGCGGACGGCAGACGGTAGCCGCATTGTTATGCGTATGTATACATGTACACGCGCAGCAGTCTTGACGATAATAATAATAATAATAAATATTTTAAAATACCTATAAAAAGGCGTGCGTGTAAAACACGACGACGTTGTTTACGACCGAGTATACGGGTTTTGATTGTTCGCGTACACACACACACACATGTATAATAAATATGTGTGTGTGTGTGTATCATATTGTATAATGCGTTCGTGCATGTGTGTGTGTGTGTGTGTGTGTGTGTGTGTGTGTGTGTGTGTGTGTGTGTGTGTGTGTGTGTGTGTGTATCAACTTTCGATATGATATTTGCACGACGCCGCCGGCGGAAAGATGCACTCGCGAGATTGTGGCTGCAGCAGATAGCATATATCATCCGGCGATGTGCCTACATACACGCGTACCTAATATTATAATAATACAATATTTTCTCAGGCTCGTTGTGGGATATCGTCTGCAGGTCGTCCGTATATCGTATACATTATGCGATATAAATGGTACTTATGCGTACAGAGTGCGAGTAGGTTTGAGCGTGCATTATTCTCGTGCAGTAATAATGTGTGTTCGGAGAGAAGAGAATATTATGATAAGATAATTTATTATACACACGCGCGCGCGCGCGTTTACACACAAATGCATTTTTGCGGTGAAACGTTTCACACTTTCCGCATAATATATTAATACTAAACATACGTACGAAAAGAAATATTTTACCGTTCGTATTTTTTTTTTTTTTTTTATTTTACTGAAAACGCATATTTTATCAAAGAAATATTGTTAATTACTATATCACGCATTCAACATATGTAATGCTCTTACAATCGACATAATATTATACTAATGTCGTGATCAGTGGCGTACAAATGGGAAGGTTGGAATTAATCCCCCCCCAGGACCAAAATAAAAATTCAATTTTGAAATGGTTAGAATGAAAAATATACAAAAATGTCGTGAAAATGTGTTTAAAATTAAGGATTTTGTAAGTTATAATAGAATCACAAAAACATTAATTTTTCGTCCGTAGAGATACAAATAAATGTTTATTATTTACATAAAAACTATTTTTATGTAGATATTAAATATTGTTTATCATTATTAGTAAATGATTTGTTTGTTGTAAAACATTGTTTGACTTGTTTTATTGTTTTTATATTATTGTAATAATATTTAAATTAATCATTCTAAACTACGATAGCCGCTATTAGTTACAGAAAGTCAAACTATAATGACAACGAGAGGTACACAATACTTTGTTTTTGATACACAAACATTTTTGAATTTGGCAACTTGTTTTACAAGTACATTTTATAAATCCTCGCCTATTTCCTTTGGATTGTTGATAAGTGAAAAATTAGCAATGCTGACTATACTTCTGGTACATCGTCAAAATTCTTAAATTTTTTTCGACTATCAGTTAACTGTGACGAAGATTTTTTTTTTGTACTTGACGATTTCATCGTACCGTTCGGCAGATAACACTATGTTTTTTCACCTGTATTAGATTTTTTTTAGTTCTAATTCATTGTCTATCATTGTCTATTCATATCTATCTAGTTTTTAATCTTTTTTTTGTTTCTATTTTGTCCGCCTAAATTTGTATTTCCGACCACTGTGCGTCCGGCCAAACCTAATGGGCGTCGGCGAAAATGAGGTAAAAAAAAAAAAAAAAAACTGAAAAGAGTTTGTGTAGCAGCCCCCCAAACGAAACTCCGCTGCCGTGTGCAGACCAAACGTTTGGTCGTGAGACCGTCTTCCCGGGAAATAACGAGAGAAAAACAAATACTACTCCGTGCCGTCGTGGCTCAGTACCTATGTACTATAATATACTAACCGTAAGTCCACAAAACCGGAGAGAAGGAGGAAAAAAGAGGAGAAAGAGAGTAAACGACCGTTTTGAACGAACGCGCGGGGCGCAGAAGGCACGCCTAAAACGCACGTGAGTTTTCGCGCCCGCCCCTCGTGACGATTCCGTCGTCGTCGTCGTCGTCGTCGTCGTCCTCCGATCGTGACCACCGGCGTTGCCCGCGCGTGTCGGCCGTGGCACTTTTTATACGACGACGACGACGTCGGTGCAGCGGTTTTGTATTTATTTCGTATTTCGTATTTCCCTCGGATCGCCGGTCCACGACGACGTGTGCGGCGGACCGACCGACCGACCGACCGCTGGACACGCATAATACACGCGCGCCACGCTCGACGTTTTGTTCTGCCGCGAGCGCCGCGACCGCGACGGAAGATAAAAAAATATGTACTCTTCTCCCCCGTCTCCGCGCACGGATAATATTATCGTATCGTGTGCACTCGTACATACGGAGTGATTTATCGCGTAAGCGCGCGCTCGCCTTGTTTTTAGCCCTGCGTCGTGACGATATATAATATTTCTTGCCTAGACCTGAACTTTTTTCGAGTTCGATTTTGAAAATTCTACGTTTTTACCAAGACGGTTTTTTTTTTAGATTCCGAGTGAAGCGAAGGATCTTATGGTTTTCAAATGATGTTTATTTTTTTTTTATTTTTTTTTTTTCTGTAAACACTTTTTCGTATAGAAATCCTTGTCCGACGCTTTTATTGGCACACACGCGTACAATAATATCCGCTGTACTTCGTAGGTACTTCGTGCGCACGTATTACTCAGACTCTCGTGGAGAGCCGTACGACGTGGCTGTTTGTGTGTACGGCTGTAACACGGGTGTCCGCGTCAGACAATTTTATTATTATTTTTATTATTATTATTATTATTATTTCTATTATTGTATAGCGATTCGGTAGCCGCAGCCGTCGTCGTCGTTGTCGGGCGCCAGTTCTTACAATACAGCGAATAATGATAATAATAATAATAATAATAATAATAATGGAAATATAAATGTGGAGAACGACCTGCCTCTGTGGCGGCTGTCACACGCGCGTCGTCCTCCCGTCACCGCCGCCGCCGCCGCCACTCCTCGAAACGTATTATCGCCGTCGTCGAACAAACGGCTATTTTTCTCCGGGTTTTGACGAGTTGATTGGATCGTGATGGGTGTTCCCGGGCACGTCAAACACGCCAACGTTTTCGATATTGTTGTCATGTCTGTACGTGAGTGCGTACGACGGACCGACGTCTATATACAGAGTGGATAATGCGTTTTGTCGTGCGCGCGCGAGCGTGTGTGTGTGTGTGTGTGTGTGTGTGTGTGTGTGCGTGTGTGTGGGTACAGGACACGGTACTCAGGTGGATCGATTTTGTACACACGCGCGTTTACAAAATATTACTTTTTTTGCCGGTCCACCGACTGTCGCGTCGTGGGTCGTCGTTTTTTTCCCATTACCGGATTGTCTCTAGAATGACGCGAGTGCAGTCGGCGACTATATCCTTTTTTTCTCCCGTCTCTCTCTTTTTCTCTATCTCTCTATCTCTCTATCGTCCGCCCCATTCGTTCTTCCCGGTAATCCGGTAGTCCGATTTCTACCCGCCCGCCCGCCCGCCCGCCCGCTCGAGTCCGCTTGGCCGACAAAGGTTAGATCTCTCTGACAGACCCCGTCACCGCGCCGCACGTCCGTACAGAACTCAGAAGTCACGATGACTACGACGACGACGTTTGTCCAAATAACTGCACGCGTTCGCTGCTGTCGTCGATCGGTCAAAACGGTCGTATTTTTCTCGAACGTACACCTCGGATTCAACTACCTTTATTATTGTTTACATTGATTTTTATTTGCCGACACGACGGTTGAAATTTCGTCATGTTCCGCCAGCCCACCAGGTAGACACCTACACTCTACAGTCCAGTGGCGGTGCCATAGTTCCCCCCCCCCGGGTAGGGTCGTTTCAAAATATACTTATATTAGATTATGTAGTCTAGAAATACGATTTAACCTCTCTTCACAAAAAAAAAAAAAAAAAAAAAATGAAAATGGTTTTATTTAAATTTGACTCTGCACACTCGTTTAAATTACACAACCACAAGAGATTCAAAATGTATCTCATATATAAATAGAACGATATTACGTTAAAATAATTTTACGAATTCCACAAAAATCCACAAATTTATCAATCATACCATTATAATATACAGTGATTATGCCTCCGATTGTTTTGTCATAAAAATAATTATCAAATTTCACGGACATGTGGCTATGAGTATATTTTTCAAGTTATATTCTTCACTCGCTTCGTACACGGCAATGGTCGTTCACGTGCTGTAGATGATACGATATTGTTACAGCAATAAAGTGGGTATCATAATACATATTATACATTTCTAAAAAAGCTAATCGACATCTATTGGAGAAATCATTATGAAAATTGTAAAATTAAAATACTCGCGTATATATATGTTACGAGCAAAGTGGAAAATTCGGGCAATGTATACAATGCCCGGGCATTGTACACATTGTCCGATGCATATTGGGCAATGTGAATTGTAAAGTATTTACACATCAATAGTATTAATTTTTATATACAATTTATTTATACAAATTGTGAAATAAGTTAATAATCATTAAATGCACTATATATTATCCCGATAACGAAACCGATAAAATATATCTATCTCATATAATTTTGGTACGTACAGTTTTACTTTAGTTGTATACTGTCACTCAGTGTATATTGTGCTTAAACATTTATTTTTTGTTATACGGTTAATTTTTAAATATTGAAGATTTACCTCAAACAGTAATTTCAATGAGAGAGGCTGCCCGTAAATTTTCCAATTTTTGAGGTCAAGGCTACGAACGGTGTACATGTGCGCAAAAGTGTAGAACACGAAGATGTAAGTGTAAAGCTGCAAATAGATTATGTACATAAAAATGTCACTCAAGCAGTACATGTGAAAATAAATAGGTAGTATAATAGTATAATAAATAGTATAATAAGTAATATAAAATAAAAATTATTTGAAATAAATTAGTATAAATAAAAATAATAATAACATAAAAATTAATTAATTATGCATAATAGTTAGTGTTTAATCAGAGAACAGACGTAGCATTTAATGATTATTAATTATGTAATTATTAGAATAAATGTACTTCACAATTTTTTAAATGTATGATTTGTATAAATACTTTACGATTCACATTGCCCAATATGAATCGGACAATGTGTACAATGCCCGGGCATTGTATACATTGCCCGAATTTTCCACTTTGCCCGTAACGTATATCTATAACTTTCGAGTTATTTTTATCCTCATAACATTGAACGTATTGTAAGCGGTGTTCTCGATTCTGGTTTTAAATATTCTATTTCATATGAATGAGCTTTAGCACGAGGAATTATGATAGCTTATAGTTACTAACAGTGCTGTAGATGTTGTGTTAAGTGCACCATTAATATAATATCAAATGTATCAGAAAATCTTTTACCCGAGACATTTGACATTTTATCTATGACTCAGTAAAATATAAAGAATGCAGCGGAATTTATTTTAATTTATTTTCCGATTGTGACGTTACCTTTTTCATAATAAATTATTATTATTATTATTATAATTTATTTATTTTTTTTATTATATTCTATATTTCGTACAAATACAAGTCGTGTGCTCGTTTTATTTTTCCAACAGTTTATCTGCTGTATCGTATTACTTTTTGACGTTTGAATAAGAACTAGAAGTTTACTGTACATATTTACTGTAAATCTTCTATTTCATTAAGGTCGGACCAGAACAGTGAGGCTAGGTATTTTCGCACTGTACCGAGTCGGCCGCAGGACGATGCGACGCGACGCGGCTCTCTGTCATACAATGAAACCCCGAGGCTTTCTGCACAGTGTTTACGTTTAGCGATAGACGGCTGCTGTTGTTGTAACTACAATAATTTTATTATTATTACTATTATTACAGTAACGCATCGCCTCGTCGAGGGACGAATTTCATCAGTGACAAGACAGTTCGACGTTATTCATGCCTCCAGACCGCATGTGTACTCTGGGTACGCGCTGAAACAGACGTCTTGCTCGCCTCTCTCTCTCTCGCGCAGCTCGCCGTCGCGTCGGATTCGACTTTTTCGCCGATGAATAAGAACGTCGCCGGCTTTTTGTGCACGAAAATAATTAATATCGCCGCGCGGAGAGTCCCAAACACCGCTAGTACACGGAGAAGACGCATTGAAACTTTCGGGCATTCTATGAAAGTTTTTAGGTTTTTCAGACCGAGGCAGACGCCACGCCGGCAAATCGTGGTTGCACAGATTCCATGAATTGGATCCACACACACACACACACACACACACACACACACACACACACACACACACACACACATATACATGCACGCGTATCGTAATAATAATTATTATATTGTCATACGAGTGCGTCGAACGAACAAAACATGTTACGTTTTCGCGTCAAGACCGTGACTTTCCCGTGCGTGTGTGTGTGTGTGTGTGTGTGTGTGTGTGTGTGTGACACGCTGAAAAACTTCGAAATTCGTCGGTAACGTTTATTCGGTACGCTTGTAATGTGCGGTGAATAGAATTTACGAATCGGAGACGAAAATATTAAAAATTATTTGATGGTGCAGCTCACTTTGTATGATCACTTGTGACGTATTTTCATCCTATCGGCCAGCGGCTTTACCTCCACGTATCTCAGATTATGTGCAAGTGCAATACTTTACGAAACAGTATTACAGTGGTTCGTACGATGTTTATAAACCGTTTATTTTTTTGCCGAAATTCGCCGAATTTCAATACGAAATAACTATCCTGACACTGAAAATTTGTTTGGTGAGTTATCGTTAATATCAACAAATAACAAATGTAATTTAATTTTTCCAAAACAGTACATTTTTAGTTGGTCAGTGTTATTTTATACACTATATTTAATATTATCTTACAGGTTTCAAAAATTTAATTCCATCGATCGGATACAATAGTAAAATTAATTAACATTTTGCAAATCTCTTCACACTTTTCTATTTCGTACCACAAAGTCAGCATTTCATAATGCAAAAATGAACCGTACATCACACAATAACGGTCGAATAGTTTTGTCATAGTATTAGCTGTAGCCAGTAAGTAAATCAACTGGAGAACTCTCGACACAGGTGATGTGAGATGACGGAAAAGAAAAAAATAGAAAACTTATTCGTATAAATCTTTAATCAATACATATAGGGTTTATAGTGTCGCTTTTTGAACATCCATACTCAGATGATGGTTATGGTTCATTTGAACGTGTCATACAGAAGAAAAATATTACGTCGGTGTCTAGAAGTCAGCATTGCATTAAATGACCTAAACGCCATGGTGCGATTTAAACATTTTAAAATCTAGAATTGTCAATCCATTTAAAACTATTTTTGATCTCCGGGTACTATTTAAGTATAGAGCACAAGAGTGGTTATAAGGTGTCGTTAGAAGTTCATGAGTATTTAGTAATAGAAGTATAAAATACAATTAAGACTGCGGTATACTTTTAATGTTTTATTTTCTGAGTGAAGCGAAGGATCTTATGGTTTTACAATGATGTTCATTTTTTATTTTTTTTTTCTGTAAACACTTTTTCGTATAGAAATCCTTGTCCAAAAGTTTCGTCCTGCCACTTTTTAGATTCGAAATTGAACTGAGATGGTACTTTAAAGAGGTAATTTTTCCAAAATCTCCATAGTTTTTCCCGTAATCAAGAATAACGATCGAAAAACTGAGTAAAAACGGTAAAATCGGTAAAAATACGCCGTAAACGAGATTTTCACTGTTCAGATTTTAGTCATAAATCGAAAAGTATTGAAGCTAGAAACTTGAAAATTTTATCCAATATCAAATACATACATTTTTTATATTGGACACAACATTTTCAGAACAATTATAGGACTTTTGACTTAAATATAGAACTTTTAATTTACCAAATTGTTTGAAAGTTTTTATGTAACATACTTTTAAATATTTGACAAAAAGTTCTGAAAGTTTAATATGACCTTACTCATATACCTACCTAATTATCCTAACAAAAGTTCAAAAATCGTTAGTCAGGATTTTTTTTTATACACACTTTAATAAATTATTATACGCATTTTTTCGATATTGTCTGATTTCTTTTAAGTTTATTTCTAATGAGTTATAATTGTTATAACAATTGAAGTTTAAATGAGTTATATCTAATTGAATATTTTATGAGGGTTTAATTACAAAAAAACACCAAAAATTATACAAATAACCGTAAAATACGTAAATAGTATTTAAATAATAATATATTATATTTCACTGAAGCTTTGCTCAGAATCGTTTTATACTAAAGAAATAAGTCATCATTTCTTTAAAACTTAATACATTCATCACCAATATCTTGTCCGAGGACCGAAGGGACGAAAGACAAACTTGTACCACCATCATCTCACTTACTAGCTTATTTTTGTTTTGTTTTCGGAACGTCATAGACGATGTTTTCCCACCTCAGAACGTGTTTCGACAACACATGGACCCCTTACCCCCCCCCCCCTGTATACGGGCCTGCTTCGTGCGTCTAAACCAGGGGCGTCATTTCAATTTATGATAGGGTAGGGCATAATAATGACTGGCCCAATCAGTGTAAAATTTTTAAGTACCTACACAAAAAAAACCACTCGCTTCGCTCGCAACATTAAACAACTATAATTCAAAACCTATTTTTTTATTGACATAAATTATAAACCAAAACTTCATTCACTTTTGTTAATAATTTAACATATATATAATTCATAATTATCTTCCCCCAAACAAACATATGAATATTTTTAAATACATTTTATGCTGAAAAAGACAAATATTTTTTTTTATAACATTAACCACAGTTTCTAAATAAGATATTCATATAATATTATATTAAATTTGTCAATGTTCAATTATTGTGTATTATGTGTTCTAATGTCCCATGTGCCGGCCCATGTGAAAGAAGCAGCCGGCCCAAAGTTACTTTGAAATCTAGGGTAGGGCAAATGCATACTCCTGCCCCCCCCCAAATGACGCCCCTGGTCTAAACGTCCTTTATCTACCTCAGGAACTGGAACACGTTCAGTTACAAGTCATTGGTAATATGCGATACCCAATATTGTGTTTATTTTACCATATTCCTTACTCCACGTTTGACATTATACATAATACCTAGGCAAAACTATTGCCTATATGTATATTTCCGAATGATTTTTGGCATTTCACGTAATGCCTAATATTTTTCAAAACACCCGATTATCCGTATTGCCGGTAACATATATATATATATATATATATATATATATATATATATATATATATATATATATATATATATATATATATATATATATATATATATATATATATATTTATATGTTACATGTATACATATAAATATATGTATTTTTTTTTTATTTTACAATTTTTACATACACAATCTGTACAATGTAGCACAATAATCATAATATGTGATATTTTAATAGTAACATGAATATTTTGAATTAAGAAATCACCCATTGGTGACACTTGGCTTGGAATTAACGATATCTAAAGTCTAGAAATTCGTTGTTATTGTTGTTGTTTTTATTTTTTAAATATTTATAACAAGTTACGGCACGAGTTCCTTTTTAGATGACGCCCGGAGTTTCCCGGTATAGTTTGAGTGTAGAGGCTCTTTATCAGTGGATGTTGGTGGGTTCGTAGGCGATTATGAAAGCGTTTGTAGAAATCTACAGCTTCTTCCGTCACAGACCACCAGTTTTCTTTGTGAGGTCCTTATGTGAGGTATAATAGGGCACAAGGCCGTAACTGAAAATTATTTTCGGGGGGTTGGGGGGTCGTAAGCTAAAAATGTTGGATCTAGTTTTATTATAATATTGTATTGGTAATTTAATATAATATAAAATTCATAATATTGTAGTACTAATATTTATTAATGAAATTTACATTTAAACATTTTTATTGCTAAATTTTTAACAATAAATTAATAATAAAGATTTAATTTGAAAACAAAAATTTAAATGACAAACTCAATATTTCTTTGTTTTTCATTTGAAAAACGATTAATTACTTCTTCCGGGTCTACACAAATATTCCTATGTACACTGAGTAATGCTAGACCAGTCAATCGGTCTTCTCCAGTTGCGTTTCTTTGGTAATTTTTTATTCTTTTCATCGTCGAAAAAGTTCTTTCCGGGGTGTTGCCATAGTTACTGGTAAAGTTGCTAGAACTTTTAATAAAAATGAAATATTTGGAAAAAAATTTTGGTTGCAGTTTGAATACGCATTGAATATTTCAGGAGATCGTTCTAATATTGGTTTATCACACCATTTTCTTTTCCAAAGTTTTAACTCGTTTGAATGTGCATCCGAATCTAAAAATTCTGAGTATAATTCGAAATCACTTGCTTCTGATTCAGAATTAGTGCATTTATTGGGAAGTAAAAGTATAGTGAAGATATTATTTTTTTATGGTTAATGAATCGTTGGTTGGACCCCCAAAACCCCCCTCAGGTACGGCCTTGATGGGGCACAAAAGGTGGAGCATTTGTAATTTTCCTAAAAGCTGTATTCTGGAACTGTTGGATTTTGTTGGTATTAGATACTTTTGCAGTACCCCGAAATTGAAGACCGTAGGTCCACATTGGTTTTAGTAGTGTTTTATACATAAGAACTTTAACTTACATATAAATATGAATATACATTATGCATGCACGTTGGCACGCTTTTGTACGAGGAAAAAAATACGGATACGAGCAGTGTAAAAAGAGTTTTACGAAGTCGTATTAGATATTATTATTATCATTACTATTTTATACGAATAAAACTTTTCGATGAAGGTATATAATAATGGATAAAGTTGTTGATGTGAAATGTACACACGCGCGGGCTCGTTTATTTATATTTATATTTATATACATATACAGTGGTCGCCGCTTATAGTGTTCACTGGTTATTAGAATCAGCCGCTTATAGTGATCAAAAATGCCAGGAACGGAACAAACAGCCGTTATTAATGCATTTTTTGTCGCTTACAGTGTTCACGTTTTCGGTTATTGTGATCAGAAATAATCATCAGAAATATAAAATATAAATATAATTTACGATAATTCACCTCTTTTTGTAAACAGGGAATAAGATTACGAATGACTATTATCTTAATCGTGAACTTAAATCGAGCTAATCTTATCTAATGTAATCCACGTAATGAGCGATACTTCATATGGTACATTCGTACATGTTTGAAACCGTTTTGCAATTAATACACTCAGAAGAGCTTTAGAAGAGCACGACTTAGGCCCAGACTACTTTTCTACGTTGAACAACTTGGAGTACATTATGATGTTTTCCATAGCAAAAAAACAGGGGGTGCATTACTGATTTTTTCGAATAAACCTAAGTTTGTTAAATCACGTATGATATTTTTACATGTTGCATAGTCAATTTAATGTTGTTTATAAAATGTTCAAAAAACGAAAATAAAAATATTAAAATTATAATAAATAAAATAAATAAAAAATAATAATACATAAATATAATTTTAATTTTTAATTATTTTTACGATATTTTCTACCTATTTTTCGAGTCGCCGTTTATAGTGATTTCCGGTTATAGTGATCAAAGTACTCTTGAACGAATGTGATCACTATAAGCGGCGACCACTGTAATATAATATGTGTGTGTACAACATTATACAGGTCGGCGGTACGTATACGATATTATAACGTAATCATATGGGAGCCTTGACGGCGTAGGTACGCGTGTGTGCGCAGAGCGTTTCTGGCCGCAAGGCGCACGCGGATAACAATAAATAATAATAATAATCATCTTTTTCGAACCCTCGCGCCGCCGTGCAAGGAAAAGCGACGAATAACGCCGTTACCCCATATTGCTCCCGAGTCAGTGATCTGCCGTCGAGAAAAACTAGCGTAATGGATCGTCGCGTCGGCGTGCGCGAAAAACGTAAAACGTGTATATACCGCGTGGTCGTGCACCGCGACATTGTATTACGACCAGTGATGTAAATCGTATAATACGAATCGTATTTTACTGAATAATACACGTGCATAATACGTCACGTACAAAATAATAAAATAAAAATAGGTGTAAATGAATAATAATAATAAAAAAAAAAAAATCATCCACCTGACGTTGAAGTTGTAAATTGTATTGAATAGAATCAGCTAGTTCAGAAAATATAATTATAGTTAATTTTATTCTCTTTGGATTTGATAATTAACGTTTACTAGCGTTAACTAAAATATAACCACGTTTTGACACACGATATAGATAAATCGTGGCTTGAGATATATCTAAAATTATGAGTATCAACATTAACCACAATATGGCACATTCTTAGTTTTACAGTAAATATTAAACTTTCACATGAGCATGAAGTTTTATCCCGCCAATTTAATCACACCTATTTTTTCTGAATATATAATTGATGGTTTGTACAACATCTTTGACTGTGACTTCAATTTCAATTGTCGCCCCCCCCCCCGGAGATGTTTCATGTCAGTTACAAAATCGGAGGTTTTTTTACATTAAGTCGGTCTCACACGACTAGGGCACTCAGTGACTTTCCGATTAAATCGGAATGCAATGATTTATTGTACAATTAATTACGAGTATAATATTATTATGTACCTACTCGTAAAATTAATAGTTGTACTTGAGGAGTCACAATTTTTTTTGCACCCCTCTCCCCCCCCCCCTGAGTGACATATCTGTGGGCGTCCCAGGTTTCTATCAATATAAACGTTCTCACTTCTAGAGTGAATATTTTACGAATTACGTTATTGAGAGACAAGAGCAAAATATGATTATGAGAAAATGGGAAAAAAATACAGTGACTTTTATGGATCTAGGACATTTCGGCACGGCCATTTCGGCACGGCCGTTTCGGCACGGCCGTTTCGGCACGAAGACAAATCGGCGCTTGGCATTTCGGCGCGAGGAAATTTCGGCGCCGCAGGTATTAATATAGAATTTTAAAAATACACATAAATATATTATTCCAATATTCCAATTTTAAAAAATACAAATAAATATAATGTTGATAATATAATAATGTTAGATAAAATGAATTAATAATAATAAAAATAAAATGTTAATGATATACAATTGAAATTTATTGTAAAGAAACAAATAACAAAAACAAATAACAAAAATATCTTTTTAAATAATTGTGCGTGTGTCGGATTATTCATTATTCAAAATTCATTTGAAAAACATCGCTAAACTACATTATTGTTCTTAAATTTAAATTATCGGGCCTAGTAACTTACTTTAGCTGCTTCGGATAAAGGTCCAACACATTCGTTTATTACAACTGATGTAGGCTCCATTGTTTGAAGTGCACGTGTCTTAATTTTTGTAATTGCAGCCTCTACTTCAATTTTAGCTGCCTCAGAATCATGCGTATGGTCGTTAATTTTTTTTTTTTGAATAATATAATCATTGATTCCGGTATGAATTCGACAATTACAAGAATCTTTATTGCGACACCTCCAAAATCGCTTTGTATTATTAAAATTAAATTTATCGAAGACATACATGAAACCGTCTTTTGGTAAAATTTCACGTCCGCGATTTGATAGTAAATTATTAGACATCTTAATTAGAAATTTTTATAACTGAATATTACTGATCAACTATTCCACTATGACTGACTTACAAACTACAGTTAATACTCTACACGTCTACGGTCTTACCTATTTAATCGGTTTTTACGTTACACGATAACAGCTATATTTGACTGGATTGTACTATTGACGATTACGGTTATTTTTCTTAATTTAATTTAAAAAAAAATTATTACGAAAACATTTAATACTAGATAGTTTTGGTTAGCCGCGCCGAAATTTCCTCGCGCCGAAATGCCCAGCGCCGATTTGTCTTCGCGCCGAAATAGCCGTGCCGAAACGGCCGTGCCGAAATGACCGTGCCGAAATGTCCGATTCCCGACTTTTATAGTTTATTAACCATAAAATCTAAAATAATAAATATATGCCTATTGCAAATAAACCCTTTTCGGATCGTATTGGTTAAAAAGATAACAGAATTAAGATCAATTAAAAAATAAAATCAATATAAATTCGTTGACATATATGAGTTATTGAAAAATGTTAGTATTTTTTTTTTTTTTTTTTTTTTTTTTTTATATTAATTATATATCACTATAATAATAGACAGGTTTTAAAATTTAAGTAAAACAATCTCGTCTTTGATGAGAAAAAAAGAAAAGAAAATTGATTTTCTGCTTTTGAGAATTCACTAAAAAATTGTATAGTAAAACTTATAGGTGCATGGTTTTTACTAAAATTGTCTTTATGATTTGTTCGATCGAGTAGGTATAAAACTATAAAGTAAATAATCTGTAATAAAAAAAATTATTTTATAACATTTTTTAAAATTTAAATTATACGATTGATCAACTCTCGGGGAAAACGTTTGACTTCGTCACTGGTGCATCCTTTTATCTAATACCAATATGCAATCGAGGTAATGCACCCGCCCAGGTTCGGACCGAGTGCTGCGGGGCTTTTATCAAATAATGGTAGAGGGTCGACAAGGCCGTTTGCCTGGGGCATCTCGCAGTTCTCGAGCCGTGGTTCATTTAAAATATGAGAAACACGAGAAATCGTATGTCTTCTGAGTATTGTGCAAAAACCAGTGCCACCTATACGGCCGAGTATCCGGAACGTCTTTCATAAGTCGAGACGGAGTTGAAAGTATTTAGAACCGTACGTTTGTAGCGGGTTGATTTTTTTTTTTTTTTTTCGTACACGCCCCGACGTGCTCAAATAATATTATAACAAAAAGCTGTTAAGTGAGATGATGGTGGTACAAGTTCGTCCTTCGTCCCTTCGGTCCTCGGACAAGATATTAGTGATGTATGTATTAAGTTTTAAAGAAATGATGACTCATTTCTTTAGTATAAAACGATTCTGAGCAAAGCTCAGAATATGTATATTATTATTTAAATACTGTTTACGTATTTTACGGTTATTTGTATAATTTTTTAAATGATTGGAAAAAAAAATCTTGAGTCACGATTATTGATATTTTTTCGGTATTGATAGTTTAGTATAAGAGTAAACTTGTACTCAAATTTCAGAACTTTCTAACAAATACTCAATATTTCATTAGAAATAAACTTAAAAGAAATCAGACAATATCGTAAAAAACCGTATAATAATTTATTAAAGTGTGTATAAAAAAAAATCCTGAGTCACGATTTTTGAATTTTTGTTAGGATAATTAGGTAGGTATATGAGTAAGGTCATATTAAATTTTCAGAACTTTTTGTCAAATATTTAAAATTATATTACATAAAAACTTTCAAACAATTTCGGTAAATTAAAAGTTCTATATTTAAGTCAAAAGTGTTATAATTGTTCTGAAAATGTTGTCCAATATAAAAAATGTATGTATTTGATATTGGATAAAATTTTCAAGTTTCTATCTTCAATATTTTTCGATTTATGACTAAATACCTAAAATCTGAACAGTGAAAATCTCGTTTACGGCGGATTTTTACCGATTTTACCGTTTTTACTCAGTTTTTCGATCGTTATTCTTGATTACTGGAAAAACTATGGAGATTTTGGAAAAATGACCTCTTTAAAGTAGCATCTCAGTTCAATTTCGAATCTAAAAAGTTGCTGGACGAAACTTTTGGACAAGGATTTCTATACGAAAAAGTGTTTACAGAGAAAAAAAAAAACATCATTGTAAAACCATAAGATCCTTCGCTTCACTCAGAATCTAAAAATTGCCGGATTCGTCATCGACCGGACCCCAACGACGAGTAACAACAAACGCGCGGCGCGAGTATGTCGACGGGTTATTAATATAAATTAAACGCATCGTCGAAGCTAATTAAATATCGCACGCGGATGATGTGTTATTGTTTCGCCGTGGGTTCATTACTACACGGTCTTCATACATTGATTTACCCGTAATGCGTTCAATCGCCGTCGCGTACACATTATTATGAATTATGTTTAAACCGACCTTGCGCACGGCCGCCTCAAACGTACAACAACAACACGTGTTGCCACACACCGATATCATGACGCGAATCCATCGCATCTGTCTGTGTCGATTACGTTTTACCAGTAGTTGTAATTTCTCAATAAAGACCATTATTAATGGGATTTGTCACTTTACAACGGGGGGAAGAAAAACAAAACGAACGAAATTCATTACCACGCTCGCACTCGTTAATTTATCACGTCTACTCAATAAACCGAAACGTCGAAAACATCATCACAATAAAAATATATAATCCTTTATTATTTATAATACGGTCGTGTAACGAGAGCGTGGGATACCGTATAACGTGTATGTGGTATTACGTAAGACCGAATAGTTTCGTCGTCGTCGTTTCTCTACTCCACTCACGCCCTCGCGAAAAAATACTTATATAACCTCTATACTATTCTCTACTTTTTTTTCATATCCTTTATTTTAAAATAAGAAATTTTCTATTATTTTCACAGACAATAACTTAAAATTAGACAAGTGAAAATTAGCTTAAAATTAATAAAATAAACATATACATACCTCCCATTACTGTATAAAGTAGTTAAAAAAAAAATATTTCGTTGAAATTCTTTCAACGGACAATGCGAAGTATCTCTTCTTTCTCCTCTTTGAAACTCATCCCGCGAGATCACCCGTCCTCCAGGCAACTTTGGTAATCCACGGCACACGTGCGTATAATATAACGTGCAGCGTAATATGATTTTAATGTAACCGCCGTGGTACAGTTACCGTGGCGTCGGTGGCTTGGTAATTAAAAGACCTCGCGGCAGCAGCGGCGGCAGCGTTTGATTCTTTTTTTTTTCGCCGACTGCTTCATGTCGTGTACGTACCGACGTATATTCCACGCACGTATTACAACGTTCCAACGCCCGATCGGTTGTCCCTCACACAGTTTATTCACATCATAATATTTAAACACAAATGGCAAAATCTGAGAGACGCTTCACCTATAGAGATTTTTGACATCGTGAGAATTTAGAAGATTAACGCTGTTTGAACGATTAACAACATGTTTAGCAAACCGTTTCCGGTTTATGTCCACACATTTATTCAAATGATTATTTCACCCCATAGGGTATTCTTCACTCCTCGGACGAGGCAATGGTTATAGGTGTATTGAATCATAAAGAAATGATCTATCATTTCTGTAGTTAAATGATTCTGAGGAAAGTTTCAGTATTCAAATATACCGTTCGGTGCAGGGCCGTACACAGGGGGGTGTTTTGGGTGTTCAAACACTCCCCGAAATGTTTAGTTTTCTGAATGGTTATTTACTCATTTAATTATAAAGTCAGATAATTGTCATATAATTATACTTTAACAGACAAGTGTAGTATCACATTTTATTTTTGGAACACTGGCTAAAGCTAAATAAAAATGAAATACTAACAAATTGTATTTTAATTTAAAAATAAAACTTAATCGGGACTTATTATAAAATAAAATTATACATATTATAACTACGGGGAAAAAAGTATCTGTAGCTACAAGCGAACGCTCGTTTTCTTCCCTTCGTCGGTTGAAAACGTACTTACGAAACAGAACAGGCGAAGAGAGATTGAATGGATTGACTTTGTTAAATAAGCACAGATATATAGAAGTTGATTGTAATGATATTCTCAACATAATATTATCTAAAAATGCAAGAAAATTATATTTAGTTCTGTATTTTTTTTTTTTATAAGTCTATGTTTACATTTAAAAAAAAAGTGTTACAATTATAGCTGATTTTCATATTTGAATTTCGTATGTTTTTTAAAAAAAAGGTCTTGTTTCCAATAACTGATTTTCAAAAACACCCCCCAAAACTTTTTTCTGCGTACGGTCCTGGTTTGGCGTTTGTACGGACTCCGTTTCTTCAAAATAAATTGTTCGAGTTGAAGATTGACGTAAAAACGGTTTATCGTTATATAGGGTGACCATAAAAATAAAATAAAAATACGGGACACTAAGTAACTAAAATAAAAAAAGGAAATTCTAATTTTAACTGAATATATTAAAAAAAAAACAAATTAAATGTATGCTGTATAATAGTTTTTAAATACAAATAAAATAAAAATATTAATAAGTATAACATGTACACAAAAGTCCAAAAAAAAATTATTTTGAAGACGATGGCAGGTAAATTTCTTCTTTTGATGTTTTGTATACTTTTGTGCTGAACTGATATCATCGAGTAACTTAGTTTCTTTTAATAGAATATTTTAAAACTCATTACAAGATAAGTTTTTAAAATGTGTCAAGACAAGAATCTAAAAATAATGCTGATAAGTATAGATTTCAAATATGTTCTAATGAATATTGTGATACAAAAATATCGTAGAATTTATAAATTAACAATGAAGAGAAAAACGGGATTAATATGGGACCGACATGAAAATACGGGACAAAATGCGTCCCGTATAACTTTTGTCGGGACAACGGGACTCAAAGTGAAAATACGGGACAATCCCGTATAATACGGGACGTATGGTCACCCTATCGTAATACCTTACTAATTTTTTTTTTTTTTTTTTTTTGTTTATAAATGTTTTATTTAATCTGTTACAAAATGAACAATAAGAACAACTGATGAAGAATTAGAAAGTAGAAGAAAAAAAAACAAAAATAAAATAACAGTATAGATATAAGTATATAACAGAGCGTAGAAGCCTCCCAGTGGAGGTACTACATTAACGAAAAAAGACACGAGTAGGTATTAAAATTTAATTATTTAGTAGGTTTCTACACCATTTGCGTTTTTGCCGTTTGGGAGGATTTCCAGGGATAGTCAAGGAAGATATGTCGTGCATGAGTGGGTTTCTATGATTTAAAAGAAGGTTATGGAATCTTTTGTAGTGTGTTTTAGCCACGTCTGCTACAAATGGTATGGAAAGATCGCGATGGAGTGTGTGATTGGAAACGTAGTGTGGTGCTTTAGTGATTTGTCTTAGAGCTTTGGATTGATAGGTTTGTATTCTATTGATGTTAGTAGGTGTTGCTGATCCCCAGAGCTGTACACCATAGACCCATATTGGTTTTAGTAGCATTTTGTAAATAAGGAGCTTGTTATTCAGATAAATATATTTGGAAGTCAGTTGGTGTCTTAGTTGGCGGCTACGATCATTGAGCGTTAACCGTTTGGAGCGTATACGAGGAGCCCACGTGAGCCGGCGGTCTAGGGTTAGTCCAAGATATTTGACGTTTTGAGAGTAGGGTATAGGTTGATTATTGAGGAATAGTTGTGGACATTCTCTGAGGCGTAGTGTAAAGGTAGAGTGGAGCGATTTTTTTTTGGTTTAGTTTTAGGCCCCATTCTGTGTACCACGAGCAGTGTTGGGAATAGATAACTAATAATTTATCTAGATAAAGATAAAGATGATTATAAACATTTTTATCTAGATACAGATAAGATAATTATAATAAATTTTATCTAGATAAAGATAAAAATCAGTACATTTTTATCTAGATAAATTTGAGATAATTTAATTTTTAATTTTGAAAATATTCAGGATCTACATCCTACAGGTATAAGGTAAAAAAATAAAAATACATAATTTAAAACATTTAAAAATACGTGTACTTTTTTAAATAAACTTCATAAAAGATGACAAATCATTCTCTGACTTAAAAATAAAATAATAATACATTTCTGCATTTTTTAACAAATTGTTGCGTATGGCTACTTCACTTTCATGATAGTACATATTATAATCTCCTTTCCTGGGGTTTCCACACGAGTTTTTCTCAGTAATCTTTTCAATTAATTAAAAAAAAAAATAATAATTAATAAAATAATATATTTTAAATTTCCTTTTTTTTCAGGCCATTTAAATAAATTATCTATCTAGATAGGTACTCATAGATAACTAAAATTTTATCTAGATAAAGATAAAGATAACTGAAAATAAATTTATCTAGATAAGATAAAAGATAAATAATTGTTATCTAGATAAATTTATCTCGATATTTCCCAACACTGACCACGAGGCTAGTAGATCAAGATGGGTTTGCATAAAGGAAGCAGCTATGTCTGGATCAGAGTGGCATGCAAGTAGTGCTTTGTCGTCCGAAAAGTCGGCTACTATTGTGTTTTGAGTAGCGGGTTGATCCGCGGTGTAGATGTTAAAAAAGAGAGGTGCAATAACTGCACCTTGCGGGGGACATCAGCTTAACTTACTAAATAACGCTTATAAAACGCGCACGGTCGCTAAACCTTTGAACAACACGAAAAATATGAGTTGTATTGTAATATTGTGCTCCGTTCCTTTTCGTTTGTTTGGCCGATTTTACGTTTTTTTTTTTTGTTTTTTTTTTTCATGCGCGTACACTCACGTGATCCAATGATATTCACCGGTGCGTTTATAGGTGGAAAACACGGAATCGACGAGTACATTTATGTGTGTGTGTGTGTATCGGTATATGTAATATATTGGCCGAGGTTTTTGCCGTTTTGGCACCGAAACCCGCCGACCGTTTTGCCGCCGTCGCGCTCGTTCGCGTACGTGTGCGCGTGTGTTCGCCTGTCGCGCTTTCTAATGGCCCATAAATCTCCGCGGGAGCAGAGGCCGCCGCCGCCGCCGCCGCCACCGCGACGGGACGCGGACAATATAAAAACGCCCGGCCGTGACGCGCGCGCGGGGTCGGGAACGGTTGTTTTTCGCCCAGGAAAACGAGTCTCACGATAAAACGTCCGGTCGTAAATTACCCGGGCCGTCGCCGTTCCGCGGGCCAACCCCCTCAAGTCTTCCCGTCGCGCCAGCGCGCGTTCTCCGCCCGGTAGATTTTATTTCGTTTCACCCCGTCCCCCGTCCTTTTCGATCTCTCACTCTCTCTCTCTCTCTCTCTCTCTCTTTCTCTCTCTCTTTCTCTCTCTCTCTCTCTCTCTCTCTCTCTCTCTCTCTCTCTCTCTCTCTCTCTCTGTCTCGGCGACACCGACCATCCGCGGAACCCCTTACACACGTCGCGTCGGCGGAGAGCTTTGTCACGCACACACGCGACCGCGGCCGCGTGCGTAATTATCCTCGATCCCTGTCCGGGGACTCGGCGGTCGGGTTAATCTCTCGGCCGGGGACGGGCGAACACGGCGGGAAAAGTCGTCGTCGACAACCCGAACCGCGGGTTTTTCTCGTCTCGTTCGTTCGGAAAACACAAAAAACACACCGCTTGAACGCTTTTGAAACTCCGTCGAATCAAACTCGCCCCAGACGCATCGGTTAGGTTACAATCATGTCCCGGCGAGTGTAAACGAGAAAACCATCTGGTCAAATGCGAGAACGTATTCCTAGGGAGTAAGCAGGGACGGATCCAGGGGGGGGGCTAGGGGCACAGGCCCCCCAGACACATTATTTCTCAATTTTTTTTTTATGATTCTACACATCGTTCTAAGTATAGTTTGTACATTACCAATGAGTGTAGCTACTGCAGCACGAAGTTTCTCTACTCCGAGAAGGGTAAAAACCTGGCTACGCTCTAGAATGCAGGAAGATCGCCTTACTTCTTTGTGTTTATTATGTGTTCATAGGGAAGTTAAAATAAACTTTGATCAGATAATTGATAGATGCGGAAAAAGCGACAATGTCAAAAGACGTTTAGATTTTATAATTTAATATATAAAATGTATAGATTAAATAATCATTAATTTATTTATTACATTGATTACCTATGTCCTATACCTAACCACTATTATGACAAAATTTTTAAATTATGAAGTACCTATCTAGAAAAAAATGTAGAGGCCCCCCAGGTCTTGACTCTGGATCCGTGCCTGAGATTAAGGTGATTTGGTAATTGCTCCCCCCCCCTTAATTATTGGTATTAGCTGTATCGTTCTTTTTTTATAACTTTGTTTCATTAATAAATGATAATTTGTAGATTCAGACGACGGTATTACGCATCAATGAATAGACGTTTAAATACTGTTTTTTCTTAATATTAAATCGAATAAAAGCGTATCGTCGTTTTACTAAATTTAAGATGTTAATTTATTCTTAAATCACCTCCTCTGAAAACGATTCCAGGGATGCTTTTATTTCCCGCATTATATTAATATAAATATTTCACATTGTTTACTTAAATAACAAATATCAAATAACAATTGAACCTTCAAACACATGTACTTAAAGTTTCATTTATAAGCCTTTGAGGTAACAAATCTGAGCTATTTTTGAAAATATTCTATTTTCATTGTTTTTAGTATCACATCAAGCTACAGGTAAGTTATTTTCATGTTGTTGATTCTTTTATGTTAAGTCAGGGGCAAAATGGTTTTGTATAAATGCATTCTATCTTATAATGTTTCAGGAGAAATAATATCGTGAACCTAATTGCACTCAGCAATATATTATTGAATGTTTAGAAAAATGTGATGACTTTTTTTAATAATCTTTAAACAATCCAAAAAAAAATGTATCTTCAAACTTTTATCACAATAAGAGTAAATAATTTTTCAAATAACACCTCAACACTTACATGTACAGTAGAACCTCGATTATCCGAACCTCCGTGATACGAACCCTTTATTATCCGCACTACAATTAAAGTATCCGAACTCAACGTTGAAGCACTCGTACCCGCGGCTCATATATCATAAATTTTGCTTTTGGCTTATTACTAGGACATACATATATTAATGTACGTGTGTCGATCGTTAGTAAATAATCAAAACGTAACGGGCTTATCGATTAATTCGTCGTAAACGTTTGCGAGACTTTGCTGCAAAAAAGCGCATTGCAGCTCGTCGTCAAATGAAAATCGGTAATTTTGTCAAAATTGATGAAAAAAAAATGATGGGAACATCAATGGTTATAACTCTTTCGTGCACGAATTTTTGAGAATATTACTGTCCCTCATTGCACGTACTTACCAATTTTTGTTTTTTTCATTTTTTGTGGCTGCTTTATATTTGATGTATAAATATACATCTAGGTATAGATGAATAAAAAAAATAATAATAATAGTAATAAACAGTTGTTGAGTTATTTTCGGTGGGACAACGTAAATCCCACCGTGCAATATCGATCATTAATTTACGCTATAAAGTCAATTTTTCCATACAGATTATTTGCGACTTCTCATTTAATTATTTCTCATTTAACAATCTTCAACACATCTGGAATCGAATAATAAAAAAAAAAAAAAAAAAAAACAATCAAACCGGATGTTCCAGTAAGCAACTGAGAATGTATAAACTTTCGAAAATAATGTGTTAAAAATATATTTTGTTGACACTCATCAAATAACGATAGCCTTCCGAGATTGAATATATATGAACTATATAGGACAGGGAAGGTTTAATATTAGTTATAAAATAAATCAACGGATGATCAAAAATTAGAAAAACCATTTTTTTTTTTTTTTATGGTGTACTATTTGTTCCATCGTGCTGAATAAGCAATTTTTTCGGTGGATTCGTTTGTTCGTTTTACTCGCGATTTGCTCCATAAAAAGCACGACGAAATGGTGTGACGTAATGTGTACTGCGTACTTCAGTTCACGAACACGCGTCGTGGATGCGATAGTTTCCCCAGAGTCTTTGGTGTTATAATCTAAAAAAGAAATAACAGTTTAATGTGTGTGTGTGTGTGTGTGTGTGTGTGTGTGTGTCGATTCTGTCGGGTCGAAACGAATAACGCAAATACCAACGTGATAAATGCTTTTTTAACTGTTAAAATTTGCATAGTAAAACACACAATAAAAATCGGCTGCAAAGACCACCCAAGTGTCCAACTGTTTTGTTGTGTACACACGCGAAAACGTGATGTCGTACCTACTCGACCGTGGTCGATCGAAACGACTACGTAGGGAATCTCGAAAATCGGTATTCGGTTGTCGGCGGAAAGTTTTTTTTTTTTTTTTTCTGATCATTACTTCTTGAATATTGTTAATCTATTATAAACGAACTTCAAAATATAATTCTCTCGTCATCGAATGGCCTTATCGTATTAATCAAACGATATCTCTCTGTGCGGCCGTCGGTAGGTACCCGGTTAATTACGTCGACCGATTTCGCCCGGTAGGAAGTCAATTTTATGTCCAGATTTTGCATACTCACATGAAAATTACGTACCGTTACACACACACACACACACACACACACTCACCACAAGGCGATGATTTATTACAGATCCGTTTGAAGCGGGTGATTGATTTGTCGTCATCATTCGTACCGTGGCCGCCCGCAGTCTTTAAAAAGCCATTTGTGCCCTCCTCGGTCGGAGTCTTGTATATTCATGAAAATTCGTTAAAACTATACGGCGTTTCAAAGCGTCTGTATAGATTGTATTGTAATCATCGCGATATGACGATTAAAGAATATCACAATAGCGTTACGACTTTGGTTTTTCGCGGGTTTCAGCCGGCCATTAAATAAATAGTCCGTATTTTGGAATTCGAGCCCGGCACAGTGTAATATATAACGGTATATCACACGCGCGCGTGCACGCACACGAATCAAGCGACGATTTATTATAATATCGAATTCGCTCGCGAGCGGATGATTGATATCCGTTGTAGTGCCCGCTCGTGTGGTCTTTAAACAAAGATTTGCGCTCCGTCGTCGTCGTCGTCATGGTGTATAACCTCAAAGTAATGACTGCGTAAGTATGAACCCGCCTTACGCGTCTCACGTGAATAATAATACGATGAGAAACTTCGTAACCCACATTCGTCAGGCACAGTTCTAAATCATTCTGGAATCCGGCCGATCAGTGTGTGTGTGTGTGTGTGTGTGTGTGTGTGTGTGTGTGTGTGTGTGTGTGTGTGTGTGTGTGTGTGTGTGTGTGTGTGTGTGTGTGTGTGTGCATTTGAAATTAAGTGATATATTATGTCGGACGTCATCGATATGCATACACAAAATAATTAATCACACACGGTCGTCTTGATATACCGTCACCGTCAGCGTTTGTCGATTTCTCAAGTGTAAAAAACCAAAAATATTTCCAACCAAATTTCGATTACACCGGGCTTTCGTATCATAACTGTCAAAGTGTAATATTTATTTATTTATTTTTTATTTATTTTACAAAACAGGCCGTGGCCCAAAGTACGACTTTTAAAGATAAAAGCATACAGATTAATTTATGATTTCACAAGTTATACAAAAGTGAAAGTGGGGATGTTCTCGTTTGCAATGCGCATAATTCTGAAAATAGATCTTTTTTATGAATAATTAGTGGTGCAGATGGGGATGAAGAAAGGATAATGTGATCGAGAATGGAAGTCAGGGACTTAATGAAATTAATTTCACGTAATAAATCAGGACAATCGATAGATCCATCCATAAGCTTTCTCAAGAAGTCTCGATTAGCAGAAATACGCCTATCAGCAAGTGTTCTTAACCCAAGTTTAGTTAATACTGGCTCATAGTCGTGTGGTAGGTGAGTAATGTGGAGTACCGTGGCAGCAAAATATAAGAATTTCCGTTGGACTCCGTCTACTTGGTTTTTAGCAAACACGTGTATACACCGAGATTATAATACATAATATAAGTATATAAGGATAAACTGACCGACTGAGGTGTCAACGCTCAGCCTAAACCGTTGGGCCGAGAGACCGTGAAATCGTGCACTGAGCTTATTCTTTATACAGAATGGGCGACCGTTATTGAAGGAGTTTTCTCTTGCGATGTAACGAATTTCAAGGTGCCCAAGAATGTCGGTATAATGAAAGTTCGTTACATCGAAATTCATTACAGCGAGATTCAATGGAAAATTCACAAAATAATTCAACTATAGTACTAATATAATTGATGAAAAAATATGTGTAAATATTCTCAAGTATATATATAATTTATCAACCCTTATTGGACTCTATAAACGTAAACGTTTTACATCTTTCTCTGATCATGAGTATAATACCAGATACAGACAAAATATAAATAAATGTATACCAAACTGTAATATATATTTTTGACCAAAAAGTACATTATAATACATAGGTTTAAGTCTAGGTTGTAAGTTGAATATAAATATAAATAATAAATAACTTTCATATTTTAAACTCGTTTAAAAACTGTATAAAAATTCTGGATCTATCTAACACTTGAATCATACATTTTATTATTATATTTTAAATTGTCTAAATTTTGTAATAACATATCTTCTTTCTATCTTCTTTTTATTTTTATTTTTTTTCTCTTCATATATTTTAAATTATTAGATGTTATTAAACATAAATAGATACGAATCGATAATCTAACACAATCTTAGCTTAAAGGGTAGCTGTAATACTGTAATATTGTAAATTCTACACTAAACGTCCCTTTTATATTACAAAATAAATTTTATTATTATTATTATCATAATACATATAAGTATATAAGGATGAACTGACCGACTGAGGTGTCAACGCTCAGCTTAAACCGTTGGGCCTAGAGACTGTGATATCGTGCACAGAGCTCCCTTATACAGAATAGGTGACCGTTAATAAAGGAATATTCCGTTGCGATGTAACGAAATTCAAGGGACCCAAGAATATCGGTATATTGAAAGTTCGTTACATCCAAATTCTTCACTGCGAAATTTTAAGGAAAATGCAAAAAATAAATCAACATACTATAAATATATTTTAGTGAAATAATATTATGTTAGACAACGTTGGATAACGGAATTTTGAACTATATAATTTTATACCTGTATTAATACACACACACACACACACACACACACACACACACACACACACACACACACACACACACACACACACACACACACACACACACACACACACACACTCACACACACACACTCACACACACACACACACACACATACCCGTATGAGGTATTTTGTGAACTCCGTGAGTATTTTATAACATTTGTAACATCCACCCTAAATAATGACTTTAAAAGTTCGGATTTAACACCAATATATAAAAAACCAATGACTTGTATGAATTTGCAAAAATAAGTTGGCAATTGAAAAAAAAATCCATTACACTAAACAGCACATTAATGACATCCACCCTTGTGACCTCCTTATCATTATTTAATAGTAAAATAATCAGTAATCCATAGACTATTAAAATAACTGTTAAGTATATCTAAATAATAATTGTATGTAAATATTAATAACATTTTATTTTATTAATATTTTAAAATTATAAATTATATTAAATAAACCATACCAGAGATGGGCAACATTATATCAGGTTTTGATAGGCCCACAAATATCAGTCTATTCACTATTCTCTTCTACACACAATTTATAATTTTGTTTCTCGACACGGAGTTCATAAGGTACGTTTGTACCATAAGTGTGTAATTTTGTTGTGAATATCACACACGTATTAAATTCTTTGACTATTCTCTTCTACACACTATTTATAATTTTATTTCTCAACACGGAGTTCATAAGGTACGTTTGTACCTGAAGTGTGTAATTTTGTTGTGAATATTACACACGTATTAAATTCAACAAACACCCTTATGACTTCCAATATTTTGACTTTTATCTACTACACACTATTTATAATATTATTTCTCGACACGGAGTTCATAAGGTACGTTTGTACCTTAAGTGTGTAATTTTGTTATGAATTTACACACGTATTAAATTCGAAATGTCCCTTGTGACTTCCAATATGCAGACTACTATCTACTACACATTATTTATAATTTTTTGGTCGACACGGAGTTCATAAGGTACGTTTGTACCTTAAGTGTGTAATTTTTTTGTGAATATTACACACGTATTAAATTCAACAAACACCCTTATGTTTTCAAATATGCAGACTACTATCTACTACACACTATTTATAATTTTATTTCTCGACACGGAGTTCATAAGGTACGTTTGTACCTTAAGTGTGTAATTTTGTTGTGAATATTACACACGAATTAAATTCAACAAACACCCTTAAGACTTCCAATATGCAGACTACTATCTACTACACACTATTTATAATTTTTTGGTCAACACGGAGTTCATAAGGCACGTTTGGACCTTAAGTGTGTAATTTTGTTGTGAATATTGCACACGTATTAAATTCAAAATATCCCTTATGACTTCCAATATTTTGACTTTTATTTACTACACACTATTTATAATTTTATTTCTCGACACGGAGTTCATAAGGTACGTTTGTACCTTAAGTGTGTAATTTTGTTATGAATATTACACACGTATTAAATTCGAAATGTCCCTTGTGACTTCCAATATTTTGACTATTCTCTTCTACACACTATTTATAATTTTATTTCTCGACACGGAGTTCATAAGGTACGTTTGTACCTTAAGTGTGTAATTTTGTTATGAATATTACACACGTATTAAATTCGAAATGTCCCTTGTGACTTCCAATATTTTGACTTTTATCTACTCCACACTATTTATAATTTTATTTCTCGACACGGAGTTCATAAGGTACGTTTGTACCTTAAGTGTGTAATTTTGTTATGAATTTACACACGTATTAAATTCGAAATGTCCCTTGTGACTTCCAATATGCAGACTACTATCTACTACACATTATTTATAATTTTTTGGTCGACACGGAGTTCATAAGGTACGTTTGTACCTTAAGTGTGTAATTTTTTTGTGAATATTACACACGTATTAAATTCAACAAACACCCTTATGACTTCCAATATGCAGACTACTATCTACTACACACTATTTATAATTTTATTTCTCGACACGGAGTTCATAAGGTACGTTTGTACCTTAAGTGTGTAATTTTGTTATGAATATTACACACGTATTAAATTCGAAATGTCCCTTGTGACTTCCAATATTTTGACTATTCTCTTCTACACACTATTTATAATTTTATTTCTCGACACGGAGTTCATAAGGTACGTTTGTACCTTAAGTGTGTAATTTTGTTATGAATATTACACACGTATTAAATTCGAAATGTCCCTTGTGACTTCCAATATTTTGACTTTTATCTACTCCACACTATTTATAATTTTATTTCTCGACACGGAGTTCATAAGGTACGTTTGTACCTTAAGTGTGTAATTTTGTTATGAATTTACACACGTATTAAATTCGAAATGTCCCTTGTGACTTCCAATATGCAGACTACTATCTACTACACATTATTTATAATTTTTTGGTCGACACGGAGTTCATAAGGTACGTTTGTACCTTAAGTGTGTAATTTTTTTGTGAATATTACACACGTATTAAATTCAACAAACACCCTTATGACTTCCAATATGCAGACTACTATCTACTACACACTATTTATAATTTTATTTCTCGACACGGAGTTCATAAGGTACGTTTGTACCTTAAGTGTGTAATTTTGTTATGAATTTACACACGTATTAAATTCGAAATGTCCCTTGTGACTTCCAATATGCAGACTACTATCTACTACACATTATTTATAATTTTTTGGTCGACACGGAGTTCATAAGGTACGTTTGTACCTTAAGTGTGTAATTTTGTTGTGAATATTGCACACATATTAAATTCGAAATATCCCTTATGACTTCCAATATTTTGACTTTTATTTACTACACACTATTTATAATTTTATTTCTCGACACGGAGTTCATAAGGTACGTTTGTACCTTAAGTGTGTAATTTTGTTATGAATATTACACACGTATTAAATTCGAAATGTCCCTTGTGACTTCCAATATTTTGACTACTATCTACTACACACTATTTATAATTTTTTGGTCAACACGGAGTTCAAAAGGTACGTTTGTACCTTAAGTGTGTAATTTTTTTGTGAATATTACACACGTATTAAATTCAACAAACACCCTTATGACTTCCAATATGCAGACTACTATCTACTACACACTATTTATAATTTTATTTCTCGACACGGAGTTCATAAGGTACGTTTGTACCTTAAGTGTGTAATTTTGTTATGAATATTACATACGTATTAAATTCGAAATGTCCCTTGTGACTTCCAATATTTTGACTATTCTCTTCTACACACTATTTATAATTTTATTTCTCGACACGGAGTTCATAAGGTACGTTTGTACCTTAAGTGTGTAATTTTGTTATGAATATTACACACGTATTAAATTCGAAATGTCCCTTGTGACTTCCAATATTTTGACTTTTATCTACTCCACACTATTTATAATTTTATTTCTCGACACGGAGTTCATAAGGTACGTTTGTACCTTAAGTGTGTAATTTTGTTATGAATTTACACACGTATTAAATTCGAAATGTCCCTTGTGACTTCCAATATGCAGACTACTATCTACTACACATTATTTATAATTTTTTGGTCGACACGGAGTTCATAAGGTACGTTTGTACCTTAAGTGTGTAATTTTTTTGTGAATATTACACACGTATTAAATTCAACAAACACCCTTATGACTTCCAATATGCAGACTACTATCTACTACACACTATTTATAATTTTATTTCTCGACACGGAGTTCATAAGGTACGTTTGTACCTTAAGTGTGTAATTTTGTTATGAATATTACACACGTATTAAATTCGAAATGTCCCTTGTGACTTCCAATATTTTGACTATTCTCTTCTACACACTATTTATAATTTTATTTCTCGACACGGAGTTCATAAGGTACGTTTGTACCTTAAGTGTGTAATTTTGTTATGAATATTACACACGTATTAAATTCGAAATGTCCCTTGTGACTTCCAATATTTTGACTTTTATCTACTCCACACTATTTATAATTTTATTTCTCGACACGGAGTTCATAAGGTACGTTTGTACCTTAAGTGTGTAATTTTGTTATGAATTTACACACGTATTAAATTCGAAATGTCCCTTGTGACTTCCAATATGCAGACTACTATCTACTACACATTATTTATAATTTTTTGGTCGACACGGAGTTCATAAGGTACGTTTGTACCTTAAGTGTGTAATTTTTTTGTGAATATTACACACGTATTAAATTCAACAAACACCCTTATGACTTCCAATATGCAGACTACTATCTACTACACACTATTTATAATTTTATTTCTCGACACGGAGTTCATAAGGTACGTTTGTACCTTAAGTGTGTAATTTTGTTATGAATTTACACACGTATTAAATTCGAAATGTCCCTTGTGACTTCCAATATGCAGACTACTATCTACTACACATTATTTATAATTTTTTGGTCGACACGGAGTTCATAAGGTACGTTTGTACCTTAAGTGTGTAATTTTTTTGTGAATATTACACACGTATTAAATTCAACAAACACCCTTATGACTTCCAATATGCAGACTACTATCTACTACACACTATTTATAATTTTATTTCTCGACACGGAGTTCATAAGGTACGTTTGTACCTTAAGTGTGTAATTTTGTTATGAATTTACACACGTATTAAATTCGAAATGTCCCTTGTGACTTCCAATATGCAGACTACTATCTACTACACATTATTTATAATTTTTTGGTCGACACGGAGTTCATAAGGTACGTTTGTACCTTAAGTGTGTAATTTTGTTGTGAATATTGCACACATATTAAATTCGAAATATCCCTTATGACTTCCAATATTTTGACTTTTATTTACTACACACTATTTATAATTTTATTTCTCGACACGGAGTTCATAAGGTACGTTTGTACCTTAAGTGTGTAATTTTGTTATGAATATTACACACGTATTAAATTCGAAATGTCCCTTGTGACTTCCAATATTTTGACTACTATCTACTACACACTATTTATAATTTTTTGGTCGACACGGAGTTCATAAGGTACGTTTGTACCTTAAGTGTGTAATTTTTTTGTGAATATTACACACGTATTAAATTCAACAAACACCCTTATGACTTCCAATATGCAGACTACTATCTACTACACACTATTTATAATTTTATTTCTCGACACGGAGTTCATAAGGTACGTTTGTACCTTAAGTGTGTAATTTTGTTATGAATTTACACACGTATTAAATTCGAAATGTCCCTTGTGACTTCCAATATGCAGACTACTATCTACTACACATTATTTATAATTTTTTGGTCGACACGGAGTTCATAAGGTACGTTTGTACCTTAAGTGTGTAATTTTGTTGTGAATATTGCACACATATTAAATTCGAAATATCCCTTATGACTTCCAATATTTTGACTTTTATTTACTACACACTATTTATAATTTTATTTCTCGACACGGAGTTCATAAGGTACGTTTGTACCTTAAGTGTGTAATTTTGTTATGAATATTACACACGTATTAAATTCGAAATGTCCCTTGTGACTTCCAATATTTTGACTACTATCTACTACACACTATTTATAATTTTTTGGTCAACACGGAGTTCAAAAGGTACGTTTGTACCTTAAGTGTGTAATTTTGTAATGAATATTACACACGTATTAAATTCGAAATGTCCCTTGTGACTTCCAATATTTTGACTATTCTCTTCTACACACTATTTATAATTTTATTTCTCGACACGGAGTTCATAAGGTACGTTTGTACCTTAAGTGTGTAATTTTGTTGTGAATATTACACACGTATTAAATTCGAAATGTCCCTTGTGACTTCCAATATTTTGACTTTTATCTCCTACACACTATTTATAATTTTTTGGTCGATACGGAGTCCATAAGGTGCGTTTGTACCTTAAGTGGGTAATTTTTTTGTGAATATTACACACGTATTAAATTCAATAAACACCCTTATGACTTCCAATATGCAGACTACTATCTACTACACACTATTTATAATTTTTTGGTCGACACGGAGTTCATAAGATACGTTTGTACCTTAAGTGTGTAATTTTGTTGTGAATATTACACACGTATTAAATTCAAAATGTCGCTTATGACTTCCAATGTTTTGACTATTCTGTTCTATACACTATTTATAATTTTATTTATCGACACGGATTTCATAAGGTACGTTTGTACCTTAAGTGTGTTATTTGTTGTGAATATTGCACTCGAATGAAATTTTACAAACACCGTTATGACTTCCAATATTCTGAATATTATCTACTACACGCTATTTATAATCTTTTAGTTAACATGGAGTTCATAAGTTACGTTTTTATTGTATGTGTGTATAATACTGTTATGAATATAACACGTATTGAATTCAAAATGTCCACTGTGATTAACGATATTCAGAACATCTAATTCAATGTGATTTTTATCAATTTAATTCTATTGTCTTATTAATATTTATTTAAAATGTTGAATGGATGTCACAGTAGCGTTCCGTGTGTTATTAGTGTATTTCTGGTTATGGAAGTCACTTAAGTGTTTATATTTTATCGTTGCGTGTAAATGTCATACACGCGTGTAAATCTCAAATTTACGCGCCGCCTATAGTTGAGAATTGGAACTAAATTTGCACACATTTTTGCACACATTCGAGTTTTAATGGTACTTGTGACTTCCGACCAGTGGAAGTCATATATATGTTAAAATTTCAGTGGAACTACGAAAATGACGATAATCCTTGTGACATCCGCATTTTGGAGGTCACAATGACACTCGGATGTCACAGTGCCGGCTTGTATCTAGGTTTTGGATGTTACAAGATACGCTATACAAACACACACACACACACACACACACACACACACACACACACACACACACACACACACACACACACACACATATGTTTATACATAACTCCTACAAATGATCGACCATGCATTTTACAATACTATTTTAGATATTCCGTAAAGTGAAAATTATCTTAGCTCACGTTTTTTAGCTAAACAGTAAATGTAGTGCTTATATAGTATGCAGTATAGTTCGAGTAATTACAATTTTCAATCTGCAATTCTAACATTTTTTGAAATCTTATTCGCATTCATATTACTCAGTCCTGGCAAACTAAACCCAAGGGAATGCCAAAATACGAAATATTTATGTGTGTGAATGTGTGTGTGTGTGTGTGTGTGTGTGTGTGTGTGTGTGTACATCACAACGACATATCATTTTTTCAGTTAAACGATTTGGAATAAAGCTTATAGTAAGCTTATATAATATATATGTTATATATTATATATTGTTTATATATTTTACTGTTCTTAGTCTGACTCAATTTCTCTGACATAATTAATCAAAAATCTAACATAATTAATAGTCATTAGGTTTAATAATAAAAACTGTTTAAACATTTTTTAATGAACAATGTAGATATATTGTTAATAATATATTGTTTTAACTGTGTCCAAAGTTGTATAATGATTGAATGTACCAACAGTTTTTGCATTCGTTTAAAGTTGAAAGTTCGTATAAAAACAGCTGATTTCGTACAAATCGTATATGCATTTAATTAAAAATGTATAAAAAAAAAAAAATTCTGGTTATGACTTTCGAGATTTTTCCAGTATCAATAAGTTGAGTGTATGTGTAAGGTCATTATTACATTTTCAAGTCTAGATATTGAAAATTATAAATTTTACCTGGAATGGATTTGGAAAATACAGGGTGTTTTCATAATAATTGTATTTTTAACCCAAAAGTAAAATAGATTTTTTTGAAACCTTTGTCTATTATGTAACCATTGGTGTTATTTATACGCAGTGTTAGACAAAATGTTATCTAGATGATTATCTAGATTATTCGAATAAATATATGTATTCAATAAAAAACTATTCGAATGATATTTTTTTAATTATTCGAATATAAATGTATTAGAATAATTTTGAACTATGATTATTCGGATAAAAAATGATTCGACTAAATTTCATAGACAGTTATACGAATAATTTTTAGTTACAATTTTTGGTAATTTTCGGAAATTTTTGGTATAAACCCTATGTTTACCAATAGAAAATAAACGAAAATTAATCGAATTTCTATGTTTGAAATTTAGTCAAATAATTTTTTATTCGAATAATCATAATTGAGAACTATTCAAATAAATATTTATTCGAATAATTGTAAAAAAAAATTATTCAAGCAATTTTTTATTCTAAAAAAACGTTATCTAAATAATCATCTAGATAAAATTTTATTCTAATAACGCCCAACTCTGTTTATACGTGATGTATATTTCAAGATTCTCGACACATGGCTTTTGAATTTATGATTAAATATCTAAGATTGATTCAGTGAAAGTCTCGTTTTCGGCAAAGTGTACCGTTTTCACTCGTAACTCGGATGTTCAGCAACATATTTTTCATATTTGTAAAATGCGACTCAGAAGAGAAACAAATAAACCATCAAAATATCATTTACATGCGATTTCTGATCTTTATAGAATTGCAGGACGAAACTTTTGGTGAGAGTTTGGTTAAGTCGACCAAAAAGTGTCTCTAGAAATAAAAAACAGAAGAATAAAATAGACATTAATGTAAAATCAATAGATTGTTCGCTTCACTCAGAATGTAATAATGCAGTAATGTTATTATTCGGTGCGCGCCGCCATCCATCGCCGCCGCCGCCGCCGCCGCCGCCGCTTTTTGACGTTTCGACATTCGACACTGACATAATATTATATAATAACACGTCATATTTATTGTGACTGATGTACATTATCCGTCTCGTTGGTTTTCACGCCCCCGACGAGAACGGATGAGCGGTTTTCCTCGGGCAAAATATGTGTTTTTGTCATCACGTACAACCGAATTAAGGCGATAATATCGGGAATTAAGTCGGTTATTTTTTTTTCATTCTTGTTCGTGGGCTGATCGGATTCGTTTCGTCCGTCGATCCCCGCACGGTCTTCTTCGAGGAACGTTTTTGAAATAACGTTCTGTAGAAAAAGCTTAAAATTATATAATAGCTCACGTTCATAAATCATATATACCTACAGTCGTTTTATTACAGTGGGTACGTTAACTTCACATACGCCTACAACAAGAGCCCGATCTAAAGCTTTTGAGGCCCGGGACAAAAACGAAAAAATTGACCTGTAGTTAACATAGCATCAATATTAAATTATAAATATGCATAATATCAATAATACCGGTCGATACTTGGTAGTAAATTAAACGATATTTGATTAAACGTAATATATTACAAAGTCATTACAAAATTTAAAATTTTTTTTCTATCCTTTTGTTCCGCAAACGCATCAATAACTTCTTCCGGATTAATGATTGCAGCGACAACACTAGTTGTAATAGTATTATTGCTCAGTATAATAAATATTCTCGGAATAAGTTATTTTTAGTAAAAAACACTTCAAGTCTGTATGCACTATGCATTCACACATCCGTCTGTGTATACAGTGTGTAAACTCAGCATTGAGAACACTCAACATCTCTGCGTAGAGCCCTGAAATTTAAATTCTGTTTTTTTAGTTTGTTTGTGTTACGTGAAAATACACATTTTTATGACCCTTGAATTTCTTTAACTTAATATTTGACTGGCGCATGCACAGTCCACATTTTTTTCTCTCAATTTCGGTAATTCAACCAACTTCCTAAGTCAAAAATTGACCAAGTTACAGCAATTTTAAAAAAAAATGGCGAAATGCGCGTGATTTCAACTTTTTTGAATTTAACTCTGAAAATAATTATTCTAGGATTATCATTTTCACTCCTCATTTTTTATGTGACATTAATCACGTTATTATAATTTCATATCTACTGTAATTTGTATATGAATCTTGATTGATAGCAGAAAAGACGTAATATTAGTATGTTATTTATTTCGTTACATTTCGTCACATGAACAAGTGTAATATGATATTTGTACACATTTTATTATTTACTATTACAATTTATGTATTGAGTGTTTCACTACGTCACTTAAAAATGTGTATGTTAGTAAAAATATGACTATTTTGATTTATTTTTGGGGGAAATTTATAGTTGACTGCGTATATATCTGTATATCTGCATATACATAAATGTGACAATACTTTTACTTTCAAAACTTAATTCATTTTTTTTTTTTTAAATTAAAAGCTCTTCAACTTTAAACACTTTTTTTGTAAATTAAGAGTTAAAATAAATTTAGATCAATCTTTTCGTGTCCTTTTTCTTTAAAAAATGATGTTCACTTGAAGTTTACTTACCAAATTTCCCCAACTACACAAATTACTAAAATCAAATATTCATATTTTATTATGAACGTTACATGGATTGATGGGAAATATAAATGGTATATACCATGGTTTCCACCTTTTAAACTCCTCGGCTCTTTTGATGTCGAAAACAACCCAACTCCCAATCGAATAACGGTAATAATAAGATAACTAAATTTTATTATTTAATGTAACTTTTTTTGAGGTCGGAATAAACATGTAATATGATATTAGCATACGGTTTAATTTTAATACAAATAAATGAGCAATTAACGTGAAATAGAAAAAAAAAAATGTTTGTTCAATTTATATTTTCTACACTACAGATACGGTTCACTTTATAATAACTGACGGCGCCCCTGGGAGCCGCGACACATGCGTTGAAAACCCCTTGTGTATGCTGTATAATATTTCCAACTTTCTGTTCTAATGACATTTCCAATTTTTTTTTTTTTTTTTTGGTACGCTTCATTTACATATTATGTACATCAAAATAATTGGCGAGTTTTTCATACGTACAATATTCGTAAACATAGGCGTACACTATGGGGGTTTTAGGGTCCCCCTCAGGAAATTATAAGTTTAAAAATTTAAATACTGATTTACAGATGCATTTTTTTTTTTTTTATTCAAGTAAAACTATTTATTTGAACTTAGAACCCCGGAAAAAAAAATTCCGTATACTGACCCGCCTGTTCGTAATATTACGTGGTTAGTAAAACCTATTAAGCTTAGAAAAATATGAAATTATTTTCGTGTATTATTATTATGACATAATATTTTTGTTCCGTGACTTTTTTCCGCGATTCACGGTTACGTTATCGAAAAAATGTCATTTAATCATTATACCTAACGTCAGTGGCGGCGTGAAGTTTTTTTCTCGATGAAGCAGTAATAATTTTCAAATATTTAGTACCCACCCACTTGGCCTCGGTACTCATTATTTACATTTTGAACTTGAATAATTATTATTATCAACATAATCGCCTGTTGAACAGTGGTCATAATTATAAGACATTAGGTGACCGCTACTGATTGTATACTAACACTACTAATGTCCATAGTCCATACTTTCATAGACTTATTGATATTATTAACCTGTTTATAATTTATGTCTATATACCCTATGTATGCTATGGTTTCTATGTTAGTATTTCATGTTATCCAAATCGACATTCGTATTATCATGGTTTAATACAGTAATTGTTTTAATAATACAATTTTATAAAGTATCCATGTTCTAACCCGGTGATGCCCGAACTTTTTTCTTCGGCGGGCCATTTTGACAAACAATTATCTTCAAGCGGGCCGCAAAGTAAAAAAGTACAAAAATAATTTTACGTATTTAACTTGTTTTCATACCTTATATAGCCTGTTGAAGAGATTGTGGATTGAAGTACACTTCGCAGGTACACATTCGATTAATCAACGTTGAGGATATGAACTTTTAAATTTCAACTAGGTTATTCATTTTTAGTTAAAGAAATACAAGCTCAATTGAAAATAAGTATAACATATTTTTATATAGTTTTTAGTTTCATCACTATCATTATTATTGTATTTGTGCAATATTTATTTAAAAAAATTCATAAAAAGAAAATAGAAAAAAATATTTTGTAACTATTTTACTTTTTTTAAAAATTGTTTTTATTTTAGGAAATTCGTAAAGGGGCCACACAGAATACCTTCGCGGGCCACATGTGGACCGCGGGCCGTGGGTTGGGCACCAATGTTCTAACCAATTCGTCAACACCCACCCATTTTGACTATGAAGCAGCTGCTTCATGAAACACCCATTCGCGCCGCCACTGCCTAATGTTATACAACGCAAGGGCGTATTTCTGGGGGGGCGACGGGGCGATCGCCCCCCCTGGGCCTTTTCAATTTTTTTTCCCCTTTTTTTACATTATCTGTATTATATTATAATAATCATTAGAAAAAAAATTACGAAATTATTTAAAGTCATAGATTATGATATAGGTGTGTAATATATTGATAGAAGCGCTCGGGATTTACCCAGCTCGTATCGTATCGATTTTTAACGATAGATACTTTTAGATACACGTTATCTGATACTGAACGTTCGATATTTTTTTTTTTTTTGCTAAACACGAAATAGTAATGATATTATTGTAGTACACGAATACGTCTTTACAGTTCTCGTAGTACACTGCCTCATCGATTATTATTCAATAATTATTAATTCTCGTTTTTTGTGAAGTGTTTTAATATATATTTTTAATTTTAATTTAATTAATAAATTTTGATTTTAATTGTACATAATCAAAATGAATAAACGAAAACAATCAACGCTATTTGAATTTTGTAATAAAAAAAAAAAGATCATTAGTTCCGATTCTGCCGTGGTAGCTGCAAATGTCGCTGTTACACCAACGTCTTGTTCATCAGCATCAACGAATGATCAAGTAATTAGTAGTAATATTGAAGTAAAAAGTGACATTCCACTATTAGTAATTAGTAACGATATCGGTCATTATATTAATTCATCACTTGTTATTGACGACACCATTAAAATAAAACTTTTGGAAAATAAGTGGAAACCCCCCTCAAACTTTAAATATCCATTTTCAGTCCATAATAAACAGGGAAAGGAAGAAAAAAGGTTTTTAAGGTACAATCATTTTGAACAATATCCATGGCTTGTTTATTCCGAGTTATTATCTGGTTGTTTTTGTTTATACTGTACATTGTTCTTGGTTCAAAATACTGGTGGAAAACAAAATACAGAACCGTTAAAAAAATTGGTAACAGTTCCTTTAATTAAATATGCTAAATTGCTAGGTAAAAATGGTGATTTGGAAACGCATAGTAACAATGATTATCTCAAAAATGCTATCTTACGTTCTGAAGATTTTGTACAAACACATCTCTTCCCTGACAAACGAGTAGATAATTTATTAAACACTGAACGTTTTAGGCAAGTCACTGAAAACCGAAATCGCTTAAAGCCAATAGTTGAATCTATAATTTTTTTGGGCGGCCAAAATATTGCGTTTAGAGGACACCGTGACCAAAGAAATTTAACTGACCAGCATAACTTAAACGAAATTAAATCCTCTATAGTTAACGAAGGCAACTTTCGTGAACTTTTAAGATTTCGCATTGCATCTGGAGACGATTGCTTGAAAAATCACTTACTTACAGCTCATTCAAAAGCTACATATATTTCACATACCACACAAGATCAATTAATTACGTGTTGCCAAGAAGAAATACAATCGATTATTTTAAATGACGTAAACAAAAGGCGTTATTACAGTATTGTATTTGATGAGACCACGGATGTAGCTCATATTTCGCAAATGAGTTTAATATTAAGAAATATCGATGGAAATAATCAAGTTTTTGAACGATTTATAGGATTTTTGAACTGTCATGATAACACTTATGATAATACAAATTTTGACCAAGAAGTTCAAAAGAGCGAAGCCAAATTGACGGGAGAAAAATTGGGAGATATGGTAATATCTATTTTAAAAAGCATGTCATTGGATTTTGAAAATTGTGTTGGTATTGGAACTGACGGTTGTTCGGTAATGACCTCTCAACTTCGTGGCGCTGTTCAACAAATCCAAAAATATTGTGTAAATGCCGTACACAGTCCCTGTTCTAACCACGCGTTAAATTTATCGATTTCAAAGTCATCAGACATTCAGCTTGTAAGAAATACTATGGGTATTATAAAAGAAGTAATATCATTCTTTAAACAATCATCAAAGAGAAATTTTGTTTTAAAAAATAACCTTAAAGGATGCAAACGCTCAATAACTAGTTTATGTGAAACCAGATGGGTGGAACGTCATACTAGCATTTTTGAATTTCAGAATTGTTTGTCAGAAATTATAGACAGTTTAACCGACATATCTGAATGGACTGACAATATTTCTTCGTCAAAAGCTAAATCGCTATTAATGGCCATAACTTGTTGTGATTTTATTATTACTTTATTCGCATTAACTGAGTGTCGCGCTACCAGCCAGTAGACTTTTTCAAAGTTACGATAGAGATATTGCAGAGGCGTCTGATATAATCGACGGAATTATACGAACCCTCTCTGGAAAACGATCTAATTGTGAATCAAACTTTTCACAATTATTTGAACAAAGTAAGAATATGATGAATGAATTAGACATTGATTTAAAATTACCAAGAATTGCTAAACGCCAAACACAAAGATCTAATACTCCTGCTCAATCACCTGAAGAATATTATCGTCGAGTTTTATACATTCCATTACTTGAAAATATTTCAGAAAACTTACAGTCACGTTTTCTTAATGAAAAAACTAAAACAACATTTGTATTGATGCTGCTTATACCATCCAATATTTTAAATATTTCAAATGAAAAAAAAAAACAAACTTCTTCAAGCTGTAACAAATAATTATGTATACTTGGATATTAATATTTTAGAATTTAAAGGAGAAATAGAACTATGGAAAACCAAATGGGTTGAAAGTAAAAATGAATGTAAGTATTTGATGTATGATGTATCCTTATATATTTGTATGTGTTTCTTAATAGTAATTTATACAATTTAAGGTGGAAAAATTCCAGAAAACGTTTTAAAATCAATTGTGCATTGCAATAAATTACTCTTTAACGGTATCAGAAAAATACTAATAGTATTAGCTACTTTGTCTGTAAGTGTAGCTTCCGCAGAGAGAAGTTTTTCGACGTTGCGCAGGTACTTACTTATTTTATGTTTTAAGTTTAAAAATGCAAATAATATATTAATTATGTAAGTCTTTATTATTTTTACTCCATTACGAATAATAAAATTGCATGCTTTATTTGCTATATTTATACACATGCTTTATGTTTGATGCTCATTAGATTAAAAACTTGGTTGCGAAGTCAAATGGGACAGGAAAGATTGACTGGTTTGGCACTGTTACATATACATCGCAATATAGAACTAGATGCGTGCAAAGTAATTGACAGATTTGCAGCACATAAAAGATTTAAAGAATTTGTTTTATAAAATAATAATTTTAATTAGTTCGTGTTTCAATTAAAAGACTTTTTATTTATTTTTAATATATATTTATTATTTATTTTAATCCTAAATATTATAGTTAAATTATTTTTGTTTATTTTTTATTCCTCAACATTACAAGTCTAAAAGTCGCCACCCCCTGAAAATAGGGTCAGGGACGCCCTTGATACAACGACGCGTCGCGACGGAGAGATTATTTTTTATAGCTGTGACATTGTACAAAAAAAAATGCTATTGTATTTTTAATATTTTCGTCTTCCAATAACGACGGAACGAGTTTCAGGCGTAACATATATACGAACGGAGATTGTCCGGTGAGAAATCATCGTTTAACCTTCTCGTCATGATCTTGTGTTCGAACTCACGCGCTCGACTAAAAACGAGAACTGCGGCGCCGCGAGTGAAGTGTAATATAATTATAATTATTACTATTATTATTATTATTATTTATCATTATTTATTATTAGGCACGTATGTCCCACTCGCACGGGATTTGTCTGTCAAAGCTCACGTTTTAATATTGCCGTTATGACCCCCGGGTGGAGGGGCCGAGAGAACGGATCGAGTTCGTACGCGGCTCGCAGTGTCGGATCTGAAGCTTATTTAACGAGGAAGGGGAGCGAATCGGTATCACGAATTCGTAATTAACTGAAAACGTACTTAATTTATTATTATTTTTTTTTAATTTTGACGAAATCGACTGGTTTAATCAAACTGTATACAAAACAGATTCTCCACTCAGAATCATTTTATTGAAAAAATGATTTATCATTACTTTACGATTTAATACGTCTATAGTTGTATAGTTCAGGCAACAAAAAAAAAATCCCTAGGGGGGATCGTCACTTAACCCCCCTACCCAAATCCACCACTGGGGGGTCGGACACAGGTGCTAACGCGCGAACGCGACGATTTTCCACCGATCCGCGGCGTAAGTACAAACGGACGGTATAAGAATATTTTGTGATCGAACGTCAGACGCGTACATCCGGCGTTTTTTCAACAACGCGTCGCAAGGCATAGCAGAGATTTATAATGCGATTTCACCACGATAATAATATAAAACACGCTCACTGACGGACAACCAAATGATGATATTAATATTTTTTCGTCGTGGACCTCACGGGTACGAATCCGTCGGATCGACGAAGCGACAGTCGAGTGTGTTCGTGGAGGTAATTATTTTTCGGATCGCACTGAACGGTATGAATTCGGAGATAAAAAATTATCACTCGGCGGCGTCTTATAATTGAACGCCCGCGGGATTTGTTTTGATGTAACATAATAATAATAATAATAATATATTATATATTGTAAACCCATCAACTCGTGACTGCACGTATAGATGGGATCACGTGGCCAGCACGGGTCACCTTGCGACTGCACTTTTTTGGTAAGTATGTATTTTATATTCTGAGTGAAGCGAATGATCTTATGGTTTTACAATGATGTTTATTCATTTTTTTTTTTTTCTGTAAACACTTTTTCGTATAGAAATCCTTGTCCAAAAGTTTCGTTCAATTTAATATGACCTTAATCATATACCTACCTAATTATCCTAACAAAAATTCAAAAATCGTGACTCAGGATTTTTTTTTATACACACTTTAATAAATTCGTATACGAAAATATTGGCTGTTTTTACGTTAATTGTCTGCTTAAAATCTGTTTAAAACTTTTTTGGTGTATCTGATCACAATAAAACTTGGAACATAAATATAAAAACATTTTTCGAATCTTTTGGTGACAGAAAATTTCTAATGAGTTATAATTGTTATAACAATTGAAGTTTAAATGAGTTATAATCTAATTGAATATTTTATGAGGGTTTAATTATAAAAAATCTCACCAAAAATTATACAAATAACCGTAAAATACGTAAACAGTATTTAAATAATAATATATTATATTACACTGAAACTTTGCTCAGAATCGTTTTATATTTCTTTAAAACTTAATACATTCATCGCCAATATCTTGTCCGAGGACCGAAGGGACGAAGGACGAACATGTACCACCATCATCTCACTTACCAGCTTTTTGAAAATATTTTTTCTTTTTTCTTTTATACGATCGAGCAGATCCTAGTAAAAAGAAAACATTAATCGATCTTCTATAATAATTCGCACGTAGAAATTTTCAAATGTGCACTTCATCGAAAACCTTCGCTCAAGCTTGTACATCTATAAATGTATTTAACTATGATACGAGAAGAGGTGGAAATTTCAAGTTTTTAGGAACATTACCTTTGGAATCATGATTGAATAACGAAAAATCGATTTTGCAGAGAATGTGTCGTTTACCGTTTTCACTCGGTTTTTCGGCTGTTTTTCCTCACGCCTGGAAAACCTATCGAGAGAAGAGACAAATGAACCCTGAAAGTATCACCCTCACGTGATTCTCGATCTAAAGAGTAGCTGGATGAAACTTTTGGACAAAGACAATAGTATACCGAAAACGCGTCCGGAAAGAAAATGGCTCTTTTATTAAGTCAGTTACAACAGTTCGACATCTTAGTATTATTCCTTCTGTACCAAAGGGGCTCCTACGGATAGGGCGGTTGGCCCGCTATGGTGAGACACTAGCCCAAATACTGCCCAGACGAATAGAACGCAATTTTCTTCCATGTGTGACACAACAGGTTACCCGTAACAGTATAATTAAAGATACAAATTAGTTTCGGTTTTGTGACGGGCCAAAAGCACCGCTGTACTATTAAATAATAAACAATACAAAATATATATAAATAATATTTTAAAATATGCAATTATGCACCAATACAAAAATTGGTGCGGGCGCCCAAGGGGGTGGGTTACTAAAAATAATAATAAATATAAATATATTTATATTGAAATGGCTTGTTGCAAAGCTCTAAGAATGTTGGGTGTAATAATGAGATTGTCAAAGGACCTAAATCTAACTTCCTCATTGAAAGTTTTATACTGTACGTTAGTCCGGCCAATTATTGAATATGGTGCTATTATTTGGAATCCCCACACGGCCGACTACGCTTGCCAGGTGGAAAGGGTACAGCGTAGGTTCTTCCGATTTGCCAGTTTCCTTTTAGGCATCAAATGTCCACCGCATGATTATTCCCCAGTTGCTATTCAACTTAATCTTGCCTCACTGGCAGAGCGCAGGCGCATTATGGATAGCAAGTTCCTGAATGGACTATTAGATGGTAGTGTTGATTCTCCGACTTTACTATCCTTAATTAATTTTAAAGTATCCCAACGCTCCACCCGCTCCGTTACTACATATCATGTCCCTTTTTGTTCCACCAACTACTTACTAAATGAGCCTATGAGGCGTATGATGCATAATGCCAATTTGGACCCCACTTTCTCTTTTAGTTAGCTCTGTCATATCTATTATTTTTGAAATGCCCATAAACTGTATTATTCCATTGCTACTTAATAACTACTGTTCACTTTAACACCTTCGTGTATCTATATCTTTAATTGCATACCTATGTATATTATTATTTTTTATTTTTTCTCTTGTTTTTTTTTTCTTCTTTTCTTCTCTCGCTTTGTAAACCATATTACCTATTTTGTCTATGTATAAAAGGGCTTAGCCCGTGTATTCTAAAAAATAAAAATAAAATAAAAATAAAATATATAAACCACAGAACGCCTAAACGGCAATAATACAAAATAAATTACAATATTAAAAAGACAAAAGCGGAAGACGACCTGATCCGTGACGACGATGACTGCTTCTCCAATTCAACGCGCATCAACCAACAAACGGCAACGTCCACGTGTACCACACGCGATGACAAGTGAGGAGCCTGTGACGACAATGGACCCGAAACAAATACAATTGCCGAATCGGCTAAACGGCCAAAGAACGGGTGGTCTACCGACCCAACCCAATGAATACACGTGACTGTATGAAAACGCCGTGACTAGTCGGCGGCGCAAAAGGTCGTGGGGTGCGAGCCAGACGAGCTACGTCCGCACGATGTTGCTTGAGCGGCGGTTGCAACACGACGACGACACAACGAGAAGGTTAGACGAAACAACGGCAGTTTTTATCGACACAGCTTTTAGCTTTATCGGTCGGGTAAGCTCGACTTGATAACAGATAAGCTCTAGAGTATATATATGTACAGTGTGTTTCACTCAAATGGTAACACGAAATATCTCTGTTCAGCGACCTCGGATTGAATTGGGGTTTTTTCGAGGAGTTAGGGAATACTAAAATACACATTTTGTGATCATTTTCGAATTTTTAATAATATTATTTTGCGCATGCGCAATAAAACTTAAATTTTTTTAAATAGCAACACCTTTTTCCAACACCCGTTTTCGATAGAACTATTTTTTTCAAGCAACTTTGATAAACAAACTTTTTTCCTAACTCAAAAATTGACTGAATTACAGCAATACTAAGTTTTTAATTTAAGTCATTTAAAAACTGTAGTTTATGCTGACCCACCAATTAATCTTCAGCATTTAAAACAAAAAATCACCGAAGTATGCTCAAAACTGACCAAGGAACAAATAACGGCAACTCAAGACGAAGTTAAGCGCAGCTTACAATCATGTTTACTGTTTACTTAACAACGGGGAAAACTTCGATCAATTTACTAGGTTATTTGTATTATTTGTAATAATATGTTAAAAAAAAATGTTAATTAAATTTAAACTTAATTATACAAATAAAATGTTTAACTTTATTTAAATTACCTCTAAACGCATGCATTCCATTTATCTTGCTTTCAATTAAAAATAATAATAAAATGATAAAATACATAGCATTGAACAATTTAACAAAAATGATTTTTGTTTAAACTTAAGATTGCTGTAATTCAGTCAATTTTTGAGATATAAAAAAAGTTTGTTTATCAAAGTTGCTTAAAAAAAATAGTACTATCGAAACCGGGTGTTAAAAATAGGTGTTGCTATTTAAAAAAATGTAAGTTTTGTTGCGCATGCGCAAAATAACATAATTAAAAATTCGAAAATGATCACAAAATGTGTATTTTAGTATTCTCTAACTCCTCGAAAAAACCCCGATTCAATCCGAGGTCGCTGAACAGAGATATTTCGTGTTACCATTTGAGTGAAACACACATAATATATATATATATAAACACCTTCTTCAGATCTAACAGTTAATGCCTACATTGATGCAATAATATCTGGAATGAGTTTACGTAATTTAGGTTTTATCAAACGTATTTGTTATAAGAGTTGAATAATCCACTTTGTTTAAAAAAATTGTACTGTTCCCTTGTAAGATCTTCTGTTGAATATTGTACTGTTATTTGGAACCCAAATCAACAAGGCCTAATTGGCAAAATGGAAAAAATTCAGAAAAGATTTTCACGTTTTTGTGCATTTAAAACTAATATGCAAACTAATAATTGTGATGAAGTTGCAACATGTTAAGTTCTCGAGTCATTGAAATCAAGACGTCTAGTTTTTGATTTATGTTTTTTACATAATGTATTAAATGGGTCTATTGAGTGCCCCGAAATGTTATCCAAAATAAACTTTAAAGTACCAACTTTTAACTCAAGATTGAACCCACCATTTACGATATCTAAACTCTCATTTAATAACTATCACGATAACAGTCCGATTTGACGCCTCTCACGTTCGGGTTACTTAATTAAAAATTTTGATTTTTTTTTTTCATTCTGTTGATAAATTAAAATCAGTTGTATTCAATAATATTATGTAATGAATAGTATAAAGTATGTGTTTTCTATGAATGTGTTATGTAATGTATAAGCCTCATTTTATAATTAATTGTTAAAGCATATATAAAGCATATATATATTGTGACAAAAATTATGACGTACACTTACCCTTTGGGGTGTAATTTCATAATAAATAAATAGACAAATAAGATAGAAATATAAGTAAATAAACGCCATTGTAAAACCCACGGATCTTTTGATTCGATCAGAATCGAAAACAAGAGAAAACGTACCACTCACTGGGTTTACAAGTACAAGACGGAAATTCTGCACTCTAAAAACGCACTTCCGAGCAATAACGCCCTTGGACGTACGGGTTAGATCAGCGATTCTCAACCGGGGGGTCGCCTACAATTATTTTAGGGTCGCCAATTCGTGTGATAAAAAATTGTTTCACTTAGAATCTTATAATTAAGAGCCATAAATAAAATAAAATACAATTAATACTTAATAAATAAATTATCATCGTTAAATTAACAAAAATTAATTGAGTTGTATCAGGGGCGGACTGGTTCCTCCAGAGCGGCCCGGGAATTTTTTTTCAAGCGGCCCATTACCCATTAACCATTGTCTAAGGTCTTTTTTTTGTGGCATCGACGGCGTTGCCGAAACTGCTTAAGCATTATATTGACATATTGTCTAAGGTCTAATCTAATACACTATTACAGCACTTACGTGTTAGGTTTGAAATACCAGACATTTTCTCAGTTGAATATTTAAATTATAATTAATACTAACAGAAGATAAATAAAACATTTTAGAAATACATGGTAATGATTATTTATTGGCTCAAGGAATTAATAATTTATGGAGTGTTTTACTTTTTTTGGATAAACGGTCTATAACAGTTTGGTATGGTATATCACTTAAAATAATTTTTTCTGTAGCCATTAAAACAAAAGCTTCTAGGTTGTCCTGTGTCATACTGTTCCTATAAATGGTTTTCACCTAAAAAATATAATTGCATTCATTTTTATAGTATAAAAAATAATTCAAAATTCAATAAACTGATATTATAAACTCTTATTATAATCCAAAAATTGTAATAAGTTACTTGTACAACCAAATTGTCCGGCCCCATAATTCGATTATTCGACCGGCCCATCGGGAAATTTCCCGATCTCCCGATCTGCCAGTCCGCCCCTGAGTTGTATTCAGACAAAGGGTTGGAACAAATTTATAATAGTGATGAAAACGTAAGTAAATTTTGGATAAAAATTCAATATGAGTATCTTGCATTAACAGAGGAAGCTTTAAAAAAGTTAATTCCTTTTTCAACGACATACCTATGCGAAGCAGGCTTTTCTACGATGACTACTGTATTGAAACTCAATCGAGAAATCGGCTGGTTATATCGCCAACAGTGAGAATAAGTCTATCCGAATCTGTTGAGCCAAGGATCGACAAAATCGTTTCAAATCGACAACAGCAAAAGAGTCATTAAATTCGAAAAATTGTCAAATGTACTGCATAATATACCTTTTTTCGTAAAACGTATACACAAATAAATACAAGGATAACAGTTTGTTCAGTTTTTTAATGCTTACATTAAAAAAAGGGTCATTAGACGTCTTGGTGACATTATAGGGGGTCGCGAACTCAAAAAGGTTGAGAACCGCTGGGTTAGATCACGCCGGTAATCGTAACGATCGTGACGCAATCACCTCGGCGCGCCGGACGAGAACGTATAGAGCCACCGATCGTCGTTCTCGAGACGATCGACGAGAAGAAAGATTAATAAAATCTGACGCGCGAAAACGAGACGCTGACTCTCGATTATCCGCGCCCCCGTTTATCGTCGTTATTATTGTTATTGATGGCGAACGGATATTATGAGAAACGTTGTGTAACGCACTCGTGCGGGGTGCGCGGATCACGTTTTAATATTTTCGTTTTAAAACCGTACGCACAACGCGTTTATAAATTATACCGCGCGCGCTCGACGCCGGGCCCCTCGGCGAACGCACGCCGTGCTATGGTATATATTATTATAAATACGACGCATCGTTCACTGTCAAAACGCGCGTTAATGATAAAAAAAATAATATTAACGATGATGTTAATAATAATAATAATATCGGCGGTGTCGATTTGCATGCGGACATTAACGAAACTTCCGTATGCATAACGCGCTGCTGGTTCATAATTTACGTTTGTGTACATTAACGGTGTCACGGTGGAACGAACGCACTAAAGTGTTTCCGACGTGCGTTAGAATATTAGGAGTCGAGCGAATGGTCTGTCCGTTACGTAATGGTATTAATTATTTTAATTATTGTTATGTGGTTTTTTTGTGGTTTTTGTTTTGCATAATATATACTAAAAAAAAAAAACCTATTTTTTGGTCCCGATAATCGTATAAACCCTAATAAAACGGAAAAACATAATATCATACTATGAACAATAATATTTTTAATACCCTCAATTATTATCACTCTACTATCAAACAATATTATTAAGGTCGGCGATTGATTCGTATCGATGTGTTGTATCATCACATAAATGATACCTAACACCTAATTTTTTGATTTAATTATTATTATAAAATAAAATAAATATATTGTCAGCAAACGCACACATACACATACGCATACACACACCACCTTCAGGAAATGATGACCAGATAGATTGCAACAGAATAAAACGACCCCGCAAGACGTGACGACTGTTCGTTCTGCTGCCATCGTTGTAGAGGACGAAACGCTGCCCGATTTACGAGTAAAGTGTTCGGCCGTTCTTTTGTTTTTGTAGGTGTTTATATTCAAACATTTTTCTATTTTACGTACTTGTGAAAAGTATATGAGAAAGTTGGTACGTTTCACAAAAACGGTATTTAAAAGCTGGTAAGTGAGATGATGGTGGTACAAGTTCGTCCTTCGTCCCTTCGGTCCTCGAACAAGATATTGGTGAAGAGTGTATTAAGTTTTAAAGAAATGATGACTCATTTCTTTAGTATAAAACGATTCTGAGCAAAGCTTCAGTGTAATATAATATATTATTTATATTATATTTATACTGTTTACGTATTTTTCGGTTATTTGTCTGATTTTTGGTGAGTTTTTTCGTTATTAAACCCTCATAAAATATTCAATTTTTAACTCGTTAGAAATTTTCTGTTACCAAAAGATTCGAAACATGTTTTTATATCTATATTCCAAGTTTCATTGTGATCGGACACACCAAAAAAGATTTATACAGATTTTAAGTTGAAAATTAACGTAAAAACAGTCGATATTCATGTACGAATTTATATGAATTTGTTAAAACGTGTATATACTGACTAACGATTTTTGAACTTTTGTTAGGATAATTAGGTAGGTATATGAGTAAGGTCATATTACATTTTCAGAACTTTTTGTCAAATATTTAAAATTATATTACATAAAAACGTTCAAACAATTTGGTAAATTAAAAGTTCTATTTTTAAGTCAAAAGTGCTTTAATTGTTCTGAAAATTTTGTCCAATATAAAAAAGTATGTATTTGATATTGGATAAAATTTTCAAGTTTCTGGCTTCAATACTTTTCGATTTATGACTAAATACCTAACATCTGAACAGTGAAAATCTCGTTTACGGCGGATTTTTACCGATTTTACCGTTTTTACTCAGTTTTTCGATCGTTATTCTCGATTACTGGAAAAACTATTGAGAAAAATGACCTCTCTAAAGTACCATCTCAGTTCAATTTCGAATCTAAAGAGTTGCTGGACGAAACTTTTGGACAAGGATTTGTATACGAAAAAGTGTTTACAGAAAAAAAAAAAAAAAATAAAAAAAAAAAATAAACATCATTGTAAAACCATAAGATCCTTCGCTTCACTCAGAATCTAAAACATATTGTATTTCAAACCTCAATCCAGTGCTAGATCATTTTCTTTGTCAGTTTGAGGAGAGAAGTACAATATCGTTTAGGTAAAGGTTACCTCACGCTCGAAACATCCAGTGTTAGATCTTTTTCTTTGTCAGTTGTTTCGAGTGTAAAATAACTTTAGAGCTGTAAGGGAAAGAAAGCCTTTAAAAAAAAAACCTGTTTCGACTATCCTATTAAGCAGTGCTAGATCGTATTCTTTGTCACTTAAGAACGTAGTAGTCCGGGCCAATTAATAGGTTTTTCTTTACATGCTTGTTTAACGGTTAGAGTGTACAAAACCAACAAACACCTTGTTTTGTGTTGTTATACGTCAAGCATTTGCGTGGCGTATACGACAGATGGATAACTACGTTTTATCTTGAATCTGTATCACAAGTGATTTCTATATAGTCGTAGTCGTAGTTTCTCTGTCGTTTCGTCTAGTTATTTGCACTCATTCTGACAATGTCTGCAAAGATTTGTTTAAGTCTAAATGAAAATTTAAAAAAAAAATATTTTTTCGCGCTATTCGTTCAAAAGCACTAAATTTAAAAGGGGAATAACGTAAAGGTGGTAAACTTTCGAAAGAAAGAATCACTGCAGTACTTCTTTGTGGAAACGTGTCTGGTGACATGGGAAATGTTACAACCTTAATCGTACGGAAAATTATAACTCTATAATACGGAATTTTCCTTACAATTCAGTTATGTGAAAACCTGCCTAAAACGGACATTTTTATTGGTCCCTTGCAATTCCGCACAAAACAGGTTTCGATGTATATATAATTAAGGATCACCTTTTGAGTAGTGGTTTTCGTCCATGAGCATGACGTTCGACTAGTCTGTGGGTAAGAATGAGCATTTCTAATAATAACAACATGATATACTCTGAAGACGTCACTTGTTTTTCAATCTCAAAAGTTTTCCAAACGTAAGAAAAACTATTGCATACAAATCGTGAGATTTCACGTTTTTACCAATCGTCATGAATACTCGTGTTTGGTCTTGAGCAAAGTTCCTAAAAAATATGGCCGTTATTTTTTGAAAAGTTTTTTTATTTAATAGAGATTTGACTATCGATACTAAGACGTGAAAATGTAATTTGATTTCACTCGCGTGTTCAATGAATAACGTAGATAAAATCTCAAATATCTCGAATCATAATAATTGGAATAAGCATTTTTTGATTAAATGTAGACAGATCAACTGTTATCATTAATAACGAGGCTTAAAAACAAAACAAAAATGTGTAAACGGTACACACATTTCTCCGAAGCTTTGTTTAGAACCGTTTTTCTAAACAACCATTTATTCGTTCTTTACAATCAAACACATAATTATTATACAATTTCAAAAATAAATATGATCTAATATTCCGAGACGAAAATTTCGGACGAATTCGCTTCATCCAACAACACAATACGTCTTTACAAAACCATTTTATTCGTCGCTTAGAGCCCAAGAAAATCCCGTGAAGGATCTATACCCTTTAACGCTCTTTTATCTCGTCACTGACTATGAGTGTGTTTTGTAATTTTGCGTCTCACAGAGATTTTCGAAACTTTTTCCTCGGATTTGAACGCGGCGTTCGTCGTATTCTACGCGCGATTCCTTTCTTCTTTCACGTGACATTTTATTATGTTCCGTCGAGGCGGTATCTACTATGTCTCCGTTGTCGTCGTCGTCGTCGTCGTTATTGTGAACGGGACATTTTGACAATAGTTACGACGATTTATACGCGTACTACAATAACATATTTGTGTACTTATTATGTATAATGTTGTGTTTTCTGTGCACTCGAAGCTTACCGCGCCTACTGTCGGCACCCGTTTTGTCGTTACACTGTCGCAAAGCATTACGGTTTACAATAATTACAATAATAACAATAATAATAATAATAATAATAATAATAATGACATGTCGACTCTGCGAGATGTATTCTCTGTAAGTGTGTGTAAGTGTGTGTGTGTGTGTCATTTGAACAAACATTATGTGATAGATTTTATTTTCAATAGGTTGTGAGCAAACGAACGAGTGACGAGGAGTGTATGGTAATAATAATAATAATAATAATAATAATAATAATAATAATAATAGCATGTACCTACCTACCGAAATTCACTTCCAACAGTATACACGCTGAATATATACACAAACATGCCATGCGCCGCCGTTCAACGTCACATTGCAGAGTTTTGAATTATTTAAACTTAGTTCGCGGTTGACATTTCCGCCGTCACCGCCGCCGTACGGTTAGCTGCATATTACATATTTTAAAAATACATGCGTGTGTATTAGTGTATATTTGTGTGTGTGTGTGTGTGTGTGTGTAAATGACATGAATTTATATATTTTTTTCATTACATTACTGTCGCACGCACAAAAGTACTCTGACCGTTGGGTGAGAGGGAGGTGACGTGTTATAAAACCGTGGAGTGCGGGGTGGTGTCGTCTCGAGAGCGCGATAGTAATAATAATAATATTGTCATTCTCGTGAACGAACGTATAGGGTGCAAGACGAATTTCGGCTATTTTGTTTTTCTGTAAATCCGAAACGACAGACGTGGAAACGAACTCTAATCGGCAACGCGTTGGTAATGAGTTGATATTATACGCGCCCGCGTGTCATATTACTCTACGAGTCGTGTACACAATAACAAGCGTTTTTCGTCGTAAAAACACACCGCATTATACACGGCTCTCGATCACTGTTGTAGAAAAAAAAGTAGTGAATGTCCCGCGCGCCTAGGTCGATCGGGCTTAGTGATATCATGTTTATATACTAACTCTGCACTACGAGTACGTAAAAGTGTTTGAGTATACGAAAACACATTTCCCAATAGCGTTATTAACAATATCTAAATAGGGTGGTATATTTTTTGAAATTTCGGTAAATTCAATCCGTAACCCTCCGGTTCGAAACTATACGAAAGTAATTTGATACGCTGCTGTATATACGTACATCAAAGGTTTCCATACGACGGGCCACGATCGAAAAGTAAGCTCCAACGACTTTTTTAGTCAGTCACTGAACATTATTAAACTATTTTTTGCTTTTCCGTAAATAATATAAAACTACAGACAGTCCATTTATAATAAGTTAACTGTTCAATAAAAGTAATAAAACAATCATTTTCTATGAGATATAATATACGTAAAGTGGGTAACCCCAGTTTAAAACTTTTCGAAAACGATTGGAATAGTAAAAGAGTTTTGGAACTCCTTATATATTAAATCATAGATGTGTAAATATTTATATTTTATATCGCTGCACGCAGTAGAACGTCACAAGTCCGTCTCACACGAGTGACAAAGAAACAAAAAGTGCATTGAATTCAATTCGTATTATGTGTATGACGAGTTAACTTCTTATAATCGTATTTATTAATACATTCATCAGTTACCATCACGTACACACTAATTGAATAATAACAGATGTTTTAATGAATAAACTCTTCAGTTTGTTTTGAAGCTTTAACTTCAAAGGGACAGTAACAAACAGCGGCAGATTAAGCAATTTGCCGCCTACAAGCAAAAGGAAATTTGCCGCCCGTTCATTTTTATAAGTAATTTTATAACCAGCACAATACGTTATTTAGCAAAATGTATTATTAATAAAATTATTTTTTATTATTTAAAAATACATAAAAAATAACATCTAAACATAAAAAATATAAATATTATACTACATACATTATTAAAAAAGTTTTTTTCAACTTTTTATGCTTGAAAATTCTTCAGTCATATCATTAAAATGCGTTTTTGACACTAATTCCGCTTCGATACTTAGTAAGGCTAATGAATTTAAACGATTTTCGGCAATGGAAGATCCTAAAAACGTCTTAATTCTTTTAAGACACAAAAAAGACCTCTCTGCCGAACAGTTCGTAACCGCCATACAGGAAAATATTCTTAGAGCAATACTCACATTCGGAAATATTTCTTCCAATTCCTGATTTCGGATAAATGTAAATAAACTTTGGCCAGGTTGCTTTTTCTCAATTATGTTATGAATATACATCTTAAAATGTATGCATTCTTGTGTAAAAGTGTTTTCATCAATGTCTCTTTCGTAAAATTGTTGGAGTCTTTTGGGCCCCTCGAACCATATCATCAGTACTAGGTAATTGATTCGTTGTCTATGGTAATCAAAAAATTGAATTTTTCATAAATTGGTACGTATCCAGAATGTTTCATTTCTAGTTGCTGCCTGATTTTATCCAATTGAGCAAAATAAATTATTTGTAATTTATTTTTACCAACCAAAACTATTTCATTCGCTCTAGATTTATCTTGCCCTAGTTCGTCACATACAAGTGGTCTCAAACGATGACGTTTCTGGTCCCATTCGTATTCTTCTTGTTTCGTTTCTTTTTGCTTCTTCTATGAACTGTTGAAACATTTCATCTGTTCTAATTTCACTCACATAACCAATTAAAGATTTATAAAGATCAACAACATCTTCTAAATTAGCTGACGCTGTTTGCAACATTTTACTTGATTCATCAAATCGCTCTAACAATGAAGTTCAAAATACGGCCATGAAGACAGATTCGAATTGACTTAAGTCGTTTTTCAAATAGTTAATAATTATTAAAATATTATGACAGATAATATTTTTTTTATGGGTAGCAAATTTGCCATCCCCAAAATTTTGCCGCCCCAATCACCTGCTTGTTCTGCTTGCAGGGAAACCTGACGCTGGTAACAAGAATGTTTCGAGTTACCGAAGTTGTGGAACTAACGCGATCTCATAAGTGTATAATATCTTTATATATTTACTTGTGTATAACATATACAGAGTATCTCACAGTGGAAAACAATTTTATATTGAAAATACTAAAAGCATTGTTATTCCTCTGATATACACCCTATAATTTATGTTTATGCGTGTGTGTGTGTGTGTGTGTGTGTGTGTGTGTGTGTGTGTGTGTGTGTGTGTGTGTGTGTGTGTGTGTGTGTGTGTGTGTGTGTACTATCGTTCATGATGTGATAGCCTTTCTAATACATGTCATATAATATATAATATACACTCATGATTTACGACCACGTGGGATATGACCACGCCCAGTAATCATTTTTCTAATATTCACTATGATGTGGTGTGGGTGCGTGTGTGTGTGTGTGTGTGTGTGTGTGTGTGTACGTGCGCGTGTGTATGATGTGTTATCGATAGTCATTATATATTACACATAATAATATAATATATTTTTTTCCCGTCCGACTGTGTGCAATAAACGCACATGATTGTAAAATCGCGGTATGATATGTATAATATTATACGTTTTGCGCGAGTCGTTACCGCGGAGACAATAACAAACGACGTCAATAACGCGCGCAGCACGCGGCGGTGTTAAATAAATCGTAGCGAAAGACCGTGCGCGGATGCGACCGCCGAAAACCATGTATCACGATATTATTATTGTTGTTATTATTATTATTATTATTATTATTATCGTGTGTGGGTTTCGTACGGGCGTGTGTGGTGACGTTATGCAGGCACAGTGCGCCACGCTCGAAATCGTTTTTAAACCGGGTCCGAACACACGCCAAGTATAAGCTGCTGGACAACAGCCGAAGTCGTCGAATCGATTTTCCAGTTCTAACTTATCTATTTCGAGTGCGGCGTGTTAGGATAGAGCAGTGGTCTTCAACCTTTTTGGACTCGCGACCCATTTTTTCAGGCCTACATTTTTCGCGACCCACTTAAGCTTTATAAAAAATCTAAAATTGCTTAATACTTTGCAGTAGTACTATGAAAACTGAATAAATAAAAATTACACTGCATTGGAATATCATAATTTTTTAAAAATAATTTAATAAATATTTTTTCACCTAATATAATTTTATTAGTTTAATTTTTATTTTAAAAAAACATGCCGCGACCCAATTTTAAAGCTTACGCGACCCAAAAATGGGTCACCACCCACCGGTTGAAGACCACTGGGATAGAGGATAATCGACTTTACGTGTGGTTGCGGTGTGTCGGTCGGTCGATACCGGACTTTCGACACGATCTAACAAATTAAACAATTTACGATCTTTTCGACGTAGATCTTCGAAAATTCTGCTCAGTCGAGTGACGACCGATAAAATAAGCCATATACTACACCTGAACCCTGTGGTAAACAAAGTTCGCCCGAAAAAATCGTTAATCACCGAGAAACTCTGGTTTGACTCCAAGAGAAATGAAGAATCTGCGATACTGTTATTTTTTCTTGTATATCGTTTTTGGCAAACTGACGGTTCACCAGCACGGACGTACTATGGAAATTATTGCAGCACTGTTTTTCACAGCATTATAATATTGTATAATCTCATTCTCAGTCTTAACAAAAGTAAACTAAATATACACATATATATATGTTACGGGCAAAAGTCGAAATCGGGAAAATCTCAGAAATGCCCGGGCAAAACGCGAACTTACCCAATCCTTGGGTAAAATGTCATATTTCGACTTTTGACCGGGCAAACCTAGTTATGACTAAGGCTCGGATGTTATAAGAGCTAAAAAGTGGAAAATATGCATGCAAAAATTGTAAAATATGCATCGAAAAATGTAAAATATGCTTAAAATGTTATTGTAAATATGCAAAAAAAATGTATAAATATGTACAAAAAAATTTTTATTTTTAAAATTAAGTTTTTATTTTCATATTTTGGTTGTAGTTTTGACTCTTTTTTGAACTGTAAAATAATTTTTAAAATATTTTCAGTGTTTTTAAAGTTAAATATGAAATAAATACGTGTTTTATAATAAGTAACTGTTAAGTTGTTACATTGAACCACCAACATTTTTTTCAGATTTTCAACTTCAAATGACCGTCGATTATTTGATAAGAGGTTTTTGTACTTAGAGAAACTTCTTTCGACGTCAGTTGATGTCATCGGAGCAAATTTATAAAACTTTAAGTCATTGTCGGTCAACTCTTCCGGAAGTCCTTTCATTGATTCGCCACTTCCCATCAGAATATTTCTTAAAATACATAGGTTGAGGAAGACAAAAATCAATTTTTTTTTGAAAAATATTAATTATGCAAAATATGCGTATGTTATCATTGAAATATGCACTATTTCCCTAAAATTGACGAAATATGCAAAATATGCATTTTTAATTTTTCGGTTTGAATTCACCATTTTTTAGCTCGAATTTATAGCTTGGTCTGCTATAAATTCAGAGCATATAGAAAAATATGCAACTCCTACAACATCCGAACCCTAGTTATGACCAATCTCATTTAGGAAAAACCGTATACTTACTTTTATCGTATCGTTTTTTATTATAAATTTCACATAACTGTAAATATAATAAAATTATATCCCTGGTAATATGTTTGTATTTTTGTTTTATTGAATGCTCCGTTCGGTTTCAACCACCATGTCCACAATTTGTATGAGCCATGTGCAATATATCAAACGTTTCGTTGCATTTTACAAAATAAATAATGTCAACATTGGTTTTACTCGGTGGAACTATTAACTTTTTAGACTCACCGACTGTGAATACGTCAAATCTATTTAGCCTCTTGTATTCGCTTGTTGTTTTTTTTGAATGGACCTTCGCTTGTTGTAACTCTATTGTGAGTTCATCGTATCTGGTATCGCTTATTAGAGCACTAAATTCATTTTTTGTGATTTCATTAAGTTTTTTTTCAAATTTAGTTTTAAAATCAGACGCACACGTTTCGTTAGCCATTGCTAAAGACCTACTAATATAAGCTAACAAAAATACGAACTAAAGTACAATATTGTACAATTTAAATAAGATGTATTTTGTTTATTTGATGTACCTTTAATATAACGAGTCGATAAAATACGATAACAACTATAAATTAACAAAATACGTGTGGTCATTTATAATCGTAATCGTAAATCGTATTACAAAAATCATTATTTGTATTTAATATTACCGAACGTATATGAGACACTACGGTTTTGCCCTTACGATAAAAGTGAGTATACGGTTTTTCCCAAATGAGGTTGGTCTTAACTAGGTTTGCCCGGTCAAAAGCCGAAATATGACCATATTTTGCCCAAGGATCGTGGTCAGTTCACTTTTTGCCCGGGCATTTCTGAGATTTGCCAGATTTCGACTTTTGCCCATAACATATATATATATATATATATATATATATATATATATATATATATATATATATATATATATATATATATAAATAAATAAAAATAGAGTATCAATAAAAAAAAAAAAAAAAACTTAAATTGTATTTATTAATTGTATATTTCCTAACCGTATTACTGAAGTCAACTATGAAATAAAACCATAACTCTGAAATCAAAGTATGATTATTTTTGAGACGGACTGCAGATTTCACAAAAATTCTAAGATCGGATACCGAAAAAGACTGCTGGTCACGATCAAAACCGAGGGGAAAAAACGAGTGCGGTGCCGTGGAACCGGAAGCCCACAGTGTCGCGAAACCAGAATTGAGGCATTGCAACGTGACGAAACACGAGGCAGTAGGCTGAGGTGACGAGACGCGAGATCCGCCCCGGAGACAAATTATTTCTTGGCGTTCAAAAGGGTACGCGAAACGTTTCGAAACGGCCGGACTCTCACCGCGACCCCGAAAAGCGGTGACCGGAAACCCAGAACTGACTGCCGGAAACCCTGCAGTACTGACTGCCGGAAACCTTTACAGGTCTCTGACTACCGGAAACCCTCGCTGTACCGCGAGTGGATACCGAAGACAACGGAAGTGTCAGACACAATCCTCACTCTGACGGCCGTTCGGGTCCCTTTTTTGCCTCTCCGATGTGAAGCTCCGCAAATTTGAGCCCGAATCCGTTCGAAATGATAGTCCACGACACGGCCTCGACGGCTACTCGGACGAGTTGTCGCGATCCGCAATTAAACCACCTATTTCAGAAACGACGTAAGTCACCTAATATTGAAAACTGTGATAATGCGTAAGATATATTTGATGTAGATAAACGCAGCATTTGTTAAATTGAAAGGGAACAAATTTAATTTTAAGAAGGTGGTATCGTTGTAAAATATCTGTTAATAGAAATAACGTAAGTTATTAATAGAATTAACGTAAGTCCCATGGCACCTCACACGGCTAAAATATGGTCTATTTATTTATTATTTATTTTTATTATTTATTTATTTATTATTTATTGTTCATTTTGACGAGTACTTTCTACTGGACTCCTCGAATTCACCAATACTATATAATATGTATTAAAGCGTAAAAATAGTTTTTTTTGATATTTTTTTCGCCTGATTCCCATTTTTGGACTTTCGTCGTTTTTCAAATATATGGTTCAATAGTCACGGTCGCCTTTGATCCTATGATTGCCTTTATGTGAAATTTAAAGTTTCCACGGCCTTTGCATTGTTCACCCGAGCCACCATGTTGTCATCCACACGTTTTACATGTTCGCCAATGTTTATACGAAAAAAAAAGCATAAACGTCATTGTAAAACCATTATTTTCTTCACTTTACTCGGAATGTATAAAAACCTGTCCAGTTATGACGTCATAAAGAACTTTTGGTTTTGACGTTATTATATTTATGGACGTTAATTAAAACGTCTATTCCGTTGCGATTTGCCTAAATCAATTATTTATTATTTCTGTTGTATATTTTATGATATTTTTGACCTCTTCGTTTAAAACACTTTAATGTTTAAAAAAAAAAAATCTTTACAATCGCACGAAATCGGTTCGAGAGTTTAGCGTGTCGGATACCATTTCTAAACCCGATACAACTGAAATCAATAATAACACTCATTTGTTTACACGCATAATGTACACAGAAAAAAACGGTTGATTCGAATCGAGTGATCTTTAACAGACTGATTGCGCTGAATTTTCTTTCACAAAGACCTGTCTATAGATTGTTTCTAGGTATCCTATTTACATTGTATAAACTTTGTTTACATACAACAACATAGCGGCCGGCCTTCTCGAACCGCCTGTTTCTTTCGGGGCAATTGACCAAAAATTCCATTTTCGCTCACATCACCGTATGACTAAACTGATCCACATTCCGTGGAAACATCAATGTTGTGTGGTGGAGTGGTAATGTCCAGATCCCGGATGTGTGGTTATTTTTACGGACGATTCGAGACATTATAGATTCGTTTTCGTATTTCGCGAGATCCCCGAGTATTTCAAAAAAATTGTTTATTTTATAATTCTTAATTTTTTTTTTCACTTTCGATCGTTTTTATGCGTGTCAAATAAAATTTTAAATAATTCATTCTTAGTAGTCATGACGTATTATATACTTAGTGTCACAGTTGTTTGTGCAAAAACACTCGTGGCTTAAAATTTAAATATCAATTTCCTGACTAGGGTCGTAATCCTTATCCAGGTAGTGATTTCGTACATTTTGCGTATTATTCGCGTATACTATTTTATACGACAAAGTGGTGGTGCACGACGGTAATATCAAATATTTATCATAAAGTGTGCTTTTGAGAATGCTTCCGATTGCAAAACAAACTCGACAACTGTAAAATTGGTGTCGTGGTGAAAATGAATTATAAAATACAATTTATTTACGAGTGGCTCTCACAAACGTATTCAATTAATTATAACTTCAGACGTCGGACTACTATTCAAATTGTTGATCCTCCACCAACCCTCCCTCGGCGGACGACAAAAAACCCACCCTTGAGCATCAGATATACGCGCGGTTGAGCGTATTAGGTAAGGGATGGAAAGATGAAATTCGAAGTTGGACTGCGCGACACTCCTAGAACCGGTGGAGTGGGGTCAGATGGATTTGCGATCACGTGTATTGTCATTATTGTTGCACGTGAAGTGTTCACAATATTACCTGCACATACGCTGCGAGTATTTATACGTATTATTATACTGTTAAATAATTATTATTTCGTGTTTTATATTTTTGAGCAGTGTATAATATGAGAACGGATCACCACGGACTAGCAGCGCTCCTGAAGGGCGCGAATAAACAAACGCAAAAAAAAAGAAGAAAAAACAAGTATTTACGCTTTGTTGCCGAGTTACCGCCCACACTGTCATGTAAAATACAAAATATTATACGATGAAACCTCTGCATACCGGACACTGTCGGTCGCCGAAATATTTTCCGCTATTCAGAGGTATCAGCTATACCGAGGCAAAAATAAAAGAGCTGAATATGTCCCCATCCTTATAAAAACGTTCGCTATTTGGAGGTGTTCGATATTCAGAGGTTTCCGTTACGGGAGGTCACACTGTATATTATGTTAAAACGGAACCTCTATTGATGAACATCTCTCGAATACGAACGCTTTTAGAGTCCCCGGCATAAATTGATTTACAGAATACATAATATTAGGGTTCTAAAATTTCATGAAATTTATTTTCTTGAAATATTTCATGAAAGTTTCATGAAATATTTCATTTACACGAAAAATAAAAATTTTCCCAAAATAAATATCATAAAAAAAGGGTTGTTTTCCAATTAATACATAACATACAACACACATATATATTATATTATATTATTTTATATTATAATATACATACAACACAAACTAAAATCATAAATCATAATACTTCAGACTAAATTTAACATTATATAACATATTTTTGTTGGAAAAAAAACTAATGGCACAATTCATATCAATTTATCATAATAATAATAATAATAATAATAAAAGTAATGAAATCAATTTATTATGAACAGTGAGGACTAATTATTTTCTGAGTTATTTTCCATTAATTTGTATTGTATTCGTATTGGTAGGTTGATAGTATCAACTTGATACCACTAGTCCATGCCATGTCTATAATGGACCTTAGACTGACTACTGAATAATAAATTAATGCTATCAATAGTTTTAAAAATAGTACCTAGTATCTACACAAATAACAAATTATACCAGCTGCAGAGACATTTGAGTTGAGAGTTACCCGCGTACATAATATTATTTTTTTTTTTTGCAATAAGGATTATGTATGGACATCATAATACTATAGTATGTTATTAATTATTAGTAAATAAAGATACTTGATTCAAAATAAAATTTGGAACCCATCTGACTTAAAACTCGGCTGACCGGCACCTTTGGAAAATTGCAGGGGCAGCCTAGGCACCCTAGGCTGCCACCGTAGACACGACTATGCCAACATGGTAATAGGTACATGTTTTTCCATAAAATAATTTAAAAGCCAGACAACATATTACCACCCACCGAAAACAGTTTGGGGCAACTGCCCCGAAAATTTTGTTCGTAAAGCCACTGAGTACACGCGTTTTGTGTGTTTACAGGTGAAACGAGGATTATTCATTTTTTTTAACACGTTATCGCATACACCACCTCGATTCGAACGCCAATTCGTTTCTCTGAAGTTTTCGTCTCGTCGTGTTTTTCAACGAACTTTTACTGCGACCGTACAGGTAAAAAAACGTCGAGTTGTCGTGACCTATTATAAAATGTAAAACATAAAATACGACATTAATATTACGATTCGTATATCATTCGAAAATATGTTCGGCTATAATTTAATCTGATCATAACAAATAGCAGCCGCCGCCGCCGCCAAGCCTGTCGGCTCAAAGAGCACGGTGTACGTTATAATAATATATTATGTATTTCATTTTAATTAAATTTCACATCCGTACAACAGTGTTTAATTCGATTTCTGTTTTATGCGTAAACGTCAGTCGTTAACGCACCTTACGGTCGTGCCGAATTAAGTCATAAATTATGTACAGGTTTATAGAATGTTCAATACACGCGCCGCGTGCAGACACATTACAAGCGGTCGTAACGCGTAAGATAGTAAAAACGCCCGTGTAAAAGTGTGCGTCCCCGCATACGATAAATTATGCGCGGCGCGCTCTGCCGCCGTGCAAGTAGTTTTCAGGATTAAAGTCAATTGATTCTAGGAAACGTTAGGTTAACACAACGGTCGGCAACTTGGCGGACCGCGGAAGGCAGTGATCTGGACCGTCGACACATCTTTCTTTGATAGTTTAATAAGTACGTTATTTCAATTTCCATCATGATTATTGAAAAAGACTTCGTTTTGTAAAACGGTTTTTTTTTTACAAACGAGTAGAGAACAAAGTTAACGGATTCTCACCTTGAGCCTATTGAGAACATATTTCGTATTAGGTGTTCTACAAGAGTTCCCGATTTCAAGTTACTAGCCAAAGACAAGAAATGCGATTTCTCGTAATATAACATCACAAGACATGTTAACTCTTGAAATAATTTTAACATTTTAGTAATAACTAGGGCTTGGATTTATATGTAAATACATATTTTTACTGTGACTTGATAAATTAATTTGGGTTAGTGATAAATTCGTTTCAAGCGATTCTCAATGTAATGAACTATATTTTATTTTACATACTTTTACATATTTTGCCATAAGTACATATTTTTTACATATTTCTCAATAATTCAATTTTCCCGTACATATTTCGACGATTTGTTCATTTTCTGTTTAGTGTTTATTAATAATTATATACAATTGTATTTTTCAATACAGATAATTTCCCATATTTCCAAAAGTACGTAAACAAAATAATAACCAATTATTGAACTAATCGACCGTAATCTACGGTCGATATTATATTATGTTCGATAAATAAAGATGATACTGAAAATAATTTAATGTATATATCTGTTAATTTTGAAATTTTAGAGAATAAAATAAAACAATTAGAAACAAGTTAAATGACTTCAATTCGAAGTTTAAGAAATATAGAAGAAGCTGAAAAATGCATGGAATAAGTACAAGGACTCTTGGGAGTTGAGGTAAAAGAAAAAATTCACAGTGTATCACACAAAAATCCTAGTTCAGGCTGCCTAAAATTATTTAGAGATAAACATTGCGAAATGAACGGGGTAATATCGCCAGCTGAACACACTTCTTTGGACATTGCAAATAATATGACATTGGCACTTATTACCTCGGTGGGAGTCGAGCACTCCTTTTTAGTCGGTACAAATCTGTGTTGCGACCAAACCGCGGTTAAATCATTCAACTTTGAAAATTTGAGCATATATATGGTATCTCATTGCTTTCAAAATCAAGATCAAGATGAATGATGTCGAAGTAAAATAAGTAAATTAGATAATAATGCTATTTATCATACACATGTAATTTTTAATTTTTTTTTTTTTCAGTAATGTTTTGTAATTTTTTTATATTCCATATTTTCATTTTTTTATCACAATATATAAAGCGATTTCGTATTAAATATTATATATTTACATATTTTGGTTTTTTTAGTACATATAAATCCGAGCCCTAGTAATAACTATTGAATAGTGTAATTAAATTAATTTTTTTTCTCTACGGACCCCGTTTACGTATTATTTTGGTTTTCCGGACTCCGGTAGAAATCACTTGCCGACCCCTGGGTTAACACGACGTACACGCCGCCCGTCGGCTTTGAACGACGATCCGATATCGTGTGAGCAGAGCGATTTCGGTCGGTGCCGACTGTCCGACGACGAAGAGTCGAGTTGAATATATTTTGTTAACCGTAAGTGAAGTCGAACAGTTTCAGTATCAGTTTCAGTAACTAGTAATGCACAACGATATCGTTTTTCGATATCGAACCAATTTTTACGATATCGGCGAGACTAATTTATCGAAAGTACATCGATATTCGATATCGCTACATTTAAGTTTATAATATTTTCTATTCGTCTAAGTTTTAATAAACAATCAATGTCAAAGAACGACAAACACTAACGATAAGCAATAGCTAATAATACTATCTATAACAATAAGGTTCTCATGATAAACATGTAATCGTACAGATCGGATTGTACAATATCAGTCTCGTTTTTTTCGTCCATCGTCTATGTCGGTTGTCGAGTGTTCCTGAGTTTATTTCGTTCACTAATTAATAATTATGAATGATTTAAAATAAGTACCATTACCCGGAGGCTGTAGTCATATAATGTCGGCAATTCTAAAAGAAATCCGTCAATAAATTATTTATATATAGTAATGTATTGTTAAATTTTTGTAGTTTTATAAATCATATCATTATATCGTAAAAATTGTTTTGTTTATAACAAATATTATCAATGACGTATTATGAACACCTTTTTTTAATGTTTACAATTCAAAAAAAAAAAAAAAATCCGTCCATAAATTATACAAATAGTATGCTATTATTAATTAATAATTAATTATTCAATTGCTTCTGTTTTATAAATAATTATATCAATATATAATAATTATAATCAATAAATCGTATATAGGTATCGATATCATTTGTTATTCGATATCGCGATACGATATCGATAAAAATGAATCGATATCGATAATTGAAAACTTATCGTTGTGCGTCACTACTAGGTACACTACTTACCTAATACAAAAAGTGATTGGTCACCATCCAGAGCGTCACAGAGTATTTTCACTCGCGACAATTCACACTCCGCCGAAGTGCCTTCACCGGAAGGTTTCTTTAAACCGTTACTCTTGCCAAAAAATCCTACCACACTTGCACCTATTGCGTAATTTTATATAACAGATTGCTTAAATCAAAAATTTTAATTTAAAAAAACCCACACTATGTAAAACAATATTATCTAATCGTCACTGTTCTGCACGGACGTGGCGGTGACTTCATTTGCGATCGTGAGTTCTTTGCTCAGAGATTTGCAAGTAAAGTTAAATTTCATATCGTCGAAGAGCGTTTTCGTTTTCACCAACAACAGTACGATCGCATAGTTGTCCTCAAACGTTACCGTTAAAGTTAACGACGCGAACAGAGGATAGTGTTTTTTTTTTTTTTTAAACAGTTTTGCAAATGATAATTGCCGTCATTCGAAATGTCGTACCTCGTAATGACTAATTATGAACAAATAATTTGTAGTTTGAAATTCAATAGTAATTAATGTTTTAGTAATGAAATGTGATGGAAAACGATAAAAACAGTGTCGCGTTAATGAAAGCAAAAAAATAAAAATAAAAATCAATAACCTTTTTTGTTATGGGCTTATTACCATATAATTATACCGTACACGGCGCGAGCGAATTTTATTTTACAATAATACGTTTTTCGCCTCCTAAAATAGGTTGTATACCCCCTGATGTAATGACGTAGATAATCGTAAAAAAAAAAACATTACAAAAATAATAATTATTTTATCGCGGTTTGACGGGTTCGGGAGAGACCACATCGTGACGCGTGATCAGACGACGGTATCACGGTCCGTAACAATGATTGAAAACTCGACGTGTCGGCGTAGACGAAACAGTATCGAGATAATAACATGCCTTAATTTTAAGGTGAATACGCCATTCTATGCACTATACCAATCGTTCACGTGGTCGTAGGCATCTCGTATTCGGCAGTCAGCACATTGTGACCAGAGCCGTTTAAAATACTTGACTACCCGAGTCGACGTACTATATAGTATCGAATTACGGTGCACCGCCCTGGTAAATGTCCTGGCGCCGCCGGTGCTATAGCCGGTGTATACCGAGTCGTTTTGTCATCACTAAAAAAAAAAAAAGTGCATACAAATATTTTTAATTTGGTGATTTTATACAATGAAAAAGTGTCAGGAACACAACACTTTTAATATATTTTTTTTCAAATAGGTAAAAGTTGCCATTTAAGGAGAGAATAAAAAATTACCCGGTAAAAAATAGTATAAAAACTAAAGTTTCATCAATATATACGGTTTGGTGTTTGCAATCCCCTAATTCATGGGTCGGCAATAGGCGGCCCGCGGGCCAAATCCGGCCCGCGGAGAGGAAATCACTGGACCGCCGAAAATATTTTTCTTAGACGTCGGTTTTCCGCGCATTTTAGAATTCCTTATAGAATTTAGATATTTCATCCGTTTGTTATGACGTAGGTAATTGGAGATTTCGATAGCGAATAAATTAATTATCTTAAACTGCCCTCGAAAATTTGTTTTCAAATTATCTGGACCGCCATGGAAATCAATTGCCGAACCCTGTTCTAAACAAAAATACAATTCGTAGAAAGAAAACTATGGGAAATCCTACAAAGAGAGTTCTCTCGTCGACCTCTTCAAACTCCCCGACCTACGCCCTAATTGTTTAAAAAAAAAAAAAAAAATGTTAACTATCCAAAATGTACCGAAAAAATGAGCACAAAACGTTAAAAGAATCAACCTGTTCGTTTAGTGGTATCATACCAATGGAACTGTCACCCGAATTTCTAGAAAAACGAAGGCGTAAAATAAAACGAATGGATGGAGGAGAAGCAATAGATGATGGTGCTACATCCGTCCACGAAAAAATCAAAAATGATTTTTACATGGCAGTTAACTCAATCTTATCGAGTTTAAAATGGCGATTTAAAAGAATGACTATTTTATCTAATGACTTTGAATTTTTATGTGGAAGTAAGCTATCGTCAATGGATTTTGATGAAATTAAAAAACGGACCAACGATCTAGCAATCAAATACGACAAGGACCTCAATGGATTCGAGCTTTGCTCCGAAATGGAATGTTTTAAAAACCAGGCTTCTGCATTGATGACCGATTTCAAAATAGCTGCACCAATTGATTTATTAAAATTCATTCATAAACAAAACTTACAAGATATTTATCCTAACATAGAAATAGCGTTAAGAATATTTCTCACCATTCCAGTAACAACTGCCAGTTGTGAAAGAAGTTTTAGTAAACTTAAACTATTAAAAAAATTACTTAAGATCAACTATTGGACAAGAGAGACTAACAAGCATGGCGATTTTATCCATAGAACATGAATTTTCTAGACAAATTTCATATGACGAAATCATCGACGAATTCTCTAGCCTTAAAGCAAGAAAATAAAATTTTTAAAGTTCGAAATTTACATTGTAATAATAACTGATAATTATATAATGTTGTATTACCTAATTATATAATATATAAAAAATGTATGTTAAAATATGTCATTTCGTATTTTCGTAAATTTTTTAATCGTTTAAAAGGAGCATTTTTCTAGGTTGGCCAGGGGCGCTAACAAGTCTTTCTACGCCACTGGTGGTATGTATAGTTGATATAATTTCCCGTGGTGAAAAAACCTAGCCGATAATATTGGCGATAACAGAACGAATGCAAATATAGTACAATAAATGTAAATTAGTTTTCCTCGAAGGTTCTGGCAAAAGTAAGTCTATAGGGGCTTAACCGAATGCGCATCATAAACAAAAAAAGCAATTAAAAATAAAAATATTTTAAAACCATACAGACCACTCGTTAAACATTGAACTAATCGTTTCAATTAAAACCCGTTGATTTTTTAAACCGGTATATTCGGCCGTTTCGAAAACGTTTTTCATAAAACTGATACTCTAGATTTGAAAAATTCGGCTGATCCCGGTATGAAACGGTGACTGTATGAAACTATATTCCACACGCCAAATAAAAAATTATTTTTTTACAGTTTTTCGTTCGTTAAATCATTTTTTTCCCCGTCATTAACATTCTGTTCCTTGTCATAAGACACATACTGTACGTAATTCGTACCTACGACATACACAAAAGTGATTTCAAACGCACTTTAGTTCATCGTTCACCCGAGTCATAACTCAAAAACCGGGTTCGGATATAATAGCACCAAAAAGTACTAAAATATTTTGACGCTATAATATTACCACAAATCCTTAAAATATGTGCTATAATATGCCCTAAAAATATCAAAAATAGCATAAAAAAAAAAACAATTTTTTATGAAATTGCATATTATCTTTTATTGGTGGTTTAAATTTTTATCTTTTGAATTAATACGTATTACTTAAAGAAAATTGTAAAATCGAAACAATAATGAAATATGTATAAATAAAACAGATCAGAGGACATAAAATGTATATTATTCGATATTTCCGAGCTTCTTAAAAATATACCAACATGTTAAATATCGTATACCTTAACTACAACTATAATATTATTTATAAATGAATTACGAAACAAAAAATAATTATTAAAAAATTAAATTTCTTACGAATTCACATAAATGAATAATACATTTTTTTTTCTCGATGTAAACGATATTTATATGAAGACTACTAAATAAAGAATTATATAAGAAAAATAGTACCAACACTTTAAAAATAGCACTAAAAATCTAAAATGCATCAAATATGCAAAAAATAGAAAAATAAAATTTCGTATTTAGAGTAAAGTGACCATATATTTTTTTAATCAAAACGGGACTAAAAAAAAAAAAAAATCATAATTATTTGTTACAAACAAATATTTGTAACTTAATAATATTACTAGCAAATTTCTGTGGTACTTTTATAATATTTTTAAAGAACAAAAAAATGAAATTAACTTATTACACTTACTAGGTAATTAACTTAATATTAACAAAATGTTTTCGTGTAATAATTACAAAATTAAATACTTGTATATTTTTCTAAAAATGATATTTCGTCAAAGAACATTTATTTCCATTATTTTTTTTTGTCTACTTTTTGATAACGGGACATTTTAGCGTCCCGAAGATTTCCCAGGGGACAACGGGACAGAGATTCAAAAAACGGGACTGTCCCGTTTAAAACTGGACGTATGGTTACCTTAATTTAGAGTCCCTGGTGTATGAAACAAATTGTATAGCCCACCCTGCTTTTTTTATCTGTATTCTATAATAATTAGCAAATGCAAATATAAAATCCGGACCCTGCAGTCATAAATACCGTGGTATCAATATCACCCGGTCGACCGCGTTCGCGTCGACTCGGAATATTGTCGCACACGACCTTTGTCGACCGACCACACGTAGTTTAGTGTATACTTACGCTTTGGCCTACAGTCGACAAAGACGAGCCGGAGCCTGCACTCAATGCACTTGACGCGATATTTCGCTTTTAACGCGACCGCGCACGCCATCTTTTTCCGGTAAATTGCTTTTTGCGCGTGCCTTTGTCGCCGGTAGTGTGTATATATTTGTGTGTGTGTGTATATATTTGTGTGTGTGTGTGTGTAGTACGTTCGGCCTCGGCGCCGCCAGCGATTATTGGTATAATCGTGTTTTCAATCGCTCCGTCTGCCGCTGACAGCCACCGCCGCCGATAAAATTATTAATATTTTATCGCGTGTCGCCACGACGGCCCTGCGCGCGCGAAAAATATATCTCGCCCGCAAAATCAGCAATCACAAAGAGGACGCGGATCGTACTCAGTCTTGTGTGCACGGTTTTCTCTCGTAAAACAAGCGGTGACGACTCGCAGGGGACCACTTCAAAAGCGTGAAATAATAATCCGTGGAAAACTTAGATCGCGTGAGAATATTTCATGCAACTGGATTGAAAAACGATGGTTGCATATTTTTTTTTAATTAAATTTCCTACAGGCTGCACAAATGTATACACGGTCTTTTGCCGTGCTCAGCTCGCGTTGAGCTCTCTTAATCGCTGTAAACGCCGCTCGCTGGCACAATTCTTAGTTTAAATTTAATAATTAGGCATTATAGTGTTTCGGGTTTTTTATTTGAAAAATTATTTCCGAAAACGATACAAAACGATATTTTAGACTTATTTTTCATTAAAATATTTTGAACAAATTAAACATTTAAATGAAATCGCTTAATACTTAAACTTCATTCAACCCTTTATACAGAGTGCTATTTTTTTAAAGCATTTTCTGCCCATTTCAACATTGTGTTACGCGTTATCTGCATTTTTTCATTTTCGTTAAACTCAACCACCTGCATTTACGAAATTAGTAATAATTTCAAGAATTAAATTTTTTTTAAAATTGTATTATTTAAATTGTTTTATCGTCGGACCAGTAGTAAACTTAAGTTTAGTGCAGTGATAAAGGGGCAGAATATTTTTCAGGCACCCTGTAACTCTTCACCGCCTCTCTAAACTCAAAACGCTTACATCTAATAAATTATTGGTCCGATGCATAAATAAAAAATTGTCTAAAAATGACGATTCTCTTTCGTAATATTATATACTAAATTTTAAGTCATACATGAAATGTATTCGAATTCGAGCACACCACGATTTTTGAAAAGGGGTGAGTCGACTTAAAAACCTCCCTGTGTGAAACGCGCTGAATATGCTTCAACATTACATCAGTTTACTCCAAATAATGTATCTATATTATATATTTATTATAAGTCTGCCTAAGTAAGTTATATTTTTTTTTTAATAATTATTCATTGGTAGGTAGGTTTATTTACAATTTAGCATTTATTATTATAGAAATGAGTGAGTTCAAAAGGTTAAAAACATCGGAAGAGATACAGGAGTTTTTAGATAATGTAGCCGTGAGTGATGATGAACCCACATATATTATTAAAATTCCCCCAGATGTTGATTGTCTCACTGATGAGGAAAATGTAGACGATAATGCAATTGTAATACATGACGATACAAATGTACTCAGTAGTGACACATGTGGTACGTTTGAAGTTTTAGATTCTGAGTGATGCGAAGGATCTTATGGTTTTATAATGATGTTTATTTTTTCTTTTTTCTGTAGACACTTTTTCGTGTAGAAATCCTTGTCCAAAAGTTTCGTCCAGCAACTTCTTAGATTTTTAGATTTGAAATTGAACTGAGATGGTACTTTAGAGAGGTCATTTTTCCAAAATCTCCATAGTTTTTCCAGTAATCAAGAATAACGATCGAAAAACTGAGTAAAAACGGTAAAATCGATAAAAATTCGCCGTAAACGAGATTTTCACTGTTCAGATTTTAGGTATTTAGTCATAAATCGAAAAGAATTGAAGATAGAAACTTGAAAATTTTATCCAATATCAAATACGTACTTTTTTATATTGGACAACATTTTCAGAACAATTATAGCACTTTTGACTTAAATATAGAACTTTTAATTTACCAAATTGTTTGAAAGTTTTTATGTAATATAATTTTAAATATTTGACAAAAAGTTCTGAAAATTTAATATGACCTTACTCATATATCTACCTAATTATCCTAACAAAAATTCAAAAATCGTGAGTCAGGATTTTTTTTTATACACACTTTAATAAATTATTATAGCTCACCAAAAATTATACAAATAACTGTAAAATACGTAAACAGTATTTAAATAATAATATATTATGTAACACTGAAGCTTTGCTCGGAATTGTTTTATACTAATAAAATGAGTCATCATTTCTTTAAAACTTAATACATTCATCACCAATATCTTGTCCGAGGACCGAAGGGACAAAGGACGAACTTGTACCACCATCATCTCACTTACCCGCTTTTAAATCATAATTTTGGAATAGCTGGACCTTCAAATGTAGACTCACAACTCGACTTTAACTTTTTAACAAGTTAACGCCTACCTTTGAGAGGAGCACAGCTTCCGACAGGTATTTCTACCGTCACCATCGCGAGTCACCGTCGTGGGCGGGACCGGGCGAAGATTGGAGTCGGTCGAGGTCGAGAAAAAATAGTTTTTTGGAAATCGGAACGCGGTCCGGGCCCCGGCGGCCAACATCTTTTCTCACGAAAAGATACGAAATCGCGGCCATATCCGTTATGGGTTCGTTAAAAAATGCGTTTTACGTACACACGACATTATTTTATACTGGTGGATACACGACGCGCGTACGTGTGTGGGTATTGTGTTCTTTTTTTCTGCTCGACCCGCGAGCGATGTGCCACGAAATAACAGTTAACACGATGCCGCGTGATTTATTTTTATTTATCATATAATATTACGCATGTATTCGTACGTTCGTGCGTGCGTGTGTGTGTGTGTGCGGGCGCGTGTGTGCTGTCCGACAGCTCGTTCAATTTCGTTTTTTATCAAACGGGTGTTTAGTCGACGTGTCACGACGACGCCTCGCCCGGTAGTAACGTGTAATAACAGTCCGACGAGTTTGTAATATTATAATAAAATATCATAATATGTATATATACCGTGTATTATATTATATACGTCGAGCGTTGGTAATAATTAAAACACATAAATCTAATGGAAATCGGGCAGCGCAAAGAGACGCACGCGATGCCGCCGCCGCCGGCGCCTGCGCTCGGCTCGGTATATTATAATTATTTCAGTGCTGAGGGCACGACCCTCCAGGGGGGCGCAAAAGCTTTATAGGGGGGCGCAAGACAATTTTAAAAATCAACATTGCATTGGTAGAAAAAATTTAAAAAAAATTGTGAAATGTCCGTAATAATAATCGCGTTTTGCATTGCATACAATTCGGTATATTTATACATCACGTCATACAGGCAGCAACAATCAACACGAGCCATTATCTGTAAAAAGTTTTTTGTTTCATCGATAAACCATTATTGTCGTATATATAAGCCAATATTCTTATTTGGGAAGAAAAGATACAAGGCTTCATTAAAAAGTTGTCACTGTGAGAGGCTGCTTTGAAAACACCGGACTTAATTGTTTTTCCAACGTTATTAAACATGGTGCAAGAAGTTGAGTGTGAGGAATTTCCTCAAGAACTAACGGCATGTTTTGTAAATCGTCTGCCAACTTTAAAAGAAAAATTTAAATAATACTTTTATGAAGACCTGCAACCATTTCTTTGGGTAAAACAACCATTTCAACCGCTGAAGGAAAGTAGTTCGTTGAATTTGGAAGAACAAGAACAGCTCATCGATCTTCAATGTGATGAGTTTTTGAAAGCTACATTTGAAAAAGACAACTCTTTAACAAAATTCTGGGTAAGTGTAAAAGAAGAGTGGCCGATTTTGTTTGAAGAAGTCATGAGAATATTAGTCCCAATTGCAACTACGTATTTGCGCGAAACAGGATTTTCTGCCCTAGCATCAATGAAGTCTAAGTACCGTGGAAGACTGAATGTCAGCAAAGAATTGAGAGTAGCTTTATCAAATATCTCTCCTCGTTTCACCAAACTTTGTGATGAAAAAAAACAAGCCCACCCATCACATTAAAATCGGCCTATTAATTAAAATATTTTATAAAAAATACATTTTATTTTAAAATAAATTTGTAATATTAATATTAATATCAATATTTGTTTGTTTTTAAAATTTTTTTACTCTAAACGTGACTATTAAAATTATTTTTATGGGGGGGCTCAGGTCTGGGGCTTACTAAAAGGGGGGCCTGGCCTGAAAAGTTTGAGAACCTCTGCATTAATTGAAATCGGAATCGTGTGCCGTGGCGTACTCGACCGTGTTTTGACGTCTACTGTAGATTGCTGGTCACAAGGGTGCAGTGACGACGGCCACCTCGTCGAGAATCCATGGACCTTGTACGCACATGTGTGGGCGCTTCAATTATTGAACATCAGATTGATGAATCGAAAGCGAATCGACGCCGTCCAATGAGAAGTCGGATTTTAGTGATTTAAGGTTCGATTTTCGTAAAATCGTCGCGATGTTTGTAAAGTCGATAAACTAACACGTTTGTTTTTTCAAAATTACATTTATGTTTTTTCGTTCATTTTTTTTTTTTATTTTTTTGACATTGCGAATCAATTACTATATATAATGCGCTCGTCATATTATAAAGGCGAAAAACTGCCTAGAATTGAGGACCACAAAATAACAAATCTGTTATCCGTGTTTATGAAGTATACAGTCGGGTCACGAGTAGATCAACGATAACGACGGGTGGGTGAATGTTTTTCACGCAATACATCGTCACTGTTCACGACAAAAGATCGCCGGAAAAGATTTCTCGCGAGAAAATCAGCGTGCCCGATTCATTGTTCTTGCTTATTTTTTTTTTTGTTTATTTTTCAATGCGGATTTCCAGACGATTGTCGTCACAAGACACGCACTCTCGCGCAAGTACGCATAGACAAACGTGTGCGTACGTCGTGTAATACATATTATACGTGTCACCAGGGCCGTAGAGAGATAAGTTCAGGCCAAGGAGGAAAATGTTTTAGGGCCCCTATTAGTGGTGGTTCCAGGAGCTACAATCACCCTACCAAGACCAAATAAATTTCCAATATTTATACCTTTTCTATTTTGAACAACACAGTAAAAGCACACATTTGTAAACAATATGACCTACATTATTTATACCTTTTTTATTTTAAATAACAAAGTAAAAGCACACATTTGTAAACAATATTACCAGGGTTTTTAATTACATTGCTTTTTAAATAATTTTACATCTTTTACATGTATTTTACACGTTAGTTATAAAATACATAAATTATAATTAATTACTACAAATTAGCTTTTCTTGCTTCAGCCGAAGCGAAGCAGTCGATGATTTCTTTAAAATCCAGTTGCCTTGTTTGCTGCGTAAAACCGTAAATACAGCATGTATAGAGTATTGACGCGAATGACACGATAACAAATAATTTTACACCAATTACTTTTTAGTGAAAACTAAATATATACACACATATTCGATATTATTTTATCATTTGGTTAAAATGCCATCAGCTAAAGTTTGTAGATAAGCAAAAAATATTTATTTTTTTTTGAATTAAATAATTAATTACGGTCCCTCTTTTTCGGGCCCCCTTAAAACGGTCGGGCCCGGGAGGAATCCTAACTTTCCTCCCCCCATATCGACATGCCTGCGTGTCGCCGTCGTTTCGGTGGACTCCTAAAGAAACAGTGCCGAGGGCCCGAGGGAAGGCATAGGCCAGAAAGTTATTTAGCGGCATTGCTTTTGACAGGGAACCCTTATTCCACGTGCCGCCTCGACGACGGACGGGACGGAAATGAGAGTGAATATAAATGCCTTTGAGCCTATACGTGTATCTGCACGATGTGTACACACACACACACACACACACACATGTCATGATATACGTATGCGTACCCGTTGCGAACAAAACAAACGCGCGCGGCGATTGTGGTCGTGGTTTTTTCATTCTTTCATACCTCTCGGGGTGACGCACGAAACTTAGGCACGTGTATTATGAGTATCATGATGTTGCCGTCGTAAAATCCGGAAAAAAACGGAGATGTTAATGCGAGTAGATAAAAAAAAAACACGAGGTCGTTAGGGTGGGTGCCGGGGGTCAAAGCAGAACGTAACGCTCGAACCGTAGGTGGATCCAGGGGGTGTAATGGAGTAAGTATAGCTTTTAGTTATTATTTTTTTTTTCTTTTTACAGTCATAAATGTACTGTTCTATAGAACATGAAACAATATTTGGTGTTGTAACTACCCACCCCTTGGATAATTTCTGGATCCACCGCCACTGATGCGAACAGTGGAAAGACCCAGGGATGGCACAACCGAGAACTTTCGGGACGAATGTCCCGGACAAATACTATCGAGCGAAACCCTCGTCCATATAGCGGGATTTGGGTTTGGCACCCGCGCATTCCGTGCTTCCCTCGCGGACTCCCGGGATCGCGTGCGTCTCGACCGTCACCTCCACGCGGTGCTCGGTGGTCCACGCTTCGGGTTCTCTCGAAGCGGCTAATTACGGTCCTCACAGCGCTACTATTCCGGGGTTCCCCGGATGCCTCCAGGGTCCTCTCGGTCGCATACGGGACGCACCGAGTCTCGAGTGTGCGGTGGGAGTGCGACCGGCTTACGTGTAGGCGACCTCTCACCGGGACGGGGCAGTCGCGCGTCCCCCTTAAATTGATCACTCCCAGAGCCGGGGACGATGTGTTGACGTCTCGCGGGCCTCGGGAACTCGCCGGAGTGGCGTGTCTGCCTCCGGGTAATTCCGGAACGCCCATAGTCGGTAGCCGAGACACAGCCCTATCACGGGTCGGCGCAGCATGTTCTACCAATAACGCTATTATGATTGGGACCTCGGGAGGGGGGGGGGGCGGTTAGGTTAGGATTCGAGGGGGCTGATGGTTTCGCCGGTGAGGTGGTTAAAGATCCGCCATTTACCAGTAGGCGTAAAATTGACTGGAACGAGGAGTCGGCGGCCTCGGAAAACCCGGCCTAATTCGGGTACCCCCGTCGCCGGGTGAAGAGAGAAATCTCATATACCGGGTTCCGGGGAATAGGAGGAAACTTCAAAACAGGCGACTAGACCAGAGGTTCCCGGAACTGTGCGCCGCTGCGTGTTGTCAGGGGAGCCGCGGCTATGCCTCGCTTCCGACTATGTTATCTGGTCTAAAAATAAACAACGATATTTTACAAAAAAATTTTTATGAAATCAAAATTTACCAATATGGAATTCACCAAATTTTGGATTTCAATAAAAAATGAATATCCCCTTATATGTGAAAAAGCTCTACGTGTTTTAATTCCGTTTTCTACTTCATATTTATGTGAAGCTGGGTTTTCGGCGGTCGCTGTGTTAAAAAGCAAATATCGGTCAAAAATCAATGTGGAGAAGGAAATGAGAGTAGCGCTACTGTAGCGGTATCAAGTTTGATCCCAAGATTTGAAAAACTATGCAGTTATGTCCAGGCTCATCCATCTCACTAATTCAATTGTTTTCTACAAATTAACTATGTCTAATTTACTTTACCTAATAAAATTAAAATTAAATATTTCAGTATGGAAAAATAAATATTTCCATGTTATCTATTGCAAATTATACATGTTTGTTATTTTATCTATTTTATTTTAAAAACATTTCGTACATTTTATCAAGGGCGCCATGAGCAAACTTCAGTTCTAAAAGGGCACCACGAGTAGGAAAAGTTTGGGAACCTCTGGACTAGACCGATAATACTGTGGGCCGACCACTAGCCCAGCAGGTCGTATACATAGCGAATAGTCGGCAGGCGGAACGGTTCACACCTCACCGAAACGTCAAACCAATGGACGTTCGTTGATAACAAGCGAGAGATGGGTACTACGGGACGACACCGGGTAGGCACTTGTCCGGTAACGGGCTGGCGACCGAGTGTGCGGTCGGTGAACGTAGTGGCTGTCGCAAAGCGATGAAAAGTGGTAAATAGCCGAATGCTGGCCAGGCGACGCTTAACGGTGAAGGCCCTCGGGCGACTCCCGGGAAGTTAGCCGCTGTGTCGGTGGGAGGATAAACACCTGACGGTTACTTGCACCAGAAGTGAGAAACGATTTGGATAGTGGCGTGGTTAGTGATGGGCAAATTCCCGGGAATATATTTTTGGGAATTTTCCCGAGGAAATTTCCGGAAATATTCCCAACACCGTGAATTTCCCGGGAATATAATGAGTTTTTAAATATTGATCATAATTTTCAGTTTTAAATTAAACTTATGGCTGTAAGCCTGTAAATGATCCGATTTACAGTTCTTTACTGATATTACTTCAGTTTAGATTTTTATTATTTTAAAAAATGTTACTAAGTAACTATAATTTCATTTTTTCATTAAAATTTAAACAATGATCACAAAATTAAATATCCAACTTTTATTTTATGTTAAAAAATAAAAATAAACATACTGAAATGCGGAATAACTTTTACTTATACATGTAGTGAACAATATATATATATATATATATATATATATATATATATATATATATATATATATATATATATATATATATATATATATATATATATATAATACAAGTAGAATGAAAAGGCGGGTTCTGGCACCCCCGCGCCCCGCTCCCCGCCCGCCGCCGCCGCCGCCGCCGCCGCTGCCGCCGCCGCCGCCGCCGCTGCCGCCGCCGTAAATCGGCCGCCGAATACGTTAATTGCCCACGTTGACGAGCTATTTCCCCCCCCCCCCCCACTCCTGATAATCCACCGGCGTATACGTATAATGTTGACGAGATATCCCAGCCACCTCTGCTCTAATCTTTGATGCTCTCCTCTAAGCCTTAATAGTCAACGTTGAAGAGATGATTTTTTTACCCCTCCTCAAACCGTATACTATATATGAGTGGTTGTGATTGTTTATGAATGTTTTTGTGTGTGTGTGTGTGTGTGTGTGCCTCACAAATGACTTGACTTATCCTACCATCTTCACCTGGACCAGCCTTAATCGCTAATGCTGAGGTGATGATTTATACCTCTCCTCCTCTTCAAACTATATAATATGTGTGTGTGTTATAAGACCACCGCAACCTAACCCCGCCAGACCTGTCTTCCTCATTATCATAATCATAAACGTTACTATACGATCAAATGCAGATCAGTGCTTGAGACCCCCAGCTTCCGGACTATTATAAGATGAGGTCATTAGAATCTTACCCACCTCCCCTCCTCATAAGGTCTATAGTATGTGTGTGTTATAGGACCACCGCAACCTAACCCCACCAGACCCACCCTACCTGACTTGTCATCCTCTTTATCAATCAACGTTGCTATATGATCGATCGAAGAGCACCATCTCAGAAACTCCCAGCTTTCGGCCTACTAAAAAGTTATATGTATCTAACCCCCTCCGGTATTATCTCGTACCGTATGGTCTCATATCCCCAGGACTCTCCGAGTCGTATACCTCTCCCCCGCCTCTACCCGAGTGTCTAATGGGTTGACCGATACTTTGACTATATTTGATTATATTTAAGACCGTTCACACGCCGCCGCCGCCGCCGTGTATCATCTTTAGCTATACCATTGTCCGATTTGTATGACATTATAAAAATAAAGCAATTAACACGTAATTCGTATACGATTAGAAAGTGATATAGCAATGAACCCTCGGGCTAATTTCATATTATTGTGCAATTATGTAAACAAGATAATATAATAATATACTGATGACATTTTAAGTAATTATGACAATGTGTCAAAATATACAAAATCACACACACATGTAGTTTAAATGATATATTATTGGTAGTATTAAGTAATTTATGATTTAAGAGAGAGTTTTACATTTTTTCTAAATGACTTATAATCACCACTTAATAATTTGGCTATGATATTATAACTATACATGACAAACATTTTGCGTATAAAAGGACAGAATTCACGTCAATATTTTCACTCTACTTATGACTTTTGTATTGAGACCTACCCAGGCTGACTCAAACAATAGAATATTAAGTAGATTTTTTTTTTTTCCTTTCCACGCTTTAACCGTTTTATCGTTATAATCATTGTTTACGTGTGTGATATATCACGCATTTTTTTATCAAGTGATTTCTTTAAACAATAACAACATGTTTACTTGTACTGTGTGCGGGAAATCTTTCTCTTCTGAGGTCAGCTTCAGGAGGCATGAGAGATCTCATGCCGACCAACTGTTATCGTGCGAGATTTGTACGAAAGTCAAACAAACAAAACAAGATTTGAAGTCGACTACTAGATCTGCTGATACATCATCGAATGAAAATCAAGGTAAGAATTATTGTTTTAATTATCATCTCAGCACTGTCAAGGTTAGATTCGAAATTCATATTTACATTCCTCTCTCATTCTCTTTTAGGGCTCTCGTTGAAACGTTTAAATACAGAGAATAGTGCTGGGAACATTCAATTGAAGAAGGCGAGATTAAATTTTGTTAACACCACGGGTTTCATTGAATTAAAATCAGGTTTCAATGGAACAATTAAATGGTACTATAGGAAAAATATTGAAGGTGTATTTAATTATCATGCTTTTTTTGAGCTAATCAAATTAGAGCTGATTGATAGATTACGTGCGTGTTCTCTAAAAAATCCTATTAAATATAATTTAAAACTTGAGGCTACGTATAATATACCGAATGTGGAAAATTCATCACAGAATAGAGCGTTCAAGACACCATCAAAAGAACTTTTTTCTATCAGTGATATTGAGGATGCTGTGGATAGAGATTTCGCTAAACTCATCCGCGAAGAGGACGAGTACACGGGGAAGGGTAGTGGGTATGCATTGGAACAGATCGACGGTTTGCTATTAGGCGTATACAAGTATACTCCGATGGGCGGATCCTCATACATCGATCTCCCGGCCGTCGTACAAGCTAAAAAAGCAGTGATAAATCCACAGAATACCGATATGCAATGCTTTAAATGGGCTATTTTGGCCAAACACGTCACGGGGGTTAATAAGTTCAGAGTTGGATCCAATTATACCTCTCACGAAGAGAAATATAATTTTAACCGACTTACTTTCCCCACACCGTTGACGGAGATAAAATTATTCGAAAAAAATAATTCTAATGTCTCGATCAACATTTATGGTGTGAGGGAAAATGACGGGAAAACGCATAAATGTCATATATTCCCTTTGAGAGTAGCAGATGAGGAAAAATCCGATCATTTTGATTTGCTATTTATCACCCGCGATAGTAAAACCCATTATGCATATATCACTGATCTGTCGCGGTTGGCGGGTTCGCAGAAAAATAAGCATAAGGCCAAGGCGTATTTCTGTAAAAGATGTTTTATTACATTCGACAATCGACCAAAAAAATTTAAATTATGTAGCCAAGAGGCTTTGGACATGCACAAAAAAGTCTGTGGTACACATAAACCTATATTGCCGCAATTACCGGAAAATGGTTCATTACTGGAGTTCAATGGGTGGGGTAAAACTCAGTACCACCCATTTGCTATATATGCAGATTTTGAAGCGCTGTTAGTAAAATGTGCGGAGCGTAAGGGGGTTAACACTAGTGCAACGCACACTCATCATCCGATGAGCTTTGGGTACTACGTGAAAGCCGCTGACTATGTTCCAGCAGATTTAATAAGGCAATTTAGTATACCACAAAAGCCGATAATTTACCGTGGGTCAGAAACACGTCAAGACGTTGCTAAGAAATTCCTCGAAGACGTAGTAATTATCAGTCATCGCATTCGAGAGCTATTAAGGACTAATAGAAAAATAACGATGAGTGACGAAGAGAAACGTGAACATCATGCATGTGAAAATTGCAGTTTGTGTGGAAAACAATTTACGGCCTCAAACTGTAAAGTAGCGGACCATTGTCACCTCTCCTCAAAGTACCGACAGACGATTTGCAGCATCTGTAATTTAAAAATCAGAACACCTACATTTATTCCGTGCTTTCTACATAATTTAACAAACTATGATGCCCATTTTATTGTAACCGAATTGGGTTATGATACTAATAGTATATATGTTATACCCAATAACGAAGAAAAATTCATATCTTTTAGCAAGCACATTTCTAGCGATTTTTCAATCAGGTTTATCGACACGTTTCGATTCATGGCGTCTGGACTTTCAACGCTTGCCGCTAACATAGTAACACCGGATTTCGCGCTATTCACCGAGACGTCAAAAATATTCTCCGCACTCGATATGCCACTTGTTACTCGTAAGGGTGTCTATCCTTACGAGTACACTGACAGTTGGAAGAAGCTAGACGAAACGTCACTCCCATGTCAAAAAAATTTTTATAACATGCTGAAAGAAGCGGAAGTAGAGGATGAAGATTACAAACACGCCGAAAATGTGTGGCGCCATTTTAATTGTAAAAATCTCGGTGAATATTCGGATCTCTATCTTCAGATTGACGTACTATTGTTATCGGATGTTTTCGAAAATTTTCGAAGGATATGTATGAAGACATACAACTTGGATCCGGCCTTCTACTATACCGCACCCGGGTTCAGCTTTGATTGTATGCTGAAATTCACCGGGATTAAATTAGAACTTTTAACCGACTACGAGATGCTGCTCATGTTCGAGAAAGGTAATAATTATTAATATAATATCATATTGATTATAAAAAATTATGTAATATTACAGGTATACGTGGTGGACTAGTTCAGGCGAGCATGCGGTATGCAAAGGCCAATAATTTTAAGACACCTGATTACAATCCTGAGGAGGCTGATTCGTGGATTATCTATCAAGACTGTGAGTAAAAAATATTTAATTGTTTTCAGCTATATTTAAAGAATATTTAATATATATTACAGGTAATAACTTATATGGGTGGGCTATGTCCCAGTTCATGCCCTATGCCGGGTTTAAGTGGGTGGAGCCGACGCTTGACGGGTTAGCCGATATGAGTGACACCTCGGAGATGGGTAGGGTATATGAGGTAGATATTTTGTATCCCGAAAGTCTTTTCGAGTTGCATAACGATCTACCGTTCCTACCCGAGAATATTATCCCACCTGGATCTAAAGTAGTAAAGCTCACGGCCGCTCTCGGACCTCGGAAAAACTATATTATCCACTATAGAAGTTTAAAACAGGCAATGGATAATGGATTAATAGTAAACAAGGTATGTTTAAATATGAATATATTAACAGTGTTGTTTGTATTACATTAATGAACATTTTAATTCATAGGTACATAGAGTGTTGGAATTCCGACAATCGGCTTGGCTAGCGAAGTATATAAATTTAAATACCGAAATGCGTCAGAAGGCCGCGAACGATTTTGAAAAAGATTTTTACAAATTAATGAATAATAGTGTATTCGGTATGTCATTTAATTTCATATCGTATGTGTGTTATTATTATTTTAAAAATATTTCCTTTAGGTAAAACAATGGAATCGGTACGGAGACGTGTACACATTGAGTTGGTCTCGTGCGATAAACGTTTACAGAAATTGATAAACAAATCAACGTTTAAAAATTGCACAATTTACAATGAAAATTTATCGGCTATTACTCTTGACAACAAAGTAGTACATTTCAACAAACCCATTTATATCGGATTCGCGGTATTAGATATTAGCAAGACGTTAATGTATGACTATCACTACAACGTAGTGAAGAGTCATTACAAGAATGCTGTTACACTAATGTATACAGATACAGGTATAATATGATATTAAAATTTAAAATTTAAAATGATTGACATTAATTTTCATTCGAATATGTGTTATATAAAATTTGTTTTTTTTTTTTTTCTTTCCTCAGACTCACTTGTGTATCATATTCATACCAAGGATTTTTACGATGATCTGGTTAATTGCTCCGATCTAAACTGTAGAACAGATACATCGAATCTTCCACGAGATCACCCATGTTTCTCTGTTCAATACAAAAAAGTACCAGGCTATTTTTCAGACGAGACGGATGGAGATACAATTTTGGAATTTATTGCTCTCCGAGCTAAATCCTACTCGTATAAAATAGATAGGGTTGAGAAAAATATAAAAATTAAGGCGAAAGGTGTTAGAGGACATGTGGTCAAGAATCACATGTCTTTTGATGATCACAAGCGCTGTCTCTTAGCAACAAATGAGGAGGGGTGTGGGATTGGGTTTGACCCGTATAAAGTTAACATCTCTATACGGTCGTTCAAACATAATTTAAAAACAATCAAAACAAAGAAACTTCTGTACAATCGGGACGATGATAAACGCATAATTTTAGATTGTCAAATACACACCCTAGCTCACGGTCGTCGTAGAATGAGATAATAAATTCGATTTATTAAAAAGCTTTTTAAATTTTATATTACATTTATATATTTATAGATAATTATTTGTATTATTATTGTTATCATTATGTTTATATTATTTATATCTATGTATTAAAGAAAAAAAAAAAAATAAATAAAATATATAATATACATATATCATTTTTTTAAATGTTTAAATATTTCATATTTAGCTTATCCTCGAATGGTATATCTATAGTATAAGACAATATGCTTAATAAGAATATCTATGAGTATTGCGTAATAATTTCACTAAATTATGTTTTTGTTGATATCAACACATAATAATGTGTTGCAGTTATCATGTTAAGTACTTATATTGTTTTCGTTTACTTAATATCGATAATTTAGGGAAATCAGCTTTCTACTATTTCCAAAGAACATTAGCGATGTGCGTATATGCGTATGATATTATAATTTAATGACTGGTTAGTTATGTAAAACTCACTGGTATGAGAACATACAGATAAACATACGCTAAACATTTAGAGTCATATATATATAATTGCAATAAGATGGTAAAATAAAATAGATAAAACGGTTTTTCTGTTATAAAATTATATAATTTTTATTTTAATAATAAGTACTATCTCTGTTATAATTAATATTTGGCGAATTCAATACATATATCACACTCATACTAGTGATTGACAGTAAAAAGTATTACGCATATCAATAAAAGGTTGGATTAACAGGTGATAGAAATGGACACAATAACCACAATAAGTAAACATAATGACTAGAATATTACATGTTAATTAAAGATTATAATAATAATAATAATAATAACAATATTTGCTTAATTTGATACACCATACACATGCGAGTGTTCTACATTAGAAAGTTGTTCATTACAAGGGTCAATTAATAGAAAACAATTAAACATTGACGGTAATTAAATACATATTACGATTAACTCGTCAACAACGGTGTGTAAGAGTAATTACATTACATTATTGTAACAACAATTATATTTTTAATTTACACTCTCGCTTTCGCGAAAGAGTTTGAACTTAATAAATCATTAAACCATTTGCGTAATGCAAACACCTTATGGAAGGTACAGTGCTTAGGATTCATGTCTCTGTGAAATATACAAAGCGGTAATGTCGCGGCGCCGTCAGCGGAACACAGCTGATCCAACTGTGGACATCCCCACTCTTCCAGGTTCGACACTTGAACGTGTGGGATGAAATCGCTAATCAGTTTTTGCTTTTGTTCACCCTTCACGTAAATACGCTCGAATTTTAACGAGTTTAAAATCCGACCGATCTCTTCGTACTCGACATCATCGTAATCGAGAGAGAGACGGTGATAATGGCGTTCCAACCATCTGTTCACACTACGACTCTTGGCGTTTTGAGTCTTACACGAGTGTTTGAATATCCAATGCTGTGTGGCCCAACTGCTAGTGTCTATGACAGACAACTCTTTAATCAAATACTTGTTGTTTATCGCGAGAATGCACTCTACGTCTACGATCGCCGCCTCCGATGATAAGACCATACCTGACGTATCCATTTTTAATTAGCGTTTAATGGATAATTGTTTATTTGGTATGATTGATGTCATCTACACGAGCTGATAATTTAGAAACAGCTTCGTTTAAATTAACTAAATTAATCTCGAGTCTTGCGATACTTCCTGTATTTTTTTCAATCAGCTTTTGACGCTCAGATCCGTCCTTAAAAAGCTGTTTAATATCTCGATAATAATTATACAATCTCACAGGAAGCGGAGTCGCAAGAAATGCCGGCGCGTCTTCCCAGTCCATTGTTAAAAAATATACTGAGCTTATATTTTTGATAGCGTCCGCTTTTATATTCGACTTATGTGTTTTGTTGTTCAGATTTCAGTTCTTTTCTTACACACGATGTCTCCAACAGTCTTATTTTATCCTCCAAGACTTGTACGTTTTGGATGATATTATTGATTTTTTCCGAATTGTCGTCAATCAAGGTGTTGTGTATACTTAATTTGTTTTCAAAATTAAGATTGACATCTTCGATTAGTTTGTTTAGCTTTCTACTCGGTGTGCTACCGAACACGTCCATCTTCAAGCCGTAAATGTCGTTAAACTTTAATATCAGGTTTATTTATCCAAGAATTATGAGTGTGATCGAAACCGAGCCACTTGACAAATAATCGATCACCTTTTCTCCGTATGATTTTCTCGATTAAATAATCGTTTGGGTAGAGTGTTTTAGATATTTCTTCGGGATAAAAACAGCCTGCAATCGGTTTACCCGTATAATCATTTAGATTATACGTTGGCGGTCGTGTTTTATTTATTTTGACAACGGAGAATATCTCTGCAGACCAGTTGGGCAAGTAACCCTTTGTGAAAACCCCTTTCTGCGTGCTAACGCGGACCTTATCACCTATTTTAAAAGCAATACGTTTATCGGGAATGTCACGTTGTTTCAACACGACGGCCGATGGATTTTCATCGGCCTGCAGAGGAGTCATTCCTATTGTTCGGTGAACGTAAATTTCATTATAATTACTCATTAACGTTGGTAAAATAGAAATCCAATTATGATCGCCTCTGGCCGTAAATTCTCTAAACATTTTATCTTTTAATGTCCTATTAAATCGTTCTACGATACACGCTTTGGTGACACTGTACGTCGAATATTTCTTGATTCGATGTTTCGTCATTAACGCGTCAAACACTCTGTTGTAAAACTCTTTACCGTTATCGAGCTGCAATAATTTCGGTGATCGGTTAATTAATATTTTCGACATCACATTAGCGACTTCGGCGGCGGTTTTTGTTTTTAACGGACGAGCCCAAGCGTATTTCGTAAAACAGTCGATTACACATAAAATGTATTTATAACCTTTATTCTCCCTCGAATAAGGAATCATCTCCACTAAATCCGCCTGCCACAGATCATTTTTCCCATACACATTGACCGCGCGTTTATTATAATTTTTTCTAGACGGTTGATGCAACTCAAACGCTATCTCGCGCTTAGACATTCGGTATTCTTTTTATCACCCCCGCCTCGAGCAATTCCTCGAAAATCGATAGTATCTCGTTGGAAACCCCTGTGTTCCCCGCTGCTTTAGAGGCCAGTAGAAGTCTCAGTCTATCGACCAACTCGTTTGGATCGTCCCAATAAACTAAATTATGTCCTTGTAATTTCATCGAAAGCCCACCGCCCGAGGGGAACAACTGCGTAATAATGTTTCTAAACTTATTACTGGCACTTTTTTTAATTTTCGATCCGCCCGCGGTCAAATGTGCCGATGTTTGTTCCAGTATCGATTTATACGTATCTAAATCCGCCTGGTCGTATGCTGAGGGATATTTTGAAAATATTAACGTGGTAAGACCTCTCGTCCTCGGGTACGTAACTTCTCCGACAATAATATCACTCTCAGTCAATTTTATCTCATGACCACCTAGTTTATAACTACCGTCATCGAGTTTTTTCGGGCCATACGTTCTATCCCGGGTTTGAGATTGAAACCAGCTATCAACGTCTTCGTAAATACTATCGTCTTCTCCTCCTCCTTCTATTATCCTGGTACTATCTAAATTATCGGGGACTGTTTCTCCATGCGCGACCAGTGGCGCGTCTTCACGTCGAAAGTAGCTGCTACTCTTTTGAATGTCTTTCAAAGGTTCGATAATCGGTTTGAGCGTTTGTGATACAAACGAAGTGGTATCGGCATCACCCTGTTTTAATGCGATATATTTTTGTCTTATATTTTCTTTAGCCACGGCCAGTTCGGATATTAGTTTAATTTCGTTAGACATGATTACCGCTAATGAGTCTAACACGAGCGTGACATCGATTTATATAACAACAAACGTATCGAACCCGTGCCGGTAACGGCCATTATCACGCTCGCAGTCTTTGCTAATGACGACAAACTCGAATCTACCGCGTCGCCAACACGATGTGCAAAAATCTTTGAAATCCGAATACTTCATATCACCCGAACAGTGATCCATGTACACGTGTTTTAAATTAGTCTCGTCTTGTTTAAATAATATTATGAAATTACTATTGTCGCGCAGCAGCTGTTTGGGCACGCGGGCAAAAGATTGCGCCAAGTAGCACACGTCGATCAGGTTATGCCGTCCGCGGGAGAAATACGATCGTACGATATTTTGGTTTTCACATATAACATCGTCGAAAATGAATACCGAGTTAGGTAGGGCCCGTTCAGGTGGGATAACTTGTTCATTGTCATAAAATGTAAACAACTTGACCTCCTGTACACTTTTTAAAATATCACATAGCACTTTATACTTTGGCTGATCCAGTGTCTTCGAGTATATATACACGTTATGAAACCGTATCCCGTTAACGTTGGTGAGTAGTGCGAAAACCAAATTAGTCTTGCCACAACCAGAAGGGCCGACGATAAGCGCGCGTATTGTATTCGGTAAAAGCATGCCGTGTCTCGAACACCGTTCTGCTGTCGGACAATGCGGATCAACGTTTTCGACCGAGAGTTTAACATCTTGCTCTATGAAACGCATTATTTGTTTATTTATTGTTATATTATAAATATTAGCGTAACAATGATAAAGTGATCATTACACAATGTCACCCGTCCGACGAAACAACAGGAATAGCGGGGGTGGTCTGATCAACTCTCTTATAAATAAAATTCCGATTGAGCTCCACATACCGGGTAATAATCATGCTATAACTATATATATATATATATATGTACATTGAGTATTACTATATTATGCTTATATAGGTTATCAATACTGCGGACCGGGTACACGTTTGAAAGAACGATTGGCCAGAGGCGATCAGGGTATTAACCCCTTAGACTCGTATTGCAAAGATCACGATATCGCATACGAAGCTAGCAACAAGCTGAGCGATCGTCAGAGAGCAGACTCTATATTGGAGAACAAGGCGTGGGATAGAGTAAAAGCGTGGGATTCTTCTTTGGGTGAAAGAGCAGCGGCTTGGGGAGTGACCACCGCGATGAAGACAAAAAGTAAAATAGGTAGTGGGTGTGGATTTAAGGCGGCCGTCAAGGCGGCTAAAAATATATTGAAAAAAAATAAAGGAGAGAAAGACCTGGTGAAATTAAGCCGAAAATGTGTCATGGCGGCTAAAAAGGTCTCTCGTAAAAACACTAAGAAAAACCAAACACCTCGGATCATACCCATACCTAAGACGGGCGGTAAGCTCGCTCTATTACCTATAATGGCGGGGTTGTCGGCGCTTGGTTCGCTGTCCGGTGGTGTTACCAATATGATAAAAACCGTTCGCGAATGGAAGTCCAACAAGTATGAGCCTACTCATATAGGTAATGGTTTATACATTAAACCGTACGCAGGCGGAAAGTATAAAATCGAAAAAGGCGGTGGTTTATACGTAAAGCCTTACAGGAGTGGTGGTGGAGTCGTAAGAAAAAATAAAAAAAACTAATTTCCATGCTGCCCGACAGAGCGTTGTATGATTACGAGCTTATAAAATACGCTAAAAAGTTAAAAATACAACAGTTCATCGGAGTGTTTCCTAGAGACAAGTTACCCGCACGACCTAGACCAACAGAGAGGGCAATAATTAATTTGGACACGGGCGCGGGGACTCATTGGGTAGCCTACTGTAAGAAAGGGAAACGGGTCAATTACTACGATAGTTTTGGTAATCTACCACCACCGTTGGAATTACAATCGTATCTCAGCGAGTGTGATATCACATATAATTACACGCGATACCAGAAATACGATACTACGAATTGCGGACGTCTATGTTTAGAATTTTTAACGTCATGTCATTCACGTTAACGTTAAAGGGGAATTCGAGCGAGCTGTCTTGTGATATATTCCCACCGTTAGAAGTCGAGAGCACTTCACAATTATGTCTTCTGAGTTTATACACGAGTAATTCCATACCGAATATAGAACCCCACTGCTGTACAATAGCTTTTAACAATACGCTGGGTAATCATCGTATAGTGGAGATACCAACGGGGACGTACGAATTGGAAAGTTTAGAGTTGAGTATTAAACGACAACTACCCGATTTGGTGGGATTCATATTAAAAGCGGATAGCAACACGTTACAGTGTATGATGCAGTGTAATAATGAGGTAGATTTCACGGTAAAAAACAATATATCTAAATTATTGGGGTTCGATAATATAAAATATGAACCATTGGTCAAACACGTGTCTCGTAATATAGTCAACATTATGAGAGTCAACAGTATAAAAATAGAATGTAATCTGACCACGGGGTCATTCATTAACGGTGTGCCCGATCAAACGATACACGAGTTCTCGCCCTGTGTACCACCGGGATATAAAATCAGCGAAGTCCCACTACATCCGGTCTATTACCCCCTAGTAAGATCGTCTATAAGTAAAGTGAACATAGTCTTGAAAGATCAAGACGATAATTTAATTAATTTACGCGGCGAACCTATCACGATTCGACTGCAGATCGTGCGTGGTCATGGGGCTCAAATTTAACATCGGTATAAATAGAGCCGCCTCTAGCAGGGGAAATAGTAGTGTTTTTAATGTCGCACGGACAACAGTTAAGCAGCGGCCGCCAGCGAGGATAAGAAGAAAAACACAATATAATAAAAAAATAAAACTAACTGATGCAAACCGGGTGTATTTAAATTCATTAAAAACACTTTGATCATGGATGAGGCGTACTTAGACGTGTCCGCGGGGTATATAGACGATTGTAAGGTCACCCAGATGCAATATCACTCTTCTCTACCGTATTCGAGTACAGCCATGTCTAATAATGACGAGATTAGAATATCTATTCAAAATATGGACGCCTACACCTTACCGTGCGAGAGTTATATCTATATCGAGGGTAAAATTGATATACCGACAGAGATTACAGACAAATATTATTTTACGAACAACGGATTAGCGTTTCTTTTTTCCGAGATGAGATACGAGTTGAACGGGGTAGAAATTCAGAAATTAAAGTGTCCGGGGATAACTACATGTATGAAAGGGTATTGCTCGTATTCGGTAAACGACCTGCATGAACTTCAGAACGCCGCTTGGGATATAGATATGGAGGGCGAGGACAATAAGAAATTCTCCAACGATGGTAAATTTTCCGGATGTATCCCGCTTAAACACTTGTTTGGATATTGCGAAGACTATAAAAAAATAATGCTCAACTGCAATCAACAATTGGTGTTGAATCGCACGTCCAGCGATTTAGACGCCATATACCTCAAAGGGGCCACCACTATATCTGAAAATCATAAAAAAGTCACCGTAGAACTGACTAAAATCGTTTGGAAGATGCCTATTATAAAAGTCATCGATAGAGAAAAATTAAAACTTTTAAAAGTTTTAGACTCTCGCAGAACTCTGGCTTGCGCGTTTCGAAACTGGGATTTATGCGAGTATCCGGTCCTGCCTCAGAATACATCACACTCGTGGACGGTCAAATCCAGCAATTTGCTGGAAAAGCCCCGTTTTGCAATAATCGGTTTTCAAACGAATCGGAAAAATAACTTGATCAGACCGTCTGCCCGGTTCGACGGATGTAATTTGAAAAATCTCAAAGTGCATCTGAATTCTGAAGTGTACCCGTACGAAGATTTTCACGCAGACTTTGCGGGGGAAACAGATATCTGTGTTGTACAGGGCGTATACCGATTTTCAAAAATCATATTACGACAGAGTGGATTGTATACCTCTACTATCGAGAAATGTTTTTCAAGACAAGATACCGTTAATCGTCGTGGATTTATCACGTCAGAACGATAATGTCAAGTCTGCGACCGTGGACCTGCGGATTGAATTTGAGACCAGTCAAGCTATACCGGAAAAGACCACCGCGTATTGTTTAATATTACATGATCAAGTCGTGACGTACAACCCGTTCAGTGGTGAAGTCAGGAAATTATAATTTACTTGTAAATTCGTTTTTATAAATAAAAAAAAAACTTATTTAATTATCACGTTTGTTTTTTATTTTACACATGAGTAGATATTATATGAATTTATTTATATTATTCGAAGCTAGAGCTGCCACCGGTGTCCGCTATCAATTGCACTTGTCTCACATGGATGTATCGCATAGGTTGGCGACGATGGTGGTGGATATCTGTTGAAATATGTAGGCCCATCGTTTTCGTCACACGCCTCGGATATACTATATTCTTGAGGAGTATATTGACAAGTCTCTTCCACTAAATTTTCAAGTGACAGTGATAATGGCGAGGGCAATGACTCCACCTGGTTAAATATGAAAATACATTGTGATACTATAAATAATTCACACACAAATCATGTAGAAATGTATTTAATTACCTTGATGGGTTTGTTATGTAACGCCGAGGTCCATTTTTCAACTATCTGTCTGACCGCATATAACTTTAACTGACTCACGAAACACTCCTCTTCTTTAGGAATCTGTGACGCGAGCGATTCATCAGACACGGTTCCGATGACCGACTTCATATCTTCGGGGGTGACGGCCTGCGAAAAATTTGATTTGAGGTAGGCAGTCATCTGCTCCAGCTGTCTCAATACCACGGGTCTATTGACGTTAGTCTTTAGTAGAACGCTCTCGAAAGTACTCCATTCCATATGCTGTAGAGCGATTATATCTTCTCGGCTCAAAAACACTTTATTACCGTCAGAGATAGCTTGAAAAGTAAGTTTGTTCTCACCGCGACAGGTTGTCTTGCTCAGCCTCATTGTATCGTCGACTAAAAATACAGAGGACTTGGTTTTAACCCGCGTGTCCATTAGTACCGATAGAATGTCACCCATGAGAGCGAATATTCGTTTCAAAGTCTCAGGTGACATAACCAGATGACGCGATGATGTAATTAAATGAATTTTAACGTTAAAGTTATTCGCAGGATCCAACCCGATGTTTAGAAATTTACGCTCCGTAAAGTTTATGATAAATATTGTCGAGTCAATGAGTATGCTGGGTGGTTCTCGGGTGATAATGTGCTTGGAAGGCTTCACCTTCTGGAACACACTCGCGATCGTCATGTTTGATTCGGTCATCGTAAAAGTAAATAACACGAAGAAAAAACGGACTTGACACGGAAACTATCGAACACGTACTAATTGATTATTGAGTCAAACACTTATATACCCCAGGTACTAATTACCTTGTTTACATAATTGCACAATAATATGAAATTAGCCCGAGGGCTCATTGCTATATCACTTTCTAATCGTATACGAATTACGTGTTAATTGCTTTATTTTTATAATGTCATACAAATCGGACAATAGTATAGCTAAAGATGATACACGGCGGCGGCGGCGCTTGATTGGTCTTAAATATAATCAAATATAGTCAAAGTATCGGTCAACCCATTAGACACTCGGGTAGAGCGGGGGAGAGGTATATGACTAGGAGAGTCCTGAGGATATGAGACCATACGGTGCGAGATAATACCGGAGGGGATTAGATACATATAACTTTTTAGTAGACCGAAAGCTGGGAGTTTCTGAGATGGTGCTCTTCGTTTGATCATATAGCAACGTTGATTGATAAAGAGAACAAGTCAGGTAGGGTGGTGGTGTGGTAGGTTGCGGTGGTCCTATAACACACACATACTATAGACCTTATGAGGAGGGGAGGTGGGTAAGATTCTAATGACCTTATCTTATAATAGTCCGGAAGCTGGGGGTCTCAAGCACTGATCTGCATTTGTTCGTATAGCAACGTTTATGATTATGATAACCTTATGAGGAGGGGAGGTGGGTAAGATTCTAATGACCTTATCTTATAATAGTCCGGAAGCTGGGGGTCTCAGGCACTGATCTGCATTTGTTCGTATAGCAACGTTTATGATTATGATAATGAGGAAGACAGGTCTGGCGGGGTTAGGTTGCGGTGGTCTTATAACACACATATTAATCAGTTTCAGGAGGAGAGGAGGTATAAATCATCATCTCAGCATTAGCGATTAAGGCTGGTCCAGGTGAAGATGGTAGGATAAGTCAAGTCATTTGTGAGGCACACACACACACACACACACACACACACACACACACACACACACACACACACACACACATACATTCATAAACACTCACAAGCACTCATATATAGTATACGGTTTGAGGAGGGGTAAAAATCATCTCTTCAACGTTGACTATTAAGGCTTAGAGGAGAGCATCAAAGATTAGAGCTGAGGAAGCTGGGATATCTCGTCAACATTATGCGTATACGGCGGCGGATCATCAGGAGTGGGGGGTTCAAATAGCTCGTCAACGTTGGCGATTAACGTATTCGGCGGCCGATTTACGGCGGCGGCAGCGGCGGCGGCGGCGGCGGGCGGCGGCGGCGGCGGCGGGCGGCGGCGGCGGCGGCGGCGGCGGCGGCGGCGGGCGGGGAGCGGGGCGCGGGGGTGCCAGAACCCGCCTTTTCATTCTACTAATACAATTAGGTACTTCAGTATCATTATTAATAAAAATAAAAAGAAGCAGTATTCTTAAATCTTAATTAATACTTTTAAAATAACGATATTATGAATTTACGATAAAAAATAAACACAATTCTATTCCCACTCAATTTTTTTTTTTTTTTTTTAAGAAATTTCTCGAGAGGCTCGGGAATATTCCGGGAATATTCCCTGTTCCCGGGAACATTCCTTGGGGAATATTCCTAGTGGCACATCACTAGTCGGGGCCTTACCAGTGGTCGACAGAAGCCTGACCAGCAGATGTCAAACTGATAGACGGGCGAAAACCCGGCAATGGCCGGTGAGGTTTAGAAGCCTCTCGCCTCGTCGTTGCGTCGTACGAAGCCGGGTCAAACTGGCCTAGTCCGGGTGCCCCGGTCGCCGGGTGAAGAGAGGAATCTCGTATACCGAGTTCCGGAGAGTAGGAGGAAACTCCGAGCAAGTGAAAAAGACCGATAATAATGAGCTGTGGTTAGCTGTCAGTTGTCACCGAATTACTTTTGGTCGGATAAATTGTGAGACGGTCGGTAGGCGGGTTGAAAAAACGTGTTTGCCGTCTCGTGAGTAAAAAATGTTTGCGCCGCCACTGGAAAGACCGTTGGAAGCGAAACCCTAGACTCGCCGTACTTCCTATTCGCATACGCACGTGTATACGCATGCTCACGTTATATACGCCGTCGGCGGTTTGTCACTACGAGATATGACTGCGATCGCGACGGTGACTTGTCGCGCGCCGAACGACGGAATTTGTCTACATCGGGGGTGGCCGAACTTTTTTACTGCGGGTCATAAAGTGAAATTTTACTTTAAAGTCATCGGAGGTGTAGCTAAAATGTAATTACTAGGGAACGGATTTGTATGTAATAAAAATACAGAAATATGTACATATGTATGGAAGTATAATTTATAAAATATGTGCTAAAAACATACAAATATGTGGGAAAAAAATGTAATTAAAAAAAAAAAATAAAAATAAAATTATAATCATGTTATAATGTTACATTTTGAGCTTTTCCAATAGCGATAGAAATTTCTGGATCTCATTTTGAAATAATTTCTGGTATTTTCGAAAAGTGTTCAAAATAATATTGAGCCGCTACTAACCATGTGCTCCACCAAGTAATTATAGGCTCGGGTGGTAGAGAAAGATCAGGGTATAAATCTTTAAAAATTGTAGTACGACTAGGAGCTTTCAAAAAATTGTTTTTTATTAGCTATGAGAGAATCGATGATAGGGTATTCTGCACTGATTGTCTCTGTTCCACGATTAAAACCTTGGGCTAAACATGATGTAAGATGTATTATCTTTGGATAAAAATATTAAATGCTTTCCCTGCCATCACCATAATATAAGGAACTGCATCAATAACGAACAAAAGTACATTTTCGTGTTTTGTTCTACTTGGCCAGAGTAAACTCATAATCAATAAAACGATGTTTGGTCGTCGAAAATCGATGAAAAAATCAAAAATTACTTAAATACATACAAAATATGTACTTTTTTTCCAAATATGTAAAAATATGTAAAATAAAAGTAGCATCATTTTAATAGTAATGATTTAAATCAAGAACATTTCTTATCGAATCTTAAATATCTTGTTTTAATAAAAATATGTATTTACATATAAATCCGTTCCCTAGTAATTACACATTCAATGACGTTTTAATTGTATTTACTAAATTTAATGGCTTTATTTAATATACTTAACTTAATAAAATAATACTGCAAACGAAAAAATGTGTAATGGTTTACACTTGCAAAAAGTATTTCGAAATGCATTTATTTGTTGATGCGAATTATGAGCTCGTTTCTGTTGACAGAGGGCATTAATATTAGATTATGGTTTGGTAGAATTTACGCGGAGAACGGCATGGAGATGTTCATTCGTAATGTGAGATCGAGTTTTACTTTTATCGATTTTTATCGTTGAGAATACTTGCTCACAAATATAATATGTCGAACCAAATATACGAGACATCTTAGCTGCAAACTTCCCCGAACATTTGGAAAATCTTCTTCACATAGACTCGAATAAAACTGAACAAGATTTTCGGAGCTTGACAAATTATTGAAATACAGTAGAACCTCAATTAACCGTGCCTCGATTATCCGTGTTTGCGATTAACCGTGCTCACTATTTCGAGAAGATTTTATGAATTTCAGAAGAATCAAAGAAAAATTAGAAGTAAGGTAAGACACATCATTTTGAAACGCAAAAAACAAAGATTGATTACTTCTTATCTCAAGTCCTAATAACTTTGTAATATAACAATGTACATTGTACACACATATGTGTATACAAGTTTATAAAATTGTTAATTTTCACATACTTAATTCGTTAAGTAAAAATGTTCCATTAACCGTGGTTTTCGTTTATCCGTATGATCCCTCCCCACCATTACCCCGGATAATTGAGGTTCTACTGTATATTGTTCTTAAAGAATTATTAGATTGGAGTTTTATAATTTCTAATTGTAAAGAAGCTTCGATTTTTCGTTATTTTTTTTGTAAACATAATCAACTTACACAATACACAACACTGACTTTATATAAGTTACGTCCCGACGGCAGACGAATAAGTGCTGTGACGTAGAATATTTTCGCGGGCCAGATTTTAAATGACGGATTTGGCCCGCGGCCCGTAGTTTGGCCACCACTGGTCTACACGGTGCGCCGGTAAAAATCAACTAAACTCACAAACGCAAACACGAACGGCGCACAGAAGTCGCCGAGACGTTACACACGTTTTCCCGGTGTGTACTCAACGTCGAGTCGGTGGCACGCACTGTTGACCCAGATGTCGGGATTATTTTTCCTGTGCCGCGCGCCCGAAGCCCCCGTGTTCTAGACGACGACGACGACGACGACGACGGGCGAGCAAATAATAATATAACTGTCACTCACACCGCTCACGGCTTGTGTAATAGCATTAAACCTCTGTGTGTTCAGCGTTCAGCTGCCGAAATATTTGAAGCCACGTCACCGTGCTCGAACACAGAGTGTCCTTGTCGTTCCCGCGCAAACAACCGGAAAAAATGGCCGTCGAAATCGTGACGAGCGCACGATTCAAAGTACCCAACGTTTTGAGACGTAGGCGCCCGAAGAGGGGGGGGGCAATATGGAGCATTTGCCTACCCCTGGAATTCGAAAAACCAAACACGAGCCATTAACATTAAGGAAATATTTTAAATTGGAATTCACTGCATGCAAAATTAAAAAAAAATAATTAATTTTAACATTACTTTTTACCTTAGTCGACTTAGTTATGTTATTAAAACTTTTTTCTAGTCGTCCGTTGGTGAACAGGATAATAAGTATTATTTGGATCTATTTTATAAGACTAGTAATATTAGATAATATGCGATTTTTGAGTTTTAGATTTAAATGCCTTTCAAAAAATGAATTAATGACCCAAAAACTACAAAAAAATTAATAAAATGTAAATAATTTTCAAATATTAAAATACAACTATTAATTTAATTATTAATTTTCAAATTTATTTATGACTTATAAATAAATTCGGGTATTGTTTCATTTTAAAACCTGATGATCTAATGTTCTGACAGTGTAATATTATAAGAATACAAATGAATTATGTTACCATAATAGGTTAAAAATTTTGAAAACGCATTAGTCATTACCAAAAATGCATAAAAATATTCCAAAACAATATCCTGACGGCAATTTGTTTACTTGAAACGGTTGAAAACACATTTATATCTTGTAAAGTACCTCGCATTGGATCAAGCGTTTTAAAAACAAATGCATTGAATTTTGAATTACCTACCATAAATATTCCATAGTAAATACCACATTTCCTAGTAATGTATTGAATTTTGCCGCCTCCTGGAAAAAATTTCGTGGGTGCCTATGTTTTGAGACGAGTTACGGTAAAAGATATTGACGAGCAATGCGAGAAGAACACCGACTCGACTTGGTCTGAAAATTATGTTTTCTAACGTTATGATTAAGACTCGGATTTCAATGCATTTGCATCTTTTTTTTGGGATATCTTAGGCGATGCTTTCCAAGCTACAAATATGTTTCAAGTACTTTGCAATCTAACCACAATGATTTTTCGGGGCATTTTTTTGCTTATTTTGCATTTTTAGCGGATTTCATCATTTTTAGGACATTTTTTGACAGTTTTAATGCATTTTTTAATTTTTTAGGACCTTTTTTGACCTATTTGTCGTATTATGACTAAAAAAATTGACCTCATTGAAATATAAGTACTACATAGTAATATAATAGTACTAAGTAATAAAAATTATTTTAATTTTGAACTATTTTAACTAATTTAACATCAGGTTTTCCGGTTTTTACAACCTTTATGTCACACCATCCAATTAGCCAATATTATTGCACACAACTAAACTTTTATCAGATTATTTTCTTATCGAGCGATAATATTATATCGGTGGTGCGCGCGGCCGATAGTCGTGTTGCGTATTACGTAAAAAATATGTCAAATATTAGAAGGAGAAGAAGATATTAATCCAGAAAATATTATTCCAGAAGACTTAACACCTAACGATCTGACATTTTTCAAGTTTGCTCCTATCACCTCAGTTGATGTAGAGAGGTCATTTTCAATATATAAAAGCTTATTGGCAGACAACCGTCGATCATTTAAATTCCAAAACATTAAAGACATTCTTATTGTACAATGCAATAATATGTAATAATATGCTATTTTTTTATAATTTATAATTTTTATTAGTTCCTCAATTTTTAATAATAATTAAATTTGAATTTATTTAATAAATAATGCATTTTTTGATATTTTTAGGGCATTTTTTAGAGTTTTTAGGTCATAAATGCATTTTTTGAAAGGGCATTTTTTTTGATATTTTTAGGGCATTTAAATCCGAGCCCTAGTTATGATATTGTAACTAGGGTAATGATTATCGAATGATTAATTTCGAATCGTCCGTGCCGAAAACGTAGCGCTAAATGCTGTTCGGTTCGTGTGGAATGATCAGTTTCAGTATGACACGAAACCACTTTACCTGTCGACGCGGATCGAACAAATCAATTATTTAATATAAACCGAATTATCATAATTTCATTTTAACTGTTACACTGTGATGTGGTGAAATATGCTGACACGACTTAAAGTAATAAAGGGAAAAAAAATAATCATTCAACTCACATACAATATGTGTTAATATCTATACGTTGTGTTACATGCACACGCCTACACCTCTGTTAGCGAATAGAAGGGCTTTTTTTGGGTGGAGGGGGGAGGAGTGAAGGACAAGTCGAGTTAGCGGAAAGAGCTATTTGTATGTGTGTAATAATAACATATTATTACTATTATTATTGTGATAATGATAAATATGAGCGATGATGTGGAAATGACAACGAACGACGACGACGACGACGACGACGACGGTTGTTTGTTTTGGAAAGAATCTGTCGCTGTCAAAAAGTGTGGGTGAAAAATGACGTTTCAATGGCACCCTCTCGGTCACGTCGTCGCCACCTCCACCGCGTGAATGATGGATGACGCTCAGACGATTTTTCTCGCCGTCGCCTTAACGAACCGAGCCCGGAAAAAAGCTAACTTTGTCCCCGCTCTGAAAATACAGAGCCAGGGGGGAGAGACGTCGTGCCCCGGAAAAATTATACGCGCGAGAAATATACGTATGTGCGCCACTATAAAACGCATACATACGTACATCGTTATGTGCGTATAATTAATATTTATGTTCAGATGTTATGTATGCCGGCGTTTCTTAAACTGTGTCCCGCGGAACCCTGGGGTTCCACGGAGATCACTTCACGGTTCCGCGAAGCTTTAGTGATTTATTTCAAAATTTCAAAATTCCAGTATTTCCCAATGAGCAATTGGTGAAGTGTAAAAATGAATTGTGGATTAAAAATCCGTTCGTTTTCAATACACGACCTTCAGCCATGTCAGCAAATGAATATGAAACTTTTATTGAAATGATAATATTATAGATTCGTCGTTGCGAGAAAAATTTAAATCGATGCCACTAGTAGAATTTTGGTGAAGTTTAAAAGATGAATATCGTCAACTGTCACAAAAGGCCGTGTTGACACTTTTGCCCCTTTTGCCACTACTTGTGTGTGTTTGTGTGAAACGGGGTTCTCCGCCTATATATCAACAAAAACAAAATACTGCAACATATTTGATGCTGAACCTCATATGGTCATACAACTTTCATCAACAGAGCCTAATTTTAATAATATTTTTAAAAATAAAAAGCACTTTCGTTCGTCTCATTAAAATTAATATTTAGTCTTATTAACGTAGTTATTATTAAAGTATTATTATATATTATGTATACAATTATTATTATTTTTATTTTAACATATTTTTTTTTAAATTAAATACATTTAACACAATATTATTATATGATTATAATTTATTTACAAATAATCCTACAAAAAGCTAAAAAGCTAAAAAAAAGTAGGGGTTCCACGATAAAAGTGGACATCAAAAAGGGTTCCATGGATAAAAAAAGTTTAAGAAACGCTGATGTATACAACGTAGTGTTTCGGTATGAACCTTAACCTCGTGTGTCACCTAAAGGTCTATTATCCGTCTCCACGACTAAGGGCGTTGGCGTGCCTAGTTTTGATCGGCCGGTCTATGTATTATATTATATTATAATGTTCTTAGAACAATGATTATTTCTAGAAAAACGATCTTCGTAGTAATAAAATGCACACAAACACACGAACAAATTGAAGGCCCCGGTGCAAAAACCAGGTACGTCCACATTTTTCAAAAATCGTTTTTTGTTATAGAAAAATAATATTCTAATATTATTATTATTAAAAATAATATTCTTCACACAAACACACGAACAAATTTAACATTATAATTAAAACATAATAATATTATTCATTATTATTGTTTGGCTTCAAAGTAAAATAATTATCAATCCATAAAACTACGAGTAACGTATTAAGTGTGTTTCGATCATTTTAAGAGTTGATAATAATATTTTAAAATGTATTCGAGTTACGTGCATTATAAAATATGTGTTCATAAGTAATAATATTAAAACTGGAATATAGATGTGATGTAATTTTTTTTCCTGACGTTCCAACACGTAGGATCATAATCAGAAAATGTGTTTCAGGTGATACTGACTGTTTTAGTGTAATTCTTATTTTGCGTTGATTGACAAACTTAACTTTAAATGCATTTCTAGAGAAGTTTTTGATGTTTTCAAGGCATTTTTAAAGTTTATAGAGCATTTTTTGATAGTTTATGTATTCATTCTTAAATATTAGGGGATTTTATCACGCGTTTCGGCGTCTAATGGTCCAAAATTGAATATGCACTTTTCGGTGCAGCCGGATCTTGCGATTATTTTAGATTAATATATAAAATGAATAAAACTGTAGAAAGAAATTTTTTCGTTTACGAAAAACCTACAATCCTGTCAACGACGATAATAACAGCAAGTAACAAAATAAATTAAATAGATATTAATAAAATTAAATAAATGTAATTTTATTATTACATAAATCGAAACCTATTTATCATTATAATGGTAAATAAGGAAAATGGTAATATGACTTTTATAGACAATAATTTAATTTTTATATCGCAATAAATAAGTATTTATCGTATTTGTATAGTGGATTTTTAAATTTGTACTCAAGTCATTTTAGTATTTTTCGACATTTTTTGGAGCTTTAAAATCCCATTTCTATTAGTAATACATCATTTATGGCTGGAAAAAAATCAATCGACACCAATGATTCGACTGGTAAATATCGTCGATGGCGATCGGCATGCGAAACACCGTATCAGTGGCGGATCCGAGGACCTAGAGACCGATTCCTTCACTCGATCAGAACTGCTTCGATTTTATGAATTTACTTACTTTTTTTTTTTTTTGTGAAGACTGGGACGTGAAAATGAGTATTTACACGACAAGTACATTGTTTAGAACAATTCAAGTCACATGTAAAAATACCGTTCGTGTCTCGGTAAAAATATTTGTCGAATAATTTTAAAACAGAGTTACCTTGGGATTGAGATACTTCACGTGACAGTGACATGACTTATTTGGGTAGGGCCAAGCAAACAACTGCTACCGGGCACCGACTGTTCCGAGACACCGAGTGTTTTCTTTTCTTTTTGAAATCTCGTTTGCTCTGCACCCGTGTAAATCAACCAGACGATAATTGGCGCAACGTTTTTAAATTTTTTCCCGGACGTCGTGATCCGGGATGTGATCGCAATGACGTCGCTACGACATATCATGTCGGTGAAAACTGACGCACAGAGAAAAACGTATATTCTAAGTTTTGGAATATAATGATTTGTCGTGTAAATATTGTGAAAACGTTTTATTGCGAATACGTTGGGTAATTTATAGTAAACTATTCACATGTAGTCCGCTGGTGTTGTAAGCGATTTATCGAAAATTCATCGAACACTACAGTAGTATAGTGACAAGTGATTTATTTATTTTTTTTTTGATAAATATTTTTAGTATTACAAATATCAGAATGAATAAAAACGGCATTAGCGTAAGCAGTTTAAAAGCATATTTATATAGGTATTAGAATATCTTTTACGACACAGGCACTTAAAAACTATTGCGTTATGCATGTCTGAATGTTCGCCTCACACCAACCGTTTTTGAGCCGTGTATTAGACGCTTAAAATCCTTACGAAACAATAAAAATAAGAATATCAAACGGCCTATGGTGACGACATCTGTAATTCACGTTAAATACTATACAGAGTGAATCAGATCTATTTGACAAGGGCAATAAGTCGTTTTCGTTCATTATTTTTAACTAAACTTGTAGTTGTTGTTGTTGTTTTATATATATATATATATATATATATAAATAATTGAGTCATGACATTACAATAAAATTACATTTAAAGATTTATTTTTTTTTTTTTTTAGAAATCAAATTTAAGTGTTGAAATTGTATTGTACCGTTTGGTAAGAAATCTGAAATTGAAATTTTGTGAAACGGATGTCTAGAAAAATGTTTGTGCTTATATCTCTAATAAAGGTTAATTCATTAATTTTCTTCGGATTTTTAAGTTTGCGAAAAAACTAAAAGTAATATTGTGTTTTACGTAATTTCACCGTTTATTATTGTATAACACAATTAATCAAATGAATGATCGAAATTTAATTTATCGTTATCGGGATTTTGTTATCACTCAAAACATTGAATGCATTGCGTTTAAACGATGAAATATTATCACATTGATATCTTAACATGTACAGAATAATATTTTCGAATCATGTACATGATTTCAAGTAATGATTAATCGAAATCACTGACTTAATCTAGACAAAACGTACAGTGGTTTTAAATTAGAATTTTAAAACAGTTGAAAGATCATGATAAATTAATGACCAAACTTTATTAAAATATTTTAAAAACCATCATTTTTCTAAATACATTGTTTTTAAAATAGCAATTTAGATTTTTTTTTTTTTTATGGTAAAATAAAATGTTTAAATTTGAATTCCAAAAATCGAAAAAATATTTTAATACGATTTTGTTTTATAGCGTAGTACTTCTATAATATTCATTAAAAATAAATAAATAAATAATGAATAAAAAAGTTATTACATTTGTCCAATAGATCAGACTCGCCCTGTATATAATTACACACACACACACACACACACACACACACACACACACACACACACACACACACACACACACACGTGCGTACAAGCACAAAATGCAATATCGGTAGACTATAAATCTCGTTTTTCGGATCACCCGTGCTGCGGACGGCAATGTCCGTAGGCTCGTCGACGATACATCGCTTTATTGTTGTTTGTCCGAAAACGCGTCGTCCCGACCGTCGTCGGGACTTGTGGGCCGCGACGACAAGCGGCTGCCGTGCGTTCGCCGTTATATTATTGTCGCGAAGACGTCAAACAGACGTGTGTTAGTAGGAAAAAACGCGTACCATACGGTGTGTTCGTTATTTTTGTTTTCGTGTTGTTTTTTTTTTTTTTCACTCTCGTCCATATAAATAAACGATCTCGTCTCCGAATCTGTTCGTCAGATGGTCGTCTCGGCGCGTTTTGATCGCGAACCCTGACGAATATCTCTGTGCGTGCATACGTGTTATGTATGCGTTTAAAAATAAATATTAACGTCTCGAACTGTACCGCGATTTCATCCCGATCTCATCACGGCGTCATACCTCCAACCTCTGGTCAACATACTGGCTAAACCTTCCAGCCGAGTTTGCCTCCAGGTACAAAAACGTTGTTCCAGACATCAAAAACAAAACACGGTTCGAAATAACCTTAATTTATCTAGAACTATTATCGTCCAGTTGACTGACATTGGCGTTGATTTGTTGCCGGGTATCAGCGCCTAGTGGTGGTACCTATTGATACGTTAGTCGTTGCTTGATCGCGTGGAATTCAGCGGACTAACGTATGCAGGGAGGGCTACGAGCAAGCTACCACCATCCTCCCCAGCAATTAATTGGATTTCAAATCTCGATATAAGCTCATAAATGTCTTAAGGACTCTTATACCTTATTTTTTAGACTCTCTTACCCCCTTTATTTCTGATTATGATTCTATTTAAGTTGAACCACGATTTATATTTTATATTCTATGTACCTATCAGTTACTGATACTATTGCTTGTAATTTTATGATTTGTTATGATATTGTTTAAAAGTTGATTTGTGTAAAGCCATACGAAATAAATTAATCATCCAGTTCAATCGCAGCTACGTACAGGTCATACTTTATTACCTGCCCCCGCCTACAAACTAGGGCTAAACGACTCTCCTCTCTGTACTCGACACCTTTACGAAAGTGTTTGCGATCTTCCGCGCCTTCTCTTTGATTGTCCTTCATTGCACGCGGAACGCGTTTGATTCGTTAAAATCCATAAATATTCCTTTTAATCTTTCCTATCCATTGTCCAATCTAATTCTGAATACGTCGTAAATATAATATTATTGAATTTATCTCGGAGGCTGGTTTTACTATTTAATTTCTAAGTTAAAAATTGTTTTAAATTATCTTTGTATTGTTCCTTCTTAAATTTCGATTGTTAAATTAGTTACATTTTATTTAAATAACTGTTGAGCTGTCACGGTTTTACTAAAAGCTAATTAATAAAAAAAAAAATAATAAATAAATATGAATAAATATTAACGTCTCGAACGTGCCGTATCGCGGTGTTTTGTTTTCGATCACCGCGAGCGTGCACGGGGCGTCGAAAGTTTCGAGTGCGGTTTTCACTCCGGACACGACGGCGGCGATTCGGGCCGGAGAGCGTGCGGCGATAAAGATTTTTACAGATTTCGCCGAAAGAAACAGCCGCCGAAACTGTTGATCGCCTCACGTTCGCGTCCGACCCGCGACACCGCCACGTTTCGACAATATAAATCACACGGGCCCGGCGATTTAGAAAGTAAACACGTCGTGTTCGTTTGCACGTGACGTGTTCGTCCGGTATGAATAATTCAATAGACCGTTCTCGATTTCCGGCCGAAACGCCCGTGCGACTTGTCACGCGACGCACAGTGGTCTGTGTTGTTAATTAGCTTGCCAAAAGCTATTTTTAAAAGTACGATTATTGTATTATTTGATACCGAATAATTAAAACTGATTACTTTTTTGTAATAATGAAGCGAAATTAAATTTTTTTTTTTTTTAGGACAATTATCAGAGGAGGTCCGAGAATCTCGAAATAAAGAGTATAAAATGTACAGACAACGCCACACAAGAAAAAATTCAAGAATAAACACGAACGAAGACCCCTTACATGTGTTCATATTCATATAATCTGACCCTTTAATATCGACCATAAGATTACTTAAAAAAAAAAAAAAAAAAAAAATTGTAAGACTCATCGAATGAAGCTAAATCGTTATTGAATATAGTGCACTTAGACGAATCAAATTTGAACAGTGATAGTGATAGTGATATTGATATTCATAGTTTTTGTTAACGTAATTTTTTATAGTTATACTACAATGTTAAATATTGATAAATGTATTTAGTTTAATTTTAAAAATTATTAACATCCCATTTTACCCATAACTAGGGGTTGATTACAAAATGAATGTTATATTTGAATACACCATTAAAATTTGTAAATTAATTGATGTTCAATATGCAAGTTTTTTGAGAATTCAGGGAATAAGCTTTTTTTACCCCTAATTAGGGGCTGATTTAAAAACTGATAAATAATTTGTATTCAGCGTGTTAAAAACTAATAGAATTGATATTTTTCATAATTATTTTCAACTCATATTAATTAGGTATTTAATTAATATAAGCCAATTTAGAATACAGACCACTGTGCGGCGCGGCGGTGTGCTAAGACTGCCGCGGAGAGACACACGGCCGAAACACGTGGTTTCGACGGTCCGCGGCGATCGCTTTCCGCGGGATCTTTGCCGCGAGCACATTTTCCAGGGTTTCCGTGAACTGGATCGGAAACGAATTTGTGTCATGGGAACGCGTCGGAATGGAAACGAATTTTGTCCGCACACTGTGTCGGAAAAAGTCGGAATTTCGCGGCCATTTACCTGGTACAATAATTTTCGATCCAGTGTGCGGCAACATCTCGCTGCCCGTGTCCGACGAAATCGATAAACTTATTTTTAAATAATAATAACAACGTGTGTGCGTTTTAATTTAATTAAATTTAATGTTAATTTGAGCGTTTGTATAACGAGTGATACTGATACGAGTAGTGACGAAGAATACTTGCTACTCACACTAGCTACTTTGTCAGAAGCTGAAGAAAAAGAAGAATATAAGACAAAAAGACAGTGGGTTCATAATATGCATGGGTCGAGGGTAAAAGAAGGAGAGTTCCACATGTTGTTTCCACATTTGAAACAGGACAACAAAAAATCATTCCGAAATTTCCGTATGAGTTACGAACAATTTTGACAATTATTAGAGCATAATATAAAACCCGATATACAAAAAAAAAAAAAAAAAAAAACAAAAATTTACTTAAAATTGGACACAAAAATTTTAAAATAAACAAATACGGTTGTGCTGTTGTAATCAATTGATGTGTACTTGTTTAATCGTAAGAAAATTACCATGTGCATTTAAAGTTTCTGAAATTTCCTCCCAAGTATTTTCTTTCATAATGGAGTCGTAATAGTATTTATGGCTTGTGTCATATAAATATGAATGTTTTGAACTTCACATATCGTAATTTTTTCATCTGACATATATTTTTGATTTTTCGTGTCACAGTTTTTATTGAAAAAATATATAAATATTTAACAAAGCAACGAGTTCAAAACGATAATGACCAAAAGTCGACGCTAGTGCGCGCATTGCGGTCCGACGTGACGTTTCCGATCCGATCCAATTCAGTGTGCGGCAACCTTTAGAGCAACGGTCGACAACTGGTAGGATCGCGGTCCAAATCCGGACCGCGGAAGGCTGTAATCTGGACCGTCGACATATCTTTCTTTGATAGTTTAATAAGTACTACGTTATTTCGATTTCCATCGTGATTATTCAAAAAAGGCGTCGTTTTGTAAACCTTTTTTTTTTTTTGTAAACACGTAGAGAACAAAGTTCACGGATTCTCACCTTGATCCTTGAGGACATATTTCGTATTAGACATTCTACAAGAGTTCCCGATTTCGAGTTACCATAGCCATATACGACAAAATGTGATTTCTCCCGTAACGTCACAAGGCTTGTTTTTGTTCTTCAAATAATTTTAACGTTTTAGTAAAATTCATTGAATAATGTAACGAAATTAATTATTTTTTCTACGGACCCCGTTCACGTGTTATTTTAATTTTCCGGACTCCAATAGAAATCACTTGCCGACCGCTGCTTTAGGGTTTCCGTGAACTGCACCGGAACGGAGAACGGAAACAAATTTTCACCGTCGTCTCTCGGAACGAAAACGAATTTTGTCCGGCCACACCGTGTCGGCACAAGTCGCAACTCTGCGCCTGCATACTAGGCGCGTTCGGTTTTCGTTGTTTGTGGCCAACAGCCAAGAACTATTTCAACAGAGTTTTTTTTTTGTTTTTTTTTTTCAATTAACCCGTCACCACGTGCACGGGTTTCATCGTTGTACACATTAAGCGCGTCGGGTAATTTTTTACCCCAGTTATATTTTTACGTATTCCGTGTTGAATAATTGAACTAACTTTTCTCGATACAATACATCATTTGTTTTATGGAAAATAATGACCGACACCGCTCTTTGATTTGTTTTGTACTTTTTGCGAAATTCGCAACACCAGATTTTCTAGTAACGTGATTACTACTCGACGTACGATTGCTCGCATTGATTCGAAATTCTTCTAGGCCAGGGGTCGCCAACATTTTGTAACAAGTGAACAACAATCCACATTTGAAGTCCCTAGGGATCGTCATGTATTTATTTAGATTTTAGGAATATTGTTTGTGTTTTTGTACATATTCGAGATGAAGAAGGCGTTCGTTAGGTTACGTTATTGTATTCAGTGTTGGGATTAGATAAATACTTTTTTATCTAGATAAAGATAAAGATAGTATGACAAAAAACTATCTAGATAAAGATAAAAGATAACTAAATCAAAATTTATCTAGATAAAGATAAAAGATAAATACATTTTATCTAGATAAAAAACAGATAATTTTTTTTAATTCCTACTTTAAAGCAGGGTCATCATTTCAATATTTTCTAGGGTAGGGGCGTAGGGCATAATGTTGAGACGTAAGTATAAAACTACCCTTCACTTCTTAGGCATCCAATCAGTGACGCCACTAGCACTAAATTTTAGGGAGGGATATTTTTGTCTATGGTCCTATCTCAGTATTATGCCACAGGTAAAATATTTTTTTTTTTTTTTGGTGGGGAGAAAATATTATCGTGAAAAAACTATATAACACGACTCTTCACAATCATTTTGAACCTTAACAATATTTTTATTTGGTAAAATACATATAATATAATTTATATCATTAATTTTTTCATTAATTTAATGTTGACGATGGTTGACGAGTCATCAACACAACATAACAATGAACTGTAGGTTTACTCTATATTTGAGAACCAACCAAGTTCCAGGCCCCTAGCAAAAAGATAAATAATGAATAATAACTTATAGCCAATAGGTATATAGTATTATTAGGAAAATACAATTTTTTACTCAGATGAATTAAAAAGTCAAATTTAAAGTATTAATTATCAAAAAAATTAATTGACAATAAAAACCAATATGTATTTTTTTTTTTTTTTTTGTATAGAGAATTAGAGACTTATAATTTATCTAGATAAATTTATCTAGATGGATGAAATTTTTATCTTAGATAATCTTTTAGATGAAATGAAATTATTTATCTAGATAAGATAAAAGATAACTAAATAATTATCTAGATAATTTATCTAGATAAATTTATCTAGATAAGTCCCAACACTGATTGTATTATCGTATTGTACGGAGAATATACGACACGTTGTATGTGACTGACTGACGGTAATAATAAACTGTTTCGATGACCATCATCTGTTAGTTTACATTTACTACGATCGACCAACGGGTTCTAAAATGATCGACCGGTTGATCGCGGTCGGCTGGTTGGTCATCTCTGCTCTAGGCCGATTTGTACCATCTTTTCCCAGGCAAAAATGAACACGCGTACTATGAGGTAGTGTGTCATTAGAAATATGATACGAATTATTAGAATTATTATCTAAATAATTGTTGTTTCCATAAAGTTATTCTTGTCATCCGAACTGAAACCCGACTGTTCTGTATTTTAATTATGATCAGATTCAGAATGAATGCCTTTAATTATTTCAGAAAAATCGTCATTGCTTGATTCACCTCCAGATATTTTACATTCAGTTTTTTTTCAAAAGTTGTTCGATTTGTCATTTTTTCAATTATTTCATTTAAAAAATTTTTAAAAAATTAAAAAAATATAACACTTAATGATTTAAAATATGTACCACGGTGTTGTTACGCGCGTGGGGTAATTTTGTACCAAACTGACGGAATGTACAATGCAAATGACGGTTTCGAACAAACAAAAAAAGCATACACTGTTAAGAACAATACAATTTCAAACATACGTATTAAACAGTGAATGATACGAGTAGTGACTTCAAAGCTATGATTTTCACATTCGCTGTCTCGGAAGGAGCTGAAAAAAATTCATGACCAAAAGAACCGTTCATAGAATAAATATTATGTCGAAAAAAAATGGAAAGGATAATTCCGGACTATTAGATAAACTTAACATCACATACTATAACAATAATTACCGGGTTCGTTTACGTTTTTTAATTAATCATCCCAAGAATTGTCTTTCATCACGCAGTCGTATAATGAAATGTGATATCGCACCAATGTTCATATTTTTGTACTTCACATATCACTGTTTCACAGTGCCGGATTTAACCATTGTGCCGCCTTAAGCACACAATAAATTGCCGCCTTTTAATATAAATATTTTTCTAGTCTAAAAAATGTTATTAAATCGTACAATTATTGTTTTTTTCTTTATTACCTAAAACTTTAATGATGAACAATAAAAATATACAGCTGTTATAAAAATGCATACAATATACATATACATTCATATAAAAAATTTAACTATAAAAAATATGATATAAAATATAATGATAAAAAACATGGTTGTAATAAATACTTAAATAGTTAATTATTGTATTCAAAATTAAATAGTTAATGTCTAGTACTCATTTCTGCGAGACTTTTGAGTCGCAAAATCATCTATTATGGCATCGAAGTCCATTTTGTTGTAATAATACCATAGAACATTAGAAACGTTCTCTATTGCATTGACTAATTACTGGGTTTTTTTTTTTGTGTGATTAGGTACAGAGATAAACACACAATCGTCAACCCATGTAATATAAATAACTTATTTTAAAGTTTTTAAAGTTTACTTAAAATAGTAAAAATGTAATATTAAAAATTATTTGCCGCCCTTGAGAAATTGCCGCCCTAAGCTTATAGTGTTTACTGGTAAATACGGCACTGCTGTTTCATCCAAAGACATTATTCGTACGGAGATTTTGAATCGTAAAATGTTATAAATCGAAAAGAGAAGCGTTTGCAAAGTACAAAATAATAACGACCAAAAGTTCACACAATAGTACGTGTATGAGCTAATGCGCATGCGTTTCCTTTCGGAACGCTTCGGAACTCGTCAAAATGTCGTTGACAAGCTATTCGGTTCGGTTCCGATTCGATCCGACGACGCGACGTTTCCGAACCGTCCCGATCCAGTGTGAGAGAGCCGCATCTAAAATCATTAAATTGATTTATTTCCGTTCTGATCCAATCGAATGGTTTCGTTCCGTTCCGAACCAGTGTGCGGCGACATTTAGCGATTTTTTCCAAAATTAATTTTCGTTATCACCATACGCGCGCAACGCCCCGTGTGACTAGCGAGCGCGTTTTGCGAGAGTATCGCCGTCGAGTGAAAAGGTCGCTGTGTGTGACTGCACACGGAAGATCGCTTTCAATAACCGCGGTCATGAGAACCCGACGGAGGATTAATTCGAATCTGCGTTTGAAATCTCTATCGGACGCCGTGTTTTGATCGATCGGTTCGCCAGAACGGAGAAAGGTCATCGTACACCGTCCGAAACCCACCGGTCGCCAATTCCTACGATACAGACATCGCCGACGTGCGTCTCTGTGGTTTCGTTCCGTTCACGTTAATCATCGACACCTATACATTATATACGGGGCCCCCACAAGGCGGGGTCAGGAGAACCCATGATACTGGGGCCCACCGTGCATGCGAATTATTACTTCAATATAAAATAGAAAAATGTTTCAAATAAATTTCGATGATATTATACACGACTTTGATCAGAAAAAAGCAAGAAAAGTAAAATTTAGTTAATATAGAAAATAGAAAATAAAATTTAAATGGTAATGTGTATTAAGCGTTATGATTTATAAGACTAGGTACCAGAACTATACATAAACACATTAAATTATTATACTGTATAAGTCATAATAACTACATTATTTTATTTTTACATTTTTTTCAAAATTTTATTTTTTTAACACACATATTTAGTTTGTACCGTGTATATAATATTACACAATATGTTTTTAGTTTATAAAGGATATAGGAATACCTATCAATTTGTTGATATTAGATTCTGAACGAAGTGAAGAATGTATTGATTTTACCATGATGTGTGTTTTTTTTTTTTTTTTTTTTTTTTGTTTTGTTTTTGTGTCTGTGTACACCATAACTACTCGAAATAATGCTTCAATTTTGAACTTCAGGGTATGTTTTCGGTGGCAAAACGAATATCGGAGGTACCTTAGAGAGGTCACAAGTGAAAATTCCCAAAAGTTTTCAAATGCCACGGGAAAAACAAACAAAAAATGAGGAAAAAACGGTACTTTTTGTGCAAAACCCGTTTTCGACGAAATCGATTTTTTTATTTAGCCGTTACTCAAAAACCAAAAATTGTAGATACTTGAAATTTTCACCAAATGTTTATAATGAAATCATCTATACGTGGTAAAATTTTTGAACACTTTTGACTTTTTTTGAGCTTTTTATAGACAATTTAAATTTTTGACTTTTCTTAGTTTTTTTTTTCTGAAAAGTGGATAAAAAAAATTTGGCTGGACAAAAAATCTTGAAAATTTAATATAAAGTTCCTCATAAGAAGTACTTATCGGTATAAAAAAAAAATTCAAAGCGAAATGCACACCTTTTTTTTTATAAGCATAAAAAGTTTAAATTTTTATGAAATATTGAAAAATCGCGAAAATTTGAGCTTATTTTTTTCTGAAATGTGGATAAAAAAAATTTGGTTGGCCATAAAACTTTGAAAATTTAGTACAAGATTCCTCATTAGAAGTACTTATTGCTATTAAAAAAAATCAAAAATCGTGAGTCACAATTTTTTTTTATAAGCATCTAAAGTTCAAACGTTTACGAAATAATTACATGGTTGCGTAAAATAATAATTTAGCCTTAAACGATTTTTGATATTTGTTCTTATTCAAAAAGTATAAGTCGAAAAAACTTGAAACTTTCACCAAATGTTTATATTGGAATCATCTATACGTAGTACAATTTTTGTAAACTTTAGACTTTTTTTGAGCTTTTAATAGACAATTGAAATTTTCAACTTTTCTTTGTTTTTTTTTCTAAAATGTGGATAAAAAAAATTTGACTGGACAAAAATTCTTGAAAATTTAATACAAGGTACCTAATATGTCGAACTTATCGGTATAAAAAAAAAATTCGAAGCATAATGCACAATTTTTTTTTTATAAGCATAAAAAGTTCATATTTTTACGAAATGTGTAGAAAATCGCGAAAATTTGAAGTTATTTTGCAGTTGAAAATTCATAAAATTTTAAGTATTCAAAACTAAGAATTGTAAATTCGGTACAAAGTTTGACATACGTTTTCCTTCAATAATCTGTAAAAAAATTTGCACTGGAATAAAATCAAAAATTTTTATGAGTGTTTGAAATTACAATTTTTTCACATAATCGCATAAAATAACAATTTAGGCATCATTGATTTTTGATATTTGTTCTTATTCAAAAAGTATAGGTCGTAGAAACTTAAAACTTTTACAAAATGTTTAAATAGGCATTTTCTTTACATAGTTGTATTTTCAAAATATTTCGTTTATTTTTTAGCTATTTATAGGCATTTGAATAATTCGATTTTTCTTAGATTTTTTTTTATAAAAGTCGATAACAATTTTTTGGCCCTACCAAATCGCTTGAAAATTTAATAGAAGGTTTTGAATAAGTTGATCTAAGAGTGATTCAAAAATTATTCAAATACATAGGCACAATTTTTTTTTATAAGCAGTTGAAGTTCAAAAATCGACAAAATTTGTCAAAATCACGAATATTTGCAAATTATTTTGTAGTTGAAAATGTATAAAAATTTTTGTATTCAAAGATAAGAAATGAAAATATTATGTAATATCACAGCTGATAAAGATAATTAAATAGATTAAGTTTATTATAATATAATCAGTAGCTGACAGCTGTTCTATACAAAATATTGGTAGATTATAAACACAAGGTGTATAACGTACCTTAACATGGTTGAATAGAACGTTACTAACTTCCAATTTCCAGTTATTTTAATGTGTGTATCAGTTCCATAAACATGAGGATTTTATATATTATTATTAATTATTAATATTTAAATAGACGTAGCCACGGAGCATTCAGCATATATGGACGGCGGGGTCGGGTGGTACCGTCACGATAGTGCATTTAGGCAAATAATATGGTATTTACCTACGCCCTATCTATGCACATCCTGGTTTGTCCAATGCTCACGAGCAGAAGTCACATGAATAGACAAATGTAAATTTAACCCAATCTAGGATATTAAAATAAAATATATATTACAATTTAAGGCTGACATCTTCATCTTCGTTCAGAATCGTTTTTTTTTTTTATAATATAAAATAATTCCAAAATCTATCCAATAATGCCAAATCTAGCAATGAATCTCGTGTATCCCACCCAACTACTGTATCCTGTACTTACCTTACAATGATTTATCATTGCATTCAAATGTAAAGTACCATACAACTAAACTATCGTAAACCAGGTGATCCCATGATAGAAAGTGCTATACACTCCTCACCATTATCTTGTCCGAGGAGCGAAGCGACGAAGGACGAACTTCCACCACCATTATCTTATCGGCTTTTTTAGTTTTTAATTATAACTATTCCTATAATCTACACATAAAACATAGTAATATTTAAGGTCTTGATGTAATTGAAGGACTTGATGCAACAACCAGATAAATCCACTTTTTCCCAAAACAAATTTTTTTGCGGAAATGTACAAAGAAAATTTTTCTTGAAAATCAGACGCAACAACCAGTTAAATCCGATCAATAGTGATGGAGTTATTTAAAGAAATGGATTTATCGTGTTTTGTAATTTGCTGCAGTGATGACACAGGGTTCCTTTGATTACTTTTTTAGAGGCATGAGCTGTCATTTGATATTTTACAGCATTGAATATGTTACAAGATTCAAGACCAAAATTAACTTTATTTAAGAATTATTAAAAATTAATGTGCTTTTCGGTGCAACTAGAACTAGATAAATCCATGTTCCCTACAACTTTGACAAAAATATTTCAATACCAAACATTTTGTTTTTTTTCAATTCTAACTTCAAATATGTAAGTATAAATGAGTATGAAATTCAAATATATTTCGTTGACAGGATTTTAGCATAAATAATAATATTTAAACTAAATTCGCATTGTCTTGAAAAACTTTTAAAAATGGATTTATCCGGTTGTTGCAGCAAGCCCTTCAATTCATCTCGAAAAATTAATTGATTATGATAGAGGGGCCCGGATTAAGTTCTGTACCCGGGCCAAAAATATGATGTGGGGGGCCTGCCTATAAACATAATATATATATGATACGAATACAATATAATATGTACGTGGAGAACAAAACGCGAACGCAGGTGACGAGAACGCTGCAAGGAGAACCCCACGACATTACGTGTGTATGATACACAGTGAAACCTCTGAATACCGGACACCATCAGTCACCGAAATGTCGACTGCGGTTCAGTGGGGAAATACAATGTATTCTGTGTGTCAATATATGTGCATTAATTTAACGTACAATAATTATTCATTAATATTAATTAAGTACGTATTTATTATTTGAAAATTGACAAAAAAGTAAAAACGGGTTTTCGTGAAAACTCGCTGTTGCATTTAGCTCGTTTTTAGCCTTTGACACGTAGTCACTTCACAATAAGTCAATACATTAATTGCCAGACTTTTATTTGCGCTTCTTACAATATTATTCTAAATGTACGATATAAATGATCTAAATCGAAAATTTAAAAGGTACTACTTTAAGTCAAATAAATTTAAGAAAAGTACAAATTACGGTGTAAATGTTCTAAGTTCTTACAGACTAAAACGTTGTACATTTTAATTTTTTTCAATGAAATACTTAATTTACGAGTCATGAACGTATCTTGCAAATTTTTTGAGATTTTCTTTGTTTCAAATTCAAAATGTATTCCATTTTCCGTTTATTTGGTAAAATAATCAAGTATTTAAAATAAACGCATACATCTACGTTGACACCATCCAGCGAGCGAATGAAATTAGCGTAACCGCGAAAAAAAAAGCAATCGCTTAGTTGCTATAAACATTATTAATTTCAAATTTAAAGAAATATCGAGATATTTTTTAGGTACCGAATCATAATATGTTTGATTACGTAAAAAAGTAAAAAAAAGCATTTAAAAAAGCTGGTAAGTGAGATGATGGTGGTACAAGTTCGTCCTTCGTCCCTTCGGTCCTCGGACAAGATATTGGTGATGAATGTATTAAGTTTTAAAGAAATGATGACTCATTTCTTTAGTATAAAACGATTCTGAGCAAAGCTTCAGTGTAATATATTATTATTTAAATACTGTTTACGTATTTTACGGTTATTTGCATAATTTTTGGTGAGTTGTAATAATTTATTAAAGTGTGTATAAAAAATAATCCTGCGTAACGATTTTTGAATTTTTGTTAGGATAATTAGGTAGGTATATGAGTAAGGTTATATTAAATTTTCAGAACTTTTTGTCAAATATTTAAAATTATATTACATAAAAACTTTCAAACAATTTGGTAAATTAAAAGTTCTATATTTAAGTCAAAAGTGCTATAATTGTTCTGAAAATGTTGTCCAATATAGTATGTATTTGATATTGGATAAAATTTTCAAGTTTCTAGCTTCAATACTTTTCGATTTATGACTAAATACCTAAAATCTGAACAGTGAAAATCTCGTTTACGGCGGATTTTTACCGATTTTACCGTTTTTACTCAGTTTTTCGATCGTTATTTTTGATTACTGGAAAAACTATGGAGATTTTGGAAAAATGACCTCTCTAAAGTACCATCTCAGTTCAATTTCGAATCTAAAAAGTTGCTGGACGAAACTTTTGGACAAGGATTTCTATACGAAAAAGTGTTTACAGAAAAAAAAAATAAAAAAAAAAAAAAAGAAAAAGAAAAAAAAAAATAAACATCATTGTAAAACCATAAGATCCTTCGCTTCACTCAGAATCTAAAATCTGTAAAGTTCAAAACGTTACTATATCCACCTTAGATTTCGAGCAATAATTTTTCTATTAAAATTTGACGACAAAACAAGATGATATCGCTTCGTGTTAAATATAGGAAATACTGCTATATTGATCATGGCAGAAATCATAAACGGAAATCAAGAAAGGGGTACTTGAAGAGGACTAAGTCTCCCCAAAAGTTTAAATTAGAGATCTCAGGCTCCTTACGACTTTTTTATGTTAAATAGTATTTGAAAATATTTGACTACAATGATAAATAATCAGGACATGTTTTATAATTAGTTATATGGACTTTATTTAAAAATGATTAAGTTGATTTTTTTTTGGATTTATATAATATTTTCAATAACATTTTGAAAATTGAATTTATTTTTGTTTATTTTTTAATATTTGTACTTTTTTTTAATATTATTTTAAGAAAGATATCAAACTACCAAGTATTATATATATATTAAATATTAATCGTTTGATTTATAGCCTGGCCGCGAGTGGCTTTGGTAGGTATAGGTCCAATAAACATTAACAAACTTAGCCTCTGCATTTTCACACCAAATTTCCGCCCCTGGTATTGACGCCGCACACACTAAGTGCATTATGCTGTCGTTTGATTGATAACGTCTGCAGTAATTATAAATGTTTGCGTAAAAGTGAAACGCCGGCCATCGTTTGACGTTAATATATTAATATCGTCTGGACCGTGGACGTCTGGTGAATAATATTGTGTTTCGGACATGTGCTACACATTCATCATCTCAAAGACTCGAACATGATATTTTGTTCCTCGGGGACACCGCGCCTCCTCATCGTCATAATAATATATATAATACACACACTCACACACACACACACACACACACACACACACACACACACACACACACACACACACACACACACACACACACATACAATATATTATATAATAGAACAGCCGATAGGTACCTATTACGGATAACGTGTATTACCCACGGCTCGGGGCCGACGTATGCGATTTGGCCGGCAATAATAATAATCGTAACATATTTCATCGCTACACCGTTATTATACCTGCAATTTACGCGGAAAATAAACTGCACGCACACACGCACGCGTTCGCTTTTTGTCTGTGTATTAAATATTAATAGTAGGTGATATTGTTGTTTATGAACACGAAACGCAATCACCAAGATCAATTACACGTGATCGAACGACGGTCCTAAATCGACGCCTGATCTATAATACCACCTTGATAATATCGAGATAATACCCACACGTTCCGCCGGCTTTTGGTCGAGGGCAAGGGCGACCGCAGGAATTTATCAAGGGGGGGGCAAGGTATTTTAATTTTTCAATTTTTGTTTCCTTATCTTAGTGATAAAGTACCATATTGTTTTTGACGTGTTTTCTATCATATAGGTAAGGAACGTAAAAATTTAATTATTAATTATTTGTAAAGAGTGGATCTTTAGGTTATTACATATTTTTATTGCTTTTATGCAACTTAACGAGGGTGAAAAATGTGGACGATTTATCTTTCACAGAGTTCGAAGAAAAAAAATAATGTTGCATAATAAAGCATATTTTCGACATTAGAGAATATTTCGCCTTTATTTTTTATTTTTTAGATTATATTCTATTATTGTTTATGAAAATTCATGTATTTTGTTAATTTCTCGAAATGTGATTTTTCTAGCAATAATTGTTTCTAGGAAAAAAAATAATTTGATTAAAGAGTGATAAAAATTCAAAATCATTAAATTATCTACATGTCTGTAATCGAATTGGTTATGTTCCTAAGGAATGGTGCAAAGTTATCTTTTATTTTTTATTAAACTATTATGTTTTTTTTAATTATATTTTATTATATTTACATAGCTATGTATCAACTGATTTACATTTTGTATTATTCAATAGTTTAACTGTTACCAAGAGAATGGCGCTTAACAGTTATTTATTGTATCTATTTTAGAAAAAAATCAAATTTGCATTCTTACAAATTTAAGGAATATTTAGAGAATATTTTAAGGTTTTTTTGAAGCATATTTCATCATATTTTAAGGTTTTAAGAACATAAAAATCCGCTCTTTAATTATGTGTATAGTTAGAACGTTATAACTTAATCTTACAGTATTAATGTAAATTTATTATTGTGTAACTTTAAATTAACAAATGCATTTTTTTTTTATATAAATAAAATGTAGTCATTGATTTTAAAATTTAATATTTTATAGTATTTTAGTATTTATAATCAATGATACTAATGAAATCACGAGATCCTACTAAATATTCACATATAAAAGTCGAAACAGTGCATCGAAAACCGATGACTTAAAACACTCATAAAGATCCACATACAATTTGTCGACCGTGGCACTCAACGTTTTAAAAAAAAATTTTTAATTTAATAAATATTTATTTCGTGATATTTTATACTACATAATGATTATGATTATTGACACATAAAAAATCCAAGGGGGGGCATATGCCCCTACTTGCCCCTCCCTGCGGACGCCCTTGGTCGAGAGTTGCACGAACGGCGGTGCACAGAAAAATAAATATGCATTACGCATACCCGTATATATATATACAAATATATTTACCCACGCTTCATGATAATAATATGAACATATATAAATATTGAGTTTGCGAACGTACTTAAAAACGTGTAACGTCGTTAAGATTTTAAACTTATCACTTGTCCGTAAGCGCGGAGACAAGTGCAACCGTAGGTAAGCCTGTTGAGTTTACCCGGTATAAATGTACTGGTATGATAAATTAACCATTTTTTTTTCTTCATATTTATAACTCTACTTATAGAATTTAGTTGATACATAAACGAAATAATAGCTGATTTTTCTTATTTTTATATCAATGAAGTATACATAATGTCTTTATTTATCTGTAAATTCAGACTTTATAATATTCCAGTGAAATACACACGAAAAGCCTTTTGACAATCTTTTGTAAATCATCTAGGGCCGGTATATTTCAACTCAAAAAGTTTACTGTACCAAAAGAAATCCTAAAAAATTATGCATCACTGGCTGTTTATCCAACTAGTATAATTTAATAAATAATTGAATTTTTTTTTTTTCATAATAATTAATAATATTTATCATATTATGTTATTATTTTCAGTGTTAATGCACTTTTAATTATAAACTAAAATTGTAAATGTAAATCTGCACAATCAAATTTCAAATAATTTCAAAGCACAAATTTTTCTTTACTCTATTATCATATCAATCATATATATTTGGCTTATAATTTATAAATTTGTGTTACTCTCCCTCTCAACACAAGCAATTGCTCAAAGAGATAGATAACCTTGTAAATAATATAATGTATTGTATTTATTATGTAATTTATTATGATTATTTAAATAAAAAAATAATTAAAAATTATGGTAATCAATACTAGTTATGAAACACAGACAATACATTTTTCTGCTTTTTCTGCAATTAAAGGAAATACGACAGTGTTATTTTAATCAATAGCGTATTCGAGTACAGAGTGATGAAATATTTAAACGCATTACAGTTTTATCATACGAATATTCAAAAATAAATAAAATGTTGTATCTTAAACATTTTTTGATTTAGTAAAATCCAAACGGTTTATTTTATTGAATTTCATATTTTTCCAAACCTCCGAGGGTTGATTTTGGGGGTTAGCATTTAAAAATGAAAAGGAAACACATAATTTTTTTTGCAAACATAAATCGGAGGCTATTTTTTTTAGATATATTAAACTATTTGAAAATCATCAATTCGATATAAAACTCAATGTTTTGGAAAGATTTTGAGCTTTCGCGAATAGCATTTATGACATGACCGCACCGGCGCAGCGTACAGCAATCCAAATTCTATTTTTATTCGATGTTTACGAGATATCGAACCAGGCGTTTTCGTCAGACTTCGGACTCCGTTGGGACATCTCACGCGTTGGTTCAGACGCAGACTCCGGCAGGGTCGACTCACGCCGGAGTGGGTGTACACCAGTGAAAATCGGAATGAGTTCCATCGCTTTTAAACATAATCGTAGAAGAATCGGAGAGCGTTAACGATCACGGCCAACGTTAACTAGACCGTTTGGATTTCACCGGAAAACGCGCATTACGACCAGATAGTTTTCGTGCACGAAACGGTAATTAACGAGAGAATATCATTATATCACGTGCAACGTGCACAGAAGTGCTCTTGAAAACGAATTAACTCCGAATGCGACTATTGGAAATAATAACGTTCGCGGTGCACGGCAAGACAATCAATAAAATCATTGCCATTATGGTGAAAAAAAAACACTTCAAATAACGAATGTGATTCTATACAACACGAGCAGTATCGCTGAAATTTCGATTCCGGTAAAGGTACGGTTTCCCTTGTGAGATCGCGAACGCGAACTACGAATTATTAAGATCGCGTTGGCCCCATACTAGTTTGCTCTAGACGATTCTACGTTGCGACCGAAAGGCTGATGTTCATTTTTTTTTTTTTTCTATAAACACTTTTCCGGGTTATTAAAATGATCCGAAAATTTATCCAGACACTCTATAGATCAGAAAAAACAAATTTTACTTTAAAAAGTTAATTTTTCGTCGCTCTCAATAGTTTTTCCAGACGTGACGTTTTTTCTAATAACATTTTAAATTTGTATGCTGAGACTTGAAAATTTATCACGACCTCAACCATACACTCAATTGACGTAACTAAAAATCTCAAAAATCGTGGTTCAGGATTTTTCTTCTACAACAGTTTATAGAAATTATCATTCGACTTTTATGAAATAAGCTGTTTTATGACGATTTTCGACTTAAATGTTTATTTAAAAAAATTGTGTCCATACAATCATTCTGAAACTTAAGACACAGATAGAACAACATGTTTTGAAACTTTTGATAAAAAAAAATGTCTCTTTTGTACAGCAAGAAAACTTCAAACAAATCTGAAAAAAATACCAACCGAAAATTACACTAATGATGGTAAAATATAAAAACAGTTTATTTTTACCCTGAAGTTTTCACCATCATCTTTTCCAAGGAGCGAAGAATATCGGATGGTGCAAAGTACGTTCACTTGTTTTTCTTTCTTACTTTGCACACGATTTATTCAATCTGTACCGCTACGTGCAATAATATACTCACAAAAGTACACAGAGAGAACGTAAATAAAACTCAGATACGTATTTTGTCACTGTACGAGTGATTGAATTTTTTTTTCTTACTCTTAGACCATGGAGTTATTTTAGGAGATGTCACCACACCGTTGTCTCGCCTATGACGTCGGATCAGGATAATAGGGATTTAATACAATTCACGGCATATCATGAATGTCGCTCTAACTGTTCGGTGGTACAGCCGGCGGTCACGACGATGATCTCGACTATCCACGCTACCGTGTACCAACTAAGTCGAGTCTCGTAGGCAGCCAAGGAGTCAGTCGCGACGACGGGGCAAATGATTTACGAGTGACGGAGACGGGCGGCGTATAATCCCCGTCGCTTATCGCGCTGTTCGTTGTTTTCGAGGGCATTATTACACACGTGGTGGGTATTTTTCTCCGAAGACGACGTCTGAAGCCCCCACTCGCCGATAGACCGTTTTTTAAGTCCACGGGACGTCGGACGGGGGGTTATTCTTTTGACGGGTGGTGGTAAATCTCTTGGATTTTAAAACTATAAAAAAACTCTCCCCGTCGGTTAACTCTACCGAGTCGACAATATTAAGTTTACCCGAAAGAAATATGTAACATCTCCCGATTTTTGTTTTGTTTTTTTTTTTTTTTTTTAATTTGAATTGTACTACACTGTGAATAGGCATCATTAAGACGGCGATTCTCATTATACATAATATATTAATTATCAATAAATGATTTTATCATCATCCATCTTAATTAGTAATTTAATTACAATTGATTATTTTGATTTAAATATTTGAAATTATAAAGATGTTGTGTACTTTAATAGCTCTACCAAATTTATTGCTTGGAACAATATTGTATTGTATATTCAATTTAACTAATGATTTCTCTTATCGGTATCTCGACAATAATTATAATGTACAAACATTAGGGAGACCCGGCAGATTTCACATGTACCCTGAGGTTGACCAATGGGAGTTTACCGTCGAAAGAATTAACTGACGGTAAAAAGAGTTTACAATCAGCCCTTTTTATAGGTCCCCTGGCAGATACGCGTGGTACAATAATTTAACAAATGGAATCTAATTTCAATGGACTCTCATCTTTTTTTATAGTGTTCAACAAGATGCTTTCCAAGCTAAACTCGTGTTTCAACTTTTCAAGTGCACAATTTTCTATAAAGAGCGTTTTTTCAGCCGTTTTGAACTTGAAAGGTATTTCTTTAATGTGTTTATAATTTTCAATACATTTCTTATGATATGACTGAAACACAAAAAAAAGATATTTTCTCCGCTTCTCGAAAAAATTTATATAAAACATTTATAAATACAGTAATCCCTCGTTATCCGTGGGGGTTGCGTTCCAGAAAAGTTACGAGGATAACGAAACAGCGGATAATGAAACCATAAATCAATGTAAAAAAGGAGGTTAGGTTTTATTTTCTTAAGTTTAAAAATCACAATAAGATTAACACATACGTCATATTTTTACCAATTTTAATTACCAGCTAACTAATTTTTAATATATCTAATTTATTAATTATTGCGTTGAAAACTTGTTCAGGTGTGTTCAATGATATTTTTTAATTCCAAGGGAAAATTTTTGGCCGCTAAATGGTCAGAAAAGGCAGACTCGCAAAATAGCTTCACTTTGTGAAGGTTACACCGATTTTTAAATTTTCAAACCAGCCTTTGCTTGCCAAGAACGACAGGTTTTTTCCATCGGCTCCTTCTGATGAACTTGTAAAATACTGATGAAGTTGTTTAGCCTTTTCACGAATAATTATATAGAACTGAGAGGAACATTCTTTTGGGTCTGATCTTCAATCCAAATATTTAAGGCTTTTTCTCCACTATAACATCACGCGTGATAAAACACGTTTTATTAGAAATAGAGGCATTTTCCATAACACTGCGTCTTATTGTTTCTACATTTTTCCGTAGTTCTTGAACACATCACCTGTCAAACACATGTGTTTTTATTGCACTACTTTAATATTTCTTTATTTCATAAATATGTAATTTCTGTTCTTGTAAATAAAATGTATATTATTTAAAAACAAAAAGTTTTACGTACAGATTTGCAAACCCTTATTATTAGGATGGTTATGTTGTAAATGCATTTGTTGCAATGGTCTTTGTCGATATTTTTAGGGCATATGAATCCACGAAAGGGACATATGATGACGTCTTCTTCTGTATCGCTTTGCATCTAAGTGTACACGATGGTTTTATAGTACCGAAAGTTATTTTAGCTTTGATAATTTTTATCCAATGTCGCTGGATAATAAGTCAAAGCTGCCGTACCAAAAATCCGTCTAAACGCCTAGTTGTTTAGTGCTAGCAATACCCAGATGGACGGACAGGCAATTCGATATAAGAACACATAATATATTTTAGTATAGGACCATTAGGTAGCGCGAGTGTCGTTCGTTTCCGAACCATCCGATGTTTGCTCCCTGCGAAACAGCTAAAACAGGAAGGAATCATCTAGCCCAAGTGATCTCTTCCGGAGTCCGGGAAACTAAAATAATACGTAAACGGGGTCCGTAGGAAAAAAAAATGTTATTACCTACGTTATTCAATAGTTATTTCTAAAATGTTAAAATTATTTGAAGAGTAAACATGCCTTGTGATGTTACGGGAGAAATCACATTTCTCGTCTTTGGCTAGTAACTTGAAATCGAGAAGTCTTGTAGAACATCAAATACGAAATAATATGTCCTCGAGGCCCTAGGTGAAAATCCGTTAACTCTGTTCTCTACTCGTTTATATATATATAAAAAAAAATGTTTTGCAAAACGACGCCTTTTTTAATAATCACGATGGAAATTGAAATAACGTACTATTAAACTAACAAACGTCTCTTTACTTGGACAGGAAACAACTGTCTTCGGAGAGAGACTGCCATCCCCCACTCCGGGGCATGGCACAAACCTACGGATGCCCCAATAGAAATTCTTCCATACCCTAGGGTCTACACTCCCGGGTAATCGTGCCATACGAAAAAAAAAAATCTAACAAACAAACAAAGATGTATCGACGGTCCAGATCACTGTCTCCCGCGGTCCGCCAGTTGCCGACCGTTGATCTAGCCGCTGGACCTTCGATCTGTCTACGAAATCTAAGATAACCGTAATGATGACTATTTCCCAGTAGGTACGTAACAACAACGTCATCCGTAAATTCGGATTCATTTCTGCGTCCAATTATCTACGTCGTCGTCATCCATCAACAGCGAGTTGAAAGAGCTCGTCTGTCGGCTTCGGCTTCACAACAAACCACGGAAACGTCGATTCTCGAAACCGAATTTGGCACGATGACGTGTTACGACGAGCATAGCAGATATTGTTCGATTTTATCCACCAATCAGCGGTCGGCCACCTTTTCGACACGGTGGGCTTTATTTGGCATTTCCACTGGCCGTACTGAAACGAAAGTGTCCTATGGTTATCTTTAATTTTGTGACGACGATGAAAAACTGTCTGATTCACTGTGACCGATAAAATACCACATACAGGTCGGATCTGATTTCACTGAATATCATCTACTCGTGAAAATGTCGAATTTCGAGCAGGCACAACAAGGAGCTATTATGGTGTATATTGTAATGTTGGCTTAAACCTCGACGTTCGCGACGAGAATCAAATATGTACGTTCCGAGGACGAGTGTGGACTGTCAAACGCGCTTTTTAGAACAGACCTATCTGACGCAGTAGTGCCCAAGTGGCTTTGCGTTCTGACACGCATTTCGTCCGGAACGTTTGTCTAGAAATGAGCTCTTCGTCATGAAATTTAAACGCTACGCTGTATTAATATATACACATACATAGACGTAATTTTGGGGTGGTAAGGGGTGGCAGTGACCACCCCTGAATTCTCAAACGCAGTATTTTGCCAGCCCAGAAATTTGAAGAAAAAGTCTCAATAATTGACAAATAGGTACCCAATTGAAAATTACCCTGTACATGAAATATAGTGAGATTCTTGTCGATAATAAAAATAATAATTAAATACTATATATAGAAACAGAAGAGAAGACTTAATTTTGTGTGAAATCAACTTATGATAATATATAAATGATGATATAAATTAAATTTGTTTTTGTTTTGTATAATGTTTACTTAATTTATCCTTTTTTTTTTTATAAACAAATGGGCAAGGCATACATACATTAAAAAAAGGCACAATTTTAAGTTGTGCGTGAACGATAATTATTTTACATATGGTTTAATTAATAATTCAAGTCATTATAAATTATTTTTTTATGATAAATTATTAGCGCTTAAAATTTTGTAGAAATTAGTCTGAGAGTTTCAAAAACTAGCAAATTTGAAACCAGTTTTTGAAAAAAAATTTGGGAAGGGCGGCGGGGAAGGACACTTGGATGCCCTTTTACCTGAGGGCTGTGAGTATTTCTTACCACTAGTTAGGTCTTGCCGCCCCAGTTAAAAAGCTGAAATGACTTGTACTCACACACACACATATATATATATATACTTGAATGTATGAACAGTAAATACAAATATCGCGTTCTTTACTGCATTATAATATAACACCGCGATAAATTCTAAAATAAATGCGATTTTCACGTCACGCAGTGGAGTAGAGAAAAATGTGTAAAAAACCAATGTGTGTATACGTATAAAACGTATACGTATGTAAAAATATGTATAACATTTCATTTTTTTTTTCATTTCATGAAACAATACGTTTAGTTTCTCGCATTATTGTACATTACGTTTGAGGCTGGCGTACGAGTATATTATAGGGTTTTCGTACGCGTATATTTCTTTGTATTATACAGTAACTTCTTTGGCTCGCACGTCTCGTTATTTTATTTTTATTTGTCTTATTGTTATTTTCATTTTTTTTTTTTTTTTTTTTCATAATAAAGTGAAAACTCCTCAAATCCAATTCAAATCCCTTCGGGTTATTTATTTTCTCTCTTTTTACGTTTGAGTCGCGCTTAAATTTTCGCTAACAATATATCAGCTCCACGCGACCCCCGTGCACACGTCGTTGTTTGTTATTTTTTTTATTTTTTTTATTCTATACATACGAGTGTACATAACGTGCGTTTGTGTATATACTTGGACATTCATTATTATTATTATTATTTAAAAACCACATTGTGCGTTTTACGTCGAGCTTGTTTTTTTTCTTTCTTTTCTTTATCATATTAGTGTACTCGGGGAGTGTTGTCAAATAAAAACATAAAAATCTTACATAATCACGTCGTTATTTATCACGAAACGTTTCCCGTCCCTTTAAATCGGGCCATTGTTCTTTTGCTCACGTCCCGCGTCGTTTGCAAAGCAATATTATTTATTTTATCCCCGAGTCTCGTGTACGTTCCGAAACGGCAATTTTTCATCACGCATTACCATTATTGTCAAACGTACTTGTACGAATACGATAATACGATATGAAAAAAAAAATAATAATAATAATAATAATAAAAACGAAAATCGGAATAATCTATCGGATTTCTCCGCACGCCATCAACACTAAGTACACGGAGTTTATGTCACTTTTTCCAACGGCGTTATTTATTACCAGAAATATTTACTTTCGTAATTATTACTCTCACACGACCCATTTGAGAATTTCATATTTGTTTTGAGATTTACACGTTTCGGCAGGTGATCGTGCGCTGGCGGGCGGTATCGTAAACACGTCTAGGCGCGTCGTTCGGCGGTCGTAAATAAACGTCGGTCGACGGGTTTTCGTCCGTGCAAGATAATAATTATACTTTTCAAATACCGCCGCCGTCGGTTTGATAAGGACGCGAGACCAAGACGACCGTGGTCGACCACCACGCGCGCTCAGAGTACAACGACCACTAGGCAGAGTTTCGAAATATTATAATTTTTATTTATTTATTTTTTTTTTCAATTCATCAAAACGACATGTCGGCTCGACGTTTCTCGCTCATTCCTCTTCCGGCGACGGAGGATTTACTCACGGCGATCGTTCGACGAAATTATGATTTCCGGCTTCGGTGTCTGCACCAGCTGTCTGAAAAGTACATAAATATTTGCACATTACCGCTCGTCGAGAGTGTATAAATATGTGTGTCTGCGTGCGTGCGTGCGTGCGTGTGTGTACGCGCGACCGAGTATAAATCTACTGGGTGTTGACTGGCCGGTTGAAAGGCTCAATTAAAAGTTTCTGTTTTTATTCGCGAAAATAAAAAAGAGAGAGAAATAAAGAAAATCGGTCGCCGCCACCGCCGACGGCGATTTATTAAAATCGTCTCGGCCCCCTCGGCCCGGGGTGATTTATCACTTCGTAACGTCTGCCAAGGCCTTCTCTCCGCCCGCCCGCCCGCCCGGTCGCTTTACACGAGGCGTGTACCGGCTGCAAATTAGCGTCGTGACTTTTATAGCGTCGTTAATTATAGTTAAGTCCGACCTCCTCGGGGCCCCATAACTCAACGGACGAGCAGCAGCAGCAACAACGGCACCAACGGCAAAGACACGGGCGCGCGGGGGATGTTACGGGAAGGAAAAAAACCCGAGGCGAAGAAAAACAACAAACGAAAACCCTTTGATCTACGGCGAATCGGACGAAAATCGCCCGAGACCATTAAACGCGTCACTTGGTTTCTGCAGCGACACGGCCCGAGGTCGATTATTGTTTGCAGTGCCCGCGCGGCATCCGGACCCGAGAGGGTCGAAGCGGACCTTTGGCGGTGACAGGACGGTCGAATCGTCACCGTTCACGCGTGCAGTCGTCTCTAAAACGTGTCTGAGGCGTCTCCCCCTCTGCCCCCCCTTCCAGCGTCATACGTAGGAACACGGGATAACGGCGGTGAGGTATATCGGGCTTTTGCGACGGTTTTTCACAAAGTGTTTGTACAAAAGTTTATTTTCTACGCGATCGAGAAACGACCGGCACACAGTGTGTCACTTTGTCAGTCTACACAAACACCGCACAGATGCATAATACGCACGAGACAGACAGAGAGTACGAACCGACAGGCGTCAGTCGGCGACCGGTGCAATCAACGAAGTCTTATCTCTGATATAATATTATTATCGCCAGACACCAAAGTTACTTTAATCTAATATATTACTATCCAACATATTATTATTACTTATTGGGTTATCAGGAAAATTTTTATATAAATGAAATAATATGAAACATATTTTTTGAATGTATCTAGTATCTTAATCATAAAAAGATACTAGATACAAGTCAATAAAGTATTTAAATACCCGATACAAGATACATTCAAATGATGTATCTCGATACAAGATAAAATTGTATCTAAGATACGTATCTTAAATACTAGTATCTAAGAAACTGCCCAGCCCTGACACACACACACACACACACTGAGATACGCCAGCACGTGGTGATGAAACGAACGAGTCTCGCAAACGCGTTCGCCGACAACGGTTCAAACGTGAACGCACATTTCGGTCGTACACAAATCGGTTAAATCGCTCGTATTTTTAGAATCGTCTCGTTTCTGTTTCGCCGCCCCTCACTGTGTATCTGTCTGGTCTATCGTTCTCTCTGTTTTTTTCGCTCATACGGTTACGGCGCGCGACTCGGCCAGACTGTTTCCAATGATTTATTACCGTCCGCGTAGCTGACGTTTATTTATTTATTTTATTTTTCTTCTTTACATTCTACTTCGGCGGGACACGACTCTTTTTGTCGCAATCGAAATTATCAAGTCCCCGATAAAACGAATGTAAATCACTAAATCAAATACGCCGCGGCCCGGGCCTGCAAATACGGTCACACGACTACACGCGCGCGCGCTCATAATTTATATTGTATATCACGCCATTAGTCATTCGCACATGCACGAGTCGATGTTCCGTTTGATCTGCGGAGAGGAGACGGTCGTAAAACGCGCGTTTTGGATAAGTGCCCCGGGCGTGTCGCACGGATGAAGCAGCGAGCGATTATAGAACGAGAGAGACCAGGGACGTACTCAGAGTTTTGTCGAGGAGTTGTCCAACATTTTCAAACAGTGAATTAATTACGAAAAAAAAAAATACATTTATATACCAGTACTAATAACTATTTACATATTTAATGTAAAAAAATATTGAAAACTAACATTTAAGATTGGTTTGTATTCAATAAAACGAGTGTTTATTTGATGAATTAAATGGTGTAAAAATGTAATAATCGATATTATAAAGTACCATCGTCAGCAGTATTTAGGAATTTTACGACAATTCGTTTTGGTAGAAAAATTTTAGAAACACAAGTATCAACACTAAAAATGTTAACTTTATTCTTCTTATGTCGTACAAATTATATGGTAATATCATCGAAATTTCGTCTAATTATTAGATTCTGAGTGAAACGAATAATGCGTTTGTTTTACAACGGTGTGTTTTTTAACGTGTGTTATCACGTTTTTGGATAAAAACAGTGGTCTGATTATTACATTCAGTATCTCTATAGATCAGAAATGTCAGCTAGTTGGTACATTAAAAATGTTCATTTTTTTCCGTACTCGATAGCTTTTCGAGCGTACGGGAAAACCACCGAAAATTGAGTGAAAATGGTAAAATTTGTTGTAGACGAGTTTTTCATAAAATTTGTTTTTGATATTTAGCCATAACTCAAAAAATAATGAAAACTCAAAAATATTAACAATACGTCGTGATCCACACGTGACAACATCAGTATGATCTCTTAAGCCGGGTTTACATTGGTAGAGTATTTGGCATAGTACGACGGTAGAGTTGGTACTCTACCGTTTTTAACATAATGTAAACACTCAGGAATAGTATAGGTAGAGTACTAAAAATAGTAATCGGTATAGTAGAGTAGTTAACCACTGCGGTAAAGTACACTCTACTAGATCTTACCCCCACCACCGTTTTATCCACCGATCTTACCCCCACCCCCACTAACCGCAAAGATTATACTAAAGATTATATTATGATAGTTGGTGATACCAAATTCAATAATTGTTCAAAATGTTCAGGTGTCATTCTTATTTCTTAAACACAGCCTGTACTCTTCTGGATCCTCTAAAGCTAGTTCAGTAAGAATATTTTCTGTTGCGCCAAGTACTGTTCTTCTACTCTCGAACCCAAAGTCGTTTTTCTTCATTACTCTCATCAATGAATTCTAAAATGTCGTTTATTAACGCGGTTGTAACCACTTGAAGGCATTTCTTTAATAATTTTCGACAATGACGACGACGTACGATATCCATATTTGTTTATTTGATGTTTTGATGTTGATCAAACCTAACTGTGACGGCGTGAGTTTGCACACCAACTGCACTCTCTTCTACTAAATACTAGCTCCGTGTAAACAGTTACTCTACTAAAACAAGTAGAGTGAGTAGGCAAAATGTTAGGCTAGTGTACACTACCAAATACTCTACCAATGTAAACCCGGCTTTAGCTATGATTTGTATCAGACTAATAAAATACGTTTGAAAAAGTCATAAATTATGATCAAACATTACGTATATTTTAATACGTGAATACGGACACTAAACGGTTTGAATTAAAATAATTTTCAATTGTCGTCCGTCAAATTCAGATCTCAAAACCTCCTGCACTCGAATTACGCTCCAGTTGGATACCACCCATAAACAGCTATGGTGACGAGGTGTCAACACGCGTACTTTGAGCGTGACGCAATGGCGTATTTCTGGGGGGGATGAGGCGATCGCCCCCCCTGGGCCTTTTTCAATTTTTTTTTCACTTTTTTTACATTATCTGTATTATATTATAATAATCATTAGAAAAGAATTACGAAATTATTTAAAGTCATAGATTATGATATAGGTGTGTAACATATTGATAGAAGCACTCGGAATTTACCCAGCTCGTATCGTATCGACGTTATAACGATAGATACTTTTAGATACTGGACGTTCGATGATTTTTTTTTGTTGAACACTAAATAGTAATGATATAATTGTAGTAGGTACACGAATACGTCTTCACAGTTCACGTAGTACACAAGATGCGTGCAAAATAATTGATAGGTTTGCAGAACACAAACGATTCAAAGAATTCGTTTTATAGAATAATAATTGTAATTAGTCTGTGCTTCATTTAAAAGAATTTTTATTTATTTTTAATCCTAAATATTACGGTTAAATTATTTTTGTTTATGTTTTATTCCTCAACATTATACAAGTCTAAAAGTCGCCCCCCCCATGAAAATAGGGTTAGGGACGCCCTTGGCGTGACGTAGATACTCGACGAGATATCACGTTTCACCAGAAACCCGAGTGCGACGGCGGCGGCGGCGGCGCGGCGTTGTGATAATTCGTTTCGTTCGTGTTCGTCGTCCAAAAATACGAGCAGACGTACGGGTCGATGCAGTCACAGTCACTCGCGCGTCGACGATCATTCGATTTTCTCGGCACGTCACGGACCACGGACGAGTCTCGACGGACCGACAAGAGCGGCGTTAACGACTCTGTCCGCGCGGCGACGGCGGTGAAAAAATATTCGAGATCTGACACTTTGATGGCAACCGACCAAGACCCGGCCTTCGCGCGCAGTTATCGCAGCCGTCGGTTTCGTCGTCGCGTCGTGCCGCCGAACGGGCTCACACCTTAGCACACCGGGTTTCGCTCTCGACCAAATCACGTGTCGACCACTCGACGAGGAATTCGAAAATTTCCGTGACGTCGAGTGACAAGAGGGGGAGGGAACGTACTTTGCACCCCACGGGGTAATCTTCGGTGGTTGTGGGACATTTGCGGTCGGCACCTTTTTCGTGGCATTTGCGGTCAATTTATTTCTATTTACCTAACTATAAAATTTAAGGTGTTATCTATATATATAAATATATAAAAATGGAGACAAAAAATTCGAAATTGCATCAGTTGAGAACGGCTGGGCCGATTTTGATCAAATTTTTTTTAAGATGTTCGTAATTGCCAGGAGAAGGTTTTTACGAAAGAAATGTTTTCAAAAGTCAACCGAATAATTAGAAAAATTGCAAAAACTATTTATTGATGTCTGGGATTTGAACTCGATACCATTGTCTGTATTAACTCTATGGTAGACGTAGACACCTCTATGGCAATTAATACTGATGTATTAATCTGAATGTTCTGAAAAACATTGTATTGATTTCTGTAACAGTTCATTACAATGGAATACTTGAATTTTATTATCAATATACACTTTATTTGAAGGCGTATCAGAATTTTTATTCAGGGCAACGGAAAAGTTAAGATTAATTTTGAAACCATACACCGAATATTAAATCACGAATTGAACAAAGCTTGAGTCACATATAGTTAGTACACTTAATGTGCAACGAAGCGCACGGGTTCAGCTAGTATAGTATATATTATATATTATATACTTAATTTATATTTTTATTAAATATTTGTCAATCACATTACACAATAAACATATAGTACTTTACATTGATGAGTGGTAACACTTAAAACTTTATTACCTGTTGTTTTCAATCTGCCTTTGCATTTTTCTTCTTTTTTCTCGTTTAAACATACCCAGGTTTTTATATTAGCATTATTTGTTCGATACTTTCTGTATTAGTAATCGTCGTGTAAAATTAAAGGATTACCTTTAGTTGTCTCTAACACTTCGAAAGAATTATTCATTTTTAATTTAAATTTAAACACTAAAACACTGTACTGACGAATCGAACCAAGGCTGTATACGCCTAAAATGTTATCGATGATGTTGTCAAATAATAATAAAATATATCAAAGGTTGTCGTCTTATCAATAATGACATCGAATATAAACCAAAAAGCTACAAATCGGTATTTCTAATAAAAATAATAATACACTTTTAGGTATCTAAATCACATCTATTTAGTAGGTATATAATATTATAATAATTATAATAAGCTATTAAAAAAAAAAAAGTATATGTTTATTGTGTAATGTGAGTGATATAAATATTTAGGTAATATAAATATGAATCAAGTATATAATATATATATATATATATATACTACATATATATATTATGTATATAGCACATTAAATTGTATAGTTAGGTAAATAGAAATAAATTGACCGCAAATGCCACGAAAAAGGTGCTGACCGCAAATGTCCCGACCGCATCTGTGCCGACACCATATTCGGTCCTCGGACAACGTAACGGGGACGGGTGTGTATTGCATTTTCAAGAAACTATATAAATCATTTTTTCTTAAAAGTCGAACGATTCTGCAGTTCAAAGCTTCAGTATGAAAACAAAAATGTACCGTTTACATCATATATTTTAACCGTTTTTAGTTTGATCGTGTGTATGTTTTTTATTTATTTATATATATATATATATATATATACAGGAGAGCCTCGATAGCTCGGACCCCCGATAATCCGGTGAACGCGGTAACCCGGACGGCCCATAAATCTATTTAAACATAGGCAGTTTGTTCGGAATTCCCGGAATCCAATATTAATGGATGAAATATTTTTTCGACAATAACAATTTCATCAATTTTAGTACCTTCTGTCCCTATTAATTAATATGCATGTACCAATTTATGTATGTAGAATTTAAAATATTTGTAATTTTCAATTAAAAAAGTCGGAGAAAAGAAAAATGTCTTAGTCAATTGAGTAGGAAAAACCTCTGGTAATCCGGACAAATCGCTAATCCATATATATATATATATATATACATATGAATATATATTTTTTTTATCAAATCTGTTTAAAGTTTTCTCGTTTGATAATTATTGAGAAATTAGTTTTGACCAAAAGATTTCAAACGTGTTTTCCTATTTGTATTCAAAGTTTCATAATGATCGAATGGACCGATTTATTTTAATAAACATTTCAATTTGAAAATTGGCATATAAAAAGTCATTTCCGTACAAATCGTATAATGTTTTACTTAAACGCTTATGGAAAAAATCCAGAGGTCGAGACTTTTGAAATGTTTTATTATCGCTAGATGGTGTATGAGTATGGTTACATAAAGTTCTCAATAATCTTTTTCAACTATTAAAAATATAATTAGAAACAAATCAAGGTATTTTTAAAGTCCTTTTTTCAGCCAAAAGTTCTCAAATTTTCTCGAAACTTTCGTTAATTATGTAGCAACACGCCGTTAATACATGGTGAAAATGTCCACGTTATGACTAAGTAACTAAAATCAATTCAGAGAATGTGTCGTTAACGCACGATTTTACCGTTTTCACTGGGTTCTCGGGAATTTTTCCTCGCTTTTGGAAAAAAGTATCGAGGATACAAATGATCTTTCGAAAGACAAACTAGATGAACTTTATAACCTATAGAGTGACTAGATGAAACTTTGGAAGCGTTATTACTACCCATTAAAGTGTTTACAGAAAAAAAAAAACAAACATCATTGTGAAAACAGTTCCACATCCGAAGATTCGCCGATTTTTCCTCAGTCGACTTTCATTAGATATTCGATCGATACATACTAATTTAATAATTTGATTCGTGGATTATCTAATAAGTATATGGAAACCATGTTGTTTTACGATTTTATTGCTATGTACTGATATTTATGACCAAAATCATAGAGCAGTCAATGGCGATCGAGCATCGACTTTATTCGTACTCAACATAAATGATCTTATCTCGAGTTATTTTCTTTCACATAATAACGTATAAATCTATGTGTGTGTGTGTGTGTGTGTGTGTGTGTGTGTGTGTGTGTGTGTATGTATTTGATAAAATTGTGTGAACTCGGTGGAAGTTTTACACTCGTGACCCACTCTGAACGGTTTTCTCATTCATATTTCATTGGTAATAAATCAAATTTTTTTGAAATAAAAAAAATAATAATATAATAAGTAATTGAAATATTACTATTTTTTATTTTATACTATGATTTTTTATCGAAATACAGTCGTGAGATGCGTATCGGGTTGCAGACGCCTGCAGACATTTTACGGAAGAGGTGATGAAAAAGCTCAAGAACTTACGTCATTAGCGTAACAAAAACAACAACAATAATAAAGCTCAAGTGTTATATTATTATTATTTATTATTATTATTATTATTATTATTATTATAACTATACCGTCGTGGTCGGACGCACAACCGCTTGGCGTACGCGTACGTAAAGCACGCGAACTTGAGTTATAGTTGGCCAAAAGCCCCGAGCAGAGATCCAATCGAGTATTTATATACAAGAGTGACGCCCCGAGAATGCGAGTTCGGCTCGCGTGAAATTTATCGCGTGGAATCGATGTACGCTACCTTAGCCGCGTGCCGTACGATCGTATGCGGTGCGACGGGAGAGAAAAAAAAATAAAAAATTCGCGCGGTCTTGGAGTCTCGCGTGCGTTTCCTGGTTATAAATTAAATTACGTGCACGCTACACACACACACACACACACACACACACACACACACATACACACGGACGGACCACGGACGCATTATATTTATACTTGCACGTGTGCCCGTGGCGAACCGACACTAGCGCACGTAAGGTCCGAGTTCTCGGGACGGTGGCCAAAGCCGTCGCCGATTGTATTAGCGGTCGTCCGAATTAATTTACCCGCCGCCGCATAAATCTCGTCGGAGGACATGTCGTCCGCAATTAGACCGTTGTAGCGAGGCGAAACGATCGATTAAAACTAGCCGTGCCTAGGCCGCGATAAGAGCGTGCAGCATATGTAACGGGTAAAGTACAAAATATGGTCGGTGTTCACATTATCCGGGTAATGTATACACACCTGTGTATCTATTGAATAAAGTAAAAATACTATTCACAAAACGTTTATTTCGTACATTACTCGGGTATTTTACACATTATCTACGACCGAGTGGGTAAAGTACTTTAATGAAATGTATACGATAAACTATAATGATTGTAGATAAATTTGTATGAAGAAACACGCGGAATAAGCGTGAGCTAAGCTTGAGAAACAAGCGAAAAAAAAAATTAAGTTCAAATCCATTAACAAAGTCCCACCATGCAATGTTGACGACACAGTTCGAGTCAAACTACCAGGAGTAGACAGAAGTAAAGGTGATCCACAGAATGTACTCTTTGCGGTTGTGTCTATTTGTGATAATCAATATCACCAACTCGGTAATAAAAATGGCACTCTTCATCGACTTAATTTCAGAAATCTATTTACTGTATGTTCTGAACCATTAATAGATATTATAGAAGATTTAGCCACAAAAAAATCTTTGTGTGAAACAGCTTATATACGATCTTTTTTCGGTACCTAGTCAAGGTTTTAAGAAGTGTTTATGTAAAACTAAATGCATAACAAATAAATAAATTTCTATATGTCATCCGAACTCAAATTGTTCTAATAAATAATTGTATTTAATTTTTAAATTTTAATTATGTAAATAGTAAAATTGTTCAAATATATGATTTATAGTTTAATAGTAATAGTAATAAATAATTTTTTTTTTTGAATTAGTATAATTTGGTTTTTGCTATGAGAAAGACTCTGTATAATCTGTATCATTTTAAGTGTTTGATACGTTGGTCATATTGTACCGACGACTTTATAAGTTTACGATTATAGTAATACGATTACTTTATCCACAGCACACCGGATAATGTATAAATTGATTGGATACTACATATTTACGTATACATTACACTGTTCATAAGGTTGAGTTTCACATTAACCGGGTAATATGTACACTAACCGTTTTTGTACTTTACCCGTAACATAGTATACACGTACAGTGTATACGCGATGAACTCGAGCGACAGAAGAATTATGTACCACTGCCTTTGAGTTTAATTTGCCGGAAACCTAGGCCCGACATCGTCCCCGAGGCCGACGATAAATTGAAAACTTCCCAAGTTCGACGCGGCACAAAAACGAAAATGCGAAATACGCGTTTAACGTCATGTATTCATGCGTCTGTGTTTTGTTTCGATCAGTCATCGTGACCGTGTCCGGGGTTATCAAATAGCTTAAGCTTTTGATCCATTTGATCTATCGTCGAAATCGATGCGAATATTATTTTTGTTCATATGTGATATAATAATATATAACTATGTACATTAACTAGGTACTACATAACGACCCAGGGACACGTCCGAGGTGATACATGAGGTCCGACTCTTCGTCTCTCGAAACATTACTTTGAATCACATATTTTGCCATTATAATAACACAATTGTTTTCAAAATAAACATTTAATAACGAAAATTAACATAAAAATTAAAAGGGTTAATTTCGTAAAATTACATAATAATTTACTTCAACGCTTATACAAATACACTACTGAGTCGTGATTTTCGTAATTTTTTCAGTGTCATTAAATTTGAATTTATCTAAGCTTCTTGTCTAATATTAAAAATGTTTTTAGTGTTTGACTTTTTAAAACCATGTAAATTTCAGCTAGTTCTATTTTCAGGCTGAAAAATTCCGAATGTTTCAAAACTTTCGGTAAGTATGTAGCAGTATGACATAAATAAAATGTGGGGATTTCAAGTTCCCAGCAACATTACTTTCCGATTATGGCTCAATCATTAAAATCAGTTTAGCTAAAGTGTCGTTTACGGCCAATTTTACAGTGTTTACTTAGTTTTTTCTCTCGAAACTTTTGAAAGAAGGGCGGAAAGAATCCTCAAAATACTGTTTATATGCAATTTACGATCTATTGATATGCGGAACGAAACTTTTGTACTGAGTCAAGTGGATCAAAAAGTGTCTCTAGAAAAAAAATAAAACAAATAAATATCACTGTAAAACCAATCACCTATGGTACCTTCACTTCACTTAGTAACTAAAATGAAAAAGATTTGAAAAATGTATTTGTAGAGCATCTAAAACTGCAGAATAAAATTAACATTAAAATAATAAGTGTCACCTGAAGTGGTCGAATCACATTTCCACCAGTTATGATGTTTCATTTAAAAACACCAGGAAAAAATGACATCAAAACCTTTGCCAAAGGAAAAAATAAGAGGCTTTACGCTGAATTTCTTAAAAATGACTATTGTATATAATTATAATGAATTATAATGAATTAAAAACATAAAATCATAATATGAAAAATGATTTGACGAAACGAAAATCATATTTATTTTGATACCAATTTGATTTTCATATTTTATCTTACAAATTATTTGTGGACATATTTTAAATTTAAGAAAATTATGTTTCAATGTCAACATTTTTCTTTTTGTCTTAAACCACAAAAGAGTATGTCATTTAAAGCCATCTTAAAAAATTGTCTATTAGTTATTTTCTCAGAAACAGAGACAAACATCGAATCATGATTTATTTATGTTTTTCGGTGTGACTATATATATAAATTAAGATAAATTAAGATAAATATAGGTAAATAATTAATAGTTGCCAGGAAACTTAGAGGTGCTAAGACCTTACGTAAAACACGTTTTAACAATTATAAATTGTTAGGTTACGCTATAGGTTAGGATATAATAAAACTCTATATGACAATACTGTATTTTGTTTTCGAGTCATCGCCCTGTATGGTGGTCTGTATATTGGGAAAATACATATTTTACATGATATGCGACTTTTTAAATAATCATTATACTCAGTCTTCCCATTTAGGGGGGGGGGCAATCAATTAACGAAAAAGGCAAAACCAAAATTTCCATGGAAAAGGGATTAGACTAAGTCAAATACAAAATAGTGATCTGAAATATGTGACGATTTATTTTTGAGTAGCGGTCATGGAATCAAAATCAGTACGTATCCAATTCATTACAGTACGTAACTTATTCTCACCGGTTTCATCTGGCCCCGGTCGAAAAACAAAAATATAACCATCAATTTACCGTGCAAAAACCACAGATCACCGATGATTTCGAAGACGCGTGTAGAAAATCACCCGCATCAGTGAGAAAATACGTTTTATAGCCGAACTAACGGGGTTTTCAAACGTGTAGTGGTGATTTCAACCGAAATGTACTGATAACATTGAATTGAGTCCATGCTACTTTGATGTGTTATTAATTTATAATAATTGAGTCCCGGGTATATTCTCGATTACACAGTGTCACCGAAAAAATTCGAGTGATTTTTCAGCTAGCACTAACAAGACCACTAACAGTTGTGAAAGTTTTTATGTAAAACCAAATGCATTTTGTAATTCGGGATATTTAAATATTTTTATTGTTGTGGGTATACAGCCACATACATGCATCAAATTACGGGGCAAAGCAACGAAACCATGTAAAAATACATTGGAAAAGGAGTTATTCTTACGGGAACAGATTCAAAAATACACTTGTAAACAAATTTGCATATTTGAGTTTTTAAAGTCTGTATTTAAAAAAATTGGTACCGCCCACTATTCAAATTATATTATCTTTATATTACACGTGGTTTTTTTAAAATATTTTTGTGGGGTACTACTCTGTCAACCTTCACGTGGTGTCTCCTGGATAACGCTGATAGACCTAAAGAACTTAAATTCAAATATTGACTCAAATAAATCGATCAAAAAAAAAAAAAAAAATGTTTACTCCGATAACCTAAAAGTGTATTTGTGGGACTCGATTCAATAATACGGAAATTTACAACGAAAAATTGTTTTTTGTTAGTTCCCACTTTCCCGGTAAGACTGAGAAATTCTGACTTTACGTATTAATAAAAAAAAAAAAAAAAAAACACGCCGAAGCGCCTCACATCGTGTTCACCGCGTATTAATCCAACCGTGCCCGCCCGCGTACGCCACGCGGTCGTTATATTATTATCGTGATATTATCAAATCGTCCGTACCGGAATATTATGTGTAATAATAATTATCGTGCAGGCCTCGCGATATTTCCGCAGACGGTTTTCGCGCCCCCGACACGCGCAGCAGTCCCCGTCATGACCGGATAAACGAAAACACTCAATTACACTAATAACTCGACCGTTGAACTCGCTAATTACGAGACGAGACCGTGTTTCGGCGTGCGATAATAACGGCCATGGCGTGTGGGTACTCGCATAATATCGTCTGCAGCGAGGGAAAACCCTTTGAATTATTGCTGTTCGTATATTATCACAACACAATACACGACGACGCACGTCGTACCTGCCCACCGTCAATTCGCGTTAGGCGTTCGCAACAACAATTACGATAATAATATTTTTAACGATATAATAATAATTGTATTATAATTCATAATATTAATAGCGTATAATATACATGGCGTCAAATTATCTACGGGGATTTAAAAAACAATAATGATAATAATAATAATCGCGTCTACCAGATTTATGAGCTGCTAAGCAATTACACCTGTGTGATTATTATTGTGTTATGTGGTGCGGCACGAATAGGACAACGTTGGCCGTCGTTAAAAACGATACAGTAATAAAAAATGGCGTGCGTTTAGAGCACAGCGGTTGTCGATTAGCGTAAAAACCTCGGGTCCTCGGTCAAAATTAAGGGTCTCTGTAAATTGCGTCCCATCTCAAATTGTTTATATAAATTGCGGCCTGGGTATATTTTATACATATGTAAATTGCGGCCCAGGTGTATTTTATATATACGTAAATTGCGGCCCGGATGCGTATTACCAAACACTATAGAGCCCCAGCGCCGTATTTTATCCCAGCACTACCATTGGTCCGTTTAAAATACGCGCCTTAATCATATCAATATTAAATTAATATCGTTATCAATTTTGGAAGTTATAGCCTTCCAAAGTTTGTGATTATTTGTTTATACGCATTCGCGCCACACTACTTCCGCGCGTATAATAATTATTATACGCGCTCCGCGTATACTATAATTACATTTATATTTTTTATAGATTGATTGCGCTATTTTGACATTGAGCGTCGCTTCGCTCTGCAGCTACGTTCGCTTTGCTCACTTCGCAAAACTCCCCTCACTTGCTCCGCAAGCTCGTGTCGCGCCCCGAGCGCTTCGCGCTCGGCATTCAAATCGATATCAACCCTCGACTTGCTGTGCAACGTGGGGACATTTCGGCTTGATAATCGACTTGTTATGCAACGTGGGTATTATAGTAATCTGTGGTATATCACAAATTAAAAATGCTCATTATAAATTGATAACGATATTAATTTAATATTGATATGATTATGGCGCGTATTTTAAACGGACCAATGGTAGTGCTGGGATAAAATACGGCGCTGGGGCTCTATAGTGTTTGGTAATACGCGGCCCGGATATATTTTTGTACAATATGCCTGTCTAACTATATTTTCTTATTAATATGTAAATTACGTCTAAGCCTTTTTTCCACAAAACCAATATTTTCCTTCCCATTTTTCAGACTTAGGACTATAACTATAACAGACTTAAAACTATCTATATAAATATTATTATCATCAAATTTCAAAAAATACACGTTTAAACTGTGCAACACCAACGTTGAATATCATTGTTTAAAATTTATGAAAACGAACTTTGAGACCATCAACTATTTTCAACGTTTTATTCCTTTCACTTTTCATAACGTCCATTTTTATTAGATTGAAAAAAAAAATACTGTAAACTGTAGAGCAACCACAGATATATAAAACAACTAGATAGCCGACTCAACGAATAAAATTGAAGTCTAGAATCCATATGCGAACAGGGCAAAATATGATTGATAAATCCATGACATTTTATATTATTCCATGAAATATAATTTTTCTGTGATTGAAACCAAAGATATAATATAAAAATGTTGTTTTATATATCAGTTATCTTTCTATATGGATTCGGATTGAAACACAATTTTTCGATTATAATTTATAAACTATAAACTATAAATTGTAATTCAAGTAATTCAACATCATGGTGGTTTCATTGTTCTGTGTCTGGTTGTGTCAATAGGAGACTGAAAGGAAGCAAAGTTCATTTTTTTTCGTATGTTCCTGGGACGCAATTTACGTATGTTTTAAAAGTATGCGGGCCGAAATTCACATAGTATATGACCATGATCGTACTTATAGGGACGCAATTTACCGATTCCGAAAATTAAAACGGGACTGGGGACACCAATTATCGTTTCTATTAACACGTATTGATAGTCTTTTCCACTTTCTAGGTACGCGACTTACGATTTTTTTTTTTTTTTTTTGGTTTTGCTAGCTGCTGTCTTCCTAGAAGATATTTTTTAATTTCAACTTGTGTTTTACCCATCAAAAAATGTTTTGGCTGGGCGGAAGAGGTCTCGATATTGTCATGTTTTTCATTTTGAACTACTAGTACAATTTTTCTGTTTTTCAAAACACAACCATCAGGCTATAAAAAATATCTGGATACATACGTTGCTCAAACGGTTTTTTTTTTTCAAATGTTTGTCTTCATTATTTTACTTGTAAAAGTTAAAAACTCGAATAAAAATATTTCAAGCAGTTTAAGTATCGAAATATTTATTTTTTATTTTTAAAGTATTAGATTTTTTTTTTTTTTTTAATTTGAAAAATATTAAAATTTGACGGACTTATGCGGATTTTTCTGAATAAAACCAATTTTTACAAGTAGTAATTAAAATGAAAAAAAAACTATGACATATTCTTCAGACCTTTTTCAACCTACCGAGATGTTTTCTAATGGGTGACACTCCATCTTAAAAGTAAGAAATTCCCATTTAGCAGATAGCTCGAAATGTGTTTGTCGACACATTCTTGAGTACATACTTACGTTTCAAATTGATTAGAACATGGAAAAAAAGATTGAAAAATAGTTTTGGAATTAATTTTATATATATATATTTTTTTTTAATTTTGCAGAATACATTGGTAAATCAACTAAAATTTATGTAACAAATACATCGAGTATATACGTATAAAATTACACCACGATCCAGGGGTGCCCATATAAATTTTTTGTTATGTAGACAAAACTATTATGATCACTTTGACATACCCACCTTGCAATATTAATTGTTTCATAGCTTTAACCTAAATTTAACACTCTTTTTAATGTTTTACAAATTTGTTTTATGTTTATAAATTTTAGTATTTAGGAGTATTTGGCACTAATTCGAAAAACCCTAGAGTTTTTTATTTCAACTGACTAAAGTCATTTGAGTCAACTACACAAAATTCGATTATCAAGTGCGTATCTGACTTTTCCAACTACGCAAAATAAGCCCAACTGCGCTTTAGAATAATCCCTGACTACCATTATGATACTATATTAATGTTATGGTACTTATAATTTGTGTTATTGTAGGAATATTTTATTTTTCTGTGTTAGGTAGTTGGTACCTTCCAGCAAGCGACCCACCCACCCTTTTCATACGTGAATTTGTCAATAGACTATGATTAGGGTGTGCGCCCCTGCCACGATCAGAAATTCAATTACTTTTATTTTCTGACTGTTTACGTAGTATTTCAACACTCGTTTGATCTAGTGAAAATATTTGAAATGAGTCACTGGACAGTGCTTCGAACGTGTCACGCCGTACAGTATCGGACGATTTTTAAGAATACATTTTTTCGCGGCCTAACGCGGATCCACACAACATCGACCCGAGGACCCCCGGGGGTTCACGTAAACTACCTTTCGGGGCAACCACTGGTTCAGAGGGCCGTAGCCATTTTCCTCCAAAAACGAGATACCGTTTTCCTTCACTGTCCATTTTCCTCCAAAAAAAAATAAAAATAATTTTGACCATTTTCCTCCACTTTCCATTTTCCTCCAATAAATAAAATAATAAAATCGTCATTCGTTATCAGAATAAATAATAACAGAAGAATAACAATAAATTAGTTAATAATATAGTATGTAAAATAATTCAGATTTTGACTTATATGCTAAGAAAATATATGTATAACTATCACGAATCATCAAAGGTTTTCCCCGAGAACTTTCAATAAACGTCGCTTTTTCAGACATGTTAAAAATTAAAATTTGCTAAACTTTAAAACACACTATAGGCACACTATAGGCAAAAGTAAAATGTATATACGTGTATGACCGTATGTTGTATATGTACGTATCTTTATTAGGCTTGATCAAAGTTACAATCGACTGTTATAAACTGCGTGTGCTGTCGGACACTTGGAATAGCGTTTTTGCCTAGCCGATAAGAACGCGATCAGAATTTAATCAACAGACACGCGCAAAATGTGATCCTAGCCATACTCTATTTTTATAGGTAATACGAAACGTAACACTACAACACTGACTAAAATATTGGAGGAAAATAGACATAATCTTAGTCAAAAATAATGTGGAGGAAAATGGAAACCAACCTTTTTTGTTTTTGGCGGAAAATGGACAGTGGAGGAAAACGGTATCTCGTTTTTGGAGGAAAATGGTCCCGCCCGTTCAGAGCACGTTTATTTTTAATGGAATGGTAAACTTTGTACGTCCGCATTTTAATGGGATATGCTTATTAAACAGTGTTAATGACAAGTTAATAACTATTGAATGGCTCAATTCTCGCCATCAATTTAAAAAAATAATATTAATAATCATAATGATAATGAGTAAAAAATAATAGACAGCCGAGTGCGGTGTGTCTAGCACAATTAATTAGCACGTTCTTTCCGTGAATATTATTTCTCCGCACCCTGGGAATTCTATTTTAATTATAATATTCATTAGACGAAATTATTTTTACGCTGAATATTTATGACCACGCGATATTAATTTGCACCTATGCGTTATTGTACTCGTGCTCTCGGAAACCCCTTTAGACATGAAAGAAAATGTACGGTGAAAGTACACAATACACAATTCGTACTCATCTATTGTTAAAAAAAAAAAAAAAAAAAAAAAAAAATGAAAACTATATAACTCGAGTAACGCGGACGTCTGTTTAATAAACAGTGAACGTTGTTTCTTTGATTCATAAAAAAAAAAAAATACCCCGATTTCATTAAAAGTACATTTCTTCCTAAAAAAAAAAAAAAAAAAATAAACAACCGTTCGCATACAAAGCATACAAAAGTATGAAAACAATAATAATGATGCCCCCATTTCGATGCATCTGTCACGGAACACTCACATTTACACGACGTGTTTTCAGTATCGATTCGAACATTCAATTATTGAAAAATCGGACACTTTATAAAATGTCAATCATCGACGTTATGGGACGCGAAGAAAAGCTGAAATATGAAACTAAAATGATTTCCACCGGACCTACTGCCACTAATAAAAATGCAACTCGTTTGGACCAAGATTTTGTGAACCCGTTTGGTCCAATTTTTCATTCGTATATTTTACTTCAAATTAATTACTAAAAAGCCCGCTTAGACGTTCCGTTAAACTGTGTAAACTAATTTGTAGATTGTGTAGAGAACAAAATTATTTATAATCACTCTCATTATAATTCACAATTTTATACACCCCATCCAAATATTTTCCAAGTAATTGACGTTCTTAAAGATTTCCAAGTTCAAACTATGCTGAAAATATCATCAATTTCAAATAATAAAATTAATATACAAAGAAATGATACACTTCAAAAACACAACATACTACACACACGATGGACACAATATAAAAATGGTCAGATATCTCAATTGACGTACTTGAAGATCATTGGACAAATGTTTCAAGCAGCTCGAATTTAACATAATATAATATAAAATTATATATTTATATTTTTATGCTTACTTCTAAAACAAAGTAACCACTCATATTATTATACATAAATATATTTAAAAAATCAATAATAGTAATAAAAATAAGAAGCAGCATTTTTAACCATGCCAAAGACAGTCCTAAGCCTGTTAAAAATAAAATGGGAAGGAAAATGCTGGTCCAAACGAGTTGTATAAAACTAATATTTTTTAGTCCAAATGGGTCTTCAAAATTGGTCCAAACGAGTTGTGTTTTAGGAAAATTGGTCCAAACGGGTCCTGCCCCTTTCTTATACCTAAGCAATATACAGAAATAATAATAATAATAATAATAATAATAATACGTTAACAGATCATCGTTGTTCGATGTTCATGGTCGCATTGAGAAAGTATATAGACGCTTACTGTGTAAACGCTTATGTAAATTATGAGTATAATGTAACCGAGACAGGTACACGAACTTTGTCGATTAAATTTAAATGAAAACAACCCTTGTTTGGACCGAACATGTGTTACGTTCCCTGCAGTGTCACAGAAGAAAAACAAATGTTACGCCGCCGACCACCAAGGATAGGCATTTTCAAAAATTCAAATTTCGAAATGTTATAACCGTTAAGCGAGTGATTAATGCTACAAAGGAGTTTGGATAAATCAAGTGAAATTCTTTGTGTTCATACTTACAACACTGAAATGGATAAGTTAAGAATGAAAAACATATGTGTGTATATAACGAAATAGAAACATGACGGACAGTCAGATTACGTGGTTTTCAAAAAAAAAAAAAAAAAAAACATATTATTTATTTACAATGTACAAGTAATATGCATTTTGTGTGTGTATGTTTGCCTAAATATTGAATTAAGTTCACATAAAAATAAGTCCAATCACGACAATCGAAGTGTGTATTATTATATTTTTTTTTTTTTTTTTTAATATAGGAGTTTATTTTATTTTATATTAATTGACACCCCGATTGATTTATCATATCATCGATTTCGATGATTTATTGTTGGACACCGGTTATACATATACGCGTAACTTATTTACTTTAATCTTTAGCCATAAGATTATAATATAGTAGACTTCAAATCCGTCACACAGATCCTCAGTCCGCTTGACGTCTTTAGAATGTCAACGATATTATAATCAAAAAAAGTTGCGATTCACAATTTCTCAAACGTTTTCATAGTTTCCTCATCACTTCAAACGTGAATTTAGTTTGAAAAAAATAATACTGTAGGGATCTTTACTGTAAGTCACGGCCTTTTTGGGGATAAAACTTGCTGAGCGGCGGTGGAATAATATTACACGTATCGCTTTTACTTGGCTTTTTCGTTTGCATTTTAAAATGAAACTCGATATTTGATTCTGCAGTCAAAACGAAAAGAAGAAAACGCTGTACAGTAATCGAATGCTATATAATTTGAATGAATGTAAAATTGCATAAAAGTGTGTAGTGCATTTCATGAGCACCCGGTACAATACGTTTGAACGTAGTGTCTGGACAAACTTTGACATTTTGTATGTTCCGGCGGCGTCCAGACGTATCGCGATCGTGACCACTGGTACCGGAACTTTCGACGACCACTGCAGTACCTAATAATACTATCGGGAGCTCATCAGAACGCTGGTCCAAAAATCGTCGACTACATTTGCGAAATCAGACGCACGTTTGACGATAGGTGTTGGACAGGAGCGCACGATAATAGTGTTCTGCAAAGTCTGGTCCAAACCGAACCGGACCGGAACCATCGTCCAGTCTTTTCGGTCTTGGTGTATTATAATCTAAAATGGTTTCGTTCGATTCGCTCCTCCTTCGATTTCAGTTCGACATTTTTTTTAATGACAGAACCAGAGATAAAGATAAACCGGATTAAGGGTGACACGGTCCGTAGTGGTCGTAGGTACAATAGTACACCGACCATTACGTATCGCGTTCACTCTCTTGTCCAGCCACGCCAAAGGCCGCGACAGTGACGACGATAACCTCCCACCTACCGCCTCGATAGGCGCTGAGGTGGAGCAGGGAAGCCGCCGGCAACACACGGTGGATACGCACCGCGGACGGGCTCGCGCTCTGCCATCAACCATCACCGTGACAAGGTAGAGTCCACGAGTCCGCACGGTACGCCCAATTAAAGCCCGCACCAAAAATTATATATTCTGTTTTTTTTGCATTGCGAATATAACGTTCCGTCCACGGTACTTGTGTTTTTTTTTGTTTTGTTGTTCCTTTAGTTCATACGGAAGTGTTATCCGAAACAGTCGCGATTCGCGTGGCGTATTGTGCCCGCGAACCAAAACTTGACCGACATCAACTACCGAGGCAGTGAGTGCCGCGTCAAAATTGGCTCCCCGGAACGAATCACCCGGTTTGAGGAAGATTGGTAAGTTCGCTTTTGAATATACCTCGGCGAGTATTTTTACAGGAAATATATTTCACGTGGTGTATTTCATTTTTGGTCGTCGTTACGTAATACCATTGATTATAGAATAGATAGATAGCCAACGCAATGTTAATATTTGGCGACTACTCGTAGGATGCAACCGCTATGGAGCGCTGGCGTCGCTGGGATGCAAGGAGGTGGTACCTCTCTCATAGGTAGATGAACGACGAACGCGGTGGGAGTTGGGATGCAAGGTGGTGGTACCTCTATCGTAGGTAGATGAACGACGTAAGCGGTGGGTGCTGGGATTCAAGGTGGTGGTACCTCTATCATAGGTAGATGAACGACGTACGCGGTGGGTGCTGGAATTCAAGGTGGTGGTACCTCTATCATAGATAGTCATGAAGTACGGGAAGGCAATCACGCGGTCGGCGAAAAATAATTTATATAGAATTCTTTTTCATGTAAAATGAAAAATTAAAGTACCATTATATTTATTCCCATTATAATCGATAAAATTAGCGATTATCATTTTATTATCATTATTTCGTCTATATTTTACCGTTTACTCTGTGAACATACGAATTACGATTAGATTAGTCTTAAGTATTCTTCTCTGCAGTTGTCACTTGTCAATGAAAAAGGTTCTTGCTTGTTTTATATTCTAAGTATTTTGCCTTATTGTTATTTGTTACTTCCTTTATTTTTTACTACTTTTACGTCTTGTGAGTAATTTTAAAAATGTCTGGTAACAAATGCCAATTTTTAAATTGTGGAAAGTCGAAGAAAACATTTCCAAACTTGAGTTTTTTCCGTTTTCCCAATGATGAAAGAAGATAAATTTGGATAATTAATTCGGGTAAATAAATGTTTTAAATTTATAAAAAGAGCTCAGGTGTTATTTTTTCGGTTTATTAGATTTGTCACCAAGTTAGCCATAAATCCCTTTTATTAAGTGGTACGTTTTTTGTAAAATATTTCGGATAGCAACTTATTTTGTAATTTGTATATTATTTATCAAACACATATAAACTGCTTTTTTGTTTTGGAGTTTTGGTGTAGGTAACTATAATGAACAATTTAGGTAAATCTATATAAAAAAACTATATCTCTAAGTTCATATTAAGTACTAATTAATTATAAAAAACAAATAATATCTATTTAAAATTTGTTTTAAATATTTTTATAAAAGTATTTTTATAATGCTTTAATACATAACCAAAAAATTATTATTTATTACACTGGAGTAATAATAGTTAGATACTTTATTTTTTTTTCTTGCTTAATTATCAAAACATTGTATAGTTAGTATGGTCATTACACCAATAAATTTCCATAATATGTATGATTATTTTCAAACAATTATTATATTTGGTTTATCTCTACAGGAAACTCAAGTTTGTTCTCAATTGAACAGGAAAAACTTCACAATAGGTACATTTGTCAATAGCATTTCCCCCCCGAGAGCTTTACAAATATATTTAATAAAATCCATTTAATAAGCACTGCTATTCCATATAAATATAAATCTGAGCAAAAACAACAACCATCTACAATATTAGGTTTTAATCAAAATGATGCATCTGAACAAGAATGTCTTACAATTTCAACTCCAGTAAATACTTATACACACACAAAATCAGACATGGTAGAGTTAGTTTTTTCTAGCCCCTCTTCATCATTATCTACTCCTAATAAAACTAAAATTACAGACAAATGCTAGACTCAAATTTAAAAAGGAAATGTGATTTGATAGAAAAAGATATTCCTAGAAAATTAATTTTAAAACAAAACAATTAAACTATTCATAATAAAATCACACATATTTCAAAATTAAAAAAAAGGTAGATGTTTTAATCGCTATAATAATAATTTTAAAAATTCAATAAATTCACATAAATTTTCATCAATTAACTCCAAAGCAATTGTGACTATGCAATTAAAAGATAGATAACATTAAATGAAAAAAATTTAGCTTTAAATTTATATTATAAATCACCCAGTGCTTATAAATTTTTACATTCCCAAAAAGTAAATTTACCAGGACTTTCAACAATTCGTCATTGGATAGGTCAATCAAAATTCTTACCTGCAGGTTTTAATCAAATATTTTTCAGTCATCTTAAAAAAAAATTTGAATCAACTGATTATAAAGAAAAAGTATGCACTGTTTGTTTCGATGAGATGTATATAAAAAAATTTATAGATTATTCCAAAGAATTTGATTAAAATTTGATTGAATATAATCTCATTTGATGATATAAAAAAAACTTATGAGTTAGACATAAAAAATCATAAAAGTAGGTCTCTCATTAAAATAACAGATGCTCATATTTATCCAAATTCTTTTCAAAAAATGCGTGTTAAATTAGCTACACAATTGCTAAGCAATTCAATGTCAGCAACAATCCGAACTTGCATACAAACAGGACAACTTCTATGTAGCACTGCTTCAAACACTGCAGATTTTATTGAGTTCATTAATAATTTATTTGATTGTTTAAATAGCCGGTCTTTATATAGGCATAATCCATATCTCTGTGCATTAACTGATTCAGGTACTGTAAAACAGTTCTTATTAGAAGCTTTGCAATACTTCACAGATTTACATAAGGTAAAAAAAGGAAAATTAACACAACCACCCTGTTTTAAAGGTTTTAAGCAGACCATTAATGGTGTATTGCAATTTTTCGAAGAAGAAAAATCTAGTAATATTTAATATAGTATTTTTAATGACCAACCGTTTGAATCAGGATGTATTAGAAAATCTTTTTAGTATTTTTCGACAAAAGGGTGGTTATAACAAAAATCCAACAGCCAGAACGATTAGGACTTCGATAAGAAGTAATTGTATTTTTTCTTTATGCACATCTACTAGAACAAATTGTGAGGCAACCTTAGAAGATGATAATCCTATAGTAATTGACCCAATAAGACCTCAATATCAAGTAAATTCAAATGATTCATCATTAAATTCTGATTCTGACACAGAGTGTATTTCTAATTTATCCCTTTTTGCTTCTAAATCATCTGATGAGGACTCTATTAAAAATGTAAATATTGATAATGATGTTACTTTAGAGGACTGTTCAGTTGCATACTTTGCTGAATATTTGGGTCATAAATGTATAAAAAAATTTAACTGTAACTTTTGTCAACATGAACTGTTTACAAATACAAATTTATGTGATAAAAAACAATTACTTCTTCTGAATAAAAACTACACTCCAATAAATGATGCAAGTGGGCTTAAAGCGCCATCAAATAATTTTAATAATGTTATAAATAAAATTTTAAATGTTTTTGAAAATAATTATAAAAACTATTTTCTTAAAAAGAAAATTAAACAACAATTAACTGAACTTGTAAAAAATAATAATACAATTAAAAAATGGTTAAATGAATCAATGACAAACTGTTTAGAGCATAAGTTGTATATAATTGAACACCTTTTAATATGCAAAATATTTAATAAAACAAAAATGTTTTCATCCACATCAAAATTAGCAAAACTTTCAAAACTAAAAGTCTTAAACCATATTTAAATAATAACAATTTTATATTTATGTATTCATTATTTTTTTGTTCTGACATTGTACCTATGAGTTGATTTAATCTGTTTTTCAATCGATCCATATATTTGCTGATACACTGAGTATAGAACTTGCAGAGCCTGCTGATCATGGTGTTACATGTGCCTGGGAAGTCAAACTTTTCTTTCTTTTACAAGTTTACCTGTATTGTTTTATTTTTGTAGGTTGCTAACTTTTTGCAACCATATCTTTGTGTTTATACTGTTGTTACTATAAAATTGTGATATGCAATATTGTGTAAATAAATGACATATAACTGACAATTAAGTTTACCATATTACCATTGTATTTTATTATATTTATGTATAAATGATATTTTTATTGTTTTATTTTACTTACTTAATAATTTCATATTCAGGTAGTGTGGGTTGAATTTTAATTATTAATTTATATTTTATTTACTTTAAACTTGTTTTATACTTCTGTCATTTCTTGATATTATAATTACTACATAATATTCAAGGTGTATGAATAGTTGTGTTTTTTGATTTACTTATTTATTTGGGTAATTACATTTTTGTGTTTTCTATTCATTTAATGTATCAATATGCATAAAATAAATATACATGATTCATAATCGTATCTAAATAGGTAAGTGATATATTGACCAATGTTTTTTTTAAGGGGCCACCAATTAGTAGTTGCACCCCGGCCTCCTGATACCTAGATCCCACACTGACTATAATACAAAATTATAACTTATAATTATTTTGGTACTTGTAAAATATATTACTATTTTACATGCATTATACCTATTTATAGTTTATATATAGTTAAACATGTTAATACCATCTTAATATTATAATAATATAGGTACTTGACTTATTGTTAAACGATGTTGAAATATATTTTTATTTTTGAAAAATGTCAAATGAAATCAGTTAAAATTTATTAAATTGTCAATAGTGGGTCGTTATTCATATTATATCATATCATTTAAAATATTAAATCATTAGGCACGAGTGCTAGGAATTAAATATCAATAAAATGTATATAAATAACTCTGACCGCAATGCAATACTGAGTTATCAGCACCCCGTGGCCCGCCCCGCCCAGTGCGGCAGCACTCGACGCTCGTTCTGTATTTATCTATACAGATTGTAAAATAATTATTTTTTGTATTATACAACGCATTCTATCGGCAGCTAGAACAAACAAAATTTTAGTAGCCTAATATCTCTATACCATGGACTATCTATATATTCTATAATCAATGGTAATACCTAGTCAGTCGGACTATTAGGGAAAACCGCGCGTCCAAAAATAACAGCGATACGGCAGGTCTGTAGCTCTAATCGAACTAACACCGCCCACCACTCTTCCTTTCACCTGCGACCCCCGCGATAATAGAACACCACGCCGACCGTGACCGTGAAATCGTACTCGTGCAGTCGTGCCGATCACCACCGTCGTCGTTGCCGCACCGGGTATTCGTAATCAGCGATTATCATACCGCGCGGTCGTTCAAATATCAAACCCGTAACACACACGAAACGTTATCTGGGTAAGCGGGTCATACGAAAAAAAAAACAACACACACAGCTGTTAACGTAAACAAACCGAATTTACGTATTTCGCGTCTTTTATTCCGCTATCACGCATACACACGTACACTCGACAACGGAGATACACCACATAGTTAGAAACAAGTGTAATTTTAATAATTATTACGGTTTGCACTATGTCGGTGAAACAAATCTCGAAATTGACGTTGTCCGAGCTACGTCAGGTGTGCGCGGTACAGGGAATATCGACGAACGGATCAAAGCCTGATCTCGAAGGACGTTTAGCGGAACATTTACGCGCAGCCGGTGTCGATCCTTCGTACGTTGAAGTGGCGCCTGTTACGCTTACACAACCGGAGGAAGGGGTTACCGACTTGAACAAGACTTTGCCGCGCGACACCGCGGGACGAGTGACCGACGTTTTACTCGGTCAGCCTCCCGTTGGAGCTCAGACGGAACACAACCTTTTTCAGTCGACAAGTAACCCACTCGACACCTCAAATCCGACATACAGCGTTGACGTTTTTAAAGCCACCACGGCTCAACTCGGTTCGTTACGACAGTCAATCGGACACTCGACCGACAAACCGTCGATCGAGGAACGACTGTCGGCGTTGGAAGTGAATATGATGCGTTTCTTTGAGGAACAGCGTCGATTCATGTCGGGAGTACGCCGGGATGAGCCCGACGTATCCGCTCCTCGCCACGAACGACCGAGACCACGTTCACCGTCGCCAGCACGCGAGCAGGTTCGAACGCACGAACGTCACGCGACACAACCGACCATCGACATTGGCGCGAACCGCGCTCACGCCGCACTAAATCTACCGCAACACACGCGTGATTTAACAGGCGATCGATCGGTCCCAAATGATAGTGCGTCCCACTATCAACCATATGCGTCGCGCTTAGAGGAGCATTCCGTATTAATTCCGTACGAAGACTTGCACGCAGCAAGGGCCTCCCTACCCGAGTTTACCGGAACGAGGGTGGAGGACCCCGTTCGGTTCCTCACGAATACGGAATCAGTCCTACAGCAAGCGCGCATACACATTTCCGGTTGGTGTAGGGCGGTCGAGCCGCAATTAAAGGGTACAGCTGCGACTTGGTGGAAGTCCATCAAAGTCCTGGACCTATCCTGGGACGAGTTTCGAGTCGAATTTTTACAAAATTTCGACAACGACGAAATCCGTCTACGATTGCGCGCCGATATACTGTCCATACCGCAAAATTCGTCGCAAACGCTTACGGAATTTATTTTGCAAAAATATCAGCTCGCGCGCCGCGTTAATACGGGACTATCCGAGTCCGAGTTAATCCACATTATCACCGGTTTAACACGCGAGTCATTCCGTACGCACATTCGTCTACACCGCCCGTCTACGTTCAGCGAATTGCGTAGTATCGCGAGTATACTAGACCCCGGTACGAATGCACCCACCCCACCTCCTACACGGGAGTTTACCCCACACGGTAAAAAGGGGGTGGTTAGGCTACACAAGGGCCCTCCGGTACAAAAACCGAGTGCGAATTTTCCTCAAAGAAAACCGCCGGGGCCGTGTAAGTTCTGCGGCGAATTACACTGGCATAGCGAGTGCCAGCACAACCCGACCACGTCGGGAAACGGCGGGGGAGCCGGAAGGGTTTAGTCCACCCTTACGACTCCAACACAAACCCCCCATCATCATCATGTAGTCTCGGTATTACGGGCGGGAAAAGTTTTTCGGGAAGCAACACAGGTTCCACAATTTTTTCCGCCACGTCCGCGAACACCACGTTCAAAGCGGACAACACAACACCTAACGGCGCCCATTCTCAGACCCCCAACCGACACCACCCCATCACCACGGACGCATACCACCCCATTGGTGGTATGCCACGTACACATCACTCGGCTGTAGGGGCAGCCATAGGATACGGTACAAAGGCAACAGAGAAAGGGGCGTTTACCACCACGGGTAACGGAGGCGCGATACACATCACGTCGCACACCCCCGCGTTAGGTCAGTCTGCGAAAATAGGTAGTCGGGCGAGCACAGAGGCAATCGTCACGGATGTTTTGGTTCCGACGGGTAACACCGTACACCATACATCTGTCTGCGCGGTTCAGAACCACTTGTCCCGCTCTCTGCCACTACCTACGTCTAGTAACGATAATCGAACACGCCCGGACGAAATTCCAACCCCCGCGGTTGAGCTCGAATTTCCCTCAGGCTTCGTAACAGCGTTATTAGATTCGCAGGCACAAAAATCGTATGTAAATCCGACTATAGCCCGTAAATTCGGCAAACAATTAAACGGACTACCATCAACGGTTCGATTGGCGGACGGCCACACCACATCAACCAATGGCACCGTTTTATTCGAACCTAGGATCGGGGCTTTAAAAATTTCATTTGAAGCTATCATCCTAGACAAATTGTATTGCGACGTGTTACTAGGACACGACTTTCTCGTGAATAACGAAGTCTCTTGGGACTACGCCGCAACTACAATTCACATGGGTTCACAGATTAGGACTTCAACATGCTGGAAGGGTCAACCACAACCACCCAGTTCAAGTCCCGATTTATGTTCATTAGAAATTGGGGGCGACAAACAAACTCGCGCGAGACTTACCGCAGTATTGAATAAATATCCGGAAGTATTCAGCGATAAGGTAGGCCGCACCAAACTAATCGAACATGAAATTCTGTTAAAGAGCTCCACACCCATCGCGCTCAAACCATACCCGTACCCGTTACAAAAACAAATTGTAATCGACGATATGGTGCGCGATATGGAAATGCAGGGACTCGTCGAACCGAGCACCTCCCCGTGGGCCGCCCCAGTAGTTTTGACAAAAAAGAAGGATGGTACCTCCCGACTTTGCGTCGACTACAGACGGCTTAACGACGTTACCGAATCCGACGCATACCCTATGCCCGATCTGAATCACATGATTCGATTGATGAGGGGTGCGAAAATTTTCAGCGTTCTTGACCTTAAGTCTGGTTACTGGCAAAAGCCACTTAATAGCGAGGCGCGAAAATATACGGCTTTCCGGACGCGTAGAGGTCTTTTTCAGTTCAGAGTTCTCCCATTCGGTCTCAAAAACAGTCCCATGACTTTCGTAAGACTCATGAACGAAGTATTGAGAGGGTTTTTGGATGTGTTCGTGCAGGTCTACTTAGACGACATCGTGATTTTTTCAAATAGCGACAACGACCATCTCACCCACTTAGACAAAGTTCTTGAACGTCTAAAAAGGTTCGGACTGACGTGTCACACTAAAAAGTGTAGAGTAGGTACTTCCGAAATTTCCTTTTTAGGACACATTTTAGACGCGAATGGCATTGACAAACAACCGGAGAAATTAGACTGCATCAAAAATTTCCCGGTTCCAAAAAAGGTAAAAGACGTTCGTAAATTCTTGGGGGTTTGCAACTGGTACAGTCAGTTTGTTGTCAACTACGCTGACATCATCGCCCCACTAACGAATTTACTACAACAAGGTAATAGGTGGAAATGGACAGGTACGGAACAACGTGCTTTTGATAAAATCAAAACTGCACTATACACGTCACCAAAACTATCTCCACCAGATTTTAGCGCGCCGTTTTGTCTTCAAACTGACGCGAGCGAGATTGGCGTGGGAGCAATCCTATTCCAAAGGGGTGACAGCCCGGCGGACAAACGCATAGTCTCGTACGCGAGCAAAAAGTTTAGCGACACTCAAAAACGGTACTCAGCGGTCGAACGCGAGTGTTTGGCTATAATCTGGGCGACGGATAAGTTTCGTCCATACCTAGAATCCCGACGTTTCGAACTCTTTACCGACAACTCAGCGTTAACGTGGTTACATAGGACGAAGGATAAAAATTCCAAGTTAACACGATGGTCACTACAACTATCGAACCTGGATTTTACCACCACACATGTCCCGGGTAAGCTCAACGAGGCACCCGACTTGTTATCGCGTGATCCTACCCCTGGCGAACCAGTAAACGAGGACGTCCTCGAGGAAAAGCTGGTGGGTGTTCCCATGACACCTTACACCACCGATCGGCCCAAAACCGATAACCTTTTCTCTACTTTCGCTCACCACGATAACGACACACCACCATCAGTCACGACATTCGCGACGTGGCAATCCGAAGACCCATCAACAAACGCAGTCATCCAAAACATTACTTCGGATATACCCGCGCGAAACACTAGAAGTTCTAACACGGGAACTGACTCATATGTCTTTTCCAACGGACTTCTACGTGTAAATGTCGGCGACAAGCAACTCGTCGTGATACCAAAGTCCAAAACACAACAAATCATTTGGAGGTATCATGACCACGTTTTAGCCAACCACCCCGGTTGGAAAGAAACGTATCGGGCGGTTCGTCAACGGTTTTATTGGAAAGGTCAGAAAAACGACGTACGTCAATACGTTGGCGCGTGTCATGTGTGCGCGTGTACTAAGCCACTCAACGCGCGCTCTGACGATAACTACCAGAACACCCCGACAACCCTGGGAAGTTATTAGTATAGACCTCATGGGCCCCTACCCTCGTACAAGTAGGGGAAAATCGTATATACTAGTAGCGACCGACTGTTTTAGCAGGTGGACCGAAGCCTACCCACTAGGTACCGCCACCACTAAAACGATAACCGAAACACTAGAACGCGAGTTTTTTTCACGTTTCGGTTACCCACGCGTGTGTCTCAGCGACAACGGACCCCAATTTGTCTCAAACGAAATGGTTAACGTATTGGACAAATGGGGAGCGATCGGTTGGACAACTCCGGTATACCACCCGAGGGCCAATCCGGTTGAGCGCCGTAACCAAGAGCTAAAAAAAGGTTTGCGCACACAACTCGTGGAAGGCAAACACAGCTCATGGGACACAAAACTGGCTCCCATTCTTTTCTCGATTAGGAATAGGCGTAATGAGGTGACTGGGTATACCCCTGCGGTCCTTGTTCTTGGCAGGGAATGCAAAAGACCCGGGGACTGGGCCATCGCACATTCTACGCACGTTCACATCGAAAATTTGAATGGTGAACGGCCAGCGCGTGAACAGCGTGTTTTAGGAATCAAGCAGACGGCAGGTGGGCACAAAAACTCGAAGTTTAGTGAGGACGATGTAGTTTACTACAAGTCACACCACCTGTCAAAAGCACATGAAGGTTTTCACGCCGGTTTCGCACCTAAATGGTGGGGACCGGTCCGCTTGGCAAAAAAGGTTGGAAAGGGTGTATTCCTAACAGACCAACACCCACCACGGAAAATCCATGTGTCATGCCTAAAACGCGCACATGACAACTACAGGAGGCCATAGGTACACCATTCAAATCTAACATGTACTAATCCTAAGTTGTTACAGAAATATGGCCGACAAGAAAACGTCAGACGCACCAGCACAACCACTCACCCTCCAGCAAATCGCGGCAATGCTGGAGCAGGCGTCACAGGCCGTACGCACCAGCGGCGGCCAACAACCATCGGTGGAGGAGGTACGGGTGATGCCGGAGGCGATGCTGCGTCGGGACCCGGTTCTGGAGGCGGCGTTCCAACGAGGCTGGGACGCGTGCGCAGCAGCCATTCAGTGCACCCTCCAGACACCCGGGCACCAAAACAAAAGGAAGAGGCCTGCAACAACATCCGGGACGAAGCCATCGCCGCCGACGACTTCCGTCCCGAAACCTCCACCGGCCAGGGGGGACCCACCTGCTCCGCGATCGACACCGGCAAAGAGGGGCACCACGAGGCCGATACCGGTGGCAAAAACCACCGGCCGGCCTACCCCCACACTTCCGGTGAAGATTCCACCAACTCCCTCCGGCTGGTCAGTGGCCGAGCGGAACCGCGCGCTCCGGTTCACTCCGGGCACGCCGTACCGCCCGACCAACACCACGGCCGTCCCACCGCCATCGACGGTGAAGGCGGTCGTGGAGACCACAAAGGGGGAGTTGACGAGGAAGCAAATAAAAAATAAGGAGAGGTTCCGGGAGATGGTGGCGAAGAAGAAGCAGAGGAAGGCCAGCCAACAACATCGGCTGGAGAAGCCCTCAACCCTGGCACCACCCACCATTCCCACCACGACACCAACCACCACCGGGACACTACCGGAGGTGATGGAGGTCGACCCGCCGAGCCCTGGAGCTGCCACTCCAGTAAGCTCAAACGAGTCGGCCGCGGTGGAGGATCTGAGTAGAGATGTCGAAGACATCTACCTCGGGTCCACACTCCCACCACTTCCGGAGTTACCGGACGAGGAAGGTGACGAGGACCCTCCCTTCTTCGAGGAAACCCCGCCCTCATCGCCACGACAGTAGGCACCAGGTCGTCCACCGTGGGTCGCACACTTTGTGTGGCCTAGCGGGGGAGTATGACACGGTCCGTAGTGGTCGTAGGTACAATAGTACACCGACCATTACGTATCGCGTTCACTCTCTTGTCCAGCCACGCCAAAGGCCGCGACAGTGACGACGATAACCTCCCACCTACCGCCTCGATAGGCGCTGAGGTGGAGCAGGGAAGCCGCCGGCAACACACGGTGGATACGCACCGCGGACGGGCTCGCGCTCTGCCATCAACCATCACCGTGACAAGGTAGAGTCCACGAGTCCGCACGGTACGCCCAATTAAAGCCCGCACCAAAAATTATATATTCTGTTTTTTTTGCATTGCGAATATAACGTTCCGTCCACGGTACTTGTGTTTTTTTTTGTTTTGTTGTTCCTTTAGTTCATACGGAAGTGTTATCCGAAACAGTCGCGATTCGCGTGGCGTATTGTGCCCGCGAACCAAAACTTGACCGACATCAACTACCGAGGCAGTGAGTGCCGCGTCAAGGGCCAGAGTCGCCCTGGAGCAATATATAACAATTTATAGGAAATTTCTTATCGACAACCCGTTAAATACTCAAAGCAGTATAATATGTATTTCATGTAATATTATATGAATAATACTGTAACAATAAAATTAAAATTAAAATACATTCGGTACCTTATATTATTACTTAAATAACTACTACTAGTTTAAAACCTTAAATTTTTTATATTTTATTCATACATATACAATAGGCACAGGTACCTATGTATATTTCAACAGAAATAAGACGATAAAAAGCGTAGTCAACGACGCGGCACAGTGAATCGATTGGACAAAACTACACAAGTCATTTATTTCTAACAGAATTTTACAGAATCGTATGTAAACTGTGAATCTAGAGACTGTCTGTAATTAATACCACTATATTCATGGTTATACTATGCCGCCAGTCCATCCAAATAACATGGTAGATACACTATTCAGTGCTATAGCTTGTAATTTTATATTTGAAAAATGTGAAAATATATTATTATAATGAAATTAATGAAATTATGTAATTTTTCAATAGCCAACCTTGTATTGCTCGACTTGAGCATATATACATTTGAATAATTAAACATACACACGGTATTTAGTATCTTTATAACAAAAGTTATATGCCACCCCCAAAAATTTGCCGCCCTGGAGCCTATGTTAATCCGGCTCTGGACAGATTCGCGGTCTGGTTGCTTTATTTTAACACGTAATACAATATAATATTATGTAGAATTATATGATTAACACGTGCGATTCGTCAACAAACATTGTAATTTTTCACGAAACGTTGTGGTGGTGCGGAAGAGACGAGGGTATTCTAAATGTGTTTATATAATAGAAAGATATGTAATTACTTCAACTAAATATTTAAGATCATTTTTTTACGATCAGTCCAGCTCGGTATTATTCTTATATTTTTGTTTAATCAGTAGAGTATTGGTTTTTTTTTTAATACAATAAAAATGAAACGGTCCAGTATAGCTAGTCTGATTTTATTATTATTTTTTTTTTTATCGGTCTGGTCCAGTCTTGGAGTTGGTAAAAAAGGTATCAGTCCGGTCCGGTCTAAAGAAAAAACGGTCTGCGCAGAGCTCTAGCGCACGACGAAACGCCCCCCGTGTACCGGAGAAAACGTTAGGTACTTACATTTTTTCGTTTGATTTTCGTACTTTCACAATAATAGGTTAACACGTTTCTCGAGGCTGCATTTTTTTTATCCCATAGAGTTATTTTACACTTTAAGTCAGCGGTTCTCAACCTTTTTATATTCGCGTACCACTTACACAGTTTGAAAATCTTTTCGTACCACCTGACTTTGTTTTTTTTTTTTTGCTCATTAATATGGTAAACGTTTATTTTATTTGTATAGAATTTTATTTTATTATGAACTACATGCAAAATTATGGCGATATAAGTATTGAATGCACTAAAGAAATTAAATTAAATTTGTAGGTACAATTATTGTCGATATTATTATGGTTTACTTCATAATTCAGTGAAACGATTGGTGTTGTTTTGAACGGACGATGACGTCAATATTGGGCTCTATATCGGTAACTCAAAGTCTTAAATCACGTTTAATACGTTTAATTTATTTCTATATTTATTTTTTGTGTACAATAAGTGGGAAAATGTATTTTAGAAACCGTAGAGCATGTGGATGATGATTCATGGCAATTTTTTTTTTTTTATAAAAGGAGATTTTCTTCGGGTATCACTTATGAACTTTCCACGTGCCACAGGTTGAGAACCGATGCTTTAGGTACCGGCTGAATTTCACAAAGTAACCGGCCGTAACGACGTTGTCTCGATGTTAGTCGTTTGCGGCCGTTGATTCGGTCGATTCGCACAATAACTCGTAGTTATTCGTTGCCGTAAATCCATAAACGTGAAGTGAAAAAAAAAATAACGAAAACTGCGGTCTTTTCCCCGCGGGAACTCGTTTACCGCGTGTTTTTTCGTCCGTCGTCATCGAATTCGCTCCGTCGCACAGTGGGGCAAAGAGCTATCAAAGTTGGCATTAAATCATAGAAACAAAATATGAAATGCGAAACTGGATCTTTGTATTTAATATTGTTTATTAGACATAATGTAATAAGTTATTTACATATTAACATAATATATTTAGTTTTTTGGAGACATTTTTGAAGAAATATTGTACTGATGTCGAGATAGCTTAGCATCTATTAGAACTGCTAGAGCATCTTCACCCGATAGTTTTTTAGGTGTTTGTGATTCTTTATAATATGCTTTTAAATATTTACTTGCGAGTGTAGGAGTTGTTGTAACTATTTCCCGAAGCAACTTCGCTGCTTGAACTTGTCCGGATGATCTTAAGCTCATCTGTGTTGCATGTGTTGCATGTGACTTAAAACACCAACAGGCGTATTATTTCTCAGTTCTTCATTTTTTTTCCGCTTATTTCGCTCACTACTTAAATCAAATGAAACTCTTGGACGACCACGATTATTTTGTGTAGGCAAACAATAAAATATAATAGATACATTCAACCAGTTTTTATTATCATTAATAAATCGTTTTTGCAATCTATGTGCTTTTTCCCAGCGAGAATTATATTCAGACTTGAAATAGGACGACGTTTTATTCAAATGATTCTGCTCAGAATTTTTTAATCGTTTTATAATTTCTTTTTTCATAAAATTAAATTGTTCATCAATTGTTAGACATTCAGAACTTTTCATTATATTGTATAATTCCTGACGGGACATTAAAACATTGTTCGAACTCATTCCTATACAAAAAGTTATTTATTCATTATTACGTATGTTTTTGTGAATACAATATTTTATAACCAGTTATATTTTGACCTTCAAACAATAAGTCGTGTTACACTAAACCGATCAGAAAAAAATATATATATAATTAGTAAAATAGGTAATTGTTTTTTCTTATGAAATTAGTATGCGTTCTTCTTCTTCTTCTTCTTCGGCTTTTTACAGGCCTTTTAGGCCCATTGCCGCAACAACATATTGTCTCCATTCTTCTCTATTTTGTGCCGTTTCTTCAGCATTCCTTACTCCCAGCATCTTTAGGTCTTCTTTTATTCTATCTGCCCATCTCTGTCTAGGCCGTCCTCTGGGCCTCTTTGCGTTTGGTTTCCATGTAGTTATTTGTCCGATTAGTCCTTTTGATCTCCATACATGTCCAGCCCAGCCTATTCGTGCGCTTTTCAAGATCCCAGTAATATTGGGTTCGTTATATAATTCCTCTAAATTTTTATTGCTACGTATTTCATATTCTCCTTCATTGTTTTTCTTTGGGCCAAATATCTTTCTCAATATCTTTCTCTCAAATACTTCTAACTTTTTTTCATCTGACTTTGTCGTCGCCCAAGTACTACTTGCATACAGAGCTATTGGTCTGACTAGAACTTTATATAATGTTACTTTGGATTTCCTTGATAGTAGTTTTGATTTGAACAATGGTAATAGTCCATAGTAGCATCTGTTTGCTGCGATTAGTCGTCTTTTCACTTCTTCGTGGCTATTAGCATCTTCATTAATATCTGCACCTAAGTATTTAAAATGTCTCACCCTTTCAAATGTGTATTCATTGATTTTCAAGGAATCCGATCTGTGGTTTTGTCTAGATATTATCATGTATTTTGTCTTTGTCTCATTAATTTTTAGGCCAATTTTATTCCCCTCCTTCAGCAATATATCTGTTGTGTTTTTTAGGTCGTCAACTGTTTCGGCTAATAGTACTATATCATCCGCGTAAGCGACTGCTGTTAGATGTTGATTGTCTTTTATTTCTATGCCCTTAGCTTGGGATATAACTGTCCTCATGACTGACTCTAAGGCGATGTTGAACGTTATCACTTTCAAAAGCTATTTACACCAAATGGGGCAAATATGTGCAACATTTTTTTTATCGAGGTGATAAAATACTCTAGTAGCTATTATATTTTGCAATTATTAAAGCTTGGACAAACTTGGAAGTTAGTTAGAAAACTATATATCTTTATTATGAAATTACGAATATATATAAATTCAAAATAACACACTAATACTAACAAAAAAAAATAAAAAAAAAATTTAAATAATGTGTGACAAAACTGACCTTTAGTTAGTAGTTCCATGAAAATTTGAAGGTAGTACACTTAAAAATCGCAAAGTTATAACAAAAACAATAACAACTTTTTAATTCAGTTATATTATAATGTGTGGTGGACTAATGTTACGACTGCTGTAACTAAATCAATTTAAGCCGGTATCGCAGGAATAAAGCTGATTTCCAATGCACTATGAACTGCTCTATCGATATACATAATAATATGATAAGATAGTTCAATTCAATAAATGCTATTTTTGCCAACTTTGATAGCTCTTTGCCCCACTGTCGGTTACTAACCGACGCGTCGGCCGTAACTATCGTACCTATAGTGAACAATTTGTCTAATATACGAGTACAAAGGAAGGAAAATTACGTCTTATCTGTTTATACGTTTATATAACAATACCTAATATAAATTGGGTGACATTAATCTATCGCACAGATAGACAGATTTGAAATCAGACGATAAATTGTTAAGTGACGCATTTCTTACGATAACACCCGTTTTGTGATAAAAATAATTATTTTACGCCAGTATCGTTTACCAGCGCATTGACAAATATATGTTTCTAAATAGCTAAGAACTTGCTCTATGACATATACTTGTTCTACAAAAAAAAAAAAGCGTAATTTTAAGTGGCACTCTTTCAAAATTAAAAAAGTATTTAAAAACAATTTTTTTTACATTTTTTTATGATTAAAAAAATAATAATAAAAATAAAACTATTTTTGCACTTAAATATAAGCCAAGGGATCTTATAGTTTAAAATGAAAATATTAGTAATCAAAAAAAAAAAAAAAAACGACATGAAAAATTATGCAAGTAAAACTATAAAATTCGATGAAAAAGTGATAGAAATAAAGAAATATTTTATTAAAAATGTTACAGTTCTTTAGAATTCATACTTAGGAAATCGTAACTCTGTATTAACATCCAACAGTGTATGTAAATAATAGTTCAATCAAAAAAAAAAAAAAAAACATTAGAATAGAAATTTAAAATATAGACTTTTGGCCGCGTAAAATGACGTTTCAGACCACTGTGCGTCGATACGATGCGAGTGTTGTGACGCCGTGTGATCACCGTATCAAACCGCACGATTGGAAGTAACGATAGTAATAATAATAATAATAATAATAATAACGATAATAACGTACGAGAGTGCATATTATAGCCACGGATGAATTACATGAATCGTGACCGTTGTCGCGCGGCCGTAAAACAATAATAATATGCATTAGTCTGTTGCATTACGCGTGCACCCGGGTCGCCCCCTGTTTCCCCGACAGGGTACTCGACAACCGCGGAAACCGTTAACGCGCGTGCACGCCGATCGCGCACGCATAGTTACGCGTACGTTACGTCCATAATTATGTTTTTTATCCGCGCACCCGATATAACCACCTGCGCACACTACGCCGCGTGCGCCCGCAATAATAATAATAATAATAATAATAATACTAATATCACACTACTCGTACGGTATACTGTAGTAGTAGTAGTAGTAGTAGTAGTAGTAGTGTAGTAGTAGTGCGCGTGTAGAAATGTAAAAAAAAATTTTAAAAAAGTGTACTCTGCGTGCTCGTGCCGACGGTAAGCGATATAAGAATCGCTAGACGCTGCAGAGCGGGCATATTATAATCTGGTGCTCTCATTGGCCGATCGTAGGTGATAGATGATACCGGTAATTTTTTAATGTATAAATAATAGAATGAGGTTTAATAAAATATGTAAATTCCATGAAAATAAAGTAATACGAATGAATCTCCATAGTTTTTCCAGTAAACAAGAATAACGATCGAAAAACTGAGTAAAAACGGTAAAATCGGTAAAAATCCGCCGTAAACGAGATTTTCACTGTTCAGATTTTAGGTATTTATAGTCATAAATCGAAAATTATTGAAGCTAGAAACTTGAAAATTTTATCCAATATCAAATAATTCATACTTTTTTATATCGGACAACATATTTTTATGAACAATTATAGCACTTTTGACTTAAATATAGAACTTTTAATTTACATTTGGTGTAGTATATGTTGTTTGAAAGTTTTATGTAATATAATTTTAAATATTTGACAAAAAGTTCTGAAAATTTAATATGACCTTACTCATATACCTACCTAATTATCCTAACAAAAATTCAAAAATCGTGACTCAGAATTTTTTTTTATACACACTTTAATAAATGATTATAACTCACCAAAAATTATACAAATAACCGTAAAATACGTAAACAGTGTTTAAATAATAATACATTATATTACACTGAAGCTTTGCTCAGAATCGTTTTATACTAAAGAAATGAGTCATCATTTCTTTAAAACTTAATACATTCATCACCCATATCTTGTCCGAGGACCGAAGGGACGTTGGACGAACTTGTACCACCATCATCTCACTTACCAACTTTTTTTTCGGTCCCCTTCGAGTGCTGTGTATTACCGTCCTGATCGGATATGGCGGACCGACAAGGTCGATGCGTTTTTCAAAGCCGCTTCTCGTCTTTCCGTCCCGTCCAATTCGTTTACGATTCAATAAAATACCGAGTATTGTACACGATTTGACTCTGATAGAGAAAGCGACTTTTTAAGAATGCGATCGCCGACTCCGGCACGCGGTTACCGCCGTCGTTTCAATCGTTCGCGCCAGCCGCGCCAGGAAACGTGTTCGCGAATGGTATTTTTCACTTAGCCGGTCGTGGCGATTAAAACCCCATTACACGCACGTGCACTATAAACAGGACTTGCATTTTGTGTGTCTGTCTGTGTGTGTGTGTGTGTGTGTGTGCGTGAAATATCGAAACATGTATGTACACATTATATCAAGGCCGTAACTGAGGGGGGGTTCCAGGGGTCCGGACCCCCCCCCCCCCCCGAAATTTTTAAAAGTAGAAAAATTTTAGCGGTGAATATATTTTATAAACTATAAATTGTATTAAATAATAATTGTATATTTTTGTTAAATTTTTGTTATCATTATGTGTACGGTATTTGGAGCAAAGTATAGACGCTAATAATGATATTACATATGTACTAAAAGAAGATTTTTTACAATTTATACCAGTATATTCTACAACAGGACAAAATTTGGCAACAGTAATTTTAGAAAATTTAAAAAGGCTCGGTGTTAATAGTCGGTACATGTTAGGACAAGGTTATGACGGCGCAGCATCTATGAGTGGAAATTTCAAAGGCGTACAATCTGTGATACGTGAAAAACACCCTGCCGCCCTGTACGTTCATTGTAGCGCACATTCTTTAAATTTAGCACTAGCACGTTCTTCGAATATTCATTACATTCGTAATTGTATGGGAATAATTAAATCAGTAGGTAATTTCATTAAGGTTTCTGCTAGACGAACTCAGTTGTTAAAAAATAAAATTAAAGAATTTATTCCCGAAAAAAAATGGACTAAATTAATATCTATGTGTGAAACTCGATGGGTCGAAAACCACGATGGAATGATTCGATTTTTAGATATATATAAACCTATTGTCGACACTTTAGATGAACTCCAATTATTTCATGATATTGAAACATCATCAAAAGCACTAAATCTATATCGTAGCATAACAACTAGTGAATTTGTTATTAGTTTAGTGACAGCTAACACACTATTTTCATTAACATTACCTTTATGTAAATCATTACAATCAGTAACATGTGATTTAAGTGAAGCAGTGACATTTGTCGAAACTGTTTTGAATGAAGTTGAAGACATGCGAATCAATATAAACCAAACATTTAAAGAAATATTTGAAAAGGCAACAGATATGTTAAAGTTGATAGACGGAGAGGATCAGATAAAAATGCCAAGACTAGTTGGACGTCAAAAAAATAGAAATAACGTTGATGTTCACTCTACAGAAGAATATTTCCTTATAGCTATTGCTATTCCTTTTTATGACGATTTTATTCAACAACTAAAAGATAGATTTTCAAAAAACAAAACAGTTTTGTCTTCTTTATATTTATTAATACCAAAAATGTGTCATAAAGCTGCAATATCAGCCTCAGATTTTAATTTATATTCTGACTATATAGATATGGATTTATTACAAACAGAAATTAAACTATGGAATAGGAAATGGATCTCACGTTCTCAGGACGATCGTCCCAGTACAGCCGTTGAAGCATTAAACAATTGTAATTCTGATTTGTTTCCGTGTATATACTTTTTATTAAAAGTTTTAGCTGCATTACCAGTTTCAACTGCAACACCCGAGAGAACGTTCTCAACGCTGAAACGGACGAAAACATTTTTGCAAAACGCTATTGGACAAAACCGTTTAAATGGCCTAGCATTATTAAGTGTTCATAGAAATATTAAAGTGGATCCCGAAGACGTCCTGAATAAATTTGCACTTCAAAAAGATAGAGCTATTTTACTAATATAAAATAGTCGACATATTGCATGCTTATAGACTATAAATTAATAATTATTTTGTAAATTTGATATTGAAAAAATTGTATTTTATATTTTATCTTTTTTTTGATTTGTGCTTTGTAATGTGAATAATAGTCAAATAGTCTATATATGTATATAAACAATCAACTATTATGTTTGTGTAAATTGAATATTATAATAATGACCTATGTTTTTAATAATGATAATAATACAATTTTATATTTTTAACGTAAAAATGAAGTGTTTAGTATCTATATTTAAAAAAATGTTGGACCCCCCCCGAAATTTTTTGCCAGTTACGGCCTTGCATTATATTATAGTGATGCACAACGATATCGTTTTTCGATATCGATATCGACACCGAACTAATTGTACGATATCGATGAGACTAATTTATCGAAAGTCCGTCGATATTCGATATCACCACATAAAAGATTCTATTTTCTGTTCGTCAAAAGTTTTAACAAATAATCAATGTCAAAGAACGATGAACACTAACGATAAGTAGTAGCCAATAATGCTATAACAAATAAGGTTCTCATGATAAACATGTATCGCAAAGACCAGAATTGTACAATATTAGTCTCGTTTTTTCCTTTGATGGTCTATGTCGGTTGTCAAGTGTTATTAAGTTGAATTAAAAAATTGTTTTGTTTATAATAAATATTATCAATGGCGTATTATGAAAACCATTTTTCAATGTCTGCAATTCCAAAAAAACTCTGTCCATAAATTATGCAAATAGCATGATATTATTAATTAATAATTAATTATTCAATTGCTTCGGTTTTATAAATAATTATATCAATATATAAAAATTATAATCAATAAATCGTATATCGATATCGATATCGTTTGTTATTCGATATCGTGATACGATATCGATATAAATGAATCGATAATTGAAAACTCATCGTTGTGCGTCACTACTAGGTAAACTACTTAATATAAAAAGTGATTGGTCCCATGAGATCGGGACGAGAATAACAAAAGCAGAGAGTGCGTTTTTCGCCTAGTTAATGTAACACAAAATATTTCTGTTGAGACTAGACCGAATTAGTTTTTAAATTTCTAAAACTAGACCGAACCAAACTGTTACTTAAGACCCGGACCATGCAGAGCAGTGAGCACTACTACGCACTGACGTTTATTTAACGACGGTGCACGTTCGCTTCGTCTCGTTGAAGTAAAAATCAATAAACACTCGGATAAAAACTAGTTGTAATTTATTAACACTTTTTATAAGTTACACAATTTAAAAAAAATGGAAGTTTGTAAATTTGAAGACAGAGCTACTAAATAACTCTACCTTAGAACAGTGTATGCTTTAAACGACCAGGTCCGGTGTCGATGTGAGACTATTAAGGCTTAACGATCGGTTGATTGCTTAAATCGGGAAATGAACTTATTGTAATTTATTAACAATTTGAAATGCCTCATACACTAATTTTTACCGTGGCGTGATTACATCGGATGATCTAAAGGAGCCACCGGATTCGTTGATTCAAAACTCGTGATCATCTAATTAGGTTAGTGACGATTACTACAAGTGTGAACAAGTGTAATGGAAGACTTTTCCGGCGTGCATTCTCTCGACGATGCGAAATCACCGCACCGAATATCACCACCACCCCGAATATCGCCCCTCCTGGGCCTTTAAAATTTTTTTTTTTACTTTTTTTACATCATCTGTATTATATTATAATTATCATTAGGAAATAATCACGAAATTATTTAAAGTCATAGATTATGATATAGGTGTGTAATATATTGATAGAAGCGCTCGGAACTCACCCAGCTCGTATCGTATCGATTTTATATTATTTATAATATAATTATATTCTTAATAATACACGTCATCTGATACCGAGCGTTCGGTATTTTTTTTTTTTTTTTTGTTAAACACGAAATAACAATGATATTATTGTAGTACACGAATACGTCTTCGCAGTTCACGTAATAAACTAGATGCGTGCAAAATAATAGATAGATTTGCAGAACAAAAACGATTCAAAGAATTTGTTTTATAGAATAATAATTTTAATTAGTTTGTGCTTCATTTAAAAGAATTTTTATTTATTTTCAATCCTTAATATTAGAGTTAAATTATTTTTGTTTATTTTTTATTCCTCAACGTTACAAGTCTAAAAGTCGCCTCCCTGAAAATAGGGTCAGGGACGCCCTCGCATTCCTTCGGGGTTATATGGCACATACCGACATCAAAGGGTCGACGCAAAATGAACGACTTACACGCCACACAATATAACAACGAAAATAGCGTACGAGTATATTATAATGTAGGTACATCGAAGTACGGTGTCCGAGAGTGTATTGTCGCGTTCAGAGGTCGTCCGTATACCGCACACGGACAGACACGTCAGCAACGATCGTACAGCTACTACTAATAATAATAACGATAATAATAGTAATAATAATAATAATAATAATAATAATAATACTCTGACAGTGACAATGCGTAGGTTTATTGCCGCAGCCACCGCCAATAGGTTTTTATGTGGATCAGCCTTTAAAGAACTCAGTCGTTCGGTAGCGGTCGCCGCGTACCACAGTGGCCGAGTGTGTATGATTGTGTGTGTGTGTGTGTGTGTGTGCGTGTGAGCGTGTGTGTATGTGTGGGTATATAGCTGTCGGACTCGCATCAAGTCGAGTTTATACATATATATATATATATATATATTTATAACAACGTGCACCTCCTACGACGAACGAGAACAAAGTGAATATAAAACGACCACACACGTGTTCGCGATGACGTTTCGTTGTATGTGTGTACATAATACGACTGCTCGCATACAATATATAATGCGCAGAGTTATTATTATTATCATCCGCACTACACTATATTACTTGTTTACGGGCGTGTGTGTGTGTGTGTGTGTGTGTGTGTGTGTGTGTGTGTGTGTGTGTGTGTGTGTGTGTGGTATACATACGAGCGCGTGACTCTTGCCAGGACTACCTGCGTTACTTACCCTACATCGCCACCGACGGCTGCGTGTCAATCAAATTGACAGTTCTTAAACCGCCGCGCCATCGTCGTCATCGTCGTCGTCGTCGCGTTGTTATTGTTTGGGGCACACACCGGTAGTGCTGCCGTTTGTACACTAGGCGTGTGTGTGTGTGTGTGAGTACGTGGTATATTATATATATATATATATATATATACTCGTATTATACGTATCTGGAAAAAGAGACCGTGACGGAGTAAAAAATAAAAATAAATAAAAATACTCAACGAAAAATAAAACCACCTGTCCAAATACGCGGAGTGGAGTATAATGTTATTACACCGCACATTATAATAATACAAATGCTCGTAAGGCGGCGGACGGTTTCCGAGCAGAGGCTTATATGGAATCTCCGTCGAAATCAAAACGATGCTCGTGCGTCCGACCGTCACTCTGACTACCTTCTGGCTCAGAGCGCATCGAAAAAACATTATAACTCGATACAGTCAACGATAGGACGTATGAGGATGTGATGCATCGTTTCGAATTTGAAAAAAAAAAAACGTTAAATTATACATCTCAAGGGCGTGGCCAAGAACATTTCATCGAGAAAACAAATACTCTTATTATAAACGGACAAGTATAGTTTAAGTCACGGAGTGAAACTATAATATCGCAATCGTAACACTATTTAAATCGATATTTTCATCTAGTCTAGGGTTGCCATATGTCCCGGTTTGGCCGGGACAGTACCGGTTTTGAGTATGGCGTCCCGGTGTCCCGATAATGTGTTTATTGGTTCCGGAATGAGACTTCAATAATTTATGTATGTCTTTTATTAGACATTTTATGGAAAAAGGTGACGAGTGAGATCTGAGATAATTATGAAAAAAATATAGCAAGATATGTAGTTGTCTATTAATAGTTGTTGAATTTTCTTCCTCGTTACCTGGCTCAAATGCAGCAACGGAACGAGTTTTTTATTAATGAATAGCACACGGACAAAATCATGAAATAAATTACATACAAGAACAGTTGAGGCTTTATAAATAATTAATACAAGTTTCGATAACATTTCTTGTTGTCAATTTTATGAGTCAGTACTTGCCAATAAAACATATTGTTTCAAAAAGTACACAATTCAGCTAAGTATCAAACAAATCAGACTTTTCTGCCCACGGAGAACACATCGGACACATTGAAAATTGTATATTTTATTATATATTATTTAATTTTTAAAGCTTCAAATATTATTAATTAATATCTTTATAATGTGTGCTAAAAATTACATTGTATAGTCAGAAAATCAAGAAAAAAAAAATGAAAAGAAGTTTGTCTCGGTTTTCGACAAATAAAATATGACAACCCTAATCTAGTCGTATGATATTTTAATCAGTACAGTGAACAAATCGTATTTTCCTATACACACATGCAAATTATGTCAGCGGATTAAATTTGAGAAAAAAAAACAGTCGATTCCGGAACAGTTTGAACCCTTAAAACACCACCTCTTCGGCACGTCCTAGCGACGCATTGTCACGGCTATTGCGATGCCGTCAACAAATTATAATAATTGGTTAACCTAACCCTTTTTTATTCCGTCGGATACAAGTGTTAGTGTCGACGTGCTCGATTCATTCGACACTTTGATTTTAAAATACCATGATCGAGAACTCTTTATATCGTCGGGGTGAAATTCGTCTTCGGTAATCTTCTATAGACATAGGCGTGCGCACGGGGGGGGGCAACTGTGGGCCGAACTTTTTTGCAAATTAATATTACTTTTACTTGCCACTTGGATAATCGTGTTCGAGAGTTGGGTTAGATTTCGATGGGAAAATTATCAGTTCAGAATTATAGTTACCAATGATATCGACACAAACAAGTTATCTGTTATAAACCACGATTTTAAAGAGTTCTTTATAACCGCCTCTTTGAGTTTCGTATAGTGACAATATTCGTATCTGATAATTGAAATCACGGTCTTAGGAGATAAGATATCTTCTTAGACCGTGATTACAATTATTATTATAAAACAATTTCTAGTTGTTCATGTGAACGAACATTTTCAAAATTAAGTTTATAGTCAAAACAAAGTTACGTAGTAGTACAATGCAACAAGACAGACTAGATGGATTACTAACAATGTTTATTGAACAAAAATTGGCTTATCATATAAATGTTGATGATGTGATTCAACAATTTAAAATATCAACTCCCTCCGAGAGAAGAATGGTGCTATAAAATTAAAATTCTAAATAATCATACAACTCAACAATTGTATTTTATAGTTATTATAACTTTTTGTTTTTATAATATCAACATACATTTGTACATAAACATGTAATAAATAATACATCACATAATACAGACGCTATTGATGAATACATGTTATATTAATGAAGTAAACCTATATTTATATCTTCTCCTAAAAAATATTTCCACATGACGGTGAAAAAAATGTTTTCCCCCCCCCCCTGCCACTTAGGTCTGCGCACGCTTATGCCTATAGATGTCGTGTACACGTAATTGCATTAATGAATCCGAATTCGAGTGATGTAGGTCGCAGTACTATATCGCAGGTACCTACACAACATTTGTTTAGGATCCGATATTAACAACCCGGAAAACTTTACTCGGAATACTGGTCCGACTGGCCAAACTTTGAGTTTGGTCGGCCAAGTATGAAATCATTGAAAATCCGATATAATTTGTGTGTAATCAGCCTGCAGCCGACTGACCGTAAAATCGACCGCTTTGCGGATAAAACGGTAGGTACCTGTGTTATCAGCAGACACCGACAACAATAATTACTATTCGACAACTTTACTGAACAACGTAACGATACACTAAAGGTTATGTTAAAATTACACGTCGATTAGGGTGACTCGTGTAACTCATCCATCAAACCCTCCCAACAAACACACTGATATGGTCGTTGGATGCATTTCAACCGGTTACATATAGTATCGGACGGCAAGAATTATTGGCGTAACACGCGATGATTATCGAATCGAACCGTTTGTATTTTAGCAGGTGAATAGTTGATAATTAGTTGATAATTAGTTCGCGAATGGTTTTTTACCACGCAACACAAACCGACGGGCGGTTACAAAACATCATACTTAAGTCGGCGTATCACACTCGTATTTTCGGAAATCATTAATTTAACATCACACAGATAGAAATATTGGTGTTAATTTTACATTAATATGGGTGTTAGATAGTTAAATTTTTGGATTAAATTAAAACATTGGAGTGTTGTATTGACTACAGATATTCAACCTTAAATTTTTGTTAAAGCAAAATGCATGTTCAAGTTATGTTAGTTCATCTGGTATTTGTATTGAAAATAAAACAAGTTCTTGTTAGTGATCAAGAGTAAAATTAAGTTTTTGTAATGTAACAGTAAAATGATATTCACAATTTATTTTACAATTTCACAGTAAGTCATTTTAACACCAAATTTTTTTTTTTTAATAACCAGTAGATTTAGTTAAATCGACCACACAGGTTTGCTAATTTACTTAGTTTCAGTTTGAAGAAATTAGGTGTTGAATTAGCTCCGAAATCGTTGAAATCTACTACCTTTAAAAGTATATAACACCAAGCTTGCCGTAGGCGAAAATCTACACGCCATCTTCGTTATTTTAACACCAACTCTTACTGATTTAACTAATTATTGTGCAATATTAGTATAATAGTTATTACGTGTGATAAATTACAAGGATTGCATGTGAAATTTAGGAGGTTTCGGGGCTTGATATTATCCTGAAGTCCCGTCGTATTTATCGACGTCTGATTAGAGAGACCGATCCTGGCTACAGGACTCCGATTCTCGGGTCTGCAGGGACGTTCTTTAAGCCCGTGTATCCGACGCACGTCGAGTATTCGAGTAAATGATATTATATCAAGCGATAATGCGGTATTAAATGCGGCGAAGCACTACTGTACATGCGCTTCTGCCTGTACGCTTGTCGCTTGGGTTTACAGCGGTAATGCTAAAAGTCTTCGGGACGCGTTACGTGACGGTCGCGCGACTCGAACGTTGACGTCAGACGTTCAAAAAATCATCAATTATTCGTACTGTTGAACGGAACACGCAATGGTAAATTCGAATCGACACGAGCGTGTCTGCGTGCAGTGTACAGGATGTCCCAGAACTATTCGACGATTACGACTTAACCCTGTATATTGCGTGGGATTGAATATTATTAATTATCGATAATACATTTAAAATACTAATAGAAATGGAATGTTGATGAAAACAATAATTTCTATTTTAACGATTTCTTAAGTTTTAAGTTTTATCGAATGCGACCATTTTCTTTTGTTGTATGATTAAACAAAAAAAATACACTACTTTTGAAAATGTTGATACCTATATTTTTATTACTGGACAAATAGTTTAAGAGATTTAAGAAATTTTAAAGCTTTCAGCAAAGTACCTAGTGATAGTATATTTTAGCAGTACACTACGGATTCTATTTTTTTATACCTACATATCAAGTTCGAGTACTTTGATTGTTGTTTTTAATCATTTTTTTTTTTCAAATTCAAGTATAAAAATGTTTACTTTTGCAACTTTATAATTATAATACAAGATACTTTTAGTAGGTAACCGATTGCTTCTGTATTGAAATTAAAACATTATTATTTTTCTATTGACTTCTAGCTGTTAATAACGAAACCTAATTGGTTTGGTGTTTAAGAGTTCATTAACATTTATCATCTTTCATAATAAACCACGAGTTTAATGTTTTTCTTCAAGTTGGACTTTTTGAGAAAAATTTAATATCGTAAGTTTCCAATTATTTTTCTAATATTTCTACTTGAGTAATAATTTATTCTAACACATTCTGTGTTCGAATTTAATTAGTAATTATTATTAGTAATGGGTTTAAAATTATTCTTATAAAAACAATTCAGTTGGCCGAAAAAATTTAATATTTTAAGTTTAAGTACGAATATAGAAATTTCAGCCTTCTCCATCCAAAAATCACACATATCTATTCCATTTTAATGAACGAATCAGTCATCAGACTACACGTTATAAGGAATAACTTATACCAATTCATACTATAGTATATTATAATACACTCACCTATAACCAATGTGTTAATTTTGTTTGGAGCTTCACACAAAACGCCATAGATCATACCATTTGATAAATCATACAAATGTTGTTCGTAAATCATTTAAAAATAAAAGAACTGCATAAAGATTACTTATAATGTATTTATATATATATACACTTTTTTTTCTTTTTTTTTTTTTAAATAAAAACTACGCATAAACTATGTATCCGCGCTTACGTTAAACCTATACTTCATAAATAAATTCAAATTTCAGATTCTTATTTCTGAAACACAAATCTCTTTTTTATTTACTTTATTATGTTTATAATGATTCGTCAGCAAAAACTATTATTGATGCTTTATAGCACGATAAAAATTCATACATGTATATTTAAGAATATAAAAATATAACCACAATAAGTCAATAATTTTATGATTTTTGCAATCCACATTTAGGTGTCACATAAAATTGAAATATGGTTATGTCACATTCGTATATGCGAAAGCCGATTATGGCAAATTTCTAAAAATATCCCAACTAAATGTCACATTCAGAAGCTCGTGATGTCACGAATACATTTTGTGCACGTGTGTGTGTGTGTGTGTGTGTGTGTGTGTGTGTGTGTGTGTGTGTGTGTGTGTGTGTGTGTGTGTGTGTGTGTGTGTGTGTGTGTGGCATAGGTTCAATCACTTCCAATAAATATGGAAAGTCGCTGACTTCTTTGACCTATTTCAATGCATAATTCATCGATTCGTCGTTGTTATCTGTATGCTGGTATATTTGGATTATAACTCAAGTATTCAGTTACACGAGAACAAAACTGTGTCTCTCTCATTTTAAATATTTTTTTTTCTCGTAAGAATGGTGGATCAAATGTGTTCATAAAAAAATATTAGCATATTCTGAAAAATACATCTCAGAGTCGATCATGAGTCAAGACTCTATTAAAAACATTATTTACGTATATGTGTGTGTGTGTGTGTGTGTGTGTGTGTGCATTAGTCGTCTTTGTCCGTTTATATCGACACGGTCATGCATTATTTCATGGGTATATAAGGTGTTTTATTTAAAACTCTGGATTTCATTAAAAACGTATTTTTTCTGAAAAAAATAAAAAATAAAAAATAAAAAATAGAAACCATTTCATTTTGAATCGGATTTCTCAAAGTTTTTGTACAGAAATGCAGAACACAATATTGGATGAACCCCAACACGATGACCAACTTCTTTTTCAACAAAACCAAATTCGGCTCTCATATCCACTTTGTATTCTCTAATTTCCTTAATTAAAAATAAATAATGATTTGTTTTTTTACAAAGGCAACTCTGAACTTTAAAATATATGTTACCTATACATAATACATAATATACATAATATTATTAAGTATTTATTTTAAAATTGTCAAATAGTAAACATTATTTTATTACAATACACACAAGTTAGGAAGAGTGAGGACTGTTGAGAATCCTGGAGTACCTACACTAAATTAGTTCATTTGACTCATTTGAGTATCATCTAGTGTAATGTTTCGATAAAATGACTACTTATCTGGCATCTAATATTGTCGTGTAATAATTATAGCGAATAATAGCAAAGTGAACACATAAAACTACGATAAAATAAAATCTTAAAAGAAACGATTTCAAACTGTGTTTATTAATATTTATTTTTAATTTATTAAGAACGCCTCGGGGAAAGCAATTGCCCCATCTAGTCACTCTCCCTCGAGACGTCAATGGTCTCGATCAAGTCAATCTCGATTTTCGAATTCTAATACAGCTCTGGTCTCTGAACTGGATAGTCTCAATCAATTGGCATGATTAAAAGACCAAACATAAATGAGTGATCCCACGTGAGTTAAACCAAAGACATGATTTTATCTAAAAATCTTGTTGGATGCAAATATCCAAAGCGTTGACACCGACTGTCACCGGCAACTTTACACCTTAAGTTTTCAAGTGACTAGGGGACGTCTTTGAACGTCCTTGGTAAAATGTGAGTTGTGCGATCATGACTGAAACTAACAAGTGGTTCCAATGGTTCCATACTGACGTGTATCACATGAAAAAGTTATACGACGACAATACGATCGACGACCTCGTGTCGTCGAACAAAACATAGGGTCTCGTGAAACCGAAATCACGCGGTAGCACAGAAATTGCACTCTTCAGTGACTCAACGAATCGACGGGCAACAAATGTATAATTATTCGAAATCTCGGACATTTCTTTATGGCAGGAATCTTCAATGTTTTTGGAAGACAGGCTTCTTATTATCACTTGAACAATTTCGCGAGCGCCGTACCTATACAGAATTGTATTATGGTAGCGAGTACAGAAAAAAAAAAGGTTTCAGCAACGATTTTGTAACGTGTTCGTGAGCCTCAAATAAAGTCGAAGCGGTCGCGATTCGTGGGCTTACAACAGACCTTCTGTTCTGTACTGTGTGTGTGAAACCCGTTCCGCGGTAGTTGATTCGATGGCTCTGCCGTCAGAGCACGTCACATTGCGCTAAAAATGAAACCTACCCGGGGTTTCCGGAGTTACCACGGCGTGACATGAGCGAGCAGCCGGAATGATGGCACTTCGGGTTGTCGTGATCTTTCCCACCCGTAGACATGACGGCTGGCTTCAATCCGTCTATAGAGCGAGTTGAACGTGCGTCGCAAATACACTTTCTCGATCATTATTCAAATGCCAATCGTATCGCGCGAATTTGTGTCGATGTATTTCGCCGTATATCGTACGGTGTTTTGGTTTGCGTGCAAACCAACAGATTGTCGTATAATATTCTCTCATCTACACGGGTCGCGTGAATAACTTCGCAAAATGAATTCTTTACCCCTTAGTCAACTACAAGTCTACCCTTCAAACGAAATCGTCTCTCCTTCTCCACACCACAATAATCAGACCACTGATATCTTATGCCTGTCCCGTTTGCAGGGCTGCTGCCTCTTCCACTGAAATGAATAAAATCCAAATTCTACAAAATAAATTTTTAAGGATATGCCTCAAAGCTCCTTGATTTATGAGAAATCGTCAGATCCATAACGACAAGGGAATACCCCTGATCAAACACTTCAGGATCAAATCCCAAATTAAAAATTTTCCCAATTAAAATTAAAAACTTGGATAGTGCTCGCCATTACAACTTAGGAAAAAAACACACACACAATAGACGTATGCGGCTTCGACTTCCCCAGGACATCCTCTTAACAGATATTGAAGACGAATCGTCAGAAAATGAAGATCATTATTAATATATTAGACCTTATATTCTTACCATATTACGTATATATTTACTTAATGAACTATTTTATTATCTATTCACGTTGTCACACTTTTATAATTACTATACTATGAATTTATAATTTTTAATCTATAATTAATTTATTGTAAAAAAAAAAAACCAAAAAGTTTTAATAGCGCTATTATACGTGTGCTGAAATATTTTAAATTATAATAAATGAAAAAAAAAAACTTCACAAAATACAATTTCCACGTCGAACGTTCGGAGTTATCGATTGACCGATAAAATCTGTCATCGAATCACGACCGCTGACCGGCCCAACAGCGGGAACACGTGAACGGGTTTCTTTTCGTGGCGTTAATTCTGCAGCGGGTGCACCGATGACAACTCATTCGAGGGAATAAAAACAAATCGAAAATCGAGTCAGAAAAAAAAAAAATTACAAAAAAAAACGTACAAATCTTCGACCAGATTGCGGTCGTATACCTATGGTCGGGGTCCAAAAATATAAACAAGAACCGAGCAAAAAATCACGACGGACCGCAATCGTAATAATGATCGTACCACGTCTGCCGCCGTATTGTTATTGTTAAATGTATTTCCAATTTCCCCCCCCCCCCCCGTCAGATTTGTATTATTCGATATCGAACAAACTAATAAATCTTATTAGTGTCTTTTATTGAACGCAATAAATCCGACAAACGTCACCCGGTGTCTAACGACGTATTCACTCGCATAATATAACGCTCGTACGTGTACGTTTATGCTCACTACACCGGCATAGCATATGATACGTCAGAACTGACCGTGTTTTTTACGTCGCTACCGAAGAAAGGCCCATTAAAAGCGTCTATATTATTCGACCCGGACCGAGTTTTACGCGAGAAAAAAATTCGGAAGAGAAAAGAACCTATGCATGAAATACGAAAAACAAAAAACAAAAAAAAAACACTAATGCGCCGTCCGCATAATATTATACATTAGCAACAGTGTCGTTTTCTCGTTCGATTGCAGAGCTATTGTGTGTCTTTTGCCGCTCTACGGGGAGAGACGAAACGCCATAAATTAAAACGTAAACGTCTGTTGTTATTATTATTATTATTAATATAATTATTATCATTACTATATTCGCGTACCCGAATGTCCGTATAACGTGTGTCCACGCGACAACGTCTCGTAGTACGTACTAATGCAGTGGTCGGCAATCGACGGCCCACTTTAAATTCTAGAACAGTGGTTCTCAACCTGTGGTACGTGGAAAGCTCGTACGTGGTACGCGAAGAAAATAATTATTACTCACTTTATAAAAAAAAAAAAAAATTGAACGAATCATTACTCAAAAGCTCTACGGTTTCTAATCCCTATTGTGTCAACTTATCTGTGCGAAAATGCATTTTCCCACTTATTATTCACACAAAAATAAATATAGAAATAAATTAAACGTAGAAAACGACTCAAGAACTCACTGAAGTATGAAGTAAATCATAATAACAACGATAACTGTACCTACAAATTTAATTTAATTTCCTTTTGTGCGTTCAATATTTATATTGTCGTGATTTCGCGGTTCCTAATAAAATAAAATTCTATACGTGTAAAACAAACATTTGAATTATTAATAATCCCCTACTCAAAAAAGAGGTAAGGTGGTACGTAAAAGTATTCAAACTGTGTAGGTGGTACGCGATCGTAAAAACGTTGAGAACCGCTGTTCTAGAACGACGAAATTCAATTGAACATCATATTATTGTATACGTATAATAGACCGTTGCATTTTTGGTACGGGTATTTTATATCAGTCATATTTTATAATGGTTGCTATACCTTGCCAATTACCGATAAAATAACATCTCCACCGTGTTCGTAGAGCGGGCACAAGTAATATTCTAATGTGGGCATTGAAAAATTAACTAACAATATCCAACAGCAAAAATCACATTAAGCATTTTAATTTTTACCAGTACATTACAATCATACTTTCATGTTATAATTATATTAAAAACTGTAATTTTTATTTTATAAATTTTATTATTTTAAGTTTTAGACTGTATTTTTTTGTATAGTAAATAATTTAAGAATAAAATCTTTTTATTTTTATCTGGCCCGCGAACTCTTTTTAATTTGTAAATGTGGCCCGACAGTTCAAACAAATTGCCGACCACCGAACTAGTGCGTATACTCGTATAATATAGCCCTATTGACTTTTTTTTTTCACGAAATCGCTCCTAACGACAAGTATTTTTCTTGTCTCGATTTTTCGAACTAAAAAAAGAGTAAATATGCACTACGGTTGCGCGATGTGCACACCGGCACTGCGTGTGATTGTGCGTGATATTACATTTTGTACTTGAAACGCGCGTTATTAATTAATTAATTCGTTAATTAATAGTACGCATAATTTTAAACATAATCGTTAATCGAGATCGTGTTAGGTAATTTTTTTTTTTCATTTCTCACGTTTTAGATCGAAATGAGCGATTAAGATTTTAAAACGTGAATAGTGACGTAGTTAAAATTATATTTTACATGAGCTCATTATTGTAAAATAATCTTTTTTGAATTTATGTGAAAATTTTACATTTTCTGTATACGACTAAAATATTCAAACGTCAATGATATACACCAGGGGTATATTTAGAATTTCTTTGAAGCAAGAGGTACGTCTAATACATATTGATTTCTATCTCTACTCCAAATATGCAGATAGCGCAGATACTAGCCATTTTTGATAACTACATAGTGTATAAATATATTTGTATACTAAGTACATATCATGAATATGTTAAAAAACAGGACATACCTCATGCTATGGGAAATCATCGTTTCTCGGACCAATGGAACGTGCAGTATCGAATATTAAAAAAAGCTGGTAAGTGAGACGATGGTGGTACAAGTTCGTCCTTCGTCCCTTCGGTCCTCGGACAAGATATTGGTGATGAATGTATTAAGTTTTAAAGAAATGATGACTCATTTCTTTAGTATAAAACGATTCTGAGCAAAGCTTCAGTGTAATATAATATATTATTATTTAAATACTGTTTACGTATTTTAAGGTTATTTGTATAATTTTTGGTGAGTTTTTTTGTAATTAAACCCTCATAAAATATTCAATTAGATATAACTCATTTAACTCATTCCACCCCGGGGCTTGTCGATAACCACCGTTGTGACGGTATACTTTTGTCAAGCGCAACATTCACGACTTCCCGCACGGTGACGGCGGCGGCACTAATACCGCTGAGTATAGGCAGATCTACGGGGTGTAATGTAAACAAAAAAAATTATAATAATTTATAATATAAATACACATTAATTTAATTTCAATTTTTTGTAAGTAAAACTGTAAGAGTTCTCTTCAGAGATGTCTCTGAAATAATAATTACGTGTATTTTTTATCAATCGCTATTTTACATTATTAACATTCTGTTCAGACCAGTAAAATCATTACATCGTACTTGTTTATCGTTATATTCAATATATTATATTCAATGTAATTATTGTTCTCCATACAAAAACTTCGGTCTAATCGGTCTTATAGTGGTGGTAACTATTTTTAGCGAAAAAATATTGCTTTTTCTCGGAAACCGAGAATATATTAATATATATATATATATATTGTACATTATTGTCTTATGGAAACAATTATTTGTTAAAAAAATTCCATAAACAGTTAAATTAAATTTTGTTTACAGCATACCTCTCTGAAAAAAAATTACTAAAAAAGCTGGTAAGCGAGATGATGGTGGTACAAGTTCATCCTTCGTCCCTTCGGTCCTCGGACAAGATATTGGTGATGATCGTATTAAGTTTTAAAGAAATGATGACTCATTTCTTTAGTATAAAACGATTCTGAGCAAAGCTTCAGAGTAATATAATATATTATTTTTTAAATACAGTTTACGTATTTTACGGTTATTTTTATAATTGTTTAAATGCTTGGAAAAAGAATCTTGAGTCACGGTTATTGATATTTTTTCGGTATTGATAGTTTAGTATAAGAGTAAACTTGTATTAAAATTTCAGAACTTTCTAACAAATACTCAATATTTCATTAGAAATAAACTTAAAAGAAATCAGACAATATCGTAAAAAATCGTATAATAATTTATTAAAGTGTGTTTAATTTTTGTTAGGATAATTAGGTAAGTATATGAGTAAGGTCATACTAAATTTTCAGAACTTTTCGTCAAATATTTAAAATTATATTACATAACAACTTTCAAACAATTCGGTAAATTTAAAGTTCTATATTTAAGTCAAAAGTGCTATAATTGTTCTGAAAATGTTGTCCAATATAAAAAAGTATGTATTTGATATTGGATAACATTTTCAAGTTTCTAGCTTCAATACTTTTAGGTTCTTGTCTAAATACCTAAAATCTGAACAGTGAAAATCTCGTTTACTGCGGATTTTTATCGATTTTAACGTTTTTACTCAGTTTTTCGATCGTTATTCTTGATTACTGGAAAAACTATGGAGATTTTGGAAAAATGACCTGTCTAAAGTACCGTCTCAGTTAAATTTTGAATCTAAAAAGTTGCTGGACGAAACTTTTGGACAAGGATTTTTATACGAAAAACTGTTTACAGAAAAAAAAAATAAATAAAAAATAAACATCGTTGTAAAACCATAAGATCCTTTGCTTCACTCAGAATCTAAAACTGTAGATCGTGTCTTTATTTAAACGATTCTGAGCAACGCTTCAGTACAAAAATATACCAACCTAACAATTTTTAGTCTATAATTGTTGGTAAGTTTTTTTTTTCAAAATCGTTTTATGTTTTCTTGTTTGACAAAGGAGACAATTTTTTCAAAAAAAAAAAAATTAAAACTTGTTGTGTATTATCTCTATCTAAAGTTTCATTATGAATGGGTGCGCTAATTTTTTTTTTATTTTTTTAATAAGGATTTAAAGTTGAAGTTACAGAATACTGTCTATCCCGTAATATTCGTAAAATAATTTACTAAAACACTAAAAAACCATCTTACATCACGATTTAAAAAAAAAAAAAAAAAAAAATTGAATATCATAGCTCAGAATATATGAATAAAGTCACATTACATTTTCAGAACATTTAGTAGAAATTAAAAAATATTATTAGAGATAAACTTTGAAAAATGTGGTAATTTCAAAGATGCACTATTTTAGGGTTAGTATTTTTGGCTCAACCCAAAAACCGTCGATTTTTTTTTTAAACTTTTGCAAATTATGTTACAATACGCGATTAATATACGATAGAAATTTCAATTTTCTAGAAACATCACTTTTCGAATTATGACTAAATAACTAAAAATCGATTTAGCGAAAGAAGTAAGAACCGTTTACGGCAAATTATATCGTTTTTATTAGGTTTTTCGGTAGTTTTCGCAATTGGAAAAACTATCGATAAGGGAGATAAATGAACCCTCGCGGTACCGTCAAGATGCGGTTTTCGATCTATAGAGCTGCTAGATGATACTTAAAAAAAATTCAAGAGCACCAAAAAGTGTAAACAGAAAAAAAAAGAAAGATTTTACATCCGCCGTGAATGCGCCACTGGCTTACACGACTATTAGAGTAAATACGAAAAACCCATAAACTTGATAACGGCATACAACGTAAACGGATTCCGTTTAGGTATAGTCAACTTTCGGTCGGGACTCGGTCGTGTGCCGAATACTGATGATTCGTAAATCCGTCGATGTCGATAAAAATCCGTCGAAGACAAAAATGATCGGCAATCGCAGCGTTCAACCCCCGTCGAACTAGACCGATTTCGGTGTATCGGATGCATTTCGATCCCCTCGCGTACCTACCTATCTCGTCTTGAAATTAATTCTGGATCCGCCACCGCGCCGTTTTAAACCGTTTTCGTCTTATCATAGTACACTGCCGCGGTATATCGCGGTGTTACCGTAATACCGTTTCGTGCACACGATAGACCAGGGGTGGCCACAACGAGGCTCGCGAGCCGCATGTGGCTCTTAACCCTTTGAGCCCGGCTATGGGAAAAAATGAAAAAAGTAAAATTTTTTTTTGACAGAATTTGTAATTGTGGTCATATTAAGGTCTCCGATTTTTTTCAAAATTTTTTTTTCGACCCTCCCCCCTCTATTTTGACCGGGACTCATATGTCCCGCCAGTGCTCTGTGCATACCGATTTTGAATTCATATTTCTAATTGTAAAATATGAAAAACATTTTAATTTTAAAACTATAAAATAAAAATGAAGCATCAATAAATAAAATAATAGTTTAGAAAGTGATATTTTATTAAAAAATAATGTGTACTATGTACTTAAAATATAATTATTTATCAATTTCGTGCGGCTCTTGAACCAAACTCAGACTAAAATTAATACATAATATATAATTTAATTAGAACCGTAAGATAGTGTTTTTATTGCCGTCGGTTTTGTTATCGTTTCGGTTTTCGTTTTCATAACAAGTTAAGGCTTTTTACGAAAGACCTTCAGACTAAAAATTTTGCTCACTTCAAATGATGTTTGAAGAAAATTAGTGAAAGCCTCCCCGACATTCCGGTGAAAACTGAAGAATACTTGGATAAGATATCAGGCTTTTCTGAAGAAATCAATCGCAGATTTAATGACTTGAGATCACTTAAACCTTCATTTTCATTCCTGAAAAATCCATTTGCTGTTGATGTTGTGAGCGACGGCTGTCCTGTTTCATAACCAATAACAAAGAATACAGCAGCTGTAGAGTTGGAACTACTAGAACTGCCAGAGGACGAATAGGACTGAGACGAAGTGGCGTTTCTACCATAGAATTTTGAAAAACATTTTCAGAAGAAAAATATCCACGAACAAAAGAGTGTGCTGTAAGACTTATTTCTATCTTGGCACTACTTATGTACGTGAACGTTGTACTCTACTCTAAAATTCATTAAATCTAAACATCGATCTGCACTAACTGATGAACATTGAAGTGAACTTGTACGAACTGCACTTACAAATTATATATCAGCCAGATTTCGAAAAACTTACAGAAAAAATCTCGGAAAAGCACTTCTCATAAGTAAAACAACAATAATATTAATAATAATGTCAATATTCAACAACAATAATAATGTTTTTTGTAGTATAAAAAACAAGTGTTCCTTCATTTGATTTAAAATGACAAATGTATCTTCATTTTATAAACATTACTTTACAACGTGGCTCACCTCGAATTAACTTAACTATAAATTTGTGGCTCCCAAAGTTAAGGTTAGTGGCCACCCCTGTGACAGACGATAAAAACGAAGGAATAACACCGACGCGCGCGGCCGGTCAGGGACTCGGCGAAACAGCGGTGGAGTTCTATATAATATTATTATCGACTAATCCGCCCGCCTGCCAGCCGCGGGCACGACCCGCGCGCGCGGTGCGTCGTCACGCCCGTTTCTCGCGTACAAATCATCGTTGACGGTTTTCTACACGGTTTTATTACCTTTGCGTGTGTACGTCGTCGTCGTTTCGCGTTACGAATGGGGTCTGACACGTCAAAATCCTAATGGCTTTCCAAGTACATAATTGGACAACCCGACCGAGTTCCCGGATTCCGTTCATGCGGGCTCGCTGCTCATATTATACTCCCACACACACACACACACACACACACACACGCACACGCATTATATTAAAGACTAGGCGTTAACGAGTTAAAAAGTTAAGTTGATTAATCAGCAACATTTTTATTTTAAGTTACTTAAACACTTATAACAAAACTACTTTGATTTTTACCCATTTTTATACAGTTATTTTTAAGTTAAAATATTTTACAGTCGCGTTTAAGTTGATACGTTATGTTTTTTGTACAAATTATTGTTTTCGCACCAAAAAAAAAAAAAAAAAAAAACAAAGTATAGAAATATTATTGTTTATAATATTATAATACGATGAGAATATTTTCGTATAATCATTAATTTAATGAAACTTGTTTGGTGAGGTTTAGTAAAGATACAAATATTAAGTAAAAAAAAAAAAAAACATTTAACTGACTTTTAACCGAGTCGAGTTAAATTTTTGTTTTCGGTATAACTTGTAACTGAAACAAGTTAAAACAAAAAGTGAAGTGACTTTTGACTTTTGACTCAACTTAATTTGTTTCTGTATTATTACTCAGCTTAACGAGTTATAAAAATTATCCAAATTGCCCAGCCTCGATTATATTCGTTTTCATTGAATCGTCGCGTTATCAATACAAATGTACGTGTGTGCGTGTGTGTGTGTGTGTGTGTGTGTGTGTGTACACGGTGGCACCGACTTACACAATGGGCTATTGCATGTGATATAATAATGACTTCCGGTCACGACTAATGCTATAGAGTGAACGCGACTCCGTGTCGGTTTAGCCGTCGTCGTCGTCTTGTGTGCGTAATGACGCAGCATTCGGCCGCACTCGCCCAGACTACGCCGGGAACGCGTAAACGAGTAAACAACTCACACGCACGCCGTCGTGGAAGCGGAAAAGCCTTATCGACCAGACGGAACCGTCGGGCGTGTTAAACCGACGACTCTGGCCACGTACAATACGATCTGGCTCAGAAAAATAAAACCATTAACCAAAAAATGGCCGGACCCTCCAGTCAAGCTTTCAAGACACGAAGAGACCATAATCGCCAGAGTACGCATCGGACATACTATAGAATCACCCACTCTCATCTTATGCGTAGAGAGCTCAAACCCAGGTGCGAAACATGCAACTGCGAACTCACTGTTAACCATATATTCCTAGAATGCCCCAATTACCATAACGCCAGATCAAAAGCAAACATAAACACCTCCTCACTCAAAGACGCACTCGGACCAGGACAAGAAAAAACCATAGTAAACTTCATCAAGATGGCCGACCTCTCAAGCAATATATAAGACAAGAACCATTGTAAACCATTGTAGGCTAATAAACCTCTGTATTTGAAGCCTTTAATTAATAAAAAATAAATAAAAAATAAAAAATAAAAAAATATGATCTGAAACCGGCCGAAAGGAGCGTCCACGCGTTCGTAGATCTATACCAGTGGTTTTCAAACTTTTTTTGACCACGGCACACTTCGCCCTTCACGAAATTTCCATGGCACACTATGACCTCTAATTTTAATACAATGAAACCTCTGAATTCCGGACACTCTCGGTAGCCGGAGTATTGTCCGTTATTCAGAGGTGTCCGCTGTTCAGAGGGGAAAACAAAGCAAGAGAATATGTTCCTATCCACATAAAAACGTCCGCTAATCGGAGGTGTCCGGTATTCAGAGGTGCCCGTAAAGGGAGTTTTCACTTTATTCTAAAAAATTACGTTACCGATACATTTTGTTAGGGTACAATATTATCATGTAACATAACTTATCTTAGTCGTTTTCTTACTGCAAACCTTCGATTTATCAGTATACGCTTAAATATTGCGGGTTCACGACAGTCGAACGCGTCCATTTTCTTACATTTACACTTATTCAATTCGATCGGTAATTTATCCAAATAAATAAAAATGTTCAAAACATCGCGACACACCAAGTGAATGCTCGCGGCGCACCAGTGTGCCACGGCACCCAGTTTGAAAACCACTGATCTATACGCACGTGTTGTCCGCAGCGACTTTTGTTCGCGTTTTATCGTTTCACAATCACCGATCGCGCAAAGGACGTTTTCGTATACGATAGTTCGACGGTTTTTTTTTTTTTTTTAAAATAATTGTATTTTTAATATTTGTTCTAATGGTAGTTTATATATTAAATTTGCATAATTTCTCGGCGGGCCTTCTCTAACGAAACAATAACGGCGCCTACTCGGTGAATCCGGTGTCGAACACGCACGTCGCCTATACCCCCGGCGGCCGGCTAGAATCGTTTACCGGCGAATCCGATTATTATTGTTTCGCCAAAGTCGATTAGTGCCGGCGAGCGTCGGCAGACAATCGAGTGGATTTCACGGGCTCGGAAGTTTAATCAAAACTTTAAAGCTATTCGATTAAAACGCACCGCGTGACCGACTTGTACGTCGCTCGTCCGCCCCGTCGTCGTCGCCGGTGTGTGACGGTGACGCGTAGAAAAACTATCGGCTCGTTTGAACCGACCAGTGGCGTTTCGTGCCCTGGAGCGCTAGGCGTTAATTTCTTTGATCGGTGTTTATTTTAGGGAGTGACTGTAGGGATACCCACCTCGAAAAGTTTATGACATAACTACGTAAATAACAACCGATATGAAATGAGTTTATTTAAATTATTTGCTTTGCTCTCATACGATTTTAAAACACCCCCGGGATATAATTTCTGAAATAAACACTATTTGTGATAGATTAAGGCAACTTCCTTAGTGGAAAACAAACCAATCCTTGTATTCATTTACAATGAGACAAACATAATCGAATCAGGAGTTGTTACCGTGAATGACTTTAAATAAATATGCTACGAAAAGGTCCGACAAATTACGAAACAAATTATTCATGTAATTATAATACGTTAAGATTTTTTTTTATAATCGAAACACTTCGTTTTTTACAGATTGGCATAAGTGTAATCAAATAAAAAACGGAAACCAACGAACGGACAATTTTATTGAACGAACTACGGCCGCCGCGACAGCTGTTATTTTCATTATTAACGCCTTAGCTCAGTATTAACATTACACCGGAGTCCACCGACAATGCACGAAAATTTAACGATTACGTCTATAAAAGGTTCGCGAGTCGTCAAAGAAAAATTTAACGTCCAGTGTAGGATATTGCCTCATACTATTTCGTTATCGCGTCGCCCGTGTCTCAGTCGGCGCGGCGTACGGTCGTGGCATTTGGTTTATTATTTTTATTATTATAGATAGCTAACTATAAATAAAAAATAATTAACCAAATTGGCTGATATTGATAAAAATATGACTATTATTTACAGATTTTGTAAAATATTTAATTAAAAAAAAAAAAAAGATAGAATTGATATTTAGTTTTGTTTTAATTTCAGATATGTCGTTTCCAATTCGTGATGCGAAATCGTCATTTCCAGGCAACGAGAGAAGTTTCCCCAGTTCGGTTACTCATTACCGTTTCCTTCATTTTCTTCATTTTCCGTTTCTGTAGGTCCTATGAAAGGTATGATTTTCTGAAGCAGTTTTTTATTGTTGATGAAGAAAAACTTGTGTCCGAGCTTTTTTTTATCCATGTAATCGCTTTTAAAACATCGATTCGCTTGGCTAAGTCTTGTACTTTTTAAGCGTTATGTGTTTAACGTATAAGAACACTAAATTAACCTAAAAAAAAAAATCACATATAACAAAAATCGCAAAAAAATTTTGGTTTCATACAATAGATACTTAATAAGTGTTTTGAATTGAAAACGTATTTTCACGGAATGTGTTCGAACACTCCTTTTATTTATAACATTAGAATAATAGATACGAATAAATAACTTGTAATCATAATAATATCGAGGTTGAATCGAGCTTTAATGGTTCTAGTAGCTAGTGTTTTATAAAAAGACCATTTGAAAAAAAAATAGGTGTCACAGTACCTATTTTTTGTACTATTTTTTCGGTACTATTTTTTGGTTGTATAGTTTCAAATTTATTACATTTTATATTTATTGATTATTAACAATAAAATGAAAATAAATAATTACAAATAATGACTGGATTCATACTTTCCAGAAAAAAAAACGAAAGAGTCCCATTTGACGCACATTAATATAATATTTTATTATATGTGTTTGTCATTCATCTAAAGCAGTGGTTCTCAAACTGTGCTCCGCGTCTAGGGGCTCCGTGGCTCCCTGAGCATATCTGTATTAATTTATATTCAAATTATTAAATTATTATTATATTTCTTAGTAACGTTTTTAATTTTAATACTTATATTCAAAAACCAAATATCGTAATAAATTAGATGCTGAAGCAGACATGCAATTCAACTCTCGTCTATCAAGCCAAATATTAAAATACTGGCCAGTAAAAAGCCAACATCATGGATCACATTAATAGTAAAATTTATAAATTACCAAAATATTTTGATATTTTTTTTCTATTAAATTAATTAAAGAATTTGTTTATATTCGTATTCTACATCTACAGAAAAAAATAAATAAAAAGCAAATCATTTATAATTGACATAATTTTTTATTTCTAAAATAGACATTTCTGATTTTTGGGGCTCGTAATTTTTTTTAGGAAAATTAAGGCTCCGCGAACAAAAAAGTTTGAGAACCGCTGATCTAAAGACAGAATAGTACCTTGAGACTTTTCAGTGATGAACAGTCGGGCTTTTAAAAACTTAGATATCCCAATGATTTTTCGAAAACAATATATATTATATATATGTGCCTACGCTCATAGTCCGCGGCGCGTGCAGCTCACGATCCGCCCACGCAGCGGCATTTACGCGACCACCGACACACCATTATTGGCTGACCGCGTGTATATTTTATAAGCGGACTTGTGTTACACGCTCAGCGGGCACGGCCGTATAATGTGCGGCACGTTTCACGACTTATCGGGGGGCCGCCGTTCGAATTGATTCGTTACGAACCGCCCGTACTGGACTTGCACGACGATAAATTACACTACGCCTGTATAGTGAGTGCTAGTGTGCGTGCATGTGCGTGTGTGTGTGTGTGTGTGTGTGTGTGTGTGTGTGTGTGTGTGTGTGTGTGTGTGTGTGTGCGTGTTGCGCTGCCGCGGCGGTGGGGTGTATAAAATATAAATTATTATAATTTACTGCCCACCGTCTACGACGCGTGCAATGTAGTATAATATATGTACGCTCGTACACACACACACACACACACACACACACACACACACACACACACACACACACACACACACACAAACACATCCGGACGGATGATAAAATACGAACGCGAGTCGAAGTGAACTCGCGAGGGCTGGCGTGCGTGGTGCGTCAAAATGATAAGGACACGGCGTTTGTCGTGAACGGGAGGCAGAGTATTGTGGACCTAAGTACGGACGCGTCGTGATAACATTGCGCTGTAGCGGAACGGCCGGGTGAGGGGTTCGCTTTACGCGGCTTCGATTTGGGTCGGACGCGTGTTTATTATTGTCTCGTCGTTTATTATTTTCAACGTACGCGTAAATTATACGATTATTGTGTGTACACACACACACACACACACACACACACACACACACACACACACACACCACCCGCGCGTGCTGCCACGGGAACAGGTTGTTCGCCGCACAATGGTTTATGGTCGCTAATAAATTATACCGGGTGGCGGCGGACGCCAGTACGATTATTATAGATATCGCAGTGCGCCCCGTACGTGCGTTATAAAATACTGGCCATAATGTATGTTCGCGTGTTCGACGTGCAAACGCAACCATTTGCAGTATGTGTGTGTGTGTGTGTGTGTGTGTGTGTGTACGCGTGCGCGCGTGCGTGAGTGTGCGAAATCGCATGGAGCGCATTATTAAACTCAAATGTCACTCGTATATTAGTATTGATCGTGAATCTTTTTGGACTCGGATATGACTTGATCTCAACGTTCCAATTAATCAACCACGTCGAAGATTTTCAAACTTTACCGTCGTTCGTCAAAGTTGGACGTGATGATGGTAACGTAACTCGTGAGTATTGTTACTGAAAGTCGTACAATATATTACGATATTTACTGTAAACGGATATTTCACATAACGTACACGGGGCCCAAAAACGTAAAATCAATCACGACGGCACAGCGTGAAAAACGCAATGTGGTCGTCGGCAATGTGAAAAACGCAACTACTCTCACTGACACAAACTAGACCAGCTCACTATTCGCCAATGTAGTGGACCGAACAAGGGCGTATTTCTAAAAAAATTGTTTTTCAACACGACGCAGTTTTTAATAATCATGATGAAAATCGAAATAACGTATTTATTAAACTACCAGAGAAAGACATGTCGACGGTCCGGATCACTGCCTTCCGCGGTCCGGATTTGGACCGCGGTCCGCCAGTTGCCGACCATTGCATTAGACCCACAAAGAACTGAGGTAGTTTTTGTTAAATTTTGTTGTTCGAATTGAATTTCTTATGTTTTTGTTTATGATAATACAAGGTTCTATCGTTCATATTTTGTACATAGTTGGTATTTTGGTTGAGGGTTGAAGATTTCCGATTATGATTTTTCAACTTAAGTTGTTCGTGCCGTGTTGGCGTCGCGACGGTTTCTTTATTTCTTTCTTTTTTTTTTTTTTTTTACTGAAAAAACTTACCGTATTCAACTTACAATCAGGAAAACAATAATGCATAAGACATCGCACAAGACGTGTCTTCTATTCTGGTGTTTTTTTTCCTGTCTTTCGTATTGCATACGCGTTATGGTGCAGTGCTACAATATTATCGAGTACGCCGTGCGTGCGCAATAGTAATTGTAATAAAAATATCACAGTCGATGGGAAAAGCGAGAACCCGTCGCAGGGACCGTGACGCCGAGAGAAGAGTCGAAGCCGCGGGTGGTCCGCCGTAAGTGGGCGAGTGCAGCGTTCACGCGAGCGAACACGTTTTTCAAAGGGACTCTCCGGTGCGACGGAGAGATAAATTTGCAAGTCAGCGTTGTGTTATAATAATAATAATATAGTGGTGGCGTTGGCAGTGCCACTATTACAACGACTATACTACTACCACTATTACTTCTTCTGCCGTAACTACCCTCACAACAGTTGAGACGCGGGGTGTGATCGCCGAGGTCTTTTAATATTTTCCCGTCAGCCATATTTTCTCAATGTACATACGCGAGCGTGCACTTGTGTGTGTGTGTATGTGTGTGTGTGTGTGTGTGTGTGTGTGTGTGTGTGTGTGTGTGTGTGTGTGTGTGTGTGTGTGTGTGTGTGTGTGTGTGTGTGTACAATACACGCGGGGTTGCAGCAGCCTCAGCCACCACTAATGACTCGGGCCATGATTTACGGGGAACGTTTCTCATATTTCTTCTGTCCCGCCCGCGGGCGCGATGCGAAAGCGAATAAAGGGTGGCGGAGCGAAATAAAAAGGACGTTGGCCCATTTATCGCTTTGATGGACGACATTTTTCTTGCGAGTCTGTCACACGAGGACTTTACACACATCGCGTACCTCCATACACGCGTGTAGTAAAATGTGCCGGCGCGTGTGTGCATTTGTGTACTGTGCGTACCTGCTAGCGCGTGCGAAAAGTAAACAATATAAATAGCCTTTCATAAACCTTCCGCGCGAAAGTTTCGGCAACAACGTCGGAACGCAGGCGATGATGGGTCACGCACACTTTCGCAAATATATAAGTAACTGTACACTACGCGTGTGTATGTGTGTGAGTGCGCGCGCGCGCGCGCGCGCGCGCGTGTGTGTGTGTGTGTGTGTGTGTGTGTGTGTGTGTGTGTTAGTGAATATATAAGGTGCATATATATATTTATGTGTAGTTTATGGCGTCATTTTTTCTTTCAGACTATTTTCCAACCCCCGAACGCTGACAACACCACCACAACGTCTTCCCGTCAGACGTGTACACGTATATTAATATATATTTCTCTCTAATAATTTATAAGTTAACTGTATACGTGATATGTATGTGTGCGTACGTTTGTGTGTGTACAGTATATACATGTAAGCACAATGTGCCGCCGTGATGTGTTGAAAGCTGAAATATTCGTAAGAAGAGTCATTCGTTTGAGATTAAATAAAAAAAAAATAAAAATAAAAAAAATACTCGAATAAGGTTTTATCTTATTTTCTTTTGCCCTCTCTTTCTCTTCCCTCTCCTTTCCCCTACTCTCTTTCACTCTTTCTTTCCACGATCGTGTCAGTTGCGAACGTAAAGATAAATGTCGAATGTTTTCTCAAACGTCACAACCGTTTACCCGTCACATCGAAAGAAGTTCAATCTTTATTTTCATTTCCCGAGCAACAAAACAACAACAATTTGTCCGATTTACGATACGCGTGCACGTATGCATACGTGTACTCTAAAACTAAAACTTTATATATGCCTGCGTATTAAAACATACGTGTATAAATATGTGCCGTTTAATACGTTATAATATTCTATGGAATCGTTTTTAAGAACACGTGATTTTGCTATTTCAGAGATCAATCGTGTGATTCACTATGAAATATTTCTCGTCGACTAATACTGTATATTTTAGATATGTTGTACGTGCAAATCGATAGTACATATTTTGGTCTATTCATTATTTAATTTTTACTAGTTTATATTTTTTACTTAAAACATAAATAAAACATACTCTTTGTTGCCACAAGTAGGATATAGATCCTTGTTTTCAATGTAATTTTTATTTTGAGAAATTAAGACCATTTTTTGTTTTAATTCTGCAGAACTAAAGAGGTAATTTGGGTTAGCAAATTTTTTGTTTAATATTGATATATTTTTACCTCAAATTTTATTATAATAAAAAAAAAAAAATACTTAAAAAGTGAATATCATGTAACATTGCGGCCCTCTAATGAATTTATTGAAAATTCATCTCGGATTGAACTCAAGTTGTATCTTGGTAAGTTGACCTAGTATTCGACAAATGTAAAAAAAAAAAAACAGAAGAGAATATTATAAATCTCTATGTTTAACGAAAAAAACTGTTTTGAACTCATTAACAATTGAACGCGTAGATTTATAAATATGAAAATATTTATATTCAATCAACGTATAATAATAATAAAAAAAAAAATAACTACTTGTATTCAAAATAATATTACATGAATTGCCAAACAGCTTTTTTTTTATCAAAACTAAACAACCCTGACTACTTAAATCTCATTAAATATTGCATTACCTTGTCAAATAAAAATTGCACTTATTACTTATATGGACGGTGTTACGTATAATTTAATTTCAAAAAATACCAAAGAAAAGCTACGTTATTGACAGTAAATCGCTTAGGAATTCGTTATATTTTGTTGTTGCAAAGAAAACATAAACGATTTCAAATAGTATTAAGTCATAAAAACCAGTTTTTATGAGAACAATTTCGTTTTATAATGTAACAATAAACGTTTTACATCTCTGCATAACGCGCGTAAATGTATCAAAGTTTTAAACGTTTTAAACCCGATCTAATGGTTGAATTTAAAATTGGTTTTGTATTTAATTTTTTCTAGAAGGATAACAACGTGGCCGATATCATATTGACGTTTTAACATGTCACCAGAGAGATGAAATCAAAATCTATTTTAGTGACGGAACAAAAGTCTCCTGGCAGATCATATCGGACTCAGCCGACGACAACACACAAAATGAAACGAACAAAACAAACCGTTTTGGTATACGTATGATTTATAATGTACGTACGAGTGGAGACGAACCAAGGCACGTCTCCGGGTCGATCATCTCTTTAGATCACGTGTTACCGTCGGTTCGGTTCAACTGCCGCGCACAAAATAAATGAAAAATCTTAAACCGAATTACCATTATAAAAAGTGGGACGATTGAAAAATGTTTTGTAAGTTTAAAAAAATAAACTGTGTAAATTGGTGGCACAAGTCCGTCCTTGGATTCGTTTTAGGGACATTATGTCACCGGGATGTGTGTAGGGGCACACCTGAAATTGGTGTCAGATGTTCGAACCTCTTCTCTCGGGCCGAAATATTCGTAAGCTGTAAAAAATAATATAATTTATAATACGAAACCCCTCTTCCTTAAAAAAATTCTAAACACAACCAACAAGATACCTATCCATAAACCCATAAAGGATCCTAAGTAAGTCACTTTAGCGGATCCATTTATATTGTACGCACTATATTGTATTCAAATATATCAGGAAGAATGTATCGGTGTTATTTAATTGTCGACTACCACAAAGAATCAACGCGCTTGATAAAATCGTTTTTATGACAAGATTTAACTTAGTTTTTCGAGACATTTTTTTGGCGTTTCGAATAATTATAGTTGAAATGTAAAAGCAATTTCGATCAACAATTTCATTCCGAAACGTATTTGAGATTCAGTTTATCGCAAGAAGAAAGTTAGAGATCACTCCTGCTCTAATGATTGGACAAAATTACAAATTTAGTTATATCATAATGGTATGGTTTTTAATCATTTGAAAGTGTTACAATATAATAATACGTACAACCAGAATACATTGAAATAATTTGTGTTTACTTAAGTTTCTGGCAATGTATTTTTTTTTTTATTTCACGCACGTCGCGTCAGCAGAACACATTACCTTTGTCTTCAAATTTTCGGTAAACATTGTTTGTACTCAGAAATGCTTTTGAGTAATATCAATATAGAGAAATCAAACCGTCCGAATGTAATATGACTAAAAAAGGCATTATATGGACAACAACTAAAAAACACACGGTAAAAGGTAAAACACCTATAAAAAAAAAAATACATATATTACATATAGTACATAGATTTACATATCATTGTAAAGCTAAACGTACTTGGTCCAGAAAATAAAATGTTAAGTTGATTTATAAATGTTATTATTTAAACACTACTTATCTCGTCACGATAAAAAAAAAAAAAAAAAGACGTGTGTTATTTGTAACGGTAATGTATATCGTTATTACTATTATTGTTCTGACGAGTGTAAAATATTGTTTTTGCACACGACCAACGGCACCCGCGCGTGTGCGTGATATCGTTACTATAATTTTACGCGAAATCAATTGTAATTTATACACCGCAATGATAATAACACGCACTTATACTGAATTATAAACGTTTTCAAGGTGATCGCATAATAAATTATCGTATACTTTATTCTCGTTTGTGCGATAGCCGAAAACGACTACCGTGCAATTACCCGCTATTATAATATATTATACACGCACGCGCACGTATATTATATTGTAAAACAATAATTTATAGTTATTCGCACAACGCGCACAATATATATTATTATGCCACAGCGAAATAATTTACGACTCGTACGCGGGTTTTTTTTTTTTTTTTAAGGATACGTTATAAAAATACATTGTTATTAACTGCGGACTACGAGAACCTTCGGCGTGTGTTTTTTAGCATATGTGCGTATAATAATAATAATAATAATAATAATAATAATAATAATAATAATAATAATAATAATAATAATAATAATAATAATAATAATAATAATAATAATAATAATATTAATATTAATAATAATAGTAATATTTGTAACTATAATTGCAGCGTATTGTGCCAATGCGATGGGGCAACACCTGTAGACGCTAAATCGTTTTTCTTACAGGAAAACGAAAGAACCGGAAAGGCTCGAAAAAGACGATAACACATACGTACGCATGTATACGCCTATCATCCGTAGGCTCTAGGCACCGGAAAAATTACGTTTCATAACACGGGTGCGTTTGAAACCTATTTTTATTTAAATATTTTTTCAACTTTTCGTATTATGAATACCATGTCGATTGTTATTTATTCGTAAACACTAATTATTAATAAAATAATTGGTTGATGTTATATTTAATGATCAAACAATTAGCGTATTATTATATTTTTTTTAATTTTTCATACGTTACGTCATATAAATTTATATTTTTGAACATTTTATGATGAATTGAATTTATTTAATAAAATTAAAACACGTTTAAAATGTTATATTTTCCGATACATTTATTTTCAGTCGTCAATAAAATCAAATAATTTTTAAACAGTACAATGTAAAAAACTTTACCGTGACAATCAAAATATTAAATGTTTAGTCGTATATAATAAATAAAATAAATGATTTCCAACTTATCTAGTTTAGATTTTTTTTTCGATATTTTGGGTTGGCGAATTCGTCAATTGTATAATCTTTTTTAATTTTTCACTGAACACACCTATCTCTATTGATAATGATGATAGAGTTGTCGATTTTCCTTGACTGATAAAAGATCTTCGTCAATTTTTAATTCTTTTCGACACAGGAAATGACCGTTAACACCTTTGCAAAAATATCCAAATATTAATAAAATAAATCGTAAAAGCGATATTGACGTTTGGAGAACTTGTTGTTAGTTTTCTCTCGATTTGTTTTTATTGCATATAACTGTGCAGTCATGCTTGGCTCACGAACATTAACGAGAACGGGAAAGTCTTCAACAAAATCTTATTCCAGATCTAATAGATATACGTATTTGGAAATGAATATGATTGATTATAAACAGCGGCGTCATTTCAGTTTTTTCTAGACTAGGGCGACTATTTACTGATAAGCCGACTGAATTTTTTTTTATGGCGACTAAAATCTATCATATAACTATTCAATTATGTTCATAAGGGGTGAACAAGTATTATTCATAATCGTCATTCGTATTCGTCATAATATGACGACTCCGATTATTCAGCTGCACTAAAATAGATTGAATAATATTTATTATTTAATCCATGTTTGTATACAAATTGATAATAATATGAAAATATCTTCTCTTATGGATGGCATTGTAACGACTATAATATATATAGACTAAACTAGTCCACTAAGGTATTAGTCTAAAAATAATGACGTTTTGTACTTAGCACAGTGTACCGATTTAGCATTTGGGTATGTTAATATGTGCAGAGCGCCCGTCTCCCATTATCTCAATTTTATCATTTAAATATAGACAATAATATAGTCAATAATTTTATTCATAATTTATTTTCTACAGGTTTAATGGTTTTATTATTATTATTATTATTATTATTATATTTTTTATAAATTTTATATTTTTCATAATATGTATCAATTTGAGAGACTGAGTAGCTAAACACTAGACTGTGGCAAATGTATGAGTTCCCCCCCCCCCAAATGACGCCACTGTTATACATATTGTGAATAAAAAAATCATTTGTTTTTACAATTTGTTTCTTCGCAGTTATAAAGTTATCGATTAATATGACGTTTGATGAATACAAGATTGCTTTCCAAAGTAAATGTATACGTTTTTCTTGGACGCTTTTAGAAACTGACTTTCGACCGTTGGTCTATAATGCTTATGAACAGGGCTCGGAGCTTTATGCACTAAAAAAGTATAAAATATATGCATACGTATGCACTAAAAAAAACTCAAATATGCAGTATAATATGCAACTATTTTTATTGTAAATAATCATATAAAAGTAAAATTCTGAAAAAAAAAATTATTTTTCAATCAGGTACGACATAATGTTTTTTGTAATTTTTCCTTAACTATTTTTATTATAAATATGTCTATCTAAAAGTATGATTATGCAAAAAAAAAAAATTATTTTAATATTTATTCATTTAATTTAAAAAAATGTACAAATCCCTCGTGTATTTTTCTAACTAAAATATTAAAACACCAGCAGTTATCGACCATCCAACAATCGGTCGGTCATTAAGATTACGAGATCCAACTTATTTAACGATACCGGGGCATGACACGTGATGTGACAGCTCTAGGTATAAATAAATATTTATATTTATTCTTGAAAATTTTAAAATTAAATACTGGGCCAGTGAAAACAAAACTGAAATTAATACTAGGTATAACACAGTTAAATGTATTAATAATAAATTATAAACATAAAATAAAATAAATGCATTAATAGGCTTAAAATCTTTTAACATGCGAAATCGCACAAATTTAGTTAAATCATGCAAAAAAATGAAACATAAACTTTTGTATTTCAATTGTATGGACCACGAAACGAATTTGTATCAAATCAGATTTTGAATACGCAGCTTCCTGAAAAACATGCAATCGCATAAAGTTCCGAGCCCTGCTTACGAACGTTTAACAATGTTTTTCGCATCAGGCGTGCTTTCAGACGGAGAAAAATCTGTGAAGCGTTGCGGTTCTATAATGTGTACCCATAATACTGTATCTGAGTTCGATCAAGCTGTAGACGATTTCGTACTCGAGTTTTTTCGTGCGTCGCAGTGGTGGTGTCGCACGCTAGGTAATATTATGCAGCTTCGTGTCGTCGCGATGCCGTTTCGACGGACGAAAACGAACCTATAAACGACTAAACGGGCTAAACGACGACCTGCACGACGTCACGACGTTTGGACACGCGTACTGGACGCACGACCTGGCCCCCGTGCGCGCTCCGCACGCCGCCGCGGTGGTTTTGTCGCGGTCCAGCGGCCGTCGTCGCAGCCACCAAATTCCAAAATAATTACCCTACCGACTCGGATCACGAGTCGACGACTCGTCGGATGACCCGGTGGACTTGGACTGTCCGCCACGTCGTTCTCGATTTCGGACCACGAAATCTTTATAAACGGCGGCGACGACCAGAGCCGGATTGAGGATCAATGCTGCCCTGGAGCAATATATTTTCGATGAGAAATTTCTTATCAAAAAGTCGTTAAAACAATATAATATTATGTACCTATTTCATGTAATATTGTATGAATATGTTAAACATTTTAATAGAAATATATTTGGTACATTATATTATTGCGCAAATAATTACTACGAGTTGAAAACGTCAAATTGTATTTATTTTATGTATACATATTATAATAGGCGCAGATATGTATATTTTAACAAAGAGAAGAAGATAAAAATCGTAGTCAACGACACAGGAAATCGATTAGACAAAACTAGAGAAGTCGTTTATTTATAACAGAATTTTACAAAATTGTTTGTAAACTGTGATTAATGCCACTATAATCATTGTCGTACTGTGCGCTAGTCCATCCTTATAATATTATTATTCATTGTTATAAATAATAATTTTATATTTAAAAAATAAGATAATATATTATTTCAATGAAAATATTTTGACGATAATTTGAACTGTTTTCTACGGCGAATTACAAGTATGACGAACAAGTAGGTAATGAGTAATGTGGAATATTCGATTTCAGTGTATTCAAAAAAATGTGTTATGACAATACATATCTGTAAAAGTAAAAAAAAAAACAAAAAAAAAACAAAACGAAATTAAAGTATGTTTTTGTCATTATTCTATGACGATCGAAAATAAATCTTATTTACGTGTGAATATCATTGTACACATTGATTAGACCCATAATATAACGAGTGGATCTTCGGAGGAAAAAAAATTTTTGAATCCATAACCTGTTACCACTTATTACGCCAAATCTGATACCACGTTCAATACTGATGATTGATAATAATAAAAATGTTACACGCCTATAATTTGAATTCTATACACAGGTTACCAGATTTTGAAATTTGAGATGGCATGGACTGTTTTTACATCAAATTCCTATTTTATTTTAAATGTGTGTGTAGGGAACACACAGATAACGATTGATCATTGATCAATCCTATCGTTATGAAACTTGAGGAAATATATAGAAACTATGTTTTCAATCAATCCAACAAGATAATAAAAATCATTAAGATAATTTGGGATTTTAAATTAAAAAAAAAAAAAAAAAATATTCCTATTTAAACTCATCTAGATTTGCGACAAAATAATATTAATACTTTCAAAAGAAAAAAAATCAGAAACTTCCGAAATTTTAGTAAATGTAAAAAAAACAAATTAGATTTTTTTCTAAAACAAAAAAAAAAAAAATTATGATTGTCCAAGAGTATTCTATAAAGAAGCAAATATAATTAGAAAAATCCCTAAATGACACGACTACAAATGAGGTATTGAATATTCATTCAACTGACAATCATTGTTATGGATAAATGTGAATTATTATTGAAACTTGAATTTGACAACAGTTTTGTTTAGTAAGAAAAATGTAGAAAAACAAACTCGAATCTTTTTTATAAAAATCTTTTTATGACACTGCAAATGAAGTATTCAATATTAATTCATTTAACGATCATAAATGTAAATTATTTTTTTGTGAATGATTATTTGAATGTGAATTTGACTACAGTTTTGTAATAAGAAAATTGTTTTACACATCTATGTTACAAATTTAATTAACATATAAGAATATAACAGTCAATCTTTAAATCTATGGTTCGACCAATATTAGACAATCGCCGTGGTAACAGATTCGACGTGATAAACTGATAACCGGCCGTCATGGGTCCAAACAATTTTTTCCTGCGAAGTTAGATCACGTGGAATCTATATGAAACACATCGATTCAGATTTACACTTTTATTTCGTGACCAAGCGTAAAACTGTCAAAGGCAGCAGCACAATCGGTATACTAACCTTTGAGTGACAGTTATTTTGTTTCGGGCACAACTGGTCCGTTTAACGTCGCGTACGTGCAGTGTGACGGTTAGGTTAGTGAATAATGACTCGGCCCTTCGTAAAGAGCATCCGCATCCGTTCTTCCAAGGCTACAAAGGACAATAAAAATAATAACGCCGTCTGGTCCGGATCACGTCGCCACCGTTCGGAGTCCCCGTACAAAATCCTCCGGGTGTTTACGGCGGCGTGCATTGTCGAAACCGACGCGACGGTGGCGGTGGACGGCGTCAAGACCTCCTCTGACGGACCCACTCTAAGCACGCGGCCGTAAATAAATCACGCGCCGGGTGGTGGCGTCTGTCTCGAGTAGTGATTTATGTACTCCATGCGTACGGCGTATGCTAAGTCAATAATTATTATCACGCGTATATGAGTCGTCGTCGATGACCGTCGTCACGTTTGTCGGCGAACATAAAAATAAAAAACCCCCCGGCGTAAAACGAGACTTCCGGAAAAACACGACGCCGGGTATTGAATGTCGTCGCAGTCGTGACCACTGAACGATGAACGAGACGTGAACCGCCGGGACCCGACGAATTATGGCGTCGTACACCACATAATAATATCACGGCCGTTGTGAATTTTTCGCAAAATTCAATTTTCGGTTTTCGTATTGATTTCGATTTAAGGTAAAAACTCAAAGGCGGTTCACACGCGCGCGTCGATATACGTATCGACGCGTCAACCGGTTCTATGAACTAAATGAAGTGAAAATAAGATAAGGTCGTTGTGACGGAGTAACCCATGTGTGGAACCGACACATGTTGATGAAGGACTATATTTTATGATCTATCGGTTCCGGCCTATTTAATTGGCCGAGAACTCGAGTTTATGGGTTCACACATAACTTCATGTCGTTTCGCCTTTTCCAATCGTATTTTGTCGATTTTCCGATTCCAGAAGTGGCTCACAAAAAGCTCGAAGTCCTGTGAACATTTTGTCGTATATGCTCACAGCTGTGATGCGAACACGTGCCGTGAAACGGGAACTTGATCCTACACTCTATTCGAAATAAAAAAAAAACCACCGAACGTCGGACGATTCGTGGTCACGCTCGCGTATGCACTCCTATCACCGAGTCGGCACGGCGTAACGACCGAAATCGAGTGTTCTTGGCCTATCGGGAGAAACCGGGCTTGATGTGAATGCGCGCCAAGTGTTATTCTTATTTGGAATAGAGTATAATATCACTGCTGCACAGGCAAAATCCATTATAATAATTATAATAATTATTATTCAGACACACCCGGGCGAGTATGCTGTACTTGCAGAGCCTGATTTAAGCGAGTATCTGGGAGACTTGTCACCTGACTTACAATTATTTTAAGACTCTTCATCTCTTTTTAATGCACTATCGTGTTTGTGGTTGACTCTTGTTGAAATTCGAGTGCAGTTATTACCAAATTTTTCTTTGAGAATTATAATAATAATAGTTTTTTTTTTTTTTTAAACGTATAAGCTCCTCATTTATAATAATTGTCGGTTAATTGGTTTTGTATTTTGTGATTGACAAAAAATGGATAAAAGACGAAAACAAATCGGTATACCGACGTGTGAATAATCGTTTAACATTTTCCCGTCGTGTAAAGTTATATGTTCTCTTCGACATAATTTACCATTTCTCTGTGATGGCCTCGGTGCCAAAATCCTAAAATCACACTCTAAATTCGTGTATCATATAATATTATAATAACAATATCGTTATTATTGTAGGTACGTATTATGTAACATGATTATCGTGTTGTCGATAGAAAACGATAAAGATTTCACGAGGATGAAGTGCTGAACACGAAGGTTCGAGTCATTCGAACAACGGTGTCGAAACAACACAGGCGTTCCGCACAAAAATACGTCGACTTACCCGTACCGGTGTAACAGGCGATTTTTACCCCCCTATAAATTTTACCGGCGGGTAAAAATCGCCGGAGGTAAAATTCGCCTAGCGTAACAGGCGATTTTTACCCCCCCCCCCCGGAAATTTTACCGTTGGGGGTAAAAATCGACGGAGGTAAAATTCGACTGGTATTACAGGCGATTTTTACCCACCTATTTTTTTATACAAATTTTACCGTTGGAGTAAAAATTGCCTGGCACAACAGCCAATTTTCAGTTATCTACAATTTTATTAATTTCACTATATGCTGGGATAATATTTACCACCCAGATAATTAATTGTAGCCCTTTTTCTATAATGATATTATATTAAAATTACTTATAAACTAAAATGTTAAAATAATACAACTGCTGACTGGTAATACTGTGTACTAATTGAAACAGTACCTTCATTCATGAAAAATGTACACAATTTCAGGTTTGTTCGTGCTTGATCTACTAAATAATATGCAATACATAATATTATATTATATTATTGAATACTGAATATAGGTAAATATATGATAAATGTATGTACCTTCCATACATGTACATAGTTTTGTACATGAAATATTTTATATGTATAAGTCCACCTATTGAGGTATTAATAATTTTGTATTAGATAATAGATAATATATTGCTATAGCGTCCTTGATGCACCAAAAATCTAAATATTAATTAAATATCTAAACCTATTAATTATTAAAGAATACATAAAGGTATAAAATTAAAATAATAAAATAACGGGCCTTGACAATTTTTACTCCAACGCACAGTGGGGCAATAGACTATCAAAGTTGGCATTAAATCATACATGAATTTATTTCTCTTAATAATACTTCTATGAAACATATTCTTAGGTTTAAACAAGATTAATATATATTTTTTAGATTCTTAGTATTTTAAATGTGTATTTAGCTATTAGGTATAGTTTTGGGTTTTTTGTCTTTTCGTTCGCTCACTACATGACTGAAAAGGAACCACTGGGCGACCACGATTACTATTTGCCAAACAGGTAAATTGAATAACTGTCTTCAACAAATTTTCATTATCTTTTATAAATCTCTCTTCAATCCTATGTACCTTATTCCAGCGAGATTTAAATTCCGATTTAAAATGAAATATTTTTTTATTAAAATCATTGTCTTTATAATATAGTAGTAATCTGTTTTCAAGCTCTTCTTTGACAAATAAAAACTGATCATCGATTAATCTACTTCACAATTTTTCATTATATTGAATAATTCTTGTCGGGAAATATTTATTTTATTTGACACTGTTGTTCCTATATTAATAAAAAAAAAAAATATTCCATTTATTTATGGTGACTAAGTATTATGTAAACTAAAGTTATATAGCATATTTAATTGAATACAATTAAACAATATTATTAACGAAAAAAAAATTAAAAAATTAAAAGAATGGTGCCGAACCCGGGACGGACCATGGTTCAATATATGCCGTGCTATCCCACTCAGCTGTGGATAAGAATACAAAATATAAACGTTAAGAGATCTCTTATACTACTTAATTTGAAACTGTTTAAATAGGTAAATCGTAAGTAAGTTCTGAAAAATATCAAACTTTCCAAATTTAACTATAACCTTATTAACGTATAAAACCATTATGCATTACGTAAACTGACCAATAAAAAAAAAAGTGCAAATATGTGCAATGAAAAAAAATTGCTTTCTGTTCAACAGTAAATAAGAATGAATAAAAAAAAAAAAATTTATCTCGATCTACCTTGGAACCTAATCAAATTATAAAATATTCATAAAATAATTGTTAAAAATCACTATTCACGTTACAATTACTATTTGAATTGCAGTAAAATATAGTTTCATCATAATATTAAAATAATAGGTAATTCTTAATTACATACTTGAAGTAGAAGGATTCATTATAAAAATAAGTTCAATCTGCGAATTCAATGACAATAAGCACAAGTTTAAAACGCACGGAATATTCGTAATCATAAATGTGAAAGTTTGTAACAACACCTGACTACAAACGGGGCACTTTCTGGTGGATATGAGTAAAGTAAACATTTTTAATCTGCCTAATTATAATTAATGGGTCTATAAAGATTAAAAAAATGTCGATAACTGATATAAATATAGAGTTTATTATTTTTATTTTTTGCCACTTTTGATAGACTATTGCCCCACTGTCACGGTAAAATTTGTAGGTGGGTAAAAATCGCCTGTAATACCAGTCGAATTTCACCTCCGTCGATTTTTACCCCCAACGGTAAAATTTCCGGGGGGTAAAAATCGCCTGTGACACCGGTCAACGTTAGAGTACAACAGCTGTACTATGGGATTACAAACGAATCACTTCGTTAAATTCCGGTAACCGACGACTGCTGAGGAGAACTACAGTACGATTCCGAGCACACGAGTGTTTTAATATCGTATTATTACAAGGCGCAGTTTTTACGATATGGCTTCGAGAGTTTTTTTTTATACATATAATATTGACGCGTACGAGAAAACACATTATTAATAAATCATACGATTCACCGTGGACCACGCGACGGCGGCGGCGGTGGTTGTAAATCTCGCGGGGAAACGGTAATTTTCTTTTTCGAGTAGGCAGCAGACGTGTCTGAGAGAGGAGAAACGATTCATTTCGCACCTACGGGCTCGTCGCGGCGGCCGTGTAAAAAAACGACGTTGAGAGATTTCGGCACGCCGCGCCGCGCCGCCGCGGTGACGGTAAACGGAACGAGATGCGTTTTTAAAAAACAAACATGATATATTTTGTTCTCGTTCCGGAACGCAATAAAAGTTGTGCCCGGGACATTAGTACAATAAAGGGTGTAAAATATTATGTCAAGTGAATAATTCAAAATAATCGCCATACCCACGCGGTGGTTTTATTTTTATTTTTTTTTTTTTTTTTTTCGGAATTCTCGTATTTTTACCGATTTCGTTTATTTATTATTCACCGCGTGAACCGTCCCGCGCGGTGGCGCGTATATATTATCTGCTCGGAAAATATGTCTCTGCAGATAATTAATTGGATAAAATAAGTTAACAACGGTTACGGTATAAAAAATGTATTGTGTTACCATTGTTCTTATATAATAAATGATGCCGTCGGAAAATGTATTAATAACGAAACAATACTGGTGTTGTTTTTTCTCTCCACTTAGTTACGACGCAATTTATTTGATCTATTTACGATGGCGGAAAAAAAAAATAATACTTTTTATGTCCTAATGCGAAATATGTGACTCGCAAGTTGTTATCTTTAAGTGCCTGGCGTAGTCTAAAATATGGTTATACCCGTACAGTTTCACGGACAAACGTTCACGGACCGCGTTCACGTGTAGCGAATTACCTTTATAATTATTGCATCACTACGTTGGTTCTGATTTGTTTCCTCTTTGGAAGATATCACTGCACGGAACAAAACAAAACAATATGCTTTCCACGCCTCGTGATTTGAGAAACGATTTACATTTTTCCACTGACATACTCGCTTTACTCCTAAATGTTTAAATTTACGAAATTCAAATAAATATTTCTTCCGTAATATTGAAACACCGTATATCAATAATTGACAAAACATTTGCGTAATGCTTTACGAGTAAAACTTGTTTTTGTTTTGTTTTGTGTCTATACGTACGTAACTACCGCAAAGTTTTAAATATTTTAATTTAGAACCCGATCAATAATCAAATCGTTTACGCTCGCGTAGTTATAGGAATCTACTGACTATATAGTCTAAAACGGGACTACCTCATTTTTCGTTGTCGTGTATAATATTACATCCCATTATCCCGGCTGATTTCAGTTGTGAATTATTTTATCTCACTTTAGATGGCTATCCTGTTTTGCTAATTTTATTCGATGAGCAGGGCCGTAGCAAGGGTGAGGCGACTGAGGCGTTTGCCTCGGGCGCCAACGAAATGGCTAAACTTTGATAATTTTTTTTAATTAAAATATTGTTTTATCAATATAGTACTTGGGGATGGATTTAGCAATGAAATACAAAAAAGACATCAATGGTGCAGAATTTATTGTTGAGATTTCCCATTTTCAGCACGTAGTGAAGTCGGTTATTCCTGACCATATTAAATCTGCAACACTTATTGAAATACCTACTTCAGCTGATGCAAGACTACAATTTAAAAGAATCGTAACCAAACATAGAAATAGTGTTTAGAATCTTTTTGACGATAACTGTAACTGCAGCTACATGTGAACGTAGCTTTAGAAAAATTCGAACTCATAAAGAATTATTTGAGATCAACTATGGGTAAGGAGAGACTTACCGAATTTATCTATTTTGTCGATAGAAAATGAAGTGGCTGGAGAAATTAATTTTGAAGATGTCATCGATAAATTTGCGGCAATCAAATCAATAAATGTCAAATTATGAGATTTATTTTTGTTGTGTGTCAATAAATATGAATTTTAAAATAAATACTTGAGACTTATTATATGATTTTCTAATAAACAAATATATATGAACGTAATAGTTAAACATTTTAAAAATGACGATTTTTTTTTTTTGACGGAAGGGGGTGCATATACTCAAACTTGCCTCAGGCGTCAAATGAGCTTGTTACGGCTCTGTCGATGAGCATGTAAAAATTATCATTTAGGTACTAAATAACTTCTGGTAAAATAATGATAGCACTTGAGCCACGTTAATATTTAAGTTGAACGATTGTACCACTGCTGCCGAACAAATTATTCGGCAATGAACAAAACAAAATATTCCAATATACGTAGTCGACAATATTACATTTTTTTTTTTTTTTTTTTTTTTTTAAGTGATTGCTAGTTTCATCTCTATAGGCCGTCATCAGGTTGAAAATATGTATTTAAAGTGTATGCAATATTCATAATATTTCATATAATTTAGTAAACTAAATAGAAAAATATTAAAATTTATCGAAAGTCATAATGTCACTGTGAATCTTTAGTGGATATTTTTCTTATCTATTTTTACTGAAATGTTTTGTATTTTTTAAATGATGTATATTTCTAACCGTGAGATATTCAGATTTGCTTTGCTCTTATGTCGGACCTTGAAGTCAACTGACATAATATTATAATATAATACTATTGGTTATATTGTGATTTTCCAATTTCAGTTCTACGTTAAAGGCGTTGTAGGGTTTCGCATAATTTACTATTCACCGGATATTATTTATTTTAAACAGTATTTGAATAACTCTGTTTTCATTTCACTCGTGTCACTAAAAGAAACGATAACCGATGATAATATCACGCAGATTGACTTAATGTACAAACGTACTAAACACAGACCAAGCCAATAATAAAATCAATAATCGCCAATTAACGAGTGAATATATTTTCAACAATACAGGCACGCCAACGTGATAATAGATGTGTATTGAAGAGTAATACTCGTATTTGAGGAGAGTGTCGGCTCGTGATGTTCAAAATGGGTGGTGTGCAATTATTGGAAATGTATATTAATAAAATAAAATAAAATTAGTCACATCCAAGTCAATATTAAAATATTTACTGTAATAAAATGAAAATTAAACATAATTTTAAAAACAATAGGTTTACTTAAATACATAATGTATCATATAGCCAGGTGTAAATTTTGTCTACTGTCAGAACAAGCAACAGTGTCGAAACTAAAAACAATTTTCAAAAATAATGAAGCGGTACGCGAGTAATCACGTACCCTTCGTGAATGAGTAACACGTGGATTATTCAGTATCAAGCTCTCTTTATTGATCTTCAAATGCTATTTACAAGTATGTACAGATATGATTAACAAAGGGGGGGGAACAGTTAATCCGGGCCGTACGGCGGACTTCAGTAAGCGAGCCGTACGGGCGGTACCGGGCTCCAACAAGCGCGGCAATAAGTACACAGGGCAAGTAGGCCTATATAAATACGGGGGGAGACGCCGGGATACCCCGGAAGACTTCAGCAAGTGGCCGTAGGTATCGCGGGACTCGTAGCGTGGCCTCAGCAGGCGCGCCGGGGGGGCCAAAAGTGGCGGCCCTGAAAAGGGCCGTTTAATGTTGTCCGCAGTCCTGACGGTATCGGCGTCGTCTCTTCCCGGGTAACAGGGCTTCTGCTGGTTGCTAACGGTATCCGTACGCCGAGACGCTCGTATCCTCTTTCGAGAGTTACTGGTCTCGGTGACGAGAGTGACCGGATTGTTGACGGTCGCTGGATTACCGCAGGCTGGCCAGGCCGTGAACGTCGTCTGGATCCCGGGTCGTCAGAGAGCCGATAGGCACTGGATCGTTGCGGGCTGGTTAGACCGTGAACGTCGTCTGAATCCCGGGTCGGCAGAGAGCCGATAGGCACTGGATCGTTGCGGGCTGGTTAGGCCGTGGATGTCGGGTCGATACCGATGACGGTAGAGAGCCGATAGGCGCTGGGCTGCTGCGGGCTGGCTGGGCCGCGGTCGTCGGGTCGATACCGATGGTGGTAGGAAGCCGGCGGACGCTGGGCTGCTGCGGGCTGGCCAGGCCGTGGACGTCAGGTCGATACCGATGGCGGTAGAAGCCGGTAGACGCTGGGCTGCTGCGGGCTGGCTAGGCCGTGGACGTCGGGTCGATACCGATGGCGGTAGAAGCCGGTAGACGCTGGGCTGCTGCGGGCTGGCTAGGCCGTGGACGTCGGGTCGATACCGATGGCGGTAGAAGGCCGGCAGCTGTGTTCGGAATGCGGCTCTTGGTTGCTCGCTATAGTGTGGCTCCGGGCTTCAAACTGAGTCTTGATAGTTGATGTCAGTTTGAAGGTATTTGATGGAGTGACTTGTGGTTGAGAACGCACCCGTATTTATACTACCTGGGTGCGTTCTCATTGGCCCAAGGAATGTTGTTGGTGTGATAAAATGTGTTTTTTCTTAGTCGTTATCGCTTTGCTTCGTGATGTTTTTCCCTATCACACTTGCGTGTTGTGGTTATCGCGATAGGCGTCCCGGTTCTTTCCGTGTGGCCGTCTATCGCTAATAACCACTTAATTACTGTTTGTGTCGGGCGTACCGTTACAATAAATGAAAAAATTACATATTTTTATATACTATTAAGTCAAGTCTTCGTTCTTTAGTATTGGCAAACAGTTCTATAACTTTATTATTGAAATAGCGCATACAAATTAAATTTGTGATCGAGTGTGCAGCAGAAGGTGCACACCACAGTTCCATTTATTCGTCAATGCCCCCACTCATCGACTAAACGTATTTTAGTTGGTGCGCATTTATTACATAACTCATCTAAATTTTAGGAGTGATGTTTTCGAACTCGAGCGTTTCACGTTTATAAAACTAACAATATTGTATTATGGAATAAATATAGTTAAATAGATATTGTAATAAAATTAAAATACATTTTAGCTATTTTATCTTTAATAATCTATGTCAGGGGTGGCGAACCTTTTCCGACTCGAGTGTCAAAATTTTCCAAACAAAGTTTTCTAAAACTGTTCGCGTGCCCCACCCCCACGCACACACACATACACAAAGGAAGTTTAATGAAGTCAATATTTGTGTGGGTTATTTTACAAATTATATGTGATATTCTTGAATCAGATGTCAATATCGAATAATCGTATTAAAAATGTAAATATGTAATATGTGAACTTTTGTTCCTTTTTTTCATGTAAACAGTTTTATAACAGAATATCCAAATTTCTAATTTTGGTAAAACAGGTAGTTTTTGCTTTGACTTGAAAAAATTCACTACACGTTATAAACTTTCAAGAAAAAATGAAAAAAATAAAATAAAAGTAGGCGAATCGCATGATTTCACCACTTTTCCATATAGAAGATTTATTTGTACCTGTGATTGATATTAGCAAAGCATAAATGTCTAAAGGAATATAATTATAATTGGAATCTGAAAAAATTGTTTAATCGTATTTATTTTAACTACGATTTCATAAATAGCATGATTCAAATTTATATTTTTAATTAAAATTTCGATAAATTCAATTTTTTCCACGTGCCATTGAAATTTCGCCAACGGGCCACTTTTGGCACGCGTGCCATAGGTTCGCCACCCCTGATCTATGTGGTGTGCGCACACCTGCACACCTAGGCACGAGCCGCCTGCACTGTTTGAGGAGATGAAATAACTACTTCGGTGTTCTCGCCGTGACGTCTGTCAGCCTGTGTGCCCGTGTCTGAAACCGTAATGAAATCGGCTGTCGGCATACGCATTTATATATTTTATGGTCACGATATTATTCTGTAAATCGATCGTTCTAAGAACGATCCGCAAACGGACCGCACCGGCGGTAACGATCGGCGATGGCTGCGCACAGAGCGGACGTACGGGTGGAGGGGGCGGGAGAGGTTACACGGAGGGTGAAATCGGACTGACGCGCGCGTAGACGAATTAATAATTCGGCGAGCGGCCGTCGTCGTCGAGTGAAATATGACGTTTCGGCCGAGGGACGCGGATCATCAATCGTCCGGCGCGGCGGCGGCGGCCGCGACCAGAGATGTTTTTATTAAAACGCGGAGAGCCGTCCGTCGTGGTCCGCGTCTCCTGGCTGTTACCTCCACCCCGCCAAAACCCGGCCCGCGCACCGGTCCGTCCTGTCTTTCCTTCGTCCGCGTCCGTCCGTCTCGTAAGACGCGCAGGGGCGCCCGGTGGCTCGGCAAACAGACGCGCGGATGACAGGAAGCCCACGGCCAATTGTTCCGGTCTAATTAGGAGGAGACAATATTGTCGCCGGGCGCTGCGGCACGAGGGACGGCGACGATGAAAAATGATCTTCGGGGATTAGAGCCTGTGTACGACGTGCACACAGGGTGGGCAGAGAGACCCGACACACACACACACACACACACACGTTATACTGCTCTGTGTAGGCCCCCCTGCAGTAGTATACCGTCCGCCCGCGGCGCTCTTCTTCCGGCCGCGAAAATGATTGATGACCCAGACTCTCGGACCGCGACACACCGGCCACTGTCGCGCGACGTCTGGTCGCGGCTTTGGGAATTCGACGGTTATTGTGCGATGACGTGCCTATATTGTTCTCCGGGGCGCGCGGAGACGTGACGCACAGCCTCCGGAGTCACAGAACAGACGGACCGCCGCCGGAGCGCGTGCGGTGTACGACGACGCATAAACTCGGCCGCGCGCGGAGACTTGTTATTTTTCGTGTTTCACGCGTGGTTTCGATCGGCTGCGGTACGTCCGTAGCTCAAACCTCGTACACGTTGACTTTTAACAATATTACTTATCGCGTCTAGTGTTTCGTCGCTGGGGTGTCCGGCCAAAATAGCGAAAAAAAAATAACGGAAAAAAATTTAGCGAAACTGAATTATAGCGAAAGAAAATATACCGAATAATAATATATCTAATGTTCGGGAAATAACTATAATAATTCTTGTACTGATAAAATCAGGTATCAGTCAATTATAAAAGATAGTTCATCAGTTCATTACTTGGTTAGTATTTTAAAATGTATTATTTATTAAGTTTATAATATTAGAATTCAGTATAATTTTAAATATTAAGTGGTATATCATCCAACCATATGGATACTTATTGATGTGTTGAAGGAACAACAATATTTATCGGAAATGAAATACCAACAATTCATTGCTGGATCAAAAACAAGTAATAAAAAAAAATATATACATATAAAAATTGTTCTGAAAAAATTAAGATTATCACTACATCTTATAATAGTAACGAAAATATGAATTATTTAAAAGGTATAGCGTATAACTTAAGCTTACAAATGTAATTTTAATTTTAATTTTTAATTAATTTATGTATATATTTTTGAAATAATAAATTAAGACAAAATATATATATATATATATATATATATATATATATATATATATATATATATACATTTATCTATATATATATATATATATATATATATATATATATATGAAATAAATAAATAATAGTTCGCTGTTTTGGTTTTCGAAACAATATAAACTTCGCGTTTTTTTATTTCGCTATTTTGCTTTCGATATTTTTCAATTCGCTATTTATTTTTCGATATTTTGGCCTAGAACCCGTCGCTAGACATCCTTTTTCCTCAGGTGTATCTCGTATCTTCTGTTTTTGTTTTTTCTCTTTGAATTCAGATATTAAATTCAAATGAAAATGCTTCTGGAAAAAAAAACACGTGATCAATAATAACACAAATACATCATTTATTCGAATTACGTATAAGTTTAAAATGTGTTTTATAACTTTATAACATTGCCACCGCTGGTAAACGGAATAAAACAAAATTAATAGAAACAACATTTAAATGTTTTGTAAAACAAGTTTTATCGGATCTCTAATTTACGACATAATTTATTTACTATAACTATCTTATAATGAGGAAAGAAAATTAATTATACAACACAGGTTTGTGATTCATCGTCGATAGTTGAGTGGACATTTTATTCCATCGGTTTTATCCGACACGGTTTCGATAATGAGACAAAGCAATTGAAAATAAAGTGGTTTTTTTTTTCAACAATATGGTATTTTCAAAATTGTTGAAATGTATTATAAATTCATATATTTTATTTTTTAATCGTAATAGAAAATAATACATAACGGTATAACGTAATAAACATTTTGTTAAATTTATCGTATTGAAATGCATATCGAATCCTAGTAGACAAAAGAGTGCAAGTTACACTTATGACCAAAATGACGTATTTACATAAAAAAAGTTCATCAACAATCAGCTCTATCCATGATTAAAAGATGAAAGCAACTTATTCATTATAAATGGGACATTTTAAAAACTAAAAGTTTTCATTGTAGTTAATAAACTAATTACATTTGTAAAATGTTTTTTTTTTTTGTTCCTTAACATTTCATTTTGTCAACCCGTAGGGACTGGCGTATACACTTAATAAAGTGTGTACTGTGAATGATAAACTACTGCAGTCTCTGATTTTATAAAGTGACCATGTTTATCCTAGCAAATTGGTTATAAACCACATTTAATATTGAGATATGCATTTTGGTATTTTTTTTTAATTTTAATTTTTCAAAATCGCAAATTATTATTTAAATGTTTTTGAGAAAGTTAAAAAAATTAGATATTTTATAAGAAAAATAATTTTTTTTGTGATTTGTGGGAGTTGACCACTATTTCGAACACGTACCTGTAGCAGATGCTATTCTTAGAACAGTTTTAAGTTAGATACACCGTAATAAATCACCAAATAAAATTTCAGCCAAAAAAAAAAACACCCGCCAAAATTATACTATTTATAAAAAATCTTCAATATTAAATTTTCTCATGGTTTTTACAAATATAATTTGTAACCATCATTAATATTTAATGCAATGTATTGCAAAACCGACTGATTGGTTTTAGTTATCTGTCTTAAAACAAATAATAATTAAACGTGAGTTTATATCATGTTCAATACGTGTATACTGTATACTGTATACCTACCCACTGTACTCATTATAAATTATTCACAGGAGGAGTCGCTATTATTTCGATTCATTTATAATATTTATTGAACAACAAATATCCTCAGGAATCAGTACCTATTTAAGAAGTCATAGCTAAGTTTGAAACCTTTGTGTCAATAAAAATTAGATTTTGATTTAAGACATTAACTAATATATGTATATATATAAATGCTAAATAAAAAGTTAATAATTAGGAATTATTCTCCGAATCAAAAATGCAAATGTACATATTCAAACATTATTCATTGTATAGGTACATTTTTAACTAACAGATTTGATTTAAACTAGTTAGAAGTACGTTATACAATCTGTTTATGATAAAATATAGTGTTTTTTTTTTTTTTTAATGAGGGCCCGTTTATTTTAGACTTCCTTATTTTTACAGCGTAATCTGCGGATAAATCTGCTCACAGCTTTGCGTGTACCGTAACAGTCCAAATCGGACGCGTTTCAGTCGCTTTGATCATCAGTTCGTAGGTATCGACACTTTTCGTACTGCATGTGACTAGAACTAATTGTATGCACTAACGATTACCAAGAGCTACTATAAAACACACCGAGTACATTGTTTTATCCTGTGACGATTGTAAGATCTTACTGAAACACAATGATTGACACTGACTGGCCAGGGAAAATGTTTGATTGACGCGCGGCCAAAGGCTTTCGGCCCTATATTATACGTATATGAATATAGTATTAATGACACGGAAGTTTTTTCTCGTTTTCCCGACAATTCTAATTCTTTGATAAGACATGACGCACGTGGGCACGCGGTGGGCAGAGTAATATATTATTCGAAAACTTTCACATTATACAATAAGACATGTGTGATAAATAGTATTAAGTTTATAATACATGTAGGTATGTGTCATATACGTATGACCATAATTCTTGTTTTTCTCTTTAGAATCGTCGAGTACGATAGCCGTCCGATAAATCAAGACGGACTTTTTATCGATTCCATATTTTCATTTTTCACTAACAAATAAAAATTTATAAATATTAATATTGATTAATAAAATTAAATAAATATAAATTGATTAACACAAAATTAAAGAACAAGTAAAATCACTGTGTTATACTCTTCGGTCGCACTAGATTTTCAATTGTGTATACACATAGGATGTACATATTACTCTGTAGTCTGTACAATGTTAAGTACCAACTCGCGACTGTATAAAGTACATAAATAATTGTTGTGCCTGTGCCATTGTAATATGCTATGTAATATTCAAATAAACATACTAATCTAGTCATAAAATAAATTTTCTAGTATAATTAAATAATAAGTCATAAATTAAATAAGCTATATAATATGTATATATGTATGTGTGTATATATTTTACATGTAAAAGAACACATTTATCAACTTAATATTGCATATTATAATATTAACGTAAATCATACACGTGCTAGAACTTATTAATATGTCAAGGTCTAATAATTGTAACACAATAGTTACCATAAACACAGAAATCCCACACGCACCGCCAAAATCCTCTTTTGTGTTAGAACAACAGGTATTAAATGTAAAGATAAATTATATTTCATATTTATACTTAATAGTTTACAAATAACAAATATAACAAATTATAAATTAACAAATATTTGTATTAATATAAAATTAGGATTATTATGACAGCAATAAAAAAAATAATATTATGTTAACACGAAAAAGAAGTTATGAACAGCAATTAAAACCTGTAATATTGTACAGGTACCTATAAAATATATAAATACTACCTAATAAACTATTTTAATAGTAATTTTAAATTTAAATTATTGCATTTTATTGTTATTTGTTAGTCACTGCCACTCAAATAGTAGTGTATGTTCCATTTTTTTGCACTGTTATCAAGTATTTATTTTGTTGATTTGATTTTAAATCAATTACCTACTAGTTATTAATTTGTAATAGCCCAGTAAAATAGTATGTTACGTTATTTCATTATTTTTTTTTTTTAGTTAATTAATAAAACATAATAATTAATCTTTATAAATAAAATATGTGCTGGCCAATTAAAAAAAACCATTAAATTCCGTAGGTAATTATTTTTATTATTTTGCGCAAAACATCGTCCATTATTGAAATACGTTGGAAAAATAGTATCAATCGAACCTATATTCAAAAAAGGTTATATCATTTATTTTATGAAAAATATAAAAATGAGACATTTAATAACAAAAATTATTCGGATAATCCGAATTTTTCGGATAATCCGAATTTTTCGGATAATCCGAATTATTCGGATTTCCTAAATCAGGATTTGACAAATCCGGATATTTGAAATCTGGACATGGCCATCACTAATTTAACGTATTAATTATGGAATAAGGTTTTATATTTTTTAGAGGAGGGGGGGGGCGTCGAATATTGTTGCCTCAGGGCGACAATGATGGTTAGGACGGCATTGTATAATACTCATTACTACGGCACGTCACATTAAGCTGGTTTTCCCTATCGTACCAATCATGGGCGAAGGGGAAGCCCGTCTACGCAAACACGCCGGTGTTTAAAACAGTGTGAACCGTCAACGAAAATAAAACCATGCACAGACTTTCGGTTCATTTATAAATTTGGCATTTCGCAGACTACAACAGCCGCCGCACATTCACTTTGGGTCGCCTTTGAGTAAGCACACACACACACACACACACACACACACACACACACACACACACACACACACACACACACACACACACACACACACACACACATACTGAAAGTGCCTCTCATACCGTTTGACCGCGACGCGTCGTGAAATTAGCCACGTCGACGGTGACGGACGGCTGCGGCGGCGGTTTCTGTTTTCCCGCCGCGACCAGAGTGACACCGGGCTGGCGGTCGACCAACGTTCGCGGCGCGCCGAGCCAGCGGCTAATGGGTCGGCTAATGAACGCACACCTCGGCCGTCTGCCGCCCGCCAGCCACGCCGTCCCTTCCGCGCTCCCCCGCTCCTCCGGCGCGACTCTTCGTCCCTGCCGTCCCTGCTCCGGTCGACCGGGCCCGACCGTCGTGCGTAGTGCGGCGTGGCGGTTACCCGACGGATATTCAGACGCCGAACGCGAAGAGTCGATCGTGTGATACACAACGACCCCGACAGACGTGACGAAAGAATCTTTAATTTTTTTTATTTTACGGGGCTACCGCTGGGTCTGTTCTCCGCCCTTCCACGGACGGTCCTGCGAATTTATTTCGGGGGTCGGATCGGTTTTTGATTCTTAGCGAATCGAAAGATCAATTGGTTTTTTACCATGATTACGTTTTTTTTTTTCTGATGACCCCGGTTTCAGTTCGATAACCGTCATAAAAATAACACTTTAAGAGATTGCATTTTCAAAAAAAAAAAATAAAAAAATACGTGCCAGTCAAGTTGTTAAGGGGTTATTTTTCCATATTCTCAATAGATCTTTCCACGCGCAAGGTTCAGCCGCCGAAAACCGAGTAAAAACGGTACAGTGTACCGGGTCTAGGCCAAAATAGCGAAACAATTAACCGCGAATTTATAATAGCGAAAATAAAAATAGCGAATTTTAAAATAAGCGATTATGGATAATAGCGAAACTGCAGATTTTTCTAATACTATATAACATATCAAACTATAACTTAATAAAACTTATTTTTACCTGTAATTTTTGGCGTAAGTAATATATACCCAGTACTCATGGACGTATCGATATCGGGTTATCGTCAATGTGCTATCTAAGTTACTATTATAACTATTTTAATGTGGGAAGTATACTGAGATAAGATTTTCAATCGTATTATATTTGAGCTAAGACAAATTAATACAGTTGTAGTTCAGCAGTGCGTCAATGTGTAGCTTGTATTTTATGGTTTAATATTTTCGTTAGTTAGAAAAATAGTGTGTAGTATAACTTTATGTTCAATGGAATTTGTAAAAAGTAATAAAAATAAAGATTTATTATTGTATGGTGGCTTTTTGCATCGTGAAGATAAAAAACAAAATGATACAATATATTGGCATTGCGTAGAAAGTTTATGTAAAGGTAGAATAATTACGATAAACGGGGAACTTAAAAGTCAACCTAAGGAAAACTCACATAATCATGTACCCGATCCATGTAAAATACATTCCAAAATAGCCGTGAATAACATAAAAGAAGCGTCTGTTCAAACACGAATATTCAAAATATGTAATAGCGAAAATATACGATTAGGCATTTAGTTAATGAAAATAATTTATAAATAAACAATTAGGTTAGTGACAAATTATATGCTACACCTTTTACAAAGTTATTATTATTATTAGTATTATAATTTGTAATTAACAAATTAAGTCTTTTAGCACAGTCCTTGTACTTTTTTTTTTTCTGTGGTTGTTCTCCAACATTATATTGTTCTCGTTTCAGTTCTTCTAAATTTTGAATTTTCTTTATTCCGTCAATAAATTTCCATATAGTTGGGTGGTTTCCTCCTAAAGAATATGTATTGTATTATTAAAAATAATAATTATTAATAAAAAAAAATACGAACCAATAACAGATGTCAATCCTCTGTGCCATCCTTCAACAGCGTTATTTGTTGTTGGAAGACCATTTTTTGCAGCATAGTAGCAATTCCATATATCAATATGATGTCTTGGTTGTCGTCGATTTCTTCGTCTTCGTGTTATTTTTCCTATCCAGTTATCCTCGAAATAATCCAATAATGGAATTAACAGCTCTTCGTTTTCAACATAGAATTGTGTTTCTAAAATTTCTTCGTATGCGTTAATAACGTTATCTGGTGGAACATAGGCCAAAGCAGCTAACATACGAATATGAAGAGCAAAATTGGGATCATTAATATAATGTTCGACTAGACCAATATTTTGAACTTGTCACCATATGCATTTGGAAAAATGAAAAAAACAACCTTGTTGTTCAGCATATGGAAAAACAGTTTTGAACGCATTTATTGAGGCATGTTCAAAGTCCATTATTACCGATGAAGGATTTAAAGATGGTTTTATTTCTAGCAAATATTTAAGAAAACGTGTATATGTTAATTGAGATTTATCAGTTAATAATGCATAAATGGTAGGACTAACCATGGTTAGGTCACCATGTTGAATAAGCACATGAATAGTGAATAATTGATAAAAAATTGAAGGTACCGTTTTAAAAGTCCCGTCGACTAACCAATTAGTTGATTGATCCATTAATTTTAAATTATTTTCGGTTGAAAATATTAAAATTCGATCCTGTGAAGCTCCACTGTCAAATATTAAAAACTGTTCTCCGTTCATCGTCTTAGTATACTCGTCAGTAATTTTAAGGTCACTGACTATTTTCGGATTAGGTGGTGCGCATTGATTACGTGTGCGAACTCTACGTATAGTGTGTTTCAAATGATGAACTGAAGGCATGGCACCGGCTACTCCAGCTCCTATTTGTGTATTACTGATTATATCATACGGAGTATTTTGTGTTTGAACAGACGTTTCTTTTATGTTATTCACGGCTATTTTGGAATGTATTTTACATGGATCGGGTACATGATTATGTGAGTTTTCCTTAGGTTGACTTTTAAGTTCCCCGTTTATCGTAATTATTCTACCTTTACATAAACTTTCTACGCAATGCCAATATATTGTATCATTTTGTTTTTTATCTTCACGATGCAAAAAGCCACCATACAATAATAAATCTTTATTTTTATTACTTTTTACAAATTCCATTGAACATAAAGTTATACTACACACTATTTTTCTAACTAACGAAAATATTAAACCATAAAATACAAGCTACACATTGACGCACTGCTGAACTACAACTGTATTAATTTGTCTTAGCTCAAATATAATACGATTGAAAATCTTATCTCAGTATACTTCCCACATTAAAATAGTTATAATAGTAACTTAGATAGCACATTGACGATAACCCGATATCGATACGTCCATGAGTACTGGGTATATATTACTTACGCCAAAAATTACAGGTAAAAATAAGTTTTATTAAGTTATAGTTTGATATGTTATATAGTATTAGAAAAATCTGCAGTTTCGCTATTATCCATAATCGCTTATTTTAAAATTCGCTATTTTTATTTTCGCTATTATAAATTCGCGGTTAATTGTTTCGCTATTTTGGCCGGATACCCAGTGTACCGTATACGTTTCGATAAATCGATTGCAATAATTGTTTGATCATCGCGCCTCGAGTGTAAGAACTGTAGTATTAGGCGATGATAATAACTAAGGCTAGGGACTTCGTGCCCTAAAAAACCTTGAGATATGCACGCATTTATGCCCTTAAAAACTATCATATATGCTATTAAAATATGCGAGAACGCTGAAATATTCTTTTAAATATGCTCTAAAAAAATTCGTATTTTCTGTTGAAAGCGCAAAAAAAAAAATACAAACTTATATAGGCAAACTATTATTTTCATTTCTTCTAACACAGTAACACAGTAAAATATTTCTGAGCACTAACTTTAACTTCACACAGTTAACAAAATAGTACTGATTGATCAATTAAAAACATAGAATTTATACTTTAGGCATTTTTTATTTAATTTTCAAAAAAAAAAAACTACCAAGTCTAGAATAGTATACTTATTACTAGACGAAAACACATACGATACGTACATACGAACTATATTTACGTAAGACGAAAAGACATACGAATATACGATACGAATAGACGAATTTACATCAACTTTTTTATATTAGGCGTATTCTTTATCGACCGATTTCGTTTTTAAACACACGTTAATGATTATTTAATATTTTAAATTTAATCATATTTATATTTTTTTTTCTGGTTTCTAGAACATTCATATAACATTTTGTATAGTACTTAATATATAAAACATTATTCTCTGCCAAGTTTTAATTTTAATAAAATATATAAAATATACTCTTAGAATACTAATATGACAAAATATGCTCTCGTATGGAAAAAATAGCTGAATATGCAAAATATGCGAAATAAAAATGATTGCTTTAAATTCCAAGTACAATGAAACAAATGTCCATATCACTTAGCTGTTTTTAAACGATTATTGAAAAACATGCAAACTCCCGTAAGTCCCTAGCCCTAATAATAACACAGGGCCGTTCTGATGATTTGTGGGGCTCGGGGCAGAGTAAAATTTCGGGGCCCAAAATGCCTAAAATGTCACTATCGTCAGTTGCAATTATAGCTCCCAAATTTGAAACTCAAATGTGCGCAAATCGTCTTAACAAATATTGTACCTATATTTGTAATATCAAAATATAGAGCCTTATGTATTAAAAGAAAAAATAATTAAATATTATTATAAAATATAAATACTTGTATAACATTTTATTGTTCCAATAATCAATTCTCTATGAAAAAAAATGATTTATACATTTTTTTTTGCTCATCAACTTTACTTTTTTTATTGACTTTATGAAAGCGGGACCTGTCCAACTGTGGTGAGAGCGTGGGGACCGGGGCAAGGGCCCCGCTCGCCCTGCCCTAGGGACGGCCCTGTAATAACAATCATTTAGGCCATAAGAAATTCAAGACACGAAATTGTATAGAGATATATGTTGAAATAGACGAATATAGCATTTAAGAAAACAATTGTAAATAGTGAACTGCACTGTCAATTAGCATGTAAGCAACCATATTTTTAATGAGGTTAAGTTGAATTATAAAAAGAGAGGAGATCAGAAAATAAAGGTTCTTCTGTGGTGATGGTGTGACTCGACCACCATAGGAAGAACACGTACTCTTTTCAAGTTGATACTTAATTTTGTTGTGTGAGTTTGTGCCATATACGTACATTGAAGTAATCAGCGTATACGACACACCGTTATTTTCTCTGTACACCAAAAATACAACAGTGCAAACTTAAGAGCATAATATGTTCTGCTCAGACAGCTATTACATGGAGAGTAACCGACTTTTCAATCATTTCCACAGCGCGCACAACAGCAAAACCGATTTGAGTGGTTAAACCAGCAAAACTACACCATGCTCTTCCTTAACTCTGTGACTATTGCGAGAATTAAGTGACATCAAATCGATATAACATCTTTTCAAATTTTGAATTATAAATTTAATATGTACATAATGTTATCGTGAATGTTCTTTTTTCATAATTGTTGTACATCAGTATCGTTTTTTATTCGTTTTTTATTCGTTTTCATAGGCGTATTACATAACTAAAAAAAAAAAGTCATCACGATTTTTCGTAGTTCACTCAAAATTTAAAAGATTTCCAAAACTGTTCGTACCGGGAAAAGTTAAGAAATCTCTGCGTCAGACACCTCGCTCATTTCACGATTCACTTCACTCGCCCACCTACCCCCCGCGTCCTTCCCTTCGTTTCGCCGCACTTTATTGCATCACGCCTCGCGCTAAATCACGCGAATACGTTGTCGACGAGTCACGGTTTGTTTAAGCAATATTCGTGTGCGGAAAAAAACTCGAGTTTCATCCGCGGGAATAAAATACGCAAATGTCACGTCTGACGCACGGCCGACGATTCCACAGCAGAACCTAGTTCAATGTTTCACGTCGGAACAACCATTTGTTCGGTGTCGCGGCGACGGCGACACGCGTGGTTCAATTGCGGGTTACCAATTGTTAATAGTTTTGGTTACCCGTGGTAACGAGAATGGCGGAAAACCGTCGCAGTTTTGACAAATCGTCGCGCGTGAGACACCGAGGAGAAAGAAATTGTTCCACGTCAAAAATTCGTATTTCGGAACGGACCAGCGATGAAAGTATACACTGCGAATCCATTGTTTCGATATACTTTAAAGTCGTCCGCACAACGCTGTGTAGGCGTGGACCGGACCGAGTGGACAATGCGGGGGTGCAGTGCAGCATCTGGTGCCTGTGGTGTAAGTTTTAATCTACAGGCCGAACCGATTTAACTCCACTCGTTTGTCGACGGATTCACACAAATTTCGTTTTTACAAGTCGTATATTTTTTCATTTCATCGGTCATGACTATCTATATTTTTTCTCTTCAAATAATCAAGAGTTATTCTTAATAATTATAAACTCTGAATTAATTTTCAAATAAAATGCAAATAAATAAATCGGTTTTTTTTTTTTTACCACTAGGTATTCATATTCAAATCGAATATTGAGCACTGTACTTGGATTGTATAGCAAAATGTATTAACTTTTATATTATTCTAATTAATTATTCTTAAAATATATAAAAGCCGAATTTAAAGTGCTGTAAACATGTTGACAGTGCGCGATTCTTTCTCTTCGCAACATTTTAAATAAACGTGATTTTTATCTGTCATAAACATAAAATGTACACTGTACTGCAGGCACAATATTGACTATTCAAAACGTACAGAGTGAGTCTGGTGAGTATGAAATTTAATTTGAACGTTTGAAAAAATTGCCATTTTTTTACTTTTACAACAGTTGTACAACTTACTAATTATAATTAAAATCCAAATTTTCTTGTCCAAAGACCGAAAAGAAGTATGAACTTCAAACGCTACTATCTTATAATTTTTTTTTTTTTTTCATAACACTAATGATTTTATTTAATCACTTAGTGATCGAGTCTTCATTTGAATCGTTTACTTCGATAAATTTATGAATCGAGTAAACATTCGCAATCGATAATACACGACTATAATTTATTGTGTTCATCTAGTCCTCTGAACGCTTCAAGATAGTAATATATCAGCGTTGTATCTTACATCGACGAATTTAGACACGCGTACTGCATACGCGGTAATTATATTTATTAGAAAGAAAAAACATTAATTGACCAGATTTTATTGTATCAGCAGAAAAAAGTTGAGTTGAGAAAAAAAAATATACTGTCTCGAAAAACAGTTAAATGTTTAACGTCTCAATCACTTGTCGTTTGACATTTATAGAATAAATAACATTCCTTAGGCAGGCACGCGATTCATTACTCGTGTGCATAAAAATCAATAACTGGTTCCATTATGTGTCATAAGTACTAATTATCGAACCGATGCGAACATTCCGCCGTGAATGAGTTTTGCATATCAACCACATAATGTACATATATTGGTAGGTACTGCGGTCAATGTCGAGAAATCTAATCGACGGCACCACACTCATCTCGCGAAGACAACCGTCGTCGCGTCACGAGAAAATAAAATTCGATATTTAAAACAATATTCGATTACGGTGCGCGAAAACAAAAAATAACCGTAACCGTGATAGTACGCGAATGCTTGCAACGGTCATTACTAAGGCAGTGAAGTTATTGCATTAAAATGTATTACAAATTGCACTTGTAATATTTAAAATTGCATTAAAAAAAAATTCATAATTAATAAAATAAAATAAAATAATAATCATAATAATAATAATAATTAAATTTAAATATTGCCTACATTATTGCATTGTACTATAAAAGATTTATTTAAGTTTTCAAAATGGAATGACTGTCTGTTATCGGACAACGACAAAGTATAGCGAACGACTAAATCTATTACAAATTACATCGTGATATTATCGGTATTTTCAAATATAACCGATGTCGATAATATATATATTTTATTGAAGGCAAGTTTTTATCTTAACGACCTAAATGCGATAATCGCACTATAAAAATATTAATGAATAGTTCAACAAAAATATATAAATTTGTTCATGAAAATATTCGCTTAATTTTTATTTTCTATAAAAAGTTAAATTATTAATCTTAAATTTACACGAAAATGATGAAACATAGTTGAAATTCTAGTAAAACTAAAAAAATGGCCAAAATTGCATTTATTGCAGTATATAATTTTTTTGTTTAAAATAAGAGCTTAACAAAACAAATTTTGAATTCACTTAGCAATGAAAATAAGCGTTAATGAAAACTATGCAAAAGCAACAACTTCACTGGCCTAGTGTTCGTATTCGCCAGGCGCGGATCTTGGAATATTTTTTTGAGTGGGCCGATACATTGAATCAAAAAAGTTAATGCAGTACAATTAAAAATTGTTATGATTATCAAATCAACTACAGAGTAATTTTTATTCAGTTTTAAGTATCGAAATAAAGTTAAAATGAAAAATGCAATCTTCTTATCTTGTCACATGCAAACTCATTTAGAGTTTCCTCGGGGTCGTTCATTAAATCTTCACTTTTTTTCGTTCAATAGATGGCAGAGCTAGGTTATGTGAGCGTTTGCTGGTCATTGTTGACCTGTTGAAGGTTTTTATTCGATACATGGTGGAAAAACTTCTTTCAGCTCTAGCACTTGAAATTGTAATAACTATAAGATTCGTCTGTATATTTCTTCCAGCTCTAAAAACAATGTTCCCAAGCCTCTGATAGAGATGTACACTTCCATAGAATTTGATTCGGTAACAAAAGACAATCGATATTTATAAATAAAAATAAATTTTTCACATTGAAAAATTACATGATACCAAAGGCCGTAACTTGCAAACAATTCCGTGGGGGGGTCCAACATTTTTTTTTAAATATAGATACTAAACACTTTTCATTTTTACGTTAAAAAATAAAATTTTATTATTATCATTATTAAAAACATAGGACATTATTATAATATTCAATTTACATAAACATAATAGTTGATTGTTATTTGTTTATATACATATAGACTATTATTCACAATACTTAAAAGCACAAATTAAAACAAGATAAAATATAAAATACAATTTTTTCAATATTAAATTTACAAAATAATTATTAATTTATAGTCTAAGAGCATGCAATATGTCGACTATTTCATATTAGTAAAATAGCTCTATCTTTTTGAAGAGCAAATTTATTCAGCACGTCTTCGGGATCCACTTTAATATTTCTATGAACACTTAATAATGCTATTATTAAAAAAAAAAAAAATAATAATAATAATAACACAATCAAACAACACCAGCAAAAATAATGAGGCATTTAAGTCAATCTACGTGTCGACTTCGGCATTGAACGTATTAATAATTATTAATACATAATATAATAAATTTGTATTATAACCATTTTATACAATAATAATCAAATAAAATAGTAAACTTTTAATATACCTTATGTCTCTTTGTAAAATAATTTTGAATTTGGTTTATTTTACTCATTTTATAATACAGTTTACGTGAGCACGAACAGCAGTAAAATGAATGTTTTACAATACACACAATATTGTTATATTCTTGTTTTATAATCTTAAATAATTTGGATTTTCAGCGACCGTCTTTCATATATAAGTTTATATCATCTGTGAGTTGTGACAATCGCATTTTATTGTAACTAGTACCATTGATTATAAATGCTAGTACCTAATCGTATCTATTGATCCTGATCTTTATTACGGCGTTGAAATAAAATAAAACGATACATTTTATCTTATTTAAAATTACTGCTTTAACAAAAATATACAATTATTATTTAATACAATTTATAGTTTATAAATTATATTCATAGCTAAAGTGTTTCTACTTTTAAAAATTTCGGGAGGGGTCCGGACCCCTGGACCCCCCCCCCTCAATTACGGCCTTGATGATACCTATCTTAGGAGGTAGATAAACCGTTGTTTTCTTACTGTTCTACGCGATTATTACTATATCAGATAAAGTACTAAGTATTTTCAAACATTGGATGACAATTATTTTAAAAATCAAAATCGTGATCGTAGAAAATCCTCTGGATCCGCGCCTGGACTATTCGCGTGCACGTAGTCCGACGACGTTTCGCTCCGATATCCGCGGCGCGCTCGTTTTCCGTTCAACGCAGTCGATAAAGTCTGGACCGTTCGTTCCGGCGTTTCGATTCCGCCGGCTGCCGCGCCCCCGGATCCGCATGATAACAACAACAACACATTTCTTTCGAGAACGTCGGCTATAAAACCCACTCGATGCCGTCCGGCGACGATTATGTCGTTCGCAAAAGCCGTGCTCCTGGTCTCTCGTTCTCCGCGGCGCAATTATTACGCCACCGCCGCCGGCACGTTTCGCGCGCACAACTCGCGGGAACGACGCGGGACCGGGGAAGCGCGCGATAATAACGGGATACTTGTATGGTATGGGTCAGCGGTTCCCAAACTGTGAGGCGCGCCTCCCTCGGGAGCCGCAAGCATTTAGCAGGGGAAGCGCGAAGGATCCATAAAGGATACAATTTAAAAGAACAAGGTAAGTTTGGCCCAAAAATTGTCAAAGTGTTTGAATTTTTTTATAGTAAGTAGTTATACGACAATCGTATGTGATGGAAATTTCAAGTTCCTAGCAACATTACTAACGTCGATTTAATGAGTGTCGTTTACGTCGAATTTAGCAGTTTTTTTTCCATTTAAGACTGTTTTTCCGCTCGCCTGGAAAAACTATTGAGACAAGAGCTCGATGAACGCACAAAGTTCCATCAACATCGAATTTCCGATCTATTGCGTTGCTGGATTTATTTATTCGCGGGAGGCGCAATTGATTATTTTTATTTTTAGGGATGCGTGAATCAAAATAGTTTGAGAACCACTGGTATAGGTATTACATCCGATTCGATTACCCGGGCCGTAACACGGACGACTCCGGCGTAAGCTTCTGAGCCCTTTAACTTCATTACGGCGGCGGCGGCGGCGGCTCTGAATCCGCGCGGAAGCGTCCTAAGTGTAATAAAATAATCGTCTCCGGCCGTACTGTTATTTGACGTTCGCTCTGGGCACATGAATCGGAACGTTTCCATCCGCTCGGCGTACAGCCCGATGACGGTGTACGTCGTGTATTCGACGACGACAAATCGTGCGATCGAGACGCGACGAGACGACATCATGTGACGTCACGCGCCTTGTCAACGCCACGTCGCACAGCGGTCGGAAATACAAATTTAAGCGGACAAAATTATTTTATTTACAAAGTGTGTTCCTTATGTTATTACTAGGCCTGGGATTTTAATGCTCTAAAAAATTTCAAAAATGCCTTTAAAAAAATGCGAAAATGACTTAAAAAACTCAAAAAATGCACTAAAAAAACGCATTTATGTTATATTTATTATAGTTTGAAAATTGGAAAAAACATTTTTTTAAATTTGTTTTCAGAAGCCACTTTTATTTCATATATTTTGCAAAATAATATTTCACCGTCTGTAGAAAAAACTTCTTTACCGAATTCATTTACATATTTCGTTAATCGATTTGATTTTGATGTTTTTACTTTCGGCATATTGAACGAATGAGTCATACGAAAAAACACGACACGACGAAACACAACGAATGCTATCGAGACTACGACGACGGACGAACTAATTGGTTACTTATTCAGTAATACTTATCTAAGCCTAGCTATGATAAAATTCTTATCGACGATAACTTTTACCTTTGTATGTATGTATGGTGTAATAAAAATAATAATTCATAATAGGTATATAACGGTGATAATTTTATGTTATTAAAGTTTCTTGTGAATCGCAACTATTTTCGTTCATTTTATGAACAAATTGTGAAAAATGTTCTAAAAACCCAGAAAATGCACTAAAAACGTCAAAAAATGTCCTAAAAATGCATTTAAGGTTAATTTTGTCAAAAAATACAAAAAAATGCAAAATAAAAAATACTTTAAAATAATCAGTATCACCCAAAACACATTTTATACTTACGGATCAACGTTTCAAAACATCAGAAAAAAAGATGCCTTTGCATTAAAATCCCAGCCCTAGTTATTACATTTCAATTTTAATTATTGCGAAATTTCAAATATGACGAAAACGTACTTAAATGAAAGAAAGTTGATTTTTATTTTTACAAAACAGACCCTATTATAATATTAGTTTTAAAATTGTTGTTGTTTCATTCGGAATCATTTTCATTTACACTGTCACTATCACTGTCACTGCAGTTACTATCAGAGTCACTATTTGTGTCTACCTCAACAATTATTAGTGCCCTAATATCTTCGTCTAGTGATTTTAAATTAATTTTAGATTTTAATCTAATAACAGATATGCTAAACATAGACGCAACTCGACGCAGATAAAAATTATGTCATTGAAAAGCTAAGAAGTTTTTGAGTAATACCTATATATTTATTTATGATCATTTTAGATATCTTCTTATATAATGTATTTAAAAATGTAAAACCACTACTAAAAAAAAAAAAAGTTTGATATTGATGCAATATATATATACACCATGCATCCATTATAATAATATGTATGAATTTAAATTTAACTTACCATTTGTATTGATGTCCATTTTAAAATAATAACTTAACTTTTATAAAAGTGAATAAACACACTGAACGTGATCGACAAAGAAGTGAATTGACATTCTTAATCAACCGTAGATATTGTAGATTTTGTCTTTAATCGTTTTAAAGTTATCACGTTTTAAAGTGGTTATCGTTGTTATAACTTATAATAACCCAATGTCTATTAAATGTTTTTCCATTTATTGTACTGATAAAAAATAAAGTGCTAAACATCTAATTTTTAATCTTTTTTTTTTTTCTATTTTGTCCGCCTAAATTTGTATTTCCGACCACTGTGCGTCGCACAGTGTTTTAAAACTGGAAAAAGTTAATAATTACTAAATTGTACACCATCGTAATAAAAAAAGTATTGGATCATGATTTTTAAAGGTCTTCTTACTCAAACCTGTTATCAGCATTAAAATGCACCGATTTTTGAGGGATTGAGGTTTTTTTTTTCAATTCGTGTAATTTATGTAGTAGCATTTCGATATACAGTATGTAAATTAATTGGGAAGTCAGTAATTATTACTCCGAATATAATGCAAATACATTATTACCTAACAGCTCATTTATCAGTTGTCTACTAAAAAGTTTAAAAACTGTGCGATTGTACAATATGCTGTTTTTAGAAAATAAAAAATGAGCTCATTCATTCAAAATTCAACCGATTTAAACAATTTTTTCTCCGTGTTATTAACCAGTACTTCTATGAATTGGCTATTTTCGATATTTTGGGAAAAAACAAAAGTATTTTTAGTGGTTTTGAATAATGGATACAAAATGGACTATAAGTCACATATTATTATGTTAAAAAAAAGGAAATTTAATATCTGAATTATATTTGGAGTAATAACTACTGAGTTTCCCATTGCTTTACACACTGTATGTTATTGAGGTTCGAGAACCCAAATTCGACATAATTTGATATTAATTATTAAAAAAATCAATATAAACCATAATAGTAATAGAAAATAAATTGTGAATACAACGTGCAACGGCTCAAACACTGTTACTGCATACAAACGATAAAACTATGCCTAAAATCTTCGTATAATAGATTACTTTTAGAATCGTAACTAAGTAAAAGGTCGCAAGTACGGGCAGAAAAGTTGTACATTATATTAAAGTAGAGATAGTACCTATCCATAAAATGTTACAATGGATGGGGAACTCAGGGGATAAGTGTATTTAAAGATCTTCTTTTCTTTATCTTAATTATCATTGTTATCGATACCGTTATTAAACGTCAAATTAACCACAAAAAATTAAACTATTGTTGGTAAAAAAGCATTTGTGAAACCTTTTATCACATCACACTTTCAAATATTTAATAACTTTTTGGTGAATTATAGCATTATTTTCTACTTATTAATGATTTACAAACAGAGATAACTAATCAAACATTTTTACACTATCGTAATTTTTCAAATTAAAATTTCTTTTCAAAAATTGTTTGCGAAACACAATTTATCAACAAATAAACTAAAATAATCCTACCCTTTTATTTCAAAAAAAAAAAAAAATTGATTTTTAGCCAGCTTCTTTTAATTTTAAAACACTGTGCGTCACAGGTGTGTTCGTAATAATGACTCGCTATATTGTTATTTATTCATTTACTATAAATATGTACTAGAAAAATAACAGAACAAAATAGAAACACATATTATGGCAATGATAACTAGTGTAACAAGGTTTGAGTACAAGAAAATATAAATACGATTCATAAAAATGTATACAATTACTGAATAGAATCAAAAATTAAAGGTCGCACCCTATGTCGGGCATGTGAAGGGTATACGAGAAATAGGAGTAGAACGAGAAGATCTTAAGAGGACTTTGAAGTCAATTAGGGAAAATAGGCTTGTTTCGTGGTGCTAGTTTTACGGGGAGGCGAGGGTATGTGAGTTTCCCATACTAGGCCTTTGGGATAAATATTGTGTGAAATGCGTGCAGACTCTGATAATATCGGGGACATCGTAACAGTAGGCATTTTTTTTTTTTTTTTATACGACTTCACGCTTCCACGAAATATTTTCATCCCTCCACCCCGGGGCTTGTCGATAACCACCGTTGTGACGGTATACTTTTGTCAAGCGCAACATTCACGACTTTCCGCACGGTGACGGCGGCGGCACTAATACCGCTAAGTATAGGCAGATCTACGGGGTGTAATGTAAACAAAAAAAATTATAATAATTTATAATATAAATACACATAAATTTAATTTCAATTTTTTGTAAGTAAAACTGTAAGAGTTCTCTTCAGAGATGTCTCTGAAATAATTAATTACGTGTATTTTTTATCAATCGCTATTTTACATTATTGCTATAAATGGCTATAGGTATTGCTATAAATGTGGCTACAATCCACATTTATAGCAATACCTAAAAAGCCAAACGCAAAGAAATGCAATGAATATAGAACAATCAGTCTTATGAGCCACACACCAAAAATATTCTTGAAAGTTATTCACGCCAGAATTTACAAAAAAGCGGAGAAACATATGAGTCAAGAACAATTTGGGTTCCGTAATGGACTTGGAACTAGAGAAGCTTTATTTAGCATACAAATACTTGTTCAACGATGCCGCGATATCAACCAAAAAGTGTATTTGTGTTTTATCGATTTCGAAAAAGCATTTGACAAAGTGAGGCATGAAAAACTGATCGAAGTTCTACGAAAAATTGGTATAGATGGAAAAGACCTACAATTCATAACAAACTTATATTGGCATCAACAAGCTAAAATCAGAATAAACAACACACTCTCTAATGACTTCAGAATTAGGAGAGGAGTTCGACAAGGATGTATCCTTTCGCCGATATTTTTCAATCTATATTCAGAAGAAATTATGTCAGAAGCATTGGAAAATACAGAAGAAGGTATTATCATAAATGGGAAGGTTATTAATAACCTGAGATATGCAGATGACACTGTACTGATAGCTGGCAGCATAGAAGACCTACAAAAAATACTAAATAAAGTAGTAACAGCTAGTGAAAACTTAGGCCTAAATTTAAATGCCCGAAAAACCAAATATATGGTAATTGATAAAGAACAAAATCCGACAAATGTCCTCAGACTCAAAAATGTCCCCTTAGATAAAGTACAAAAAATAACTTATCTTGGACAGTCATTAATAGATAGCTGGGATCATTCTCACGAAATAAGATGCCGTATAGAAAAGGCCAGAGCGGTTTTTGTGAAAATGAAAAATATTTTCTGTAGTCACCAACTAAGCATGAATCTCCGAATTAGAATGATTCGTTGCTATATATTCACCGTGCTTCTTTATGGAGTAGAGACTTGGACTCTATCAAAAGTTTCGATTAATCGAATTCAAGCATTTGAGATGTGGATATACCGCCGAATATTAAAAATTAGTTGGTGTGATCACATAACAAATATCAATGTACTAGAAAGAATGAACAAAGAACTTGAAATAGTAAAAACAATAAAATCACGAAAACTTCAGTATCTAGGACATGTTATGCGACATCCAGAAAAATATAATTTACTACAATTAATAATTCAGGGTAAAATTGTAGGAAAAAGGAGCCGGGGAAGACCTCAAATTTCTTGGTTGGACAACCTCCGAAAATGGTTCAATACATCAACAATATCTTTATTCAGAATAGCCATTATTAAAGATCAAATTGCTAACATGATTGCCAACGTTCGTTAACGAATATGGCACTCGAAGAAGAAGATTTTACATTATTAACATTCTGTTTAGACCAGTAAAATCATTACATCGTACTTGTTTATCGTTTTATTCAATATATTATATTCAATGTAATTATTGTTCTCCATACAAAAACTTCGGTCTAATCGGTCTTATAGTGGTGGTAACTATTTTTAGCGAAAAAATATTGCTTTTTCTCGGAAACCGAGAATATATTAAAATATATATATATATATTGTACATTATTGTCTTATGGAAACAATTATTTGTTAAAAAAATTCCATAAACAGTTAAATTAAATTTTGTTTACAGCATACCTCCCTAAAAAAAAATTACTAAAAAAGCTGGTAAGTGAGATGATGGTGGTACAAGTTCGTCCTTCGTCCCTTCGGTCCTCGGACAAGATATTGGTGATGAATGTATTAAGTTTTAAAGAAATGATGACTCATTTCTTTAGAATAAAACGATTCTGAGCAAAGCTTCAGTGTAATATAATATAGTATTATTTAAATACTGTTTACGTATTTTACGGTTATTTGTATAATTTTTGGTGAGTTTTTTTGTAATTAAACCCTCATAAAATATTCAATTAGATATAACTCATTTAAACTTCAATTGTTATAACAATTATAACTCATTAGAAATAAACTTAAAAGAAATCAGACAATATCGTAAAAAATCGTATAATAATTTATTAAAGTGTGTATAAAAAAAAAATCCTGAGTCACGATTTTTGAATTTTTGTTAGGATAATTAAGTAGGTAGGTATATGAGTAAGGTCATATTAAATTTTCAGAACTTTTTGTCAAATATTTAAAATTATATTACATAAAAACTTTCAAACACTTTGTTAAATTAAAAATTCTATATTTAAGTAAAAAGTGCTATAATTGTTCTGAAAATGTTGTCCAATATAAAAAAGTATGTATTTGATATTGGATAAAATTTTCAAGTTTCTAGCTTCAATACTTTTCGATTTATGACTAAATACCTAAAATCTGAACAGTGAAAATCTCGTTTACGAAAAATGACCTCTTTAAAGTACCATCTCAGTTCGATTTCGAATCCAAAAAGTTGCTGGACGAAACTTTTGGACAAGGATTTCTATACGAAAAAGTGTTTACAGAAAAAAAAAATTTTAAAAAATAAACATCATTGTAAAACCATAAGATCCTTCGCTTCACTCAGAATCTAAAAAAAAAGGCTGGGCACACTCAAATGTATCCACCTATGCTACGGAACGTGTTATATTCTCATGTACGAGATCACTAACGAAAATGGTTTCGTTTCTCGTTCGTTTATACCGCACGAGACAACATGACACGAGTGCACACCGGACGTGATACCGACGTTGAACTCGGCCGTAGTGTATTAATCTGTTTTTCTAACACGTCAACGTTAATTTGGTTAATCCGCCGGACTGCGGATAGGACGCGATATTTGTTATGGCAGTCGCGAACCAAGTCGACGCGCGCGCGAGGAATTCACAATGAACCCGAGAGCTGTGCGATCGGTATAATGACTTCGAACTCGTTACGATCGACAGCAGTTTAAACCCGAAATTTGCATATCACAACTATGGCGGCTATCATAATAATTATACAGGAACCGTGTCCGAGGCGTGTTAATACTCGACCGTTGCGTTTCGTTTTTAATTTCAGGTCGTTATTCCGCTCGTAAAGAACAAATTAACGTTAGACTTCTTAATAAACAATTTGCTCGATTTAACAGTTACGAAAATAAATTAATAACTATAATACGGTTATAATTGCGCTGAAAACCCTCGGAGCCCCGTGGCCGTCGGCCGTGAAAACACAATCATTATCGTTTGAATATTTTTAATTTGATTATTCCGAGTATTTATAGTATAATTTCATGGTTTGGAGTCTGCTAAACGCTAAAACGGAATGCGATTCGTATGCGCGGTGGTTACACGTTGCACACTCGACGGAGAATACTTAGCACGATCGAGTCGAAATACTCGTCGTGCTATTTTCCGTGAACCATTAATGTTATAGGCGAATAATATAAAAAATGGGAAAATCGAAAAAACTCGCACCCGACGTATCTCTATATAATTGCATACCAACGGAACAAGTGGTCCCCGCGTTGAGACTTTCAAACGTAATTTATTGACATTTTCACATTTTTACTATGAACTCAGGTTATAAACTAGGTTTTACTACGGATTGCTCAAGAAAATAAATTTATTCTAATCGGCGGCGTGCCTGGGCACCAACAGTCGAACGTGTTCTGACAACCGTCCTTCGACACTCTTCCTTTTAACGTTCAGAAAAAAAAAAAATCCGACGGTTTATAATTTATATTATTTACAACGATATAAATTAAACGTTTACAGTGCACACATGATATTAAAGTTATGTTTATGTTGAAAATAATAATAATAACAACGCGTTTTAAATAATAAATCTTCAATGCGGTTTTCAATAGTTCGATTAATTATAATTATTGGTTGCGTTTTATCCCGTTTAATTTGCAATTCAATTTTTATCAGCCTCCGTCAAATGAGTAGGATACCTACTAGTAACTGATACGTTTTCAATAATGTAAATTAAAACTGTTGATACCGAAGCAAAAAAACCAGAATTTATTACCGTGTAAATTATTTATGCTTTAGATTAAAATAATAAAATTGTCGTTTTATTTTTCGTTTTATTCTTTCTCGTTTTCCGATGATCTTTAATAGAACGATATACTATATTCTCTTTCGAAAAATAATCCGTTCATTTTTAAACATTTTTGTTTCTTACCATTATTATTATTATAGGCAAATTACATATTATAAACACACACACACACACACACACACACACACACACACACACACACACACACACACACACACACACACACACACACACACACAACTAACCCATTAAATTGTACAAACATAAAAACGCGCGTAGGTATATTACAACAACACTGCGGTGTTCGGCTTGAATTTACGATTATTTATTTAGTTTTTATGTTTCCGAGTAAAACGCTATTTTCTACCTTTTACACGCGTTGGAGTACTTAAATCACAAGCAAAGTCGTGAGATCACACGCGTGATAAGTGTCGTAGACAAGTGAGATTAGGTCGGGTTAGTGTTTTTCCAACCGACCTTAACCCCCATACGTACTAATAACGTACAATCGTAGTTATAACCCGTGACTTCGTGCGCTACTACTATAGTTTTATTATTGTTGTGCGTGAGACGCTAAACGCGCAAGCGAATAACGAATAAATTCCCGGCGTCATTTGCGGGATGCAAAGGTGTGCATTCGCGTCTCACGGTTTTTATTTAATAGATTTTTCAGATTTTTCAAACGTTTTTTTTTTCCCCGCGCATTTTCTAGACGCAAATGAGCGATTTCGATTTCACACTGACAGCGGTGACGTAATTAGAAATATCCTCGGGGAAACGATACAAACATTTTTCATTCGTGTAAACGTGAAATGTTTCTCCACCCATATTCAACCTCATATAATTAGCGAAACAAATTCCGCTCTACAAACTCTGACCACACGATTAATACATCTAATATTTGTATTAGTCAATTTAAAAAACACAATATTTTAGTCAACGTATGGTTTACTGCAGGTAGATTTTTACATTTAAAAGCAAATCGTAAATTAAAACAAAAAAAAGCAATACATTTTCCATAGGAATATTCATTTTCATTAAATTTTCAGTTACGTTGGTAATCGATTTCGTGAATACCTAGTTTTTAACTACTGTATAGTTTATCGGACATCCTCGAATTTTCAAAATACGTTGCGTTATTATTGTACGGCATGTTTTTTGATTTACATCACATCAAATTATTCGAAACGTCTCTACCTAATGTAAGAAAAGTTTGGTCGCAGGTGTTTGTCGTTGCAGATCGACACTGTATTTTAAATGTATATTTATGAATGTAAAACCGGCAGTGCAGTAGTTTTTGGATACGACTACGCAACGACGTGCAATACCGACAAAATATTCCTAGACCCAAACGTTTGGCTGTGACGTGTTTTAGCGAAGACATACGTTGTACTGCAGTCGTAATCATATATATTGGAACGAACAAACCACACACACACACACACACACACACACACACATAATATATAAAATTATGTGTAGAGATCGACACTTCTTGTTAACAAAGTTTTCAAGCGTACCCGTCGTAGGTCGACATCGACGTCGATTACAGCACCAGCGCATATCGCACAGCTGTCGTGAGCGTACGAGCATACAGATATACGATATACAGAGTGCATCACGAAGATGTGACATATGAAATAACTTTTGTTCAATTCAATGTGTTAAACCTTTATTATTATTATTATTATTTATTTATTTATTTATTTATTCTATAGTACTGCGCCACAGTGAAAACGTACTGAACAGTTGCGTACACAGCTATTTTCAATGGGGGGGAGGGCTTACATTTAAAAAATTATATACATATATACATTATGCATTGATAAATCAAAATAATATTATGTTGTTTAAATAAGGTTTATTTTCATTAAGAAGGGTCGGGATTTTATAGCATTTGCTAATTATTATAGAATACAGATAAAAATAACAGGGTGAGCTATACATTTGTTTTATACACCAGGGACTCTAAATATAAATTTTTATTTTATTATTTTTTTACATATTTGATGCATAGACTCCCCCCGTGTGTGTGTACGCCACTGGTACTGAAAGACTTTTTTTAACCTACATTTGCAAGTTTTACATTTTAAATAACGTGATTTATACAAAACAAGGTATATTTTAAGTTTTATTTTTAGCCCAAAAGTTGCCGAATTTGTTCGAAACTTTTCTTAGGTATGTATCAATATATCATTAATACATGGTGAAAATTTCAAGTTTCTAGCAATATAACATGCCGAGTTATGACTAAATAACTAAAAACGATTGAGTAAAAGAGTTGTTTACGGAAATTTTTTCGTCAAAAAAAAACTGTCGAGAGGAGAAAAAAGTAACATCTTTGTTTGAGTTGGTGCCTTAGTGGACTGTCTTGTTCTGTTTTGTGTAACAGACTGACTGAATTTGTGAGTTGCACACGGTTTTATAGCCGTGGTTGTGTCTATTGCGTCGATAGCACAGCGCTTGTATCCACTTGAGTCGTTGATGATTGGTCGTGACGTGTGTTGGCCCTGCCCGCTGTTGACAGTGGTGGTTTGTTACGAGCTGATCATCAGCAACGTCGCCCGAAGGCGCCCGATGTCATGGTCGTCATTGTGCGTGATCGCTTTCTGCGTGAGGCCACGCCCACTGTCCTCTGTCATTGGATACGGTCGCCGTTTGACGCGTCATACGAGAATGCTTTATACGACTGTTTCCATGGTGCCCGGTCACCGTGATGTGAGGCCACACCTACTATCAAATCTCATTGGTCGTGGTTGCCATAAGAGCGCTCGCTATTACTATTGTCGTGTATGTACATGTAGGTACATGCTATGAGCCTGCATGTGGTGCACGAGACTGGCCCGCTACCGTCTATTGAATTACGATTGTTTATGCGTGCTATTTGGCGTACTATTACGTCATAATAGCGCACGCGAGTACTACGCTATCACACGAAATGCTCGCTGTATAAGTATTGTGGTGCGTGAGACTGGCTCACCACCACCTATCGATTACGGTTGCCTGAGCATGCCGTTGCGTTTAACACACAGGAGTTATTACGACGTCACACGAGATGCTCGCTGTGATCGTTGTGATATAATTATTATGGTGCGTGAGACTGGCTCACCACCGCATCTATCATCTATCGATTACGGTTGCCTAAGCATGCCGTTGCGTTTAACACACGGGAGTTATTACGACGTCACACGAGATGCTCGCTGTGATCGTTGTGATATAATTATTATGGTGCGTGAGACTGGCTCACCACCGCATCTATCATCTATCGATTACGGTTGCCTAAGCATGCCGTTGCGTTTAACACACGGGAGTTATTACGACATCACACGAGATGCTCGCTGTGATCGTTGTCGTGTTTAGTACTATTACGTGGGTTCCTGACATGGTAGGACCCA